>CM032816.1:8562791-9762791 GCA_019155185.1 Beaufortia kweichowensis
TCTTTAGTTTGTGCAGTTGCATTTTTTCAGTATATGGTGATGATAGTTTGGGTGTCTGTTGTCAGGTCCCGCTATACACATAAGCTTCACTGTCCCGCGAGTTTTGTCATCACACGTCTATAAAAAGTTACAGTGTATATATATTTTTCTAAATGTATCATAGTTACATTTGTGTTTTTATTTAGATTTTGTTGAGTGGGAATCGCTGGGAAATCATTTTTTAACAAAACAGAAACGGCCCAGTTGTAACAAAATGCTTTAAAATAGTTTATTTTGAAGAAATACTGCATAATTAATAACAATAAATCCAAGGATTCAAATCTAATTGCGTACAAGACGCTTTCCCATTGTGTACAGTCATATGTAATTTGCATAAAACACGTCATCAGTGGGAAATATGCACCGTTACTGGGGCAAACGTCAAAAATCCGTAACTTTCAGTCAAATCTTCACCGGATATTTTATACATTCACGGAGTACGAAATAAATACTTTCAAAAGAGCCCCAAAACTGACAACATTTTTGTAACACAACCATCAGGCAAACGCCTGTGTCAAAGCCGTGGTATATATGTCCAGCAAACGCACTCGTCTGTCTGTGGAGGCACAGCTGTAGTGGCCACGGGATGGGTTTGGTGGGCAGGACACTTCCAGTGTGCCTCTCATTTTGACCCCATCACTGGCACCCCTGCATTTACTTGTTGTTATTGTTGTTATTATATACATCACGTGGAGATGGTCTGACCGAACGAGATCGTTAGTTTGTGCGGTAGCATTTTTTCGGTATATGGTGATTAAAAAGAAATACATGTTTTGTCATCACATATCAATAAATCCAGTGTATATTTTTTCAAAACGGGTATCGTACTTACATTTGTGCTTATTCAGATTTTGTTAGGTGGGAATTGCTGTGAAATCATTTTTTAACAAAACAGAAATGGCCCAGTTGTAAAAAGATGCTATGAAATGATTTGTTTTGAAGAAATACTGCATAATTAATATTAAAATACACGGATTAAAATGTAATTGCGTATAAATCGCTTTCCCGTTGTGTACAGTCATATGTAATTTGCATAAATCACGTCATCAGTGGGAAATATGCCGTTTCCCAGGGCAAACGTCAAAAATTCGTTACTTTCTGTCAAATCTTCACCGGATATTTTATACATTCACGGAGTACAAAATAAATACTTTCAAACGAGCCCCAAAACTGACAACATTTTCGTAACACAACCATCACGCAAACGCCTGTGTCAAAGCCGTGGTATATATGTCCAGCGAACGCACTCGTCTGTCTGTGGAGGCACAGCTGTAGTGGCCACGGGATGGGTTTGGTGGGCAGGACACTTCCAGTGTGCCTCTCATTTTGACTCCATCACTGGCACCCCTGCATTTACTTGTTGCTATTGTTGTTATTATATGTAACACGTGGAGATGGTCTGACCGAACAAGATCTTTAGTTTGTGCAGTTGCATTTTTTCAGTATATGGTGATGATAGTTTGGGTGTCTGTTCGTCAGGTCCCGCTATACACATAAGCTTCACTGTCCCGCGAGTTTTGTCATCACACGCCTTTAAAAAGTTAAAGTTATATATATATTTTTTCTAAACATCATAGTTACGTTTGTGTTTTTATTTAGATTTTGTTAAGTGGGATTCGATGGGAAATCATTTTTTAACAAAACAGAAACGGCCCATTTGTAAGAAAATGCTTTAAAATGGTTTATTTTGAAGAAATACTGCATAATTAATAACAATAAATCAAAGGATTCAAATCTAATTTCGTACAAGACGCTTTCCCGTTGTGTACAGTCATATGTAATTTGCATAAAACACGTCATCAGTGGGAAATATGCCGTTTCCCAGGGCAAACGTCAAAAATCCGTAACTTTCAGTCAAATCTTCACCGGATATTTTATACATTCATGGAGTACGAAATAAATACTTTCAAAAGAGCCCCAAAACTGACAACATTTTTGTAACACAACCATCAGGCAAACGCCTGTGTCAAAGCCGTGGTATATATGTCCAGCGAACGCACTCGTCTGTCTGTGGAGGCACAGCTGTAGTGGCCACGGGATGGGTTTGGTGGGCAGGACACTTCCAGTGTGCCTCTCATTTTGACCCCATCACTGGCACTCAGACATTTACTTGTTGTTATTGTTGTTATTATATATATATCACGTGGAGATGGTCTGACCGAACGAGATCATTAGTTTGTTCGGTTGCATTTTTCCAGTATGTGGTGCTGATATTTTGTATGTCTGTTTATCAGGTCCTGCTATGCAGATATGCTTCATGACCACGACCGGGTGAGTTTTGTTATTAGCAGTCAGACGTCCTCTTGCATATTCATCTAAAATACCTAAATCAGACATGTTCTGGAAACCGCAGACAATAAATTCAACAGCCTTCATCAGGCTGTAAGAGCATATATGTTTTTTTTTCTTTTTGTAAAATGCATTAAGTAGAAATTGCTATGACATTATTTTTTAATAAAATATTGTATTATTAATATATAATATGTAAAAATCACAAATTCTAATTATTTAAATCACTTTCCTGTTGTTCTTCAGAATGAGAAATATTACCAGGGTATTCGAGCAGCGGTGGACAGGGTGAAGGCACGAGGGGAACGGGTGGTGGTTCTGGACATCGGCACAGGCACTGGTCTGCTTTCCATGATGGCACTGACAGCTGGAGCCGACTACTGCTATGCCATTGAGGTACTTATATGATGAATCATAATTTAAAGTGATTTCTGTTTTTTGCAGTGATTTATTTCTTTAAAATATTTTTTATTCACAGGTATTTAAGCCCATGGCACAGGCTGCTGCTTGCATTGTGCAGAAGAACGGCTTTTCAGATAAAATCAAAGTCATCAACAAACATTCCACTGAGGTTACAGTTGGTCCAGGTTAGAGAACTGAAAACACATTATGCTAATGGGTGTAAAACAAATGGGATTATTACAATCAATAAATTGCATTTTATCTGCAGATGCAGACATGCAAGAGCGAGCAAATGTTCTCGTCACCGAACTCTTTGACACCGAGCTGATTGGTGAAGGAGCATTGCCCAGCTATGAGCATGCACACATGCACCTGGTCCAGGTAAGTAAAATCTAAAAAAGTTTCAAACCTTTTGCTTGATGCGTTTTAAGCATTTAATGGAGCTGCTCTCACCAATACAGGAGGGTTGTGAGGCTGTGCCACATCGTGCCACAATTTACGCCCAGCTGGTAGAGTCGGATATGCTTTGGAAATGGTCACAGCTCCGGCCTGTAGAGGTGGACAGGCACAAATTACTGCCTCCTCCATCTGTAGCGAAATGTCCGGGAGTGCCGTCTGTCTGCGACATCCAACTTAGCCATGTGCCTCCACGATCATTTACCCCATTAGGGCCCGTCTGCACCATGTTCAGGTATAAGTGGGGATGTAGATTAGCTTTTCAGTTTCAAATATAGTCTTTTGACTCTGTCTCAACCCCAATTTTCTTTTCCATAGTGTTGATTTCAGCAAACTGGTCAGCAGTTCTGCAGGGTCCTACACGGCACAATTCAAAGCGCAGACCAGCGGAAGAGCACAGGTGGTCTTATCCTGGTGGGATCTCGACATGGACCCCGATGGTAACATTGTGTGCACGATGGCCCCTAGTTGGACCTACTCAAAACCTCAGACTTACCCTGTAAGTAGAGGTCTTTAACCGGTACCATGAATAAGAGGAGACAGACTTGTATGTGTGTACTTGATAACACAAGCGTTGTGTGATGTAGTGGAGAGACCACTGGATGCAAAGTGTCTACTTCCTTCCTGCTGAGAAGAATGTGTCAGAGGATGAAGAAATCCGTTTAACAGTTTCCCATGATGACTACAGTCTCTGGTACAGCCTTACGAACAGGTATAGATGCATTTAATTTAGCAAACAAATAAACAAAGACAGTGTTGCATTTATAAAGAAAATCTGCTTTTGTAATTTCTTCAGTGATACCGAAGCATCAGCTTTTCGGCCGTGCTGTACCTGTCAGGCCCACCTGGTCTGGACGAGACCTCGCTTTGGAGAACTGAACGATGAGCAGAGAACCGAGAGTTATGTTAATGCACTTCGCAGTGTGAGTTAAACTATTACGATCAGTGGTGATTTATATACAGTATACGAGTTTCTCATTGTTCGATGTGCATGTATCCTTGTAGATTCTGAAACCAGACAGTGTTTGTTTATCGGTCAGTGATGGGAGCTTATTACCCATCTTTGCACATCTGCTTGGAGCTAGGAAGGTATTTATTTTATTTGTTCTCATATTTTATTATCTCCCAAATTATAGGAATATTTTACACGCATATGAATTTTCTCTCATAATTAACTCATCCTTATGCCGTCCCAGTTGTATATGACTTCCTTTCTCCAGTCGGACACGATGATCAATTTGACATAAAAATACCGTCATGTTATCATCTTGTACGGTGTTTAAAATGATGAAGCTCCAAAAAGTAATCCAAAATAATTTCTCTTTTTGTTTATTTATCAATTCAGGTGTTTAGTTTGGAAAACTCTGGAATGGCAAAACATGTGATCGATCAGGTGAAATTTTGATATCTCTGTTGTGTAACTACTGTAAGAATTCATTTTGATGTCCCTAATACATGTTTGTTAACGCAGGTGCTGCAAACGAATTCGCTGAAGCATGCAGTGCAGATCCTGGGAATCCGACCGGAGCAGCTCTCATCAGATGATTTGGAGGGAAATCGGGTACAAAAAAATGATCTGGGTATCATACAATGTCTCACACAAGTCTGTTTCTTAGACACTACGACTACTAACATCTCATGTTTTATCTTTGCTCTTCATCCAGATATCGGTGCTGATGGGAGAGCCGTACTTCAGCACCAGTCTTCTGCCATGGCATTCTCTGTTCTTCTGGTACTGCCGCACCGCTGTAGCTCAGCTGCTCCATCCTAATGCCTCTATACTGCCATCTACTGCCACACTTTACATGGCTGCTGTTGAATTCCAGGTCAGATTTCTTCTGGTTACTTGTCTGATTTATGGACATACTTGTAATTTAATGTGTTTAAATGCTTCACTCTCTCAGGATCTATGGAGAATCAGAGCTCCCTGTGGGACCTGTGAGGGTTTTGATGTCAGTCCCATGGATGAGATGATTCAGGTACAAGCTCTTCTACTTTAGACCTGCATTTATTCATTGGTTTTGGACTGGACAGAGACGAGCCTTTGCAATTCGACTTGATTTAGGTTGAAAAAGTAGTGAACAAATGTTTTACCTTCAGAGATCTTTGGATTACCGTGAGTCTCGGGAGGCAGAGCCACACCCACTGTGGGAATACCCTTGTCGTGCCCTGACCAAACCACACCCAGTCATGACATTTGACTTCACACAATGCGTTCCAGAGCAGCCAATCAGCAGTCAGGGAACTGTGCCACTCACAGGGTAAGATAAAAACAAATATACACACAATATGCTCCAGATGCATTTAAAAAGCTGTTTTAATTTATATCAGCTGATGATGTTGCAGGAGAGGATGTTGCCATGGTGTTGCTCTCTGGATGGAGTATCAGCTGACTGATGACATTACTGTAAGCATGGGCCTGACCAAACCAGTTGATGAAGAGGTACTTGAGTGTTACAGAAATGTAATTAAAATATCTGATTGTGTCTTCTACAAAAATTGTAAAATCTTACTTATCTTTTATTAGGGGGCTTGTGAATGGAACCCGCATCGAAAACAAGGAGTTTTCTTCCTCAGATCTGCCCTTGAAATTTCTGGAGAAGGCAGGGAAGATCTTTCATACAGCTTAACCTTTGAACCTCATATTGGTGACATTAAAATGAACTTTTCTGTCTCTAAGCCTTGACCATTGGTGAAGACCCCATTTAACTCTCAACAGTCATTTACATTTTGTTTTAATAAGATTATCCAAAGAATTTCAAAGACTGTGATCTTCTTACAAGAGCTTGTAGGTGTTTTTATTCTTCCTGTAATATTCATGTATCTACAGTTCTAGACCTTCAGTAACTATACACAGATTGCTGTGTGCTTAGATTAATACTCTTGGTCCAGTATATAAAAGCTGCTCAAATTAGTGTGTAGTAGTGGTAAACATGAAATATTTACTCTTGCAGTAATAAATGAAGCAGCAAAGGTCCATGAATTATTTTAAGTTTTATTTATATCACCTTATAAGACTATACAGATGATAAAATACAGGTGCAACTGGTTTTCAAATAAAATATATATACCCAAAGTGAAGATGTTTTGCTTCTAAATAAACATGGTAGCTGATAAGATTTAGGTTTTCAAAATTAAATGATTGTAAGATCAGAAGTCTGATCTGGACATTTTAATTATTTAGCAGATTTAACATTCTGCTGGAATTAAAGGTTTTCATCCAAACAGTGCTTTCACATTTTATTTACTGCATGGGAAACTTTAGTGTATTTAATTGATAGCAGTAATGTCCATGTTGATAACAGAGATAAAAATGTAATAAGGGCTGAATGATAACGGAATGTAATTAAGTCTTATAATGAGTGTCTATGCATCAGCTTTATCAGTGTTGGCCAACAAAACCTTTTCTCCGGGTTTGAAGGCAGGCATGCCTAAATATGGGCAGCTGGCACATCTGGAAGGCATCTCCCAAGTAACACTGAGGAGGAAATGACAATCTCTTTAATTTTGCAGAAGGTCTAGTGATCTATTATTTCAATGATTTTGATAGAAATACTCACACTTCCACAGGCTGATTTAGGCAGACTGGCTTTCTGAGCAGCTTTGCTCTCCTGTTCCAGTTCTTCAGCAAGACCACAAGTGCTACACACATATAACAATCATGTTTACACACTAATTCAGGCTGACAATTAATATTAATAATACCTTAGCAATTAACTTTAAGGTAATCACCAGTTTTTGCAGGCTTTCTTTTTCTTTTTTGAATCATCTCCACAGGAAGACTTGAGAGAGGATGGGTCAGGCTTCTTCAGGTCATCTGCATCCAGAAGAGTGTCTGAATCTACCAAATCCTGAAATAAGATGCAAAACCATGTGCTGAATAATACACAAAAGATGCAAAATTACCAGACATTGTTATAAACATTACATACCACATCATCGTCGTCTATATCATTGGCTGACAGAGTCCACATTTTAGCAGTGCTTGGATCCAGTGCTGGCTTCTCTGTACAAACACAGACAAATCAATATTGAACTAATAAAGCTAGAATAAATGTTTCAATACTAAAAACCACAAACCTGTTTTGGTGGCTTTCTTGCCAAAGGAGAGTTTCAACTGTGTGGAGGATCCAACCTCAAAGTTGGGTTTAGATGCAGAAATGCGCACCCTTGAAAGAGTGTTTCCTTGGAAACCTGTGCGCTCCTTTACAGCTGTGACTGCTTCTGGGCTCAGCGGCTCTGTCTTAATCTGTAAAAATCAAACACGCAGTTATACTTCATATGCAGTAGCTTATCTGACAGCATTGCATTAGGAGCATTAATATATTGACCTCTGTGACAGACACCAATCCAGACAATTTTAAAGCTGATGTCAACTTCCCAGCGCTTCTTATACCATTATCTTCAGAACCTAAAAGAAACATTACAAGATGTACTATTAGCATCTATTAGTTTGATTTAAGGATGTTGTACAGAATGTGTTGCATCTTACCTGAAACTGGCTCTTCTAGCACAAGTTTTCCACCAGGTTTCATCACTTTGGCGATCTCAGCCAACATTTCAGAGCTGTGGATGGATGAGCTATCTAACAGAAGGCCTGAGAGAACCCAGTCATAACTTGAAGCTGAGTGTGAAGCTAAAAGACAAAACAGGAACACTTAAAATCAAGGGTAAATAATTTATTAGACACAACAGATCTGATGGTTTATATCTAAACTAATAATAAAATGTGCAACTTTCATGCTTTTGTACTTACAAAGTTGTAGTCTCTCCATGTTCTCCAACGACACTAGACTCTGATTGCCAACAATTGTGCCGATACTTTCAGCAAAGTCTTTTAGCATGCTGGGAGATGACGGCTGACTCCAGATCAGAAGCACCCTGTCCCCCTCTTTCAGTCCAAGGTCTGCCATCATCTACTACGTAAAAAAGGAGGCTGTTGTAAAAAAAAAGTGATCAGAAGGAACATATGGTTGTTTATAGTCTTATCTGGTTGATTTTGACCCTTGCTGTTCCAGATACACTAACCTAACGGAAACATTGTGTTAACTGATAAAAATCCGACTGCTCGAGTCCATACAACTTTTATGTTAAGCTCCATCTTTTGCTGTTGTGTATTTTATTACCGGCTGGTATCTGAATGTGTATCTGCTGCATCATTATGACAATGCAGTTGTTACACAATAACAAACAGCAGACTACAGACACCTGTCACCTCAGATCACACAGAAGTGTTCACGAGTCTCAATAAAATAAACGAAAAACATCAAATCAAAATTACTCGCATATTTACTAAACATTCATAGGTATTTCTTTACAAAAGTCCAACCTGTTTATCGTGTCCTTAAAACGCACAATAGTTTCTTAACACCGGTCACGATGGACGTCGCAGCTCTAATAACACAGCACGGGTTGTTACTGTAAACGTCGCGTTGAGATGATGTCATCTGCTGTTATTACCCAGAAAATAAAAAACGTGGCTAGGATGAAAATTTTCGTGTAATGAACCTAAAAAGGGTGGTGTTTAGTGGCCCAGGAGCTTCCTCGGATTGGTCAGTGTGACGACATGATAATTTTGACTCGTCACTGTTACCGGTGTCATTGGTGTAAAATCAGGTGCAAAGCGCTACCGATTTCTGTTACTATTCTCCTCGCTGATAGGGGTTGGACCAATTAAAGTCGTCTCCGCTAAAAGAAAACAGAAAGGTTCACAGAATTTCTAATGTTTATAATGGAAGATGTTTTTGGTTTTAATGAAAACTCTAATGGTCTCAGTGTGTCTCTACTGGTAATGTGTTGGGTCAAAGTGGTGGGATGTTTCTGGCGGAAGGGAAAACCATCAAATCCTAGTGGACTAATGCCACGTTCCAGACAACTCGGACAAACCCGAAAAAAGTTCGATTTGGTAACATTAAAAGTATTTGGTAACATTAAAAGTATTTGGTAACATTAAAAGTATTTGGTAACATTAAAACCTTGATGTTACTATTTTACTTAGTAATATTAAAAATGTTTAATCACAATAAAATAGCGCCGTTACATTGCGACATAATTTCTGGGTTGAGGTGGGAAATATTGTAATTGTTTTAACGGTAAACAGCTGATGGCTCATAATGGTGTTTGTAATGGAATTCATTACAATTTGTATTGTTTTTTTTCAGCAGGTTATTCACAGATTGTCATTCCTGCAATTAATAAACCTCCACATATTCTTTTATAAATTATAATTACTATACTTAGACTTAGATTTATAAAAGATTATATGTTCAAGTGTACAAATATTTCCAGTTAACTAAAAACTCCTTTTGACCAAAATGCTACTTAATGGAGAATTAGACTTTTTGGGCCACGTAGCGCCCTCTGATGGAATATTATGATATGGCAACTGTTTTGAGCATTTGTTATTCAATCCACTATATTATCGCAGCGCTCGTCCGCTGTCTTTGAATATGGCGGCGTTGATTAGAGGGCTGAGAGCTGGAAAGGCCTTACGGGGTCTCAGCAGCGGTAAGCGGACACATGACAGAGATCTACTGGTGTGCTTTGCGTTTTATTCCACGGTCCACCTGTTTAATAAGTTGATATTGGCCACATGTGCCAAGTGTCTGTCGTTTACCATGTAAATAGTGTTGCTTGCTTCTAGTTTATGGCAAATGGAAGTGTGCGCAAATGTCAGCTGGGCGACTGGGGCAAGGTGATAATGAAGGGCAGAATTGCGTGTGGAAATAAAGTGAAAGTGATAATCATTGCGATGTGAAGGTTGTTTGTTTCTGCCCTGTAGAATGATACTTATTATAGTAAATATCAATTATATGTGATTAAACAAAGCTGGGGGCTTTAAACAGGGGCGCGCGTCTCCTTGCACGTAGACGTATGCAATTGAATTGAAGGATTGCATTTGCATTGCTATGCGTTGCAAAAATGTTTCTAAATGAATATCTTTTAAAATTCTTTTTTTAAGGATTAAATGAATAAAAAGTACATGCACATAAGTGCATGCTAAACAATTAACCTTTTTTAAGAGTAACCTCTGGCTTATACTATTAGCATAGCAATAAATATATTTCTTAATCATCTAAAACATCTGAATAGTTAGTATAAAAAGTGCAAATAAGTGCATGCTGAACAATTAATTTTTAATTGATTAATTGATTATGATTCATTTTTGAGACACTACTGCAACATTGGTCCCATCTGTACCATTTAAGTTGGTTTACTTTTTGTCTTCGGGAACTTTTTTATTTCTTTAAGGCATGTTTTGTGGTTCAATAGTCTGAATATGATTTTAATATTTCGGTGTGCTAATTTTGCTCAATGCACAACTTCAGCTGCAGTTCAAGCCAAACTCAGTCCCCAGTGCAACAATGTGAGACGTGGATTTCATCATGCAGCAGTGCTGAGACTCGCAGATGACTTTAAAAGTGACTCTGTTCCACCTCCATCCTACCATGAGGTCAACACAGCTGGAGAAAGTTCATCTTCAGCACAGGGAGACTCAGCTGCTGGACAGGAAGACAGCCAACAAAACATGAGGTTAAAGCCACACTACTTTAGACACTTACCAAAAATTACAAACACATGTAAACTTGCTTGTATACTTTAACCTAGTGCATTTGTGTCTCTAGTTATCAGGATCAGAGCGGTGAGCACGATGAAGACTATGAAACTGAAGAACAGCTCCAAGCTCGCATACTGACGGCAGCGCTGGAGTTTGTTCCTGAGCACGGCTGGACTGTAGAGGCCCTTGCGGCTGCGACTGAGGTTTGTTTACTGTATGAAAGATAAAAGCTATGATGTTAAAGAGTTAAATGTAAATGTTATAAAACAAAATAACAGTCATACGCTCTGTGATTCAGACGCTTGGGTTGTCACCAGCCTCGACTGGGATGTTCAACAATGGAGCGGGAGATCTGGTCTTGCATTTTGTTGCACAGTGTAACGCTCAACTCGC
The DNA here is from genome assembly GCA_019155185.1 of Beaufortia kweichowensis. Classification (NCBI taxonomy): domain Eukaryota; kingdom Metazoa; phylum Chordata; class Actinopteri; order Cypriniformes; family Gastromyzontidae; genus Beaufortia; species Beaufortia kweichowensis. The sequence goes on from CM032816.1 coordinate 8,573,929, forward strand.
AGAGACACTGGCAGAGCAGCGTAACCAGATCCAACTTGGCCAGGCGGAGTAAGTTGTGATTAATCTTATATTTTCTGTTATCATTATCAAATTACCCTTTAATATAATAAGTTTATAAGTTTCGAACAAATTCGATGGCTATTATAAATCAATGCTGTTTTGCCCATTTCTAAACAAAAAAAAACAGTTTACACTATATGAAATAACATGCTTAAAAGTAAAAAAAATTGAAAAGGAAAAATAAGGCCTAATCTTTCCTGCTTCCATAGAGATAGCCACCCAATCACCCATGACTTCTTAATTTGGATTTTCTATTGTGTTAGGCCAAAGAAAACCGCAGAGTTTCTGAGAGATGCAGTTGAGCTGAGATTGCGGATGTTGATACCTTACATTGACACATGGCCCCAGGTATCAGATACCTTATACAAAAAACACTCAGTTGTGTCCCAGTTATAAAACTCAAACTTTATCATCAACCAAATTGCTTTGCTAAGTTTTTTATGTGCAGTTTATGTATTCAAAGAATATGATTAATGTCATTACTGTTTATATCTATGCTGACTTTGTAGGCTATGAGTATCCTGCTACTGCCCCACAACATCCCCGACAGCCTGAAGCACCTGTCCATGATGGTGGATGACATCTGGTACCATGCAGGTGATCGCTCTACAGATGTGAGTTGCCCCTTTAATCCAAAATCTCCATTTTCTGCCTGCCCCGGCTTGCTTCTTTTCATTTTTCTCTAAAATACAATTTCATATTATAAGTTTATCATGCTGGTTTCTTAAAGCTGCAGTATGCCATTTCTGTGCACCAGACAGAACTGCTGAATTAACTGTTCTTATCTGTGGCATAATTTCTTATTTGTATTTTGTAGTATTTAATCCAAGCTTATTCATGTTTCTCAGATGAGCTGGTACACCCGGCGGGCAGCACTAACTGGCATCTATAACACTACAGAGTTAGTGATGGTGCAAGACTCTTCTCCTGACTTTGAGGATACCTGGGCTTTCCTCGACAACCGTATCAAAGATGTAGTCAACATGGCCAACACAGCTAAACAGGTTAATGTTATTGCTTTCCTACTTTTCATAGCCATAGAGGAATGTTGAGCTTTGTACCAATAATAGTTTCTTCCTCAATGCTTTTTTCTGCAAAAATGTTTAATAACACGTGTTTGGTTTAGGCCCAAGCCACAGGAGAAGCTGTGGTCCAAGGATTCATGGGTGCTGCAGTCACGGTAATTATATTATATTATAAACTATCACAACCATAATATTAAAGATTGAGAATGCAGTTAAACATTGATTCATGTTTTGATATGACTGAAAGGGCTTGTAGTGGTGATTTATTTTAGTAAGGTCTTCTCTGTTTTTCCTACAGCTGAAAAACCTAACAGGGTTGAACCAGAAATGATAAGTCCACTACTCTGGAGGTTTTACTCCTGTCATCCTTTCGTCTCGGCTTCTACTCATTGACCCCTTGAGACTGCATCACAAATGTCTGACAGCTCACTCAGCAGCTCTAAATTAACAACCCAAAATTAAATCACAGTGGTGTTTTGATACAGGCACTGATCTTTTATCACACCTTTAGCACTTTTAAATAGGTCAGAACTGCCATAATAAGTCTGTTTCTTAACCAGAGCACAGTGAGGTTCCAATGGTTCCTTTCAGACCTTTGTTTTTCCTCCCTGCAATTACTGTCTCTCCATTTGTAAAAAGAAAACATTAAAAAAATATAAGTGTACATTGTATTTGAGAATTTTATGTTCATATGGTTTGTGTTTGAGTTATGTTAAAAGTCCCTAGTTTAAAGAAATAAAAGGTGACTTATTTACTGAGCAGTGTGTGTTTACTGACTTTACATTTATTGGTAATGTAAGTCAATTGCAATATTTTCTTCACATTTAACAACCTTTATTTATAAAATGTACCGCTATATTTTCTTCTAAAATACCCAAGTTATATATGCTAATATAAGTTTTCTATCAATTGGTAATGTCAGTACTTAAAAATTACTATGTTCACGTACTATGGTATTTACGTAAGTATTACAGTACATATTGTACTATAAGAGCGGTTTAAAAAATGTATGATCATGTGTATGGTACGGTAATATTGGTTTGATGAGTTTACGAGACTCTTGTTCTAGATTGAGAAATCAGGTCTAATGGAGACTTTTATTATATTTAGCCAGAAGAAGAATCTCTGAGTGACCCGGAAGCTGATAGACTTAGCGCGGCCAGTAGCCAATCGTGTGCTTTCATATGTTATTGTGCTAGAGAAACGCTCGCTGCTGTAGCGAATGAACCATCAGTGCAGCATATAGTTATCGTGTTTACAAACTAAAGTTTATTTTCATCATGCCATATGCCAACCAGCCTACAGTTAAAATCACAGAGCTTTCGGACGAGAATGTGAAGTTTGTGATCGAAAACACCGATCTAGCGTGAGTGTTCATTTCGTGTTTTATTAAAGCAAAAGCGTTGTGTTTTTATTAATAGATACACGTTGAATATGCACTCTTATAATTTATTACAATTAAACCATTTCATTTTGTTCTTTCACAAAAAGCAACTTTGTAATGCTAGTTTTAGTGCTTGTTTTCTGACTAGTACAATCGTTTTACATTACAAGATTGGGCATGTTCACGTTTCCCCAATATACGACTATCGTGATATTGTTATTCAATCCATCTCTGTACTATAAATACAATGTTGGTTTGTTTCAGGGTGGCAAACTCTATTCGGCGAGTGTTCATGTCTGAAGTGCCAACCATCGGTAAACACAAACCTCAATCTTTTTTTTGTTCTTTATCTTATTAAGTACCCCCTTTTCTGCTTGTCTAACTATCATGTGCATTATCTTCCAGCTATCGATTGGGTTCAGATCGATGCGAACTCTTCTGTATTGCACGATGAGTTTATTGCTCACAGAGTGGGTGCGTATATCGTCATCAAATATAATATTTTCGTTTGTTTTACTTTGTGTTTGTAATAATAAAGGATGATATCCCATAACGTTTATGCTTGCTTTGATAGGCTTGATTCCACTTACAAGTGATGACATTGTCGACAAGATGCAATACTCAAGAGTAAGTTTATGAAGTCACAGCTTTGCGGGTTTGTGTTAATTTTTTTATTCATTGCATTAATTGTGTAACATAATTGTAACGTTTTGCTTTCTTTTGTTGCCTGTTTAGGACTGCACGTGTGATGATTTTTGTCCGGAGTGCTCGGTTGAACTCACACTGGATGTGAGATGTACAGAGGATCAGACACGACATGTGACCTCGCGAGATCTGCTGTCCAATAACCCCAGAGTCATCCCTGTATGTGTATTCATATTGTACATTTTTCTATTACTTCACTGTCTCTAATTCTGTCTGTATTGTGCAAATTATGAATCTTATTTGTATTTTATACGTTTTCTAAATTCTTGTATTTGATTGTATTACATATACAATGCAGACTAATTTCCTATTGATGCATCCCAGTTTGCTTTACAGGAGCCACAAAGTATCTGTCTATTGATGCATTCATTCATGCTTGCTAACTTTTGCACTGTTATGTGAATGTATTGTCTTATACTCCAGGTAACATCCAGGAGTCGAGACAATGATCCCAATGATTACGTAGAGCAAGATGGTAGGTCAATTTTTCTGTATATCGTCACTTGTATATGTTGTTCAGATACAAGGTTTCTTCATTGTTTGGGGTTTTCATGTAGACATCCTGTTGGTAAAACTGCGGAAGGGTCAAGAGCTGCGTCTCAGAGCTTATGCAAAAAGGGTTTCGGCAAGGAACACGCCAAATGGAATCCCACTGCTGGGGTGGCTTTTGAGTATGACCCAGATAATGCACTGAGACATACGGTTTACCCACTTCCACAGGAATGGTATGATCCTTTATTTTTTTCTTAATGTTGTGTACTGTAAATGATGTCAGTTTAAATTGGTGTGACTGGTCTTTAAATATGTAATGTAGAAGTTTTCAGTTTTGTATGAGACAAGCATCCTAGCATGATTTTCCATTTGACTTCTAATAATCTATTTTTATTAAATGGCTCCAACAACTACTGTCTGTAATGTGCTATATTAATGCAAGGCATTATAAGTGTTCCTAAAACATATTGTAACTTGTATAGTGAATTTCCAAGTGAAATTCTATACAGTACGTATGATTCTCTACATCTGCTTAATTTTCAGGCCTAAAAGTGAATATTCAGAAATTGAAGAGGATGGCGTTCAGGCTCAATATGACCCTAATGGCAAGCCAGAGAGGTAAATCATGTACAATTTTACATATAGATATAAACAATACGACATTTATTTTTCCGTTTTGCTTAAAACAAAGTCAGTAATGCTGAGTTTTTTATTCAGGTTTTATTACAATGTGGAGTCTTGTGGTTCACTTCGACCGGAGACTATCGTCATGTCAGCTTTTGCTGTACTGAAGAAGAAACTGAGCGATCTGCAGACTCAACTCAGCCATGAAATTCAGAGCGATGTTCTCACCATTAACTGAATTCTAGTAGCTAAAACTGACCACTTTTTTAGACCAGACAATAGGAAACATGTGAGTTTGTGAAGATATATTTTTTCAGCTGTTGTTTTTGTTTGCTGTTGTATCAATGTGGGGAAATCTATGTATAATAAACATATAATAAACAACATGTTTTGTTACATAATTTTGCACACACAAGAAAAAACACTAGACTGTATGAACACCAGAGGGCAGGATTTTTAAATTATATGTAAGATGCCACTCCTCTATATATACTATATGGAAAGACATCATGTATGTTTATGAGAGAGCATTAAACAGCATGCCGATAATGAGAAAAAAATTTATTTGGAACCAAACAAGCCCTAAAATGGATATGTAACAAATTCACATAAACCAGCTCGAGACAAACTATGTAAACAAAACACATGGAAGGAACAAGAGCTATGTGAGTTCAACAACAGATTGTGCAATCGTATTTATTTCTTCCTGTAAATTTTGGTTTTTCCATACACGAGTATTGAGGGGTTTGAGGAAAGTGCAGTCACAAAACTTCTCTCTTTGATTTTAATCATGATTTCTATTTTAGCACAAAATTACAGCAACATGGATCAAGTGAATGCATTCCTCACAGATAGTGTGTGAGAGACAACTATGAAGGATACACTTGAAAAGTTGTAGTTCAGCTCTGATTCTCCAGGACTTTCTGTAAACATCGGAGTGGCTATAAAATGCATTTTCACTTCAGAATTGAGATTTCGTTTATACACGATTCAGTGCCATGTGATGTTCATACACCACAATTTGACTTCCGATGAAAATGTTCTCAGATATAATATGGTGTAAGTGGCCTAAAATGTGCTCATTTAGTTTCGTCAAATATACACACCACACAAATCTACATTTTAACGTCTTTCTTTAATTACATAGTCTAAAAGAAGCAGGTGACAGCCATAACCTCATTATTTTCATATCTTCTAATTCACTGAGATCTATGTATATGTAGATTTCATTTCGTAATATTATATACTGTACTGTGGAATACTGGCAAAGAAGGACCAAACAGTGTTCTTTAAGTTTTGTGTATTGCTTTTAAACTGATACCACATAGATTTTTGGCACACCACATATCAGAGTTAAATGTCATAAAAATTTCATAAATATTTCTATAAATCTTTAAAATACTGTGCTGTTTCCTAAAATAAGATATATAGAGATGATAACTCTAAATCCTCTAAGGTCAAGAGAAAAGCAAACATATATATATTTATATATATATAATTTTTATTTCTGAATCTCTTCACTGCATACTTTGAACGGTCATCATACGTTTGCTTCATTCACAGGCATTCTCGATAGCTTTCCCTCAGTTCTGCCATTACCCACAGTGCTTCAAACTCAATACTTAAGGTGAAATGTCTAATGCTGGCTGTCTCTTTGTGTCTGGTAAAATATGTTTTAACATAAATATTACCTCCAGTCGTATTCCATACTTAAGCGGTTATGGAATATTTTAACAGCTGTGGGATTTTATTATGGCATCTATAGTCCAATGAAATCTCCGACAGAGACACGCGTGTAAAAATGAGAAATTAACCTAAGAGATGATTTAAAGATGTTGTGGTGTGTCAAATTGTAACACAGATAGGCACACGTTGCAGTTACATGTTTTGATCAAATGAAACATAATTTAGACAGCAAAAACAAAAATCTTTCTACTCCAGGACATAAATCAAACATTAAAAGCACTTTAAATGTGAACTATTATTTAGGAAAGTGAGTGTTTACTTGCTGAACCCACTTGATATTTGTTGAATGCTGTAACTTTAAATTAAAATAATAAATCCAGAAGAAATAATATCAAATTTCAAACTTAAAAACATCTTACTCAACAGATTGCAGATATGAAGTCACATCCTGTATCAGTTACAATTGACGACATTGATATGTATAGATTAAGGAGGTTTCCTGTAGCGCTCTAGACGATCCTTTTTACTACCTAACAATCAAATGATCTAGCGAATTATAGTTTTGCAATAAATAAATTAATAGATAAATAAAATCATTAAGAAGGTGTCACGCCTAAAGCAAAAGATACATACTGGCCCATTTATGGAGTGATTGTGTCAGCGTCTCTATTTTACTTCACTTTGTTTTCATTTACTCATAATAACTTGTGAGTGATTCAGTCAAAACCAGCAACACTTCAACCTTGCGTGCTCCCGTGAAGATGTTCTTTTAATTTAATTAAAAACAGCTGGAAAATAATAAGTGAGGGGCAACACTGAGAAACAGCGTGACCTAGCGTTGATTTTATTTGTACCTGAGGTACAAATAAAATGTCGGTGGGAATGCCGTAGACCTCCTTACCATATGGAAGACACCTAATAGTAAACCACAATTCAAAAAGACCCAAGAAAATTTTTGATCATTCAAACAAACATCTAATGTTACCGTATTCAAAGACTCAAAGATCAAAGATGGTGGAGAAACCTGCTGCTTGCTACTGTTACGTTTGTTTGCACGTAGGGAGAAATGACCTTTGTGTTTCAAGTGACCACGCCCATTCCTGGACTGTAAGCGTAGGAACTGAGGGACATCCACCAATCACATCTCGGAGATTCGTGTCTACCTCTTGATCAAAGGTGTAGGAGAAAAAGCGATTTCATAGGCAGCTGATACATAGACAAAGGTTCCCTTTTTTCCTGAAGAAATATTCTCTGTAGAATTGTCTTAGCAAAGATAGAAAATGGATTCCCAGCTCTGCTGGTTTCAGTGCATTCAAAGGAGGCCAAAGTCCTTAAAAGCCAAAAGATAGTCAGCTCATATTTGTAGATCCCATACAGTGTGTTGGCTTCAATGTCCTCTCTGGCGCTGGAGCTCTTGGAACAGAAATGTAGGGAACCGCTTGTGCTTGCGCGGATATTTGAACGCTCGAGTTTCTTCAGGATGTGAGAGTTCCTAAAATCCACCAAAAAGCATGATAGGACAACAAAGTTTTCAAATCAGTGAACCGAAATAAGGGAAAAGGGAAAACAAAGCTTATGAACAAGAAGCGTGGAGTCCCGGTAAGGACGTCTCACCCAGTCTCATCTATCCAAAAGTACTTTGAGTGCCCGCTCGATGTTCATTCTGTGGCCCACACGTGTAACGCCCAAATCGATCAGATCCTCCTTTTGCAGGTTAGGCAGGTGGCTGCCCTCGATGTCGTTGTCCATAAAGGCGTCTCTGTGTTCACCCAGGTTTAGACTCTCGAGCCAGTCGGCCACGTCCTGCTTGCTCCACATGAGGACGGGTTTGGTGGCGAAGGGTTTATTTGAGGCGGCCTGGATGAGGGTGAGCGGGGAAGGGGAGCGGCTACGGCCAGTGCCCAGGCTGAGGGGCGTGGGTAGACCGAAGACGTCCGTCAAAGTGGGGGAAGTGGCCGAGGTCGGGAGGGAAGAGGCACAACTGAGGCCAGAGTCCGGAGGAGACATGATTGGGCTCGGGGAGCGGTGATGGGGAGGCAGGCTCTCGGCCTGTCGGCACGGCGACGGAGCAGGCACGTTGGGGCCGGGCTGGGCAGTGAAGGTAATGGTGCTGTTCTGCTGTGTACCTGAGATGAGGGATACACCATCCTGATTTCTGCAAAAATAGAGAGATACAAACTTATGAAAAGCGGAAAAGGTGAGACATTCATAGCAGGTATTCCTGAAGTGTTAAGAGAGAGATTTGATTTTGTATCTAAGCTATATTTCTTTTTTCAATTTTTTTAAGTACCACTTTCAAGTGATTTGAATACAAAAATGAGCAAATTAGCACATCGAAACACATCAAAACTGCTAAATGTTTAACCTGATGACTGTCACAGCAGAAATTGAGTATATACATGAAAATGCACTGAACTACATATTTTACATTTTTATATATTAAATATTTTTTCAAACATTTTGAAGTCTTTTAAAAAAATATTTCATTTGAGATATTTTTGTAGATTACAGTAACATTACAGTAACATTGTACAATTTGTTTTTATTAATTTGATTAATTTTGTTACATTTGTCAAATATTTCATCTTGAGTCTTAAACATCTTTCCATCTATTTATTGTTTGTCATGATTAGATTAAAATTAAACTATGAAATATTAAAGTAAATAGGGAAATAAAATAGGTGTTCCTCCTGAAAAATGGTGACAGTTAACAGGTTAAAAGTTTAAGGTGGGACTGAACATGCATAAATATGTGTAAGGCTATAACAAATGTTTATTTTTAATCATCTAAGTTTATTTGAAGTAGGACTATACTATAGTTGGGTTAACTTTAAGGAGGCTGAGGATGTGAGACAATGTGATGTCCTTGCCCCAGGTTTCTTTATATACCCACGGTGTGTTGGCCTCAATTTACAGAAAGCTTACATTTCCATCTTATTGAGCACAGCAATAAGACAGATTTGCATTCAACAATACTTGAACCACAACTAGTCTAAACTGATAAAATGAATAAATACATCATAATTGTTTGCTTTCCTAAATGTCCAGCACAGATTGTGAGACAGAAATACATAGATTTAAAGATAACAAAAATTAGACATGCTAACCTTGCATACTAAACATAATCTTTTTTTAGTAAAAACAAAACTCATCTACACACACACATCTTCACATGGTGTCTCGAACATAGTAATCTTCCTGGGCTATGAGTGCATTTTAGGGTCAATTCTGTGGTCTGTAAATAACAAAATCATTCAATAATAAATGAGAAAGGAAGCAGGGACAGCAAACCACCGCCTGTACGTTGCGGCAGCCATCTGCGTACGCAAGCCTTGCACATACATATACAGTCAATTACTGACGTTTTGCAAAATAAACAAGACAACACAATCTCCTTGGAAAATGGAAACTCCAGATAACCCTAAATGCTTCCGTCAATATGAAATATAATTGCCATTTATGATATCACTTAAGAAAATCTGGAGATGTCTTGTGGGAGCAATTTGGGCGATGTGATAACTAACTAACAAATGGACCATGCTGTAACACACACACGCACACACCTCCCCCCTCTGTGGTACGGTCTGTGTTCATCATCACACTGACGTTGCTCATCTCGTCCTCAAGGCTGTTCTCATTATTAGGTTGCTAGGCAACTCTTTCGTTCTCCGACAGAGCACACACACACTCATGCTTGTGATACAGGAAGAAAAGGAGGGCATACCTCGTTCCAAAGTGAGTCCTGGTTCCTGTTGGAGAATCTAACGCTTCCCCTGGCTTTGGTGCTTTGTCCTTGTTCACGTGCTGCAGAACTGAATTCATCTCGCCCATTCCATGGGACTTGGCTTCAGGGGGGCCTTTCATCTCCGGAGGGTCGCCCCATAGTTTTGAGGTTCGTTGCGTTGGGGTTTTCAAGGGTTCTGGTGGGATAGTTCCAGGGGACGGAGGTGGTACCGAGGAGGGGATTCTGAAAGAGCTTACATTCTCCTCCGGCAAAGCGTCTTTGTAAAGTGCATTGCTCTTGATGGCAGGTTTGGGTTTTGGTTTGGACAGGATCTGAGACCTGTCCACCAGAAAGGCTTGTCCATCTGCATAGACGGTGCAAGTGTCTAGGGTCTCACCTCCTTCAGACGACAAGGTGGAGATGCTGGACACAGTGGAGATGGTGCTGGTGGTCTCCAGCTGAGGGTCACCGCTGCTCCGGCTGTCCACCTCGATGCCCGAGTCGGTGATTTGCTCGTAGGGCTCTAATGGTCCTGGAGGAAAGCTTGGAGGTGTGCAGTTTGTGAGGACCGTTGGTCTTTTGATTTCAGAATTCACACCACCTAAATGGGGATAGTAGGGAGCGAGTGAAGGCCCTTTCGTGCCATTCGTTTTCTGTTTCAAAAGCTCAGCTATAGACCCCGCCTGGTCTTCAGGAATGTCAAAACTATTGGCGAACTCCAGTGGCGGTGGCAGGGGTTCAGCAAACACAAACTCCTCATCGATGTCGACAGAGGCCAAAGGCGGTGGAGGGATGCCGAAGGGAAGCTTGACAGGCTCATCCACTGAGCTAACAGTTATGATGGTCTTGCCATGTGGAGCAGCTGAAAGCGTCTTGGGAGCCGGAGGGTTGGTGGGAACTGGTTGGTTGGGGTCGCGAAGCTCCCAGGGGTGTTGTCGGGACTCACCGCCTCGTCCTTGTCAGTCTCTGACAAGCTGTTATCCTCTGATTTTACCCCATCTGTGGTGTGTACCATCAACAGACCAGCGGATTTCTGCTGCGAGGTGTCCACAATGTCGATCAGCATGTTCTTCTTCTCCTCTGGCCTCTTCTCAGGCTTGCCTATATCGAGCTGGTACTTTGATTCCGTTTCATATTTGGCCTCCGTCATCTGTCTGCGCAGGCCTCCGCGGGGACGTCCCATGGTGGCAGTACTTGAGAAGCCAACCTCCACGTTTGGTCTAAGCTTAGTGTCGATGAAAAGCGGTTTATTGAGATCAAGCTTGGATGGGTCGCTCTTTAGCGGAAGAGGTTGTGATTGCTCCCTCATGGCTCTGTCTCTGGCCGCTAACGCTAGAGCTAATGGTGAATTGGGATCTAGTGGTTTGCCTGTGACCGGATGGACGTAATTTCCACTTCCTGAGCTGTAAGTTTTATGAGGGGGCAGACTTATTGGGCTATGTCCTGTACGTGTGTTCAACAGTTCCCGTACCATGGTCGGCTCAGGGCTGTTAAAGTCTGTCACGTTGCCACCACCCCTGGGAATGCTAAGCAGGGAGGAGGGAGGTGCCATGAGCCGACGCAGCCGCTCATCGCTGCTAAACATTCCCTCGTCAATAGACTTTGAATGTCGGAGACGTGGGGCTGGTGTAGGTGCCACGTCCTCATCCCCTGCATCTGTGGACTTAAAAGATGGTGAGTTCCGATGAGCATCCAGCCTCTTCTCTCTGTCTCGGACTGCACCGGCGATGGCAGCTGCAAAGGGACTACCTGGATTTAGACCATCTTCAGGACGCAGTTGACCTGGGTGGTCCGGTGTGGTTGTCTCAATTTCCATACTGCTTCCCTGGCTGCTCTTACCGCTGCTGCTGGTGGAGGGCTCTTTGATTATTATAGTTGGAATCGGTATGGAGCACGTCTTCTCAGGACTGTCCTCTACGTTGGACTGTTTTACAAGCATGCCCTTTCTTCTAGCTGGCTTGTTGGGTACAAACAGTCCAGCTTGACCCATTTTTCCCACATCCGAGTATGGGTTCTCCGGGATCTGGGCACGACGCTTATGAAGACTCTGCTGGGCTGTTGGACTGTGATTGTACCCCTCTGAATCATATTGCTCAGGACTGTCTCTGTAATACATGCCCTGATCTCTCCACCCAGCACCTTCACCTCTGTCCGGGGCTGTACTGTTTGCATTAGGACTCTGAGAAGTAAAGCCTGCTCTGATGGTGCCATATCCTCGACCAGCTGGGACAGGAGCATTATTGTGAGGTGGCGATGGAGGAGAGATGGCAGGTGGGGGTGGAATGTCTTCTGATGTGTCAGGCATTGAAAGGCTTCTTGTAAATTTTAACATTGGAGGAGTGAGGAACTGCTTCTCTTCCTCAGTTACTCCTAAAAAAAAATGAAAAAGAACAAATTAACCCTTGTAGAAACAAATAAAATGCTACATAAAAACTGTTTGGACAAAATATGCCTAGTATCAAAGAAAAGGCCTAGAGCAAACTTGGACATATAGGTTAACAATTGTCCATTTACAGAGAGCTAAAATGTTTTTATGATAAATGTGTTAAGTGTAGAGGTGTTTTTCTGATAACAAAATACATACCTATAGATGTTTGCCGTCGCATAGTCCCCCTAGGTACACCCAGGTAAGGTCCTCTAGGAGTACTTGGTGGTGGTGGCGAGTCTACTGCTGTATCCTGACTATTGCAAAGAGACTGCAAAAAAGTAAAATGTAAAAGAGACATAAATAACAGTGAATAATAAACAGAATATGCTAGCAACACTAAATAAGTAACTTTAGCAACAACAATATAGCATGCATGGGCGAAAATGTCAGACTTGCAAAAGTTTTACAGTTTGATTATAATACAATTTTCAATACTAGCCATGGTACACTTACGTTCATTTCAGGACTGACAGGAAAACACTTGCTAGTTGGCCGTGGTTTGACCGTCGCAACCCTCACCTCGGCGTTTGAGTTGTCCCACACTGGCTTCTGGGCAGGCACGACTTCATCCACTTTATCTGCAAGACAAAATCATCTCAAATTAGAAAGCAGGAAGCTATATTTAAAATAAGCTCTGTATCAAATATTGCCAATGTCCTCAAACAAAATCCTCAAAACGAGGATTCGAACCGAGCAAGAGAGGCGACAGAAATAGGTACAACGACAATAGTCAAGGTCAAAGCCGTGCAAGCGCTTCCTGGTTCCGTTGGAGAAATCTTAGCACTTCTTTCAACGGCCACTGCGCAACATGCTAGCATTGTTTTAGACAGCTCCCATGCATGGGATGATTACTTAGTGTGACTTGAAAAACAATCCTCTTCTTCAGACCCTCATTATCTGAAAGCTGATCATCTACACAGAAATGGAGGAAAGGGAAATTCAGAGTCTGATTTCCTAGCATAAAAGTCAAGACTGAATCTGGTAAGGAAACACACACACACACACACACACACAGTTAAACTTCGGCATAATATGGATATATAAGGATGAGATTCAAATCTCTTCATACCGCTAAAGCAAAACAGATTTTAACAAAATAAAAATTGCAATATAACCTGGCCGTTTAGGATACTTTGTTGTTCAGTCTATATTAAGAATACAAAGCAGTTATATCTGAGACTGCAGAAAGAACTGTGTCTTCCTTATAATATTTAAATATGGATTTATAATGACTCTCTTGGATGAACACAAGATTTCTGAAGCTGCTTTAAGAACACAGCAGGAGTACTTTGTAGCCAGCCGCATTATGTAAACATAAGACTAATGCCTATAACTGTTCAGAAAATATCTTGCAGCAGTGTCTACACAAGTCATATCGTATCTGCGCAGCCGTCGCATGTCCTCACGCTGCTGCTGATCATTGCTAACAGTGCCAGTAGCTTTACACTGAAAATACAGCATTACATTTTGCAGGTGGAATGTTTCTATATTAAACATATGCAGCATTATTTCCATGGCAACGCCTTGTTTCAGAGTGATTCAAAGCTGAAGACGTCCCTCATATGATAATAGTTAAAAAGTTGTACTTTCAAAGGTGGTATTATCTTTAAAAATGTCCAGCTTTAGCTTTTTATCATCCTTATCTTGGTGGGATTCACAGCCGAAGGAGAGTTTTTGAAGTGAAATTTACGGTTCTTGCTTTCTCAAGCATATTCATTTTAATAGAGGGATGGCTTTTGAATAATACATTGCACTTTTCAAGATCTGTGTGGTCATTGAGCAAAGCTAAAGGCAAATTGAGCGTTTTGCAGTGTAAACACATTTCTTCTGTTTTTCATTCCACTGGTAAATTTAAATTATTCGAGAGCATACAAATGATTTCTGCCAAAATTAATTTCAAAGAATCATATCAAACCTAAAATTTATTTTAGGTTTGATATGATTAAAAACGTTAAATGACAGATAACAGATACGTTAAAAACGTTAAATGACAGATAAAAAGAAAAACTATTAATCACTACTTTTACTAATTGGAGGTGACAGATATTTAAACAGTGTTTAGGATAAACTCACCCTTTTTTTTCCTCAAAGTGGCTTTAACATAAAAGAACAATTCAGCTTTATTCAAGAATCAAATTCATATAATTTCCAGAAAACATAACTTGGTAACCCAACATTTGGAATACATTGTATTCCTCCATATGGCATCGATCTTTGCATAATGTGCCATTACACGAAAACCAAACTTTTAAAATGACAAATCCATGCAGTTAGTTAACTTTCCAATAACACTCCACAAGACAAAATGACGGTTAAAAACCCAACAGACCAAAGTGACAAAAACACACAATTTGTGATCATCACTTATTAATACTTCTTACCCAGTGTGCCAGTGTTTAATTATCAAAAATTAATCAGCATGACCCTTTGAACCCTATTTAGCTTTGGTCACTTTGCACCAAAATTAATCTTTTACCATCCCACACGGAGCCGCTTGAGGGAAATGTGTCATACTTTAACAGTGAATGTGTTTTAAGCATTTCAACATCTATGTAGTCACACTGAAACACTCATGTCCATATAATCACCAATACAAATCCTTACATCTCCAAAAATACGTACAACAAAGGCACATGCATGTCAAGAAAGCACAACAGTACAATTTATACAGAAATTATTGTCATAATAAAATGCTTCATACCTTTATCCACTTTTGGTACAGCATGCAGGAAAACAAAATAACATCAAAGTTCACTTTATAATGAACGACAGCTGTAGAACAACAACAAAAAATATCCCATGTTAAAAATATTTCTACGGACATTCACGCAGGACAGATTCTTAGTGGAATATAATAGAATTGTTTTTTCTATGTTTAACCTCTGCTGTCTTACAAGCAAACACTGCAAAAACAGCTACATGCACTACAAAAAGTAGTACAGACATAATGTAAGAATTTGCCCTGTGTGAACGATCTAGTAAAATGCAATAAGTGATACTAAACATTGGATGAGATATGGCATTTGCGTAGGTTTGGAATGGCAGGGCTTACCTAAGTCTTCAAGCTCTGAGGTCATAGATTTTGAACGCATGGACAGCGCTGTGGATGGAGCCCTCCGTGGTGGCGGGGGCGCTACAGCGACAAATAAACAGATAATACAGCAGGTACAGTAGATGCTTTGCCATGGATTGAAAACAAAAATATCTCCATGCATTCAGGCTTGTTGATTCTTTTGAATAATAAATGAGCCAAAGAGTAAGATAATTAAAAAACCCTTAAAGACACATATTAGTGGTGTTAGCAAAATCAGTGATTAGTATAACCAACATCAGCTTCATGGAAAAGCAGTGGTTAGTATTTTTACATGAACAGTTATAAATGCATTTGCTTCAAGACTGAAAATATTACTAGATAGGCAGCATCAGTGGAGAAATCCTGAATAAATCAAGACAGAACGTCTACCTTTCTTTCGAGCCGTGTCGTCAGGGTCCAGATTTCTGCTGACGGTCACAACTTTGATGATTAAGTGGTTGCCGCCATGACGGATCATGTTGACTACTTGTTTGTGGCCCACTTTGACAACATTATCCTGGTTCACCTATAAGAAAAGAGAAACAATTGAGCATTACCGAAGCTTGGAAAATAACTTCTGTACCTGGCAATACCACAAAACACACATCAACACTAAGGTCACATTACTAACCCTATTATTTCATTTATTAAGAGCCACATATCAAAACCATTTATCTGTCTATTGACACCACAGACCAAAAATCAAGTCATCATTTTAAGTATGCCTTAATCTTCTATAACATTTCCCATATATTTTCGAAATGATCACTGTACCAGAGAGAGCCGTCATCAGACCGGCGTAAGTGAGCAGTAAATCTGATTGCGTGTAAATGTTTAAGTGGGATATTAAATCTGCCACCGAGCCGTTACTGTCGAGTTGAACTGCATTCAGCTAAAGCAGAAACGATTTGCCAGTTGTGATAACTGTTGATGTATGGGTAACATTTATCGCCAGGCGTTTTTCATCATCTTTTTTTAACCAAGGTGTAAAGTCCAGTGATTCCAACTGTGTACAAGGGGGAAAAGATTTGAATTATACATTTTTGTTCGACATACTGCATGAAAGTAGAACATGAACTCCTACAACTATTTGAAGAGGCTATGAAATATTATTTTTGGAAATTATTATAAAGTACACAGGATGTTGTAAGATCACAGCAGCATTTTAATGCCAATCATAATAAAATAAATAGCATTTGACTTCTAAATTATGTTGTTTTCAAGTAAAATCTTGTTAACATTATAAGTGGATTACTCATGTCCAGGACATTTGTTCAAACCCTTACCACAAGGTATAAACAACAGTAATAGTCATACAAACACCACTAATGATGATCAGATGTTGATATATTTTTAAAGGCCTAATAAGAAGCAATGCAGTCTAAGGACAAATGAGAGATGCACATCTGTACCTACGGCATTTCTTTAGCAAAACACTGCCACTATAAAACAGATCAGCGAGAGAAATAAGAGAGCCAGGTTTGGGAGAGATTTTAAAGTATGCCTTTTACCGAAGAAAAGGTTACGTGAATAAGCTTGGGTAACCTAGGAAACAGCCGAGAGAGCTGAAGTCGTCTTCATGACGAAGAGAGCTGAGCTGCTCCTTTTATTCCATCGTGTGTGTTTGTGTGATTCATGAATGCTGTATGTGTGATGGAAGCAAGAGAATATGTGTGTGTCTGTATGAGAAAGATAGAGAGATTGCCATTGTTCTAATTGAATAAAATGAGCCGAACACAAGTTAGAAAGCAAGACGCAATCATTGTGAGATCTGGTGTGAAGGCCCAAATGGAGAGCCAGGTCTGTAAAAAAAAAAAATGCAGCATGTAACGTCAATCATCCTTATCTTTTCGGTATCTCTCCCTATTGAGTATTTTCCTACTGCACATTCCAGAAGACAGAGTAACAGCGGTACATCTTGGAGCATGACCTTATGATAAATGATGCAAATTTTGAGAAAACACATGGGTATCACACACAAGGTTGTGGAAGGATGGTAGAAGCAAATAGAAATTTCCCAGCATTCGCACTGACCTCCAGACTCTCGACATGTCACAGTTTGGTAATGAGATTTGGGCTCATTTAGGAAGTGCTTGGACCAGATGTAGATAAAGCTCACAAAACAGCACAATCTCACCGTGGCCACTTCATCTCGATAATCTCATTACGCTGGACTCCAGCCAAATCCTATGAAGCCGAGCTATCAGGATCAGGACCAGAACCAGGAGATGAAAGTTCATTCAGTCATTATTTACTCACTCTCATGTATGGTTCAAACCTATTTGACTCTCTTTATTTCAACACAATCAGAAATTCTGAAGAGATAGATTAAGAGAAAGGAGGCTGAGCTTTTTATGCTAAACCACAAACTCCATAAATTTAATAGTGTAGAGTGGCTCTTTCCACTTTTTTAAATAGCCAATAGCATTTCGTTTACCACACAGCCTGTAGTTTGACAAGAAGCTGAAATGCAGAATAATGTCCTAAAATTGGGGAAGGTGAGAGACTGTAGATTTTATCTTCTAAATGTGAATTTGTCATATAATGAACATATTCATAATGAAAGCCAAAAAAAACTTTAATTAGTGCACAGAGACTGTATATTATTAAAAATAATGGACAAAATAAATTGTTGTCTTAATTGTAATTTCTAAAATCACAAATGACAGAGGAAAATAATGCCTAATCACTCATCTGATTATCAAAGTAGATGCAACTCATAAAGGTGAATAAATGATGACAGAATTTTCACTTTTTTTCATTTTCACTTTAAAAGTTAAACATGCTGATCCGAGTCACTACTTGTCAAAAAAACTGAAATCAGGTTAAAGACAGCTTGGGATGCAAAACTGGATTTTGGCAGGTGATGTTTTAATACACATATTCGTGCACAGATCTTTGCGATTGTGAATATAGTTTTATGGTGTAATGAGACATTACAAAAACACAATACACACACAAATCTTGACTGATAGATGTGCATGACGTGAGCATCCCACACTTGATTAAAATCTGATGAAATTAGCAGCCGGTTATCCTCTCTGCACACAGGAAATAAACCATAAAACGTTAAGCCTTCCATTTGGCTAATCATATCAGTTTTGTTCAGGGTCGTTCTGGTCAAACTTTCTCAATACACACACTAAAAACAAATGTATTTCATTGCTTGCTGTTCTATTAAAATCTTAAAGGTTCTTGTGTACTTGTGGGGGGAAAATGAATGAATATAAAAATGGTTTTACGAATGTAATGCAACATGTCAAAAAACCGACATGGGAGGACATCTGAGGCACTATTTAAAAAGCAGTCAAATCATATTCTGCTTCAAATCTAAAGGGGGAAAGCGTTCACGTGCTGTTCATGCAGCTTAGCTTTGTGAGCATGTGTATTTGTGTGGCAGTAAATCTACAGGGACCTCCATATTTAATAAAGGATGATTTTGTGTCACATCTGGTCACTTCCAGAAGAATAAAGATGTGTGCTGCACTCGACCACACACACACACACAACACTGACACTCATACATACTTGCTCGCAAAACCATTATGTAACATTTTACCCATGTTCATCCTTGCGGTTACATAATGCCACTCTAGTGAACTAGTAGACCCCCTCCAGGTGTCCTGACAATGAGACACTAACTAATAGTAACACAACAGTTAGGGTGCACGGATGACGAAAGACTATTTTATTTAGGGCACCAAAAACAAGAAACCACCAATCAACAGACCAGCACGAAAACATCTACTCTAAAATAATACAGTATATGACAGACAAGAACAACAGTAAGCATTATTTATGAGACAGGAACACAAGCTGGAGCTAGGGCTCAGGGGGTTGTGCACATGTTTATGACTGATGGGTCACAAGGACTTGGGTTCAAGTTCAGCCTGTGTTATGACCCAATCAGATTTATTCGAACCACTCCAACATTCTGATTTCAACTGACTCTATACTGTCACAAAAATAAAGGATAAAAATAGAAAATGCATGTCACCTTATTCCATGCGTCAACAAAACACTGTAAATGTACAGTTAAAAACGCAGTTCAAAATCCTGTAATTTAAAGAAAGACTATAGGCTTCCTGCTTGAATTGCATGAAATAAGCCCTATCTATCAGTATCTGTTTCTAATCAGAATAAATTAAATAATAAATAAATAAATACACAAATATTGGCAGATATCATTACAAAGACCGATATATTGTTCACCCTTAATAAAAATCATTCAGCTCAGCAAATGCACACGGCTCTCATCTCTTAATCCCTAAGTCAAATCCACTATCATTCCCAAACACAACCACACACCAACGCCGCGCTCTCTAATACGGTCTAGAGAGCTCGCAATCACTGCACCTCCGGCCTGATTTAGAGATTTACACAAAGTTGTCAGAGGACAATCATCCTTTGCGGATAAAACTCCATCCTTTCAAATGCAATCTCCCTCTTCTTGGTGATCTCCAGAAAGCAGGGCAGCCTTTTGTCTTGAGTGGGGATAATTATGAAGAGCACAGGGAATCTACTTTTTACAAGCACACACACATTTACGAGATCTCATCCATTTTCCCTTCCGCTCCACTCTGTGAGGAAAAGGTGGTGAAACTATCGGCTTGGCCTGGCTTGCACTTAAAGAGGGGTTACATGATAAGACCTCTGCAGTCAAGTCCTCTATAGAAGAGATTAAACACAAGATACTGTGAATGACTCATTGAAAGGCTATGGAATTTTCATTAAGGATAAAGAGGCTGACTGAGGCCATTTTATAAAGTCTAAACAGCAGGAATAATAGTATGAACGCTCTATGAACAGTTTTTTGTGGCGACAGTTTCCAAAAACAGTCATACTGTTTCAATGCTTGCATTGAAATTGACAGGTGCTTGATATTACTGTATACAAACTGCTTTTGTGTAATTAATTGCAAATCTGGTGCAAAATCTGAAATGGTCACAATTATGAGTAATTACTTGTTTCCAAAACAGGCTTGAAAGCAAATTGGGGGAAACTGAATGTGTCTTCACCAAACATAGACTGATGAGTCAAACATTTATGCATTTTTACACACATAGTCTTTTTGCCTTACAACAAAAAATACCCTAAAATGCAAAATAAAACATTTTAGACACTATCGTGATGGCAATACCATAGTAATCTTTAAACTACTATACAGTATCCACCAATGATGCCACACAACAGCACATCTTCTCAAAGAACTATGAAAGTTTTACCATACTGATTACTGCTACCATAACGAAATCGAAAACTGAAATAAACATATAAAAAATTAATCTTACAATGTAGGAATTATCAAAACTTCAAACACTCAGGTGATGGAATCCTTCATGCAGGTATATTTTTGTATCAATACAAACAGGAAAAGAACTGTTTATATGTGGCCCAGTACTGCACTCCAACGGGGAAAAAAACTGCTACCTCGCTTTCATCACTGCGCTCAGACACAATGCTGTCGTTGCTAGGCAACCGTTGCTCTGTGTTACAACATGAGACCTGGACCATCACATGCATGCATGAGGCAGGTCAGTAACATCACTAGATTTTGTTGTTCCACAAGCATTATAAATAGGACGATCTACTCCATGATGTAACACTTTCTACATCGTCTGATACATCGTCCTCTGCTTCAAAATAAAAATCACATGAACAAAGCTTAAATAACTTGAAATTTAGTTACAGGAAACGCTATGTACAGTTCTATACTTGGTTTGCAGTGCGTGAGGAGCAGCTTTTGGTGACAGGTTGTATGGTTATCAGGCCATGAGGACGCTTGCAGGCATCTCCTACAGTCCACAGACTTCCACCCTGCTGGTTCTCCCTGTGCACAGAGAACGTTCTGGAGAGAGTATTACTGACAAGATGACACATCCAACCATCAACAAACATGTCATCAGTTTTGATGTTTCCAATTCTCAAATATATGTAACCAAATAACTGTATATTCTTTACATTTTCCTACAGCTTTTCTAAACAACTCACCATTTAAAACAAACAGATACATCTTGTTTTAGATACGATCTAAATACAATGCCTATTCAGTTCTTATCAATAAGCATTAATAACCTAATTTGAATAATTATGTAATGGCTTGTTTGGTCAGATTGATAAATAAAGGACAAAAAAATGTTTACACGATTTTGCTTAAACATGCCATTGCACACCCTGATTCATGCTTATGTTTACCAGCAGCTGAAAAAAGCTGACATTACGCTTATAATTGATGGTAATAAGCTTTGCAAATTTGTTATGGGTAAGACAAAATGTATTCATAGGTGTATACTGCACAGACATAATTTTGTGAAAAAACTGAGAGGAATAAGCAAGATTCAAAAATACGATAACAGCGACCAGATGAGAGTAAAGAGAGAAAAAGATATTCATGCCCACACACCAAAGGCCAGTGGGTGTAGATATATTTACAGTAAATCCATAACTCTATTTTGTAGCTTCCCAGTTGATCACCAACACTCCTCATAAGGTAAGTACTTAAATTTGTTTCTTATAGTTTCCTTTAGACAATAAGAAGAATCCACTGACTTTCAGAACCTCCAGCAAATGTAGGAGTGAGAATTTGTATTTCTACCAAAGATATAAGAAATAGCTTTTTTAGTAAATATTTACAACCTACAAAATGTACTGCAAGTATTCACCGTCACTGTAATGTATTTGGCTTAAAACGAGGTCAAGTTGTCTGTGAGAGTTTTGCCCTGCACAGCCTGTGAGACTTGATCGGCCCTGAGCCATAACACATCCATACACCAAGGTGTGAGAGAGCAAATCGGCATCATCAGACCTGATGTGGGCAGTGAAGCTTGTCTGGCTCCTGAGGGACTGACGGTCAATATAATCGACTGGGCGATTAAAACGTGTTTATTGTTTCTGTGGTATTTGGGGGGAAGTGACGAGGAATACATTTATATAAATAAACTCTCTCTCTCTCTCCCTCTCAAAATGTTATTTTAGCCCTTTATATATTTATAAGTTTATACATGCACATATCAAGTATTGTAAAGTACTGTACCTACATTACATAGTAAGAGAAAAATAACTACAATAAATGATTTTGGAATACAGAATCTGTTGACCATCAAGTCACATAAACAAAGCCAAAAAAGACTAAAATTAAAGCAAAAACATCTCATCAAAAGCTTTCACTGAAATATTCTAGCTGAGATACATTTAGACTCCTCGACTTCCATGAAAAGCTAATAATTCACGAAATCTTATGAGAGCCAATCATATTCCTCCCTCCTCAGCACATGGACTGCAGAGATGTTGGATCTGCTCTGTGTGCTCACAAAGTGTGTGCTCTTGAATTTTGCATGCAAATGAACTTATTTTGCTGATGTTGAGAGGAACACAGTTTCTCATGCTTTCATGTCTTATGGTCAGCCTTTACTGAAGTGGCAGTTTCACAAGAACAGAGATTTTAAAGAGGGCCAGTTTTCAGAAAAATCACAAATTACATCTTAATCGTTTCTTTAAGACAAAAATGAGATTGACTCAAGAACAAATGGAAAGTTTTGCTTTGGTCTCTTGCTTCTCAGATGTTGACTTCAGTAACCCTTGTATGTGGCCGATAGAGTTTCAGAAAAGTGCAATCACATCACAGATTTTAATCGTTCTCATCAAATTTTTACAAAACCAAATTACATGAGCCAAATTATATATTGCTCTGAGCTGTATGTCAACAATTGTTATATACATTTTAAATTTCTTCTAAAGGAGAAACATCAGAGAAAAAGTTATTACTTAAACAAGACATTTCTAAAATTTCTATCAAGAGCCACCCTTAAGTAATGTATATTTTCTCTGAGTGTCTTAACATAAAGCCATAACAAAGAGAAGCATTTAAAAAAATATACAAGAAGGTTATCCTACATTTAGACTGAAACCAATCAGTGTGATCCCTTATCATGAGATTTCTCATCTGCCTCCACTGCCTTTTGGTTTGACAGGTTACAGATCCAAAGTACTTCCAAGACATTAAAAATTTACAACATCCAATAAATGCAAGATCACTCTCAGACAACTGCATCGAATTCAACTCTCAACTTTTACAAAGAGTTAGACTGATATATGATCATCAGGCAGAAATTTTAACTCTAAAATAAAATTTACAGTGTCAAGGTTACACGCTTTTCATTAAAAGTGTGAAACAAAAAAGACAAGCAGGATAAAACACAACCCCAACCAAAATCTCACAGGAGCATCCAAAACACGAGTATAAACTGAGTTTTTGCACAGGACATATCAATGTTCTTCCACAGCTTTTTCCAGGAGCGCTCATCTCCTGCGTCTCTAAGCTTCTCTCTCTCATTAAAGATGTAACCATGACCTTTCCTCGTATTCACAAGCCCATACCGTGCATAAACATTTTCCTGTTTGTTTAATGTGTCAATGATTCAGCAAGCCCAGGATGAAGTTCCACCGCACGGGTTGGACATCACTTCTCCGCTGATGTGGGACCTTCAAATCCCTTTAGCAAGCAGTGAAGCTGGCCTCAGAACCGCAACAAAAAAAACTAAGCTTTTGAAAACCCAGCTGTACTCTTACCTCAATGAGGAAGTCTCCGGTCCTTAGACCAGCTTTCCATGCCACCCCACCCTCGTCCACAGACTCCAGATACTGCAAAGCAGGAAAGGCCGGAGTGGGGGTGAACTCCTCGATGGGTGTATCAGCTAAAGATCCAGACAAGAGAAACAATGAAAAAGGTTATAAGGAACATAAAATACAATGGGTTAGTGTTGTGGGCCCAGGTGAAACCTAATTTTGGACTGCATGACATTTACAATAAAGATTCTCTACAACATAGCTTTCGGTTAGTTTATGATTACGAGACAAACTTATAACAGCATGCTTTTTATGAGAACCACAATACATAATACATTTTTCACAACAGTGAAAAATACAAGTCCTTTTGATGTCAAGAAGCCCTTTTGATAGCACAATGAATATAAAGCTAAACACAAGCATCTGGTACTAAGATAGATGATGCAAGCTGCAATGCATCCATCCAAGCAAATCAAAAATGAATGCAGTACTTGGGACGTTTATATAACCAGAGAAAATGCATGCATGGTTGTCACTACTGGTCTGGAGCCTGACAGAACTGATGCAGAGAGCAGCCACAGTGCAGCACTATCAACTCACTTGTGTTGTGTTGTGCACTGGCTTGTCCATAAACTAAACCATTACATTATATTGCGGTTGTAAATGGGGGCCTGTGCAGTAAAGACACTTTACATTTATTAGTGCAAATGAATCCTCGCAATATTACTGCAGTGCATAGTTAAATGTTCGTCAGAGCTTATGCAAATGGAAATGATTCATTTAGTCAGGATTTGCAAGTGTATTATACCATTTTAAAACAGATTATGTGTTGTAAGAAAGAGGCCAGCTAGGTTGACTGTCAGCAAGCCCTAAAGCTGAAATGCCAAAGCCCTAATGCAGTCCTCAGGCACCCATGTCCCCAGTGACAAACCGAAGCCAAGCACATGGACCAGAGGGTGGATGGTGGGGGAGTGTGTTTACACTTCACAGATTTGACAAGACCACTTAAATCCAGTGATGGACACACAAGTGATGCACGCGATGACTTTGTTCCCGCATCCATCCAGAAGTTCTCGACATGGATGCAACGCATGCAGCTGCAGCCACGCAGACACATCAAGCGCGCGCGCGATGACGCGGTTTGAAATCAACAAAAATGACGTTAAGTGATGTGGATTTATAAAAAGAAGACAACACGAAGGAGGGAAAGGAAATAAGAAATGAACGACCAACACCTCGACACGAGTGTGTACAACATGAAGTGATGAACACACGATGAGGCGGTAGAGACGGAGACGAGGAGTCAGTCTTTTCCCTACCTTTCGCCCCTCGCAGTACGAAACCGAATCCCTCGTTATCCTTCTTCTGCAGCACGACCGTCTTTTCGTTGATAACGCAGTCGCTGTGGAGAAAATTACGCGCATAACGACCGTTATTGCAGCCTATCATCCTCATCATCGCCACCGCGGCGCGCGCGGAGTGATGCTTCATCCTGACAGGCGTCGGCTGAGCGGAATTCATCATTTTTGCGACGAAGAGTGCGATGTGACGAGAGTTGTAACCGCTGGAAAAACGCCTCACCGACTTTATCTGTCGAAGAACGAGCTGTGACACCGGTTAAGAGAGGCAGGGCCCGGTAGCCGGCGACATAACGTGTCGTAAGCGTGAGACATAACCGCCGGATGAAGGATGAAAATCACCAGAGGAAAACATGAGCGGTAATCTTGGAGGAATGGGTATGGAGAAACAGAGAGAGAGAGAGAGAGAGAGAGAGAGAGAGATACACTGCCACATTCAGAAGGAGAGAGCGCGAAAGAGAGGGGAAGAATGTGTGCACGTGTGCGCGCGCACTGGACTCAGACGCGCGCGATTAAATATATATGTATATATAAAAGGCTATTTTTTATTTGTAAATTTTATGTAAATGTAGATTCACTTTTAGGAGTTGATTTGGTTTTCTTATAATAAAACACTTGCTCGTGTCCAAATACGTCATAGTTACATAATACAGTGTTACAAATGCATCATTGACTATTGCTTTCAATGGACTTTAAAGGTTCCCGCACGTGCACAAAAAAGTGCTTCCGAAAATACCTCAATGGATTTAAAGTTTACTAGTAGCAAGAAAAGTATGTAACATGTTTAAATTAATTTTCACTTAAGGAACAATATAAGACCTACCAAAATGGCATTATCATTTTCTGCAAAAGGTCAGTTTAATCAACATTTATGTACAAATCTGTTTCGTATTGCAAGCTTACACAGTAGCCTCAAAAAAGGCTAGAAAAGCACAGAAAAAGAAAAACTGAAGAATTTTATGTACCTTTTCCATACAACCAAATTTTAGTATAGTATAGTTTACTGTAAGTGCCTACAGTTTAGTCTGTTCCTCATTCGTGGCTTCAGAAGACTCTGAATAAAGTGCTTATGACTTTTTCCAAAATTATTTAGGTACACTCTAGATCGTGGCATGTGATGAGGTACAATTCAACTCATTTTGGGGTTGTGCTAAATGACATCACAACATCTGTGTGACACTAAATGTTACTTCCTGCCTAGTGCCATCAATATTCTTCCCTAAACCACACCCCTCAGGCTAATAGATCATTTAATGAAAGTGTTTAACCACAGAAGGCACAAATAGGTTATATTTGGACAAACTGAACATTGAGGAGAGTGACTACAGATATCTACAGTACACTCCACACAAGATGTGAAGCAATTTTTTTTATATTTTCTCTCTTTACCTGAATGACAAGAGGGCTTACTATCTTTTAGATGGTGTATTAAATCCAGTTGATAGCCTGGAAACCAAGCGTGAATGCTGAATGGGTACTAAATTGCTCAGATTGTACAGTCACCAGCAGCACTCACAAAGAGCTAGAGTTTCATTTCTACCCAGTACATTGTCTTCATTTCCCCATTGCAAATGGGATTGAAGTCTGTACGATTTCATTTTATTGCATCTTGACTGTTACCTTAAAACTGATCAGACTATAAAGATCTTACAATAAAATCACTTGAGGTCATGTCGAGTGGATCTAGTTTTAATTGATTTAGTTGCCTGAAATACATACACTCAGCAACTAAGATCCCCTTGATAACTTCAACAGTCTGTAAGTCCCATTAAAACTACAGTTGTCATATTGACCAAACAGGCTTAACCTGTGACCACAATTTACTTACTTGTCTTAAACTATAAGATAAAGTCTTATTGAAGTATTAAAAGAGCTCAGAGCTCTAAAGATGGAGTGCTGACTCGCGCAGAACGATGCATGGTTGTCATGGCAACATAATCTGCTTTAAAGGGGACACTGTGGCGATGTCACAGAGCAACAAGGTCATTAATATCCCGGCCTGTTAGAAGGGGCTCAATAGCTGGGAATTATTATTTGCTCATAATGCATTTATTCCAGTGTGGTTTCCAAGTAAGGTGATCTCGTTCCAAACACTTTTCACGACAACACAGACCGTTCACCATCCAAGATCAGAACCATTTAAAACTAAAGCCTAAAAAATTCCTCAAGTCTTAGCATTTTTATTAAGATATATCGAGTGCATTTATTTATAAAATCTATTTCCAGTTAACTAAAGTATGCATATAACCACTAACAAGACTGATGCTGATAGCAGATATTTTGCATGAATGTGTGACAACAGCTAAAACCATTTCACCTAAAAGCACCTATGTCCCTCTGTCCGCCTGTCATTCAAGCTCCCTGCAGCAGGAAGTAGTCGGCACTGCATTGCCATGGACTCTCTGTCTCCATGACAACCAGCTCTGAGCAAGGGGTGTGTCAGCTGGGTAGGAGTGTAACCGGATGCAAGGGGATCTGTCTCCTTTTTTGATTTTAGCACCCCCTGCCAAATTAGTGAAGTTCAAAGTATAGCAAAACAAGCTTTTAATGGCAGAGTTTAACAATAGGACTTAAAAATAATAAAATATTGATTTTATTGCCTTACTAGACTTAAAGGTAAATTTGAGGGAATCAATGATTATTGCCTTAAAATGATCTATTAAAATTACTTTTTTCAATCACAGCTATATCTGCAAAATTTTTATCGTTTTACAGTCACATAATATGACATCATAATGTCACCAGGGTGTTTTTTTAAATTCCATGAAAGTGTCTACGTGAAGAAGTGATTACCCGAAGCTCTAGCATTGCCAACATAACCATTTAAAGAGAGTTTTGACACACTTCAAACCTTTTTTCCCACTGTGAATAACAACGTATTTGTGAGCGCTTGGTGTTAAATGATGGTGAGGTGGCAAAATTTTTGGAAATTATGTTTTTTATGAAGTTCAATAAATAGGTGGATGAGCAGGTAAAGTGATGAATCGCACTTCGGTACGGTTACAGGAAAATAATTTCTTCGTACAAAACACCCACTTTATGCTAAATTAAAAAAATAATTACTTTATAAAACAATACAGACAGGTCCAAAAAAACAAAACGAATAAATTCTACAACCCCATACCAGCAGAGTCCTGCTGATTCAAAGTAATCTCTTTTCTAAAAAACATTTAACATTTAAATAGTTACATCTTCTGGCCAACAAACAGAACTAATGTTAGTTGCAAATGAAGAGATGTTAATGATTCTGCACTAGAAATAGTATATCATTCAATCAACTGTTTGCCTGAAAGTGTTTTTAAAGACTAGTGAGAGGCTAATCAGTTAATACATCACTGACCATGAATTATTGACTAATGATCTGTTTCAGTCAACTTCTTTCCTTTGACGTTATAGATTGATAACCCAGTCTGGGGTATTTTCGCTTTTGATGCAAATAAAGGCAGTGATTGGTTTGTTGCTTTGGTAAATCTAAAAATAAAACCTACTGAATTTAGCCAACACTGCAATGAGCAACTGATCAACAGAGAAACTGTTTCTTTTGGCATAATAATATTTATATAATATAGGTATGTAAAATGTCGCAAAATAACACATTTTTGCATCTTAAGACTGTATTTTGAACAAATATTTCTGTAGTTGAGAACTGGTTTAAAATTGTTATTAGGTAATGTATTGAAGTGAAGCAGACACACTATAAAACATGGTCAGGAATATTCAACGAAAAAATTGAATCATACCTTGATGCATCAAAACTGTCATAAGATCCCACAGTGTAGTGTCGAAAGAGCTTTCGCCTCTCGGATCGGTCTGCCCGGGCATCTGTAAAGACAAAGTTACACATGCACTTAAAATCACCCGAATATAATAATATTCAAAGCTGCAAATCGCTTAGAATGCATGCTATAAAATTACTTTTATTTATCGATTTGTTTCACACATAAATGTACTGTAAGCTTCTGCTAATACTTTCTGGTGTGACTAAGTAAGACTAACCCATCAAACTTTAAAAGCCTCAAACATCACATTCAACACCATTATCATCGCTTTCACACTAAATATAAAATGTGCAAAAAGAATAAAAAGCAAGAGCTTTTTTTAATGTGATATGCAAGAATGTTGAAAAAGGTTCGGTTGCATAATAGCAAAGGATTAAAAAAACTGTCTAGTCACAAAATTGGTCTCACATTGTGCCATATGTCACCACGTCCCAGGTGCCACTTTTTCAACAAATTTAATCATTCAGTGAACGCGACACCAACTGTGCTCTAGAAAACAAATAAATAAAAGAAACAAAGGTTCTCACAGTTTCACCCTGACATGCAGATTGTTACAA
The DNA here is from genome assembly GCA_019155185.1 of Beaufortia kweichowensis. Taxonomy (NCBI): domain Eukaryota; kingdom Metazoa; phylum Chordata; class Actinopteri; order Cypriniformes; family Gastromyzontidae; genus Beaufortia; species Beaufortia kweichowensis. The sequence continues at coordinate 8,603,389 of CM032816.1, forward strand.
CTGAAAATCAATACCAGCATGAGGAAAAAATCCACGGCAACACGCTGCTCAATCAGCCTTGATGGCCGTAACGTAACTCACAACTGTAGAGTGATCAAATAGTGAATCCACACTTTGTAACAGCAAATCCAAAATAAACAGATGGCAAAAAGACACAGCCCTTCTGATGCTACAATAACTATACCACTCTCCCCTTTTAATTGCAACCAATATAAAAACTCTTTGTAAGACAGGGACCATTTGGCCCATAATGGAGCCAAACAAGAGAGTCCTCAGAGGGAGCTCAAGAAGGCCAAATATTGACTGCGTTTTATGGAAGGAACGATAAGAGCCAACAAAGCTAATGAAGAGACTTTTTTTAAGCTGTTGAGATTAATCGTCTGCGTGGCACCACTCTTAAGATGAACCAAACATCTCAGGGGAAGCGTTCATTCTGGGCTGTTCCCATGGCATCATGTTTGTAGAGGTAAACGGGAAGTTGCATCACAATCAAGCTTATGATACCTGCACAGCTACACAGCTAGCCTATTTTTTATATGGTTAAAATGGTTTCCTATATTTATGTTTATGGTTAAAAGAATAGAATAGAATAGAATAGAATAGAATAGAATAGAATAGAATAGAATAGAATAGAATAGAATAGAATAGAATGCAGTCAACACGATCCAACAATGAGCTTTGTTTGTGCTAACCTTTGTTAATGTTAATTCATTTCAATGCAATTGTGCAAATGTTCATTGTGCATCATCTAATGTTAACAATTACAACTTTTAAATTTTTAAAAATGTATTAATAAATGCCGGAGAATAAATGAATGAATGCAGGGTAAACAGCATCACTGTGAGTGAAGTACTCAAAGACAAGAAACCATATTGAAAGTAATGCTAGTAAGAGGGCATAACTGATGATAATAAAAATCGTCTCTCCGAGTTACAGGAATAAACATCAGAGAAATACACACACAGTATTTATTCCTTAATGAGATTGTTGTTTTGTGCAGGCTGTAGCTTCTAAAACGGCACCATTTGTATTGTCCTCTGCGGTTCTGTTGATACACGATGATATCAGTAGTCAGAAGGCTGCGTGGGATTCAACACTTTCCCCTTCCAACCTACTCACTGGTTAGCTGTTAAAGTTACAGACGCGCAATTCTTTGTTGAGCTGAAACGTTTTGATGTGCAAACAAAAGCGGGTTTAAATTCTGCATAATTCTACAGAACTGTCCGCTGTGATTGCTAATGTAAGATGTCCTCACAATCTGTCTGTGGTTTTTAATGTATAAAAGGCAGCTGTTCCATATTTTGTTTTACATGTAATGTTATATCAGCATGTGTTAATCTAAACTAAGCGGTCCAGTTTCATTCCTTCAATATGGAAGAAAATCTAAAATCAGATAGTAAGCATTTGGGGCACGCCAGGACTTATTTAATAATTTATTACATTTTTAGTATTTTTTGTATTAACTTTGCACACATCATAAATGAATGAAATCAAATTTTAATGCAGTCAAACAGTACGTATTATGGTGGATCGCATTAAACAGATCAAAAACTGATTCATTTGGGTGTGCAAGTGAATCATCACACTCCAAGCTTGACATTACCATTTATAGACGTGTTCTGTCAGGTTGTACATTATCCAGTTTAGATTGTGCAAAGCAATATCTGACTCTACATGATAGCATTTTGCATTAAAACATGAACAGAGAACTTTGGTATTAGCTGCATAAATAAAACACAATGGCCAGAATATGAAGTGTAATGTCATATCTCTTTTTTCCCATTTTTCATTCCCTTCTTTTTCTCACATCCTAATAGAACACCCTGCCAGCTTTCTTTCCACACGTCCTTGACACAATCATTGTTTCTCAACGGACAGCGTGAGGAAAAAAGCTCATCTGACATGACGGCGAGAAATGATGACAGTTACTACAACACCGGATTTTAAATCACCAGGGGTAACTAGCTCCGCGCCGCGTTTGATCAATTTCAAAAGGACTGTAAAGGGACCACGACAAAACTTTTCAGGACAGTGTTGGAGCGCACCACACGAACGATAGTAATAACCACTGCCAATCACGTGGAGTTTTACAAACTGACTTGATTGCAGTTTCTCCCTGAAGATATATAAGAAAAATGTTTCCTGTAATCCTATTTGTCTTCCATGACAAGGCAAAAAATAAAATGATCAATAGCTAAAATGATCACATTGTGGATACAGTAATATATTTTACCACCAGCATAAATCTCTCTAAGGCCTTGTGAACAGATACTGTGAAGTCAATAAGAAGTTACCTCAGAAATTAAAAAGCATTTATTAAAAATCCATACAAAGAATTTCGCAAATAAGTTACATTTTGCACAAAGTTTTCCAGAAAGTGTGTGATGCTGCAGAAACATGAACATGCACCTGCAGGGCATTTAGCTTCATCTGATCTTTATAACTTTAGCTGAAAATAATATCGACAACAGACTGAAACTAATCATTCCGCACTGACAAAACCTTCTAGCAACCAGGCAAAACATGCAATTATTCGTCACACAAATCCTAAAGCCTTAATTCATCACAAACATCATTCCTTCATCAAACTTAACATACCTCCAAAATGAACCTTCTTCCTGGATCTCATAGTTTCCTCCATTTGTCCCCTTTAGTTCAACCCCATAAGAGTCAATCCAAAAAACGCTCAATTCTCCTCGCCTGAGGGGGGGTCGGCACTTTTCTCTAGCCCTCAGGCCGTGCTGCCTAACTTCCCATCTCCAAAAACTCTTGCATCTCCTTGTGCGCACAGGTAAGAACTGACCATCGGCACCACACGCGTAAAGACGATAACTGTGGTGTTGAAAAAGATTGTATGTAAGCTCTGTTCTCGGTGCCGTGAGAGGGAGAGAGAGAAAAAAAAGATGCCACAAAAAGAGGAAAAAAATCTTACCAAGGCCCACTCCTTAGCAACAGGGTTTGTACAGTGTAGAGCATGTTTCCATGGAAATATATCAATCAGGAATGTGCATGAGTGTTGCACGGAAAGGTTCAAGAGACTTCAGCAGAATACTTGTGCTGTTACTAAACAGCTGATGCTGGCTTTAACTGTGCGTGATATTTTAATATTGCATTAGATTTTAAATCCAATCAACTGTATATGGATGTGTACGTGATCTATTTTTGCTACCTTTTGGATGTAAAATGCATTCTTCGATAGATGTGATTAAAATAATGTAGAGAGCATTGCCATAGGAACAGAAGTGCTATTTTCTAAGCTACAATTTCAGTCAATGAAAGAAACAAAACAGCTGTCCTTGTAACTCTTACGCAACCTGAAAACAAGCATTTCACTCCATGCTTTTTAATCCCAACGACTTCTCACAGTATTGTAAGAGCTATGGATTTCAAGGTTGCAGTTTTGTGCCGCAAACCGATGGCTCCCATTACAACTGAGCATTTCTCACATTTTCATGCTGCAGCCCTGCAACAAACATGGACGAGGTTCAAAATGCCTCAGGTGACACAAACACAGGAAGCATTTTCACCTCTGATTACCGCGTGATTTTGTGCAAATTGATCAAATGTGCTCTGAGCTTCTGACAAGTCAATTATTTGCAGTAAAGTCAATTATTGCCAACACCAGTAACAAAATTATACACCAAGCAAAAGATGCTACAGAAAAGAAACTTTACTCAACAACAATGCAAAAATTACTGGATCATAAGAAATTGTAATGCATGCTATTTTTGCTATACTTTAAATGAGTTTTGGGCAGGGCTATTGGGGTTCATTTGGTTTCGCTAGTACCACAGAAATGAATTAATAATTAAAAATACTACATGCAGCTTAGGCATACAGATGTGAAACCACATACGATTCTTCACTAGAACAACCTTACGGCAAATGTCATGTTCTATTATGTGACGGTTAAACTCGGATCTTACAGTCGGACAGCTGAGTCAGCCAAACTCTTCTCTCTGCTCGGCCAATGAGTCACATGGGCCAAAACCTCTAGGCCAGTGACAGCTGTCGTTCGCCACACCTCCATTCTGTGCGCCACATGCTGTCATGAGCAAGTCCTGAATGGTTCCATTTGCCACATGTAGCTGCCCAGTTACTCTCTTACTGTACATGGTCACTGCCAACAATCTGGACTGAAGCAAATAAAAATATTTGCTGCAGACAAAAGAGATTTTTTGTACTGTAACTGTATATCACAGGATTTAGATATATGCTGAACATTGTGATGAAAAACATGTTTCAATGCAAGGCATTAACTGTGCTTTTACTGTTGCAAATAGTTTGTAGTACCGAATCAGAGAAATAACAACAAATATTTGTACTTGTACACTTAAATGCGCTGCAAAACTAAAAGTATAATGTCATGTATTAAACAAATATTAGATGGAGGCAGGATCTAAATGCAGAGAAGTGATGACACAAAAATGTACATACAATATGTATTGTGTCAGTATTTATTATGAAAATGCTATTATACAGTACATATTTGTCAACAACTTCATATTAGGTCACATAGATAATGACACAAGTCAGTGATTATCAGTTATTAGGCCAAATTTTAACATTCAATATCAGATTTATATTTATTAAAGTTTTTATAGCAGGGCAGCGAGTAGACTTGGGTGTACAGGCACAAAGAAAATATTATGATAAGATTTAATTTTCACCTCTTTCACCTCCATTTCACAGTTCTGTACTCCCAAGGTTTAATAAAGATTCAGGTCCGCTGGAGCTGATTCAGAATGCGTTTCAATGAAGAAAACCTTTGAACGCCTCTATGACACATGCAGCACACACACACACATGGCTGAAAAACACACAGTAGTTGCACTGATGTGGAAGGCATTCATTTGGCCCAAAATAACAACTCTTAACAGAATGTTGCCCCTGGCCCCTTTTGCCAATTTGCACAGAAAACGTTGAGTGCACACACACCAAAGCAACAAAAAAGGTAACAAATTCAACCAAATAAAAAATACCTATTTTTAGTCACAATTGTACTAGATGGTATGATCGCTGTCAAGTGCATTGCTGTACTGCTGCCCAATCTGGATATAATGCACAAAATACTAATGTGACAGATGAACATGAAACATGTGATCTGAGAGGTGGACGTGTTTGCTTTGTGGCCTAGTTACAAATGAAGACAAACTGAATTAACAGCCTGCTATGGCCGTGAGGCTTCTCAGATATTCTGCGGGTTATCAGAGCAGTTGAGAAAAAATGAGAACCGTGTCTATTTGAAATTGACACTTTGCTCACATTTTTGTCATTTTATTTCTGTAAAACACAAAAATGGGTGTGCAGAAATTTTACATTGCTATTTCTACACAATGAAAGACAGCTTTTGTGTGAATTTTTTTTGGAGCTCATTGTATGCAGGGAATATTCTTTAACAGATTTGGAAAACTATAAAGGTCACTAAATAAAGACCAAATGTTCATTTTGGATGAACTATAAATTACTTTTAATAGGCCTGATAGTAAAAAAGAAGTGGTTTGTGTGTACACACTTACAAGGCCTGTCCTCATTGGGTTTGCTTGGGATCTCTTCAACGCATTCTGACGGGAACCAGCCTACATTCCCTCGAGCACTGCCTTCCCAGAATCCTCCTTCTCCAATACTGAGAACTACATGTAGAGAAAGCAAAAAAATTATTTGCTGGACACACTGTTAAATATTTCACTACCAATAACATTGCTTAATTACAGAGTAATGTTTGTTTGATTCAAGCAATTTTATGCTATGCCAAGTTATTAAATGAGAACAAACAGTACCCCAAAATCTTACCTTTGACCCTGTCGTTCTTGTATAAAGCGATTTCCCCCTCTGCCTGCGGTTGGTAAGACTTGACCACTACATAGTGTCGTCCTGGCACAGCGCTATACAGCTTGCGTTTAGTCCCCGGGGTGTCCATACCGGAGAAGGCGTCCCTGTTGACACACGAACTGGTAAGAATACAGCAACAAAGTCTTAATACTATATGAGGCCGCATATGTAAAAAATCTTTGCATTGTACACATCAAAGGGGCATTTTAAAAATGCTGTAAAATTTTTTATATTTACCAGTTTTAAGGCTGACAGTTTAAAAATGTTAATGCTATTATTAAAATATATAACTGTGGATAATCTCATAATTGATTCAGTTCCTATTTAAGGAAAATAAAATGTGTGTAATTAAATATATATGGTACTTGGTAAGAATGTTCTTCACCTGAAGTATTACTTTTGATATTAGACTAAAAGGATTGTATGAATGTTCAATAAGACTATGAATATCAAATAATACTAACCCAATAATATTCATATGCTAAAAAAGGAAACATTACAGGTTTGTTAATGATGTTCTTTACTAATGGGGCTTTAAAGGTAAATAAAAGAAAATACTTTTTTTGTTACTCAGTCATACTAGTAAGCAGTGATGCGCACTAGGGTACTACACCACATTTATTAAAAGTAAGATGGCTCCCTCTGCTGGATACTAACCATAAATATACATTACAGCCAGATTTTCTCTCAGCCATGTGTCTCAGATGAATCTGTAAGTAGCCCTGAGCCAGTATCTCATCCCATGAAGGCTAACAGGAAACATCTATTCAGCAGTGGGGATCTGTCCTAAAATGACTCTCAGTACACTATGGGAGCAGACGGCTCCTATCCAAAAACTTGTTCTGTGTGAAAATGCTGACATTAAAAGACTCAACAAAAGAACAGTCTCGAAGATGTTGTTAATGAACGTGTTAATGAGGGCTATGGACCTGAAAATAACGTTGACACTCTCGCTGCAAAAGAACATCTAGTTTTCGGTAATGATATGCATAATCTCCAAGGCACATATCCTTATTTCCCCTTGACTTCATCATATAAATGGCAAATGGATTATGTAAGGACTGACAGTGTACAAATTCTTATTCTGTACAATTTAATTCGTAAACCTGGAAATAACAGTACATTTTAGGATTTTAGAAAATGCAAATAGAAAAATTTTTAGTAATGAACATTTTGATCCAACTGTATGTGCAAAGATGGATTGTACCTATAAATATACAGACTACACCGTATGCATGATGTAGGTATACTGTAAGCCTAGACATTGGGGTCATACAAGTCACTCCCTGTTCACAAACTACGTGTCCTGCCTTATAACCTCTCCAGGTCCCTGTGGCATCTGATGACTTCAGCCTATAGGAGCAGACAAAATTGGGCCAAAGCACCTACATATGCCCTCTATGTGCCTCTTGCTTTTTTAAGCCTCCACTGAGAGCCCATCAATGTCACAGTCCAAAGTCAACATTCCCAGATTAGCTTTCTTACAGATGTGGTACAGATGTGCTGTACGTTTAGCGCTCAACAGTCCTAAACATATCCGTGTTTGTTACAAGAGAACCATGAGATGTGAAGCTATCCACATGTGTATGTTTTTTTGACATGGATACACAGCATACTAATCGCTAAATAAGCTCAAAATATTAATTATTTTATATCATACACTGAATATTGTCGATTCATTTCTTGTGTACTGTCTAACATCAGTTCCTCAACCTCCCTATGGTAAAAACGCATAGCCTCTAGTGGCTTAAATCACAGGCATCCACAGTATAATGAAAGATGAAAATTTCCAACAAATATTTAGATTTACTGCTAATAATAACCGGAACAAGCAATTCATGCGCCAAGTGTTATAAGTTCATTAGTCTAACCGGAGGCAGTTGCCAAGCAACATAGCATCTTGCTACATTAATATAGAATACTGAATATATCCTCTATTAATTCTACATAATTGTGTATTCGTGGCTCCACTGTACTTTGTTTCCTTTTCTACCACGTATAAAAAGAAATGGCATAGTATATGAACACCATAAATGATTAGACAGGCCTTTAAAACAAGTGTAAAGATCTGGAAAGAAACAAAAATATCATCCATTAAAAAAGCTATATATATGGAGCTAATATTCCAATTTTCAATATTCAGATGAGCGGCTCACTCATTTAAAGCACAGCCTATAGCAGCCAACCGGTCTGCCAATGCAACTAGCTGTCAAACCGCGCAGCTTTGCTTTCTTATCCAGCTTCATCCAAACACAATTACATAAGCTCTGCTCCGCATCTTATTTTTGGAGAAAAAAATCAAAAGAGCGTTAATGTGGGCTGAGATATTTATGCAAAACATGGAGGAAGAAAACAAGGCCAGCAAGTGTTGGATATTGGTTAAAGCAGCATGTATAGTCACATCCACAGGTCTATTTTTAATCCAGCTCCAAGCTAATGGGGAAGAAGAAGGTTTTAGCATCTTCGTGGCTGTGTTTATGAGTGCCACATCGAAACCTCAGTGACAATTACTGCTTCAACAAGCATTTGGCAGCCACATAGCTGAGCTTTCGTATAGTGAAATTGTGCTATATGGTTAAACTTAGCTACAGCTAAATCAGGCTTCATTTAACTCTGTAGGAGTTCATTAAACCCTGATAATCTTACTGCAGTCTGGCTGTGTGTATTTTGATTAGCGTGTTTTTAAGCTTTTGCATGCATAGTCTACGACTTTCATGTTGATGTTCAGGCATTATATCAAGACTTGAAGACAGCTGTTCCATTATGATGACAAATAAGCAAATTTGCAAAATGTACTATTACAATTACTATTACTATAACAATTTATGGAACAGCTGAGTGGTAAAAGTTGAGTATTGTGTGAAATGCATTACACTAAATAATTAAACCACAGCAAAATTATTGAAATTCATCACTCAGTGTCTAAGAAAATCATTTATTCTGTTCCTATCAGCCTAGACATTCTAGCTTAGCAACATTTAAAGTACACGTGCATTCTTACTTAATATATTTACATTGGAATGAAGAAGGACTGTGGAAATACTATGGCTACCATGGAAATATGGTTTTCGAACACATACTGTACATGTACTATTGTAGTATATTAATGTTACACTGTAAATAAACAAATTGGAATTAAATTGGCTTTACAATTCATCTTAGATATTTACCAGAGTGAGTTGTGACTAAAAACATGTTGACACAAGTTACAAAAGTTGAAATGATTGACTGTACTTAAAAATGTAGGGCAGCAAAAGTATAGTAATTCTACGAATACCATGTAGATACCTGAATATAGTAAACACATAAATATGTTGGCACCACAATCTACAAAACAACACAGCGTATTTACATCATGACCTTTACTGGCACGAGATGAAAAAGCTCCAATTTCTCATGTTTATAGCTGTTGACAAATGGCATTTGCAGCACGACGCTGTAACTGACTACATCTGCTTCAGTTCCATTCTCAGCCACTAAAGAGCGGCCACATTATCTAATACACCACGGAGTAGAAGACACATAGACATAGAGTGAAAGTGACACACACACACACACGTACCCACACCATACGGACATAGCCATAGCAACTGCTGCTGTAACTAGGGGATGGCGTTCGGTTTGAGCTGCACATGCAGGCGCAAGAGCCAATGATATTTCCACGGGTTTGACACTACACAGCACACATGGAACGTTAATACAACATTTCAGCATTGCGTTTTGGTTGCCGTTTACAAGATGTACAACTTGTGTATTACAAAATATAAACCAGACCGTTGCAACTTTGAGGAAAGTTACATTTTAGCAAAAACAGCTTACAACCATAATGACACGGTTTGGCACTGTTGTAACAATAACAATACAAAATCCATGCAAACTGCAAGGTTTAAAAATAACAAAATCATACGCCTGAATGAGATATTGCAACAGTATAGTTAAATACCAAAATACATCCGTTTGAAGAACGGTTTGTTTTTATTTAGGTTAGCATGAGAACCAGACAATAAAATGACAAATGCCACCGTAACGAACGTCTAGCAAAACAAGCGAATCTATATAGGCTACATCGTGAGAAACGAGAGGAGAACAGGGTCAAATACCAGAGGAGTTAATTCTTCCTTTTTAAAATGACATCTAATTAGAGGAGTTTTTTGCAGTGGAAGTGAGTAATTGGCCTGGCCCACTTACTGTACCGAGCCTGCTCTCGCGCTAGAACCCCTGTTGAGTGACAAGATTCGCACACCCACCGACACACATGCATGCACGCAGATGCACACACACACACACACTCCTGCACACGTGCACGCTGAACTTTCACTACATGATGAGCTCCCACGCATGCATCCACTGAAGAAAATACATATATATATCCACACACATATACACACGTATACATGTGCATGGACACACACATACAGGCACATGCTCTACATTTGAACGGCTTCTTGTCTCTTTCTGTGTCCTAAATTTTTGTCAGCTCTCCATATTGTTCCTTTGTGTTTGTTGTGTTGCTCCCAATGTCACAAAGCAAAAAAAAAAACTGGGCTCATGTCCAGCCTCATCCTGGATCAGGTGCAAACTACATTGAACCAAATTCTGACTGCTTGGTTATTTAACAGATGTCCAAAAAATTTTTACAGTTTCTTTTCAAGGCGAAAAAAATAGGAGATTTTACCTGAATCAAAATATTTGATCTCTAATACACTTTTAAATGCACTTTTCAAAGTAATAGTGCAATTGTTATCTGCTGATAAGCCAGAAAGGAAGAAGGCTTGAAAATGACTTATTAGGTGGGTATTTAGAGAATAATTAAAAAGTAATTTCCCTTTGTTTCTCTCATAGTAAAGAGATGGGTAACTATGGTAACCAGGACTTTGCATACAGTATAAACCATCCCCCAGTATATGATTTGACTCTATCCATACCTACCATATCTAAATATACCATCATATCATTAAATTATCTATATCTGCTCTATTGCGCAAAACCTCCATAGAAAAACAAGCTTTTACTGTACATCAATAAAAGATGCTGTGTGCTGCACTTGTCCAATGGATGATGCCTTTGAACCTTTGGATATTAAAGCAACTGTCATCATGTTCAAGTGCTGCAGTGGAATACAGTAAAAAAGTACATGAGACTCCCTTACATCCAAACTAAACAATGTTGCCATAGTCAAAGTTTACAAAATATAAATATAAGTTTAAGTAAAATCTCAAGTAAATTGCTTACAAACCAAAGTCAAACCTCAATTAAATTGTTTTGTTAATTTATAGAGACCTTCACACCATTTAAAACCTGTATATGTTTTTTTATTCTGCTAAAGACAAAAGATATTTTTGAGAAATACAGTAGATTCCTGAAGAGTGCATAAAGTACAGCTGGGCATCTCCACAGTCTAATCAACAGCCCAACCACTAATTCCCACCAAGCAACATTTGACCTATTTGCATCCACACATGGCTTTATAAAAACAACACAAATTTGCCAGAAATAGAACCTCTGATGGCACTGGTTAAAAACAACTGTGTCCTTATAGAAAGGCACACACTCTACTCTGGACATCAAGGGATCCTCTTTTCCCCAAACTGAGAGGGACCCACTTATGTGCCAGTCTCCTTGGTCTAAAATTAACACTTGCCAGGTGCCAAAGTGTGAGTAAAAAACTGAATCAAAACTGAATCCCAGGAGTGAATTAACTGACCTGCTGTGGCGCTGAGGGGTCTGTCTCCGGGTGTCTCCCTCCCCTAGCCGGCCCAGCGATGGGGAGCGGCTTCGGGGTGAGCGTCCCCCCCGGGCCATGGTCTTCACTGTGCCATTGGGGCTGTTCTGCATCTGCTGGGGGTGGCGGGGCGAGAGGCTGCGCAGGGGTGAGGGTGAGCGCGAGCGGTCCGGCGGAAGCTTGTTGACGTTCAGGTTATTGTCGCTGTTGGAGCGGAGCAGCACGCGGGGGGCGGCCAGAGTGCTCCTGCCCTGGTGCTGCGGGGGCGTCTGCTGCAGCTGTCTGCTGCGGCCTGTGCCTGCCGGTGCCTCCCGAAAAGGCACTGGAAAAGAACAAGACAGAGATTAAAAATTATGATTAAGAACTTTTACACAAATTTGGACTTTTAATGTAGTTTTTTGGGTGCCCTTCATTCCTTTGCAGGTAAAAATAATTAGAGCACAGCCACAAGTGTTGAAGATCAAGCTGGTTTCTACAAGTGAGTAATATCACATTAAAGTCAGACTAAGCCTGAAGGGCCAGAAGTTCACGATCACCCAGTTCGTTGCTCATTTATTGAATAATGAACTGAATTTGCTGCAGTTTAATTAATTTACAGAGCTAAAGGACCACAGACCACTTCTAATCCTAATAACTAACTATTGCTTTGCATGTTTAAGCAAAGCTGTTCTTACATTTTACGCATTTGGCAGACGTTTATCCAAAGCGACACAGAGTCCATTATACTATACATTTTTTATGAGCATGTACAATCCATGGGATCGAACCCATGCCCTTGGCGTCGCTAGCGCCATGATCTTACCAACCAAGCTACAAGATGTATTACACAATACAGTTATATAGAAACCCATTATTTCATACAAATTCTGTTTATCTTTTTCCACGTTCTGTGTGTTTATCTTTCTCCATGTTTCTTTGTCATACTCAGTTCGCCATGCCTACTTTTTTACACAACATGGTATCCATTTTTAAATCAAATAAAATTTGACATTTTATAATGTCATATACAGTTCCAAAAGTTGGCTTTTAAAACTTTTTTAAACCCGTTTTTGTTTTTTTAACTGAAGCATGAGACTAATTGAACATCATGGTCACAGATCCTGTCAATACAGCTTAAGTTGTATTTAACTTATCTCTGTAATACACTAGGCAAGTGTTTTTCGTCTCCTGAGCACCAAGACTAATCATTCTGGTCTCAAGAGACGATTTACCCACAACAGTTCTGCAGTTCCAAGGTGATATGTGAGCATTTCAGGACCAGATGAGGCCTCTTTCCATCCCTCCTTCATCTAATGCCTGCAGAAATCCCTTCAGTTTAGTGTTCAAACTGTATGTGTGATGAATACTTTCACTACCATGTTAAAGGTGCTTCAAGAAAAGGTTTATCCACAGGAGCTGTTGTTTCTGCATCTCACATGAACTAGATATGGCTGGCAAGGTGAGAGAAATGCTATAAATATATTTCTGCATATGAACCCGGGAGAAACGTTACATCATGAATCAGCCTCACCCGACCAAATATTTATGAATGCGATGATGTAATGGCAAATTGCAGCGGTTAGATCACCTTCCCTGACGCCGCAGATCTTTACTGAGTGACATTTATTGTGACAAAGCACAGTCTCAGAGGTGCAGATGTTCTGGTTTATTATTTAAAGGCAGCTGTAGGGGAGTCATTACAGTGATAATGTTCAGAAACATGTGAGTTGTTAAGCCAGACCCCTGTGAAATCTACTATCCCCCTGCTGATCAGGTGACTCCAAATCAGTCATGATGCCAACATGGATGCTTATTGATAATGTCTTAAAAATTCATTTTCATGTACACCAACTAGGTTTATATGAGCAGCTCCAATGAGCAAAACAAAAAGGGTTTTCTAGCACTGACGGAAAGCAATGACATCACAAGCACTTTGGCAGATGGAAGATGCTGGTTTTCGGTAATGAAACACTCATTTGCTCTAAACGAGTGTAATCAAAGTGGCAACTTTCCAACTCATTCATCCATGCTAACTATGAATCCCAATAAACTGTTCTCAAAAAGATATCCTACATGTAAAACTCTTACAAAAGTCTAGCTGACTTGAAGGACATGCATGAGACATCCCGATTTAAGATTTCACAGCAGGAGTTGATTAATTTCCTGGCAGATGGAAATGACTCTCTCAAAGTGACTCGTTTCACCTTCTCTCAGCATCTCAGATTAATTTTCTCTCTGTCTCATGAGACCAGCTTTAACTTTCATCATCTGTTAAAATGCATTTAAAACCTAACTAAAAACATTCAGTCACAAAACATTTGCACACTTTTTCCTTACCCAAACAACTAAAAAGCTTAGAGAAGTTACATGTGCAAGATTTCCACGACCCAGAAGTCACCAAAGGTCAAAACAACCCTGCTTAACCCGCTCAGAGATCCGGCATCACCTCTTACCTTCTTTCTTGAAGGCATTCAGTAAAGACTTCATATCTCCTCCGTTTATTGCTCAATAACGTCAGTTTCGTCTTGAGGAACTTCAAAAGGAAGGTCAGGTTCTCCTAAACTGAGGTTCCTCGGTCAGTGAAGGACAGCAGAGAAGGCAGGAACAGTGGTGACAGTCCTTGCACCACATGATGCCGCCTGTAACTGCTAGAGAGAGCGGCGGAGCGCGCAAGCCTCGCACGTTTCCTCGCTCTACATGCGCTCTCTCGCTGACACACATACGTACACACTGACTCTCTCTCCCCCTATAACAGTTTCTTTTCTTTTGCCCCACCCCCTTTTCTAATTCTCTTTCTCATCACACTTCTCAACAACCCCCCCTTGCTCCAAATCATTCACTGTACTATGAGTTAAAGCCCCCTGTCTAAATTCTGCTAGATAGTCACGGCATAGGACTGATTGGAGTGTGTTGTTGAATCAGCTGGGTGACAAGTCCATGCTGGGATAATTCTATTCAAAACACCGCCATTATGACACAAAGTACTGAGATAAACACAATTCACCCAGAATTCCTCAAGTTTGGCCCATCAGCAGCTCATGATACAATACAAGAGGTTTCTAAATTAGTGCCGACCGCCTACCGACCGGCCCAATCAAGATGCTCGAATTATCTTGTGAAAATGAGAAGGTGTTATTGATTAGGGACATTAACCCTTGTCGGACTGCCGAAACAGCTGTATGGGAATCAAGCCCCTGAGTGTTGCTAAGCAACCTAAGGATGGATGTCTAAATTAGTCAGTGCAAGTTGCCGGGTTTGTGAATTCTCCCGTTACCCATGTATGTGGGCTGTCCTTTCACACTAGCAATTCACAATTGCCTCTCTCTCTTTTTATCCCCACCTCGCTTTTTCTGGTATGAGATGAAAAAAGCTTGAGGAAACAAGGAGGAACAGAAACCTTGCATTTTAAAATCTGTGTCAGGGTATGATGTCATCATTATAGAGATTAATTTAGCTTACACATGTACAGTGGGGTTACAAAAGTCTGAGACCACTACACATTTGTGTTTCTTCTGTTTTTTATTAATTACTTACTGAATATAAATTTATTCATGAAATTAAATTATCTGCCTTCAACAAATAAAAACAAAATTACCTTAAATTCCAGAATATCAAACTGGCACTGACTCCACATTTCCAAACACAAATGGTTCAGAGAGGGTCAGTCATAAATGTTGAGAATACAATACAGTGATGATCTAGAAATAATTTATAATCTTAATTAATTATTAATTTTATTAATTTTATGGCACTTCATTTGTACTCCATAATTTTAAATCCTAAAGCTTTTTTTCTGCTTTAAGCTGCAATCCATAATTTTGTGTTTTTGATTGAAAATGAAAAATCTAAAATTAAAAATTAAAATCAATTAAAAATCAATTACTGAGCAAGTACATAAAATGCATGTTCAAAACTGCCTCTTTACATTAGCCGGATTTACAGCAGTAAGCTTATGATAATCATTTATTCACAATGACATAATTTGATTTCAACCCATGTAAGGCTAAGTAACCTGCAATTTTAAGCTTTAAACAAAGATGGCGGTATAGAGGCAAGATTTTGGATTGCAGCTTTAAAAAAATAAAAATTGTGAACCCCACTGTATATCTTTTCATTACAAAAGGCTTATAAGGTGACATCCCACAAGCTAATCAGTAAATCCAATACAATTTTTCACATCATTACAAATCTGAATTTTATCTGAGCAAAGTGATTTAATAAGCCACTAAACTTACAAACCTGACAGCTTCTTACACTCTAAATAAAGACTTTCACAAGCAATAACACCACAACCTGCAAAACAGTTTGAAACTCTTTCTTAGTTTCAGTGATATGGCCATGATTTAAAGTAAACAAGCCTTACTTTAAAATAGCCCAACACAAACCCTGTTAGTTTGCTCCCTGTGGACAACCATCCTTTTTACCATCCTCTCATTCTAAGATCCTCTCTGTTCACGTCATTAACACAGCCCTGACTTACAGAACCACAGCGATCGCCCTTGCTTTCTGCGCTTTGATTAATCTTTCCTGATAAAGAAAACATCCTTTCATGTGTGTCAGCAATTTTGAACCCTCCGCCCGTCCCGGGAGTAGAGAAAGATGAATAGACATTTTCAGCCAATTAAGGGCTCTTATCCGCAACAAACAATTCCACGGGGCCACTGCAGCTGGTATCTCATTAAATCAATAGTCATTAAATTGCACTTGAAACTGTACCACAAACTAAAGTGCTCAACCTATTCAATCAAAGCCAGCACTCCAAAGTTTGAACTTTGGGCGGCGAAACGAAATCCATCACTTTGTCATGCTCTGCATGTGATTTTTGATTTGTTTATAAACCCTGATTAAGAGTCAGGGAGGTATATTACATTTCTCAGCGATACCAAATCTGTCAATAAAGGCTGCCGAAATGCAATATCAGCCTGTGTGTTTGTTTTATGCGCATACGTGCATGTCACTTCCCCATAATTCACTGAATATTTGCCCGCGCTCTGAAATCTGCACATTTTCATATGCCTTAGCGAGTAAGTCGATAATAAGCCAGGCTCCGTCACCTCCTTGGCTCTCCAACCCCAGTGAGCACAAGGCAAACTCACATCCCTTAAGCCAATTATTGTGTGGATCTGGTAGCCATGGCAACCACTGGGTGGCATTAAATGGGACGTCCATTTACATACATAACTACAGTGCTTGTTTTAAACATATAGGCCTGGTGTGGCAGCACGTAAACAAACAAAATGTTTTCAAACCAATGGTTTTTGGATGTTATGAACTGAACAAACGATCAAAGTTGCAATGCTGTGCCTTCCGCTGTGGTCTAACAAGAGACACGTAATTACCAGATCCACCACTACTATAGTATGTGCATGAAAATAACAAGCCAATCCTGTTCCTCCACGAGTGATGCATTAGACTCAATGGCAAACTGTGCAACTACTGAAGATTGTTCAATCAGAACCTTATAAAAATATTATATTCACACAGCTGGCCCACCGTCAAAGGTTTCTTTTGCCTGAGATTGAAACGTCTGGGAGAATTGCGAGCCTGCAGATTTCTGTATTCTTTTGATGGAATCTCGGTGTTGTCACATCAGCCGTTATCCGAAGGTAAATGCAAAACCTGACGGCTGTAGTGAAGTGAAGAGGATTCATATTGTTAGATCTTTCATCTCTATATCCCATTCAAATAGTCCCTAAGACAGCCAAAACATTATAGGAGGAACTGGGGCTAGTTGTCACACTGTTTAATCTAGTGAATATTTTTCAGGGTGCAGGATAAGCTTATTTTTTAAAACCAAGTTTATGGCTATTTGTCGATTATCTTCCAGTACGAAATATTACTTATTCAGCACAATGGGGCATGTATTATTTGTACACCAAATGGGGTAACTTGTCACAAAACGATTACATTTACAACTGCAAAAAAAGTTGAATCCACTGTTTTGCCACGTATGTAATAATAAGATGACAAAATGCAAAACATGATCACATAATATGACACCCCACATGAAAAAAGCCCCTATGCCTACTTCCCCACGTGACAACTAGCCCCAATCTATTTCCATGAAGACTGACAAAAATCTGCCACATCAAAGTCAGTCAATGTCATTCAATAAGCAGGTTACAATAGTTTTTGTAGTACATTCCTAATACATTCTTCATCCCAGAAAAACCAGGACAGAAAAGGCTTGACAGCAGTAACGTGACAGTCTCCCATCACATTCTGATCAGTCTTGAAAAAAACGTAATAACGTTCTAAATTCAGAACAGGAAATAGTAGGAATTCAGCTGGTGTCGTGTGTACGTGTGTATGGATGAGTCTCCACTTCCTGTAAGGTCTGTAGCTTATGTAGGTCAGCTCCACAGAGTAAAGCTCTCTCTAGATGCACGGCTGGGTTCAGCGCTCAAAACCATCTATAGGGTGCGACGACAATGAGAAACGCCTGTGCACACAACCTTTAGACTAATACAAAGCACTACACTAAAATCATCATTTATAAATCATAATGCAAAATATACATGCAAAACGCTTGCTATAAATAATTCACATTTTAATGAGTTATTCATTTCGGCCCGTACTCATCTTGCATGTTTTTTATAACTCAGATATGTACATGAACATAGTGGCGCGTTCGTGGCGTGACTTCCGATGTCTATTTGCACAGAGCTGATTTCATTTCATCCAAATTCTTTAGTTTAATGATGTCTAATGATTAATTAAATCTGTTGTGCCTTTCCTAGCTTTAATGAGGCGGATGATTTTCCAGTCGGTTAATTGAAATGAGCGTTCAGATGCTGGATTCCTTCGAGTGTGATTGCGAGTGTCAGAGAGAAATATACAAATGCATTTTACTTTTGGTAAATTAATACTGACATCTGCTACACGTGTCAGAGCCGTGGGAGCCGAGAGGGCTGTGTGAAGTAAAAAATCATTCGTCGTCTGTTTATGGCCAAAACATTCTGCCGAATATGCATAATCTGACTTGTGCTTTTACTGGAAAATCAAACTATAGCTCATTTAAAGTTAAAAAGCTGCTGTGAAAATCAGATTCGCTCACACATAAAAATAACTTCAAGTAATATTATTTCACAAACAATCTTTTCTTTTTACATAAGGAACAATATATACAGCAGACGTATTATATTCCAGGGTTCATATCCACAATTATAAGCTAAGGGCTTCAGATATTGCTGAGGCCCAGCATTATGACACTGCATAATTATGGGATACACTGGAGATGAAGTCTGTTGTGCCGGTAGCAGCGATACAGGAAGCTCTTTTCAGCTTATCTTACTCTTTAGCACATAGTTTAACTTCTGCACCTGTAATATCAGCTGCCTGCCTGATAATTAGATCATATCTTACACCTTAATAAATATCACGCTCTCGTGGGCATTTTGCTAAGGGATGGCACTTTAAATTAACATAGTGGTTTGGTTAGATATTCTGATGTTTTCATGGGAATACGCATACTGATAAATAAATGTAAAACTTGTATAGCTTTGTAAGTCGCTTTGACGAAAACGTCTGCCAAAATGCATAAATGTAAATAAAGTTTCCAACTCGTCCAAGTTAAAAGCAGAAACGCAGCTTGACGCCTGGGGCGCATTTATAGTTTCTTCATGAAATGCAATGCAGTTGTTGCAAATGAGGTTCAGTAAATGAACTTACCAATATCAGAGTCTTTATGATTCTTTATGATTTCTGCAAGCTCAAAATTTCCAGAAATTATGGCCACCTTAAAAAAAACAAGACATAAATCATATTAGATGTAATATATTATACATAAAATTGCAATTTTCTATCTAAAGTGCTCAACCACCAAACAACTTCATGATTAAGGCTGCATAAAAATAAAAACACAAACTTATACGAAACACTAAACAAACCATATGAAAGAGAGAATCAGCAAAACCACTGTTATGTAACACATTACACCTACACTGTAAATATGGATTTTACAGTTTTATCTGTTAACAAAGTGCATTGACAGTATAATAATAACCAATATATAGATTTCTTTGTAGATACAGTATAGAACAGTATACTGTAGATATAGCCATTCGTAAGTAAGCCCCCAAACTAGCATCAGACTAGCCCAGTATAACAACACTGGGGCGTCGCTAACTGCTCATCCGACGAATGACAGAAGATGGCTGTGTTGAAAAAGCCTGTGAAGAGTGCCTTTACCTTTTACACAGACATAACTTCAAAAAGAGCTTCGCAGAAATGTATTCAATAGCATGACTTTCAATTCAAAAGAAGTTCATTTCTATTTAATAGCTTTAATTTTGCCACTCTCACCAACTCAGTTACACAGTCTATTAAAAGATCTATAATTTAGACATCAGACTGGTTACCAAGTTCAGATGTGAGAACAAAACCATTTTTAAAATACTGCATAAAAGGCACAGTATGCTTATGAATTTTGGCACAGTGTGCGATAAAACGCATGCCTCATTCACTTTAGACTAGATTAGTTGCTAAGATTTATGTAATGAGCTTCAGAAGAACATTCCTTTTCAAGTGAAATATGGTGCTTGGCTGCAGCTTAGACGATACAATGCTATATGGGGCACTAAAACACATAAAAGAGCTAAAAATCAACACAGAAGATATAATTTTGTAAGAAACGGGTCAAGAAATTACATGTGATTCGTTCATGATATATTGTTTCAAAACAAATATGTAAATGCACATCATCTAGTTGGTAGATGCAAGCTCTCAGTATCATGTAACATTTCCATTAATTTGATCTCATCTGTATCTCTATAAAATGTTTTCCTTTTGACCCTGTACATTTGTCTTGGAGTAAAAGGGTAAAGGTAATCCTCTGCCCAAACCGGATAGATCATCATGAGTCACGGCAGCAGGAAAAGTTCTGTTTAACCGGGCGTACGGGAGCAGTCCAGTGGAGAGCCTGAAGTTTCATGAGCTGCTTAAATGAGATGTAATCGAGCGACCGGCGAGGCGTGAAATATGATTTTAGCAGCGTGAGATGAATAATACAGCGCATTAAACAACGCATCAGCGGAGCACTGATATGTATATTACATAAACACTTCACTCCTACATCAAGTTTGGAGTGAGCTGGGTCAATTCAAAAGCTTAAAGGGTTGTAAACCGTTCTAACACAACGAGGCCGTCCGTGAACGTTCAAACCTGCCGAAGCTCTTCATAATGATTAAAAATTTGACCAGGATTCACAGCACCACAGACTGCAAACTAAATGATCTCGGCTCTATTTTTAATTTCATCTGGAGGTTTGCCATTGGATTACTGTTGGATATGTGTTATCTTGCTAAAATAAACACAACGTTTCTATAAGCACAAACAACCACAGATCTGTTTCGGCACAGATACAGTATTTATCATTTTTGGATGTTAGGTTTTTAACTTTAAACAATCTTAAAACGCTGCACAAATACTACATGTTACTTTATGAAAAGGATTTTGTTTGATGAGGTGGTCTATCTACAAAAAACAATGTAACACATGTAACTGCAGTGCAGATATGGTTATTTCTGTCAAGGAGGTTGCATTTCAAAGGTTTAAGCTAACATTATGTGGGTGGTCTAGTACAGTATTGATGTTGGCGTGTTTGCTATTAAGATGGTTTACTGTACGTGCCGTTTTCCCTTCAGCATGTTATGCCATACTTAGAAGCTTTAATAATTCAATTTATTATGACATTGCTTTGAGGGGTGAATAATCATTTTCATGGTAACTGGACATAAAAATAATCAGTAAATGTAATTATAGAAGGGAATATTGCGAAATATTCCGATTGCAAGGCAAAATAAATCAAACCAGTGTGACATCATGAACTCCAATATCATCATTATTCCTATATGTATTAAAGCTGGAGTTTTTATTTTGTTTTTTAATAATTCATTTTTACATTTTTTAACCAATGGTGTAAGTTTGAGGGCAGGACTCTGTTGGACCAGCCAATGGGGGATGGGAGGATTGATCAGGAAACCTGTTAATGTTGCAAAACTACATTATCAATTTTTCAAATTCATCATTATTAATAGTTATTGGCATCACAGTCACAGTCATTATTAAAGGCAATACTGTCATCAGCTCAAGGCCACAGACTTAAATCACACCCACTACTGTCAGACAACTCACACAAGCTACTGAATGTCACAATCTGACATTTGAGAAAACTCCAAAGTAAACAGACACAGAAAACAAAGATTTATAAATAAATCCAATGTCTGATTTTAAAAACGACATTTGCTTACTAATCTGATCATCCTCTGATGATTCATTCCCCCAAATGTAATTCCTAATTATCAGAAGACACCAAACCATGCAGACAAACATAAAAAAACTGATGATTTACCCTCATGCTACTTTCTTGTTCTCTGAGTACTGTGTGACATAAACACTGTACTTTCACCCGATGTTCAATCTAATTCATTAAGAGCTTTGCGTAACTGAACAATAAACAGACGCAAGTTCATTTTTGGTATTTTTACAGCGATAAACCAACAAAATATTTCAAAAATGAGCTACACGCAAAACAAAAATGTTCACAGTTCTGGAAAAGAAGTCTTTAATGAATCCATCTGACCAGCATGGTTAAGAAATACCACAGAGATGTATTTGGCAACTGTTGCTGATCTGTACGGTGAACACTTACAAAACGTTCTCATACCTGAAAGGGCGTTTGTCCTCGGTAGTTCTTGACGTCTCTGTTGGCTCCACGGACCAAAAGAACCTTGGCACACTTTTCCTTTAGAAGAAAAAGCAGAAGATAGAGAAATTTAGGAGTTGTACTCTATTGCTTAATCTGAACTCAATCTCAAAGTAAATCTTAAACCAAAAATACAAGACGTATCAAGAGTTCTCCTGTCTCACCCTGATCAAATCCTCCTCCTTCAAACCTGTCAGCTCAGCTTTGAGGTCTCCAAATCACTTGATTTGCAGCTACAGCAAAGTCAACACCCGAAGACAAACAAAAAAGGGTATCTGCAGCGATGTCGGTGTATGTGTATGTGTGAACGAAAAGCAAAACGAGAGAGGGAGGGAGAAGCTTGTGGAACCAGGGCTCTGTAGCTCTCCAGCCCACTATATCCAGCTGGATTCAACAGCCCACCCACGGAATGCCTCACCACTAAATTGACACACACGCACACACACACCTCCGTTGCCTATTCCTCCTATCTGGCTTCTAATACTGGTTCACAGCTGCTGCCAGCCCTTGTATCAGAAATAATCACATGTGAGGATGTTGCTTCTATTCCCTAAATATCATTGGCCTGCATTTGGCACCGGACCAAGCTCCTTGTTGACATGGTGACGGATCGGCACAATTGGTTTATCGCTAACAATCAAGGCACACAAATCAACCTTTGACGACCCTGAAAAGGCCAGCAGAACATCAGCTTTCATATTAACCCGCTGTGGCCGATCATGACAGAGGAGCACTTCAAATAACAACCCCACTGGTCAGCGGAGGGTGAACGTAGAGATACATGATTCATCATACTGTATGTGACCACTGACCCTCTAAAAATCAATACATCACACCGGCCAGGGGCCATACTGGGTTTTTGCATGAGAAAGTTTATTTATTGTCACATGACAAGTGAATGTCTCAATGGAGCTACCAGGGACTAAACGAAAAGTTCACCCCAAAATGAAACACGCTCTGACAGCACGGAGCACTTTATTTCTTCTGAGGTCATTTGATATTTTTATTAAACAGGCTGAAATTTAAATCATCAATATTGTGCTACAGATGAAGGTTGCTTTGCATAAAAGTATCTGCCAAATGCATAAAAATGTGTCAATTTTCTATTTATTTACAAACATGCAGCATCACAACTTCACGGTTCAAACCTTAAAATAAATATATCGTCACTAATCTTGTATCAGATTTGACCAATCCAAACTTATACGAGATAACTATGGGAAAATAATACTTATACTGTGGAATACATTATGAATCTGTGATCAATACGACATTGGAAGTCACAGCAGGAATATTACGTTAAATGTGACAGTGAATAGTCATAGCGTGGCGGTTCCAGCAGACAATGAGGTCCGTGCTGCGACCCTGAGCAGATACAGCAGACTGAATCTCCCACAGAGGAAACATAAGGTGATTATCTGCCTGGCTGCTTAATGTTGTGAATGTAATAGCTTGTTGTCCATTCATAAACACTGAATGCTGGTGCTAATAGTACTGCAGCTGATTCCAGTTCAGTTTGAGATTTATTGTGGACAGAATGAGAGGACAATGGAAAATCCTGAACACTGTAAATACTGGCGATCATTTACTGGCTTTTATACAAATTAATATGTCACCCTGATCCCCACGTAATGTGAACCTGAACTTTCAAATACTTTATATTATACATAATAAATATGTATAATATAAAAATATGAATATATATTTAGTTATATTAATATAAATATAAACTTTGAATTTACTGGGAAGTAAACTTTGAAACAGCAGATCTTTGACACAGCAGATTTTACACTAGTTATTACATACATAAGTTTTAGAGACAGCAAGTTTGATGCAACATTTCTGGTTTTGGTTCAAGGAACAGTCTCCTGGGTTCGTTCAAGCACTAGTATCTAAATCATTCTTAAGAACACTAATTCATTAAAGCGATTGTACTGTATCAGGCTATAAAACCCCTTTTGCGACCTTTATTTTAAAGAATATATTTCATCCCTTTCAAGCCCTCAATCTTAGTTCTCTGGCCCTGCCGCATTGATTTCTTCCCAGAAACATATTGATCTAGAAAGAGAAAACAATGTTTTTTTTTTATTCTCACATTGACAGTGTATCTGTTGTATGGCGCCAAAAACCTCTGTTTATCGACTGGTTAAATGGAGCTGAATTTAGGTCAATTAAGGTCTGTCACGTGATTCTCCCACTTCACTTCCTGTCCTTTCTCCCACTATACTACATAAATTAAGGCGAAATCTTTGAAAATGGTACAGTGTGATTACATACCTGTTTGTACAGGGCACAGATATGAAGGGCCGTATTACCAGATGCATTTTCAACTCGCATATCCGCCCCATAAAACAAGAGATGCTCCAGGTGTTGAACGTGGCCGTATCGGCAAGCCTAACAAATAAACAAGATTGCGAATATATGAGTATATTAACTGAGTATAGTAAGTTTCAAAGGGCAAGTTTCAATCAAGAATGGATAAAGCTTGTAACACAGTATGTAAAAGCTTTTGTGAGCATTAAAAATGCATACAGTAAAACTGATCTGAAAGCCCTTTAAAACATGAAAACATAATTAAGTCTCCAGTACGCTGTCATCTCACATTCTTCAAAGAGTAGAAAAGGACGGATAATTTCAGAGAAAGAGTAACATGAAAAACAGAAGTAGTTTGACTGACAAGAGTAATAACATCCTGCAGTCCACCAATCACAACACTAGATGTCAGTACGCTGTCACAACAAACGGGCTTGTTGACGTGTTCATTTGAAATCAGTTTGATCTTGTCACCTGTCCAATAATTAAACAAAGCTGCTGTCATACGAAGCTGAAGCTCTGTTATAACCTCTTTAGGAAAACTAACTACTTCCTTCCCTCTCATGTGCATCTATTGTACCACAATTAAAGTACCACAAGTGTTTATCACACTCCACGTTTCCTGTTGATAAATACACTTTCCTTTCCAAAAAGTACATTTACACCTGTACAGCTACCTAATTTAAAGGGAGAGTTCATCCAAAAAACCTTCCATCATTTCCTCATCCTCATTTTATTCTCAGCCTGTATGACTTTTTCTTCTGATATTTTGAAAGAAAGTCTAAGTGGTTTTGTGTCCATACAATAGAGGTGAATAAGGGGTCAATACTGTTTGATTACCTACGTTCTTCAAATTATCTTCTTTTGTGTTATCTTCTTACAAATCAGGAATGATATGAGGGTGAATAAATGATGAAAGAATTTTTATTATTATCTTTTTAACTATTGTAACTACTGATAATAATATGAAAGACAGCTCCACCTGGTGGATTTCGTGCCAACCGTTTTCATCATGGCATCCGACGCTGGCGTGGGCACGCAGTAGTATTTCACAGCAGCTGGGGTCTCCCCCAACAGTTACAGTATGGTAGAGAGGAGTCAAACCCTGTCTGTCTTTGTAATCCGGTGACGCGCCTAAATCCAACATCGCCTGTAGAGGAAGGAGGCACAGCATTACGTCTCCCTCGAAAATGAGAACACAAAATAACCAAAGGAGTTCACTGTATGTATTTCACTGTTCACTGTACATATTCACTGTATGTAATAAACCATACAGTTTGTACCATATAATTTGTAAACTTGTTTGTGTTTTGCAATAAAAAATCAAACCTTAGACAAAAAAAGAAATGTATACATTTTAATTGTATATACAGAAAAATATAAAGAAATGCATATTAACGGCAAATTTAACTTACTTTTACTTACTTTATTATGAATATGATTATAATATCTATAGACATTAAATTTCTTCTAATAGGATTATGATATCTATAGACATTATATTTAATCTAATACGATTATAATATCTATAGACATTATATTTAATCTAATACGATTATA
Source organism: Beaufortia kweichowensis (assembly GCA_019155185.1). Classification (NCBI taxonomy): domain Eukaryota; kingdom Metazoa; phylum Chordata; class Actinopteri; order Cypriniformes; family Gastromyzontidae; genus Beaufortia; species Beaufortia kweichowensis. The sequence goes on from CM032816.1 coordinate 8,629,500, forward strand.
ATATCTATAGACATTATATTTAATCTAATACAATTTTGATATCTATAGACATTATATTTAATCTAATACAATTTTGATATCTATAGACATTATATTTAGACTGAATAAAATCCTAACAGTAATTTTACAGCCCGTCTACACCACAAGTGATGCGACAAACACCCTTTTATAATCATTGAAGCCATATACTGCTAATGCACAACGCGCAGACAGCTTCATTGATTACAACACGGCAGCTTTTGTCGCATCGCTCACTTCCAACACAGATGGAGTCTAAGATGAAATTTGATAAGATGAAATTTGTTTCCAACCAAATTTCAGTGCAGATAAAAGTGGTGATAAAGGGGGAACGAGTGCGGAAGAGACGAGAGACGGAGAACAATAAAGAGAGATAAAACAAAGTAAAGATATGAGATGGCAGAGAGTTTTTTTTAGGAGATAAAGACATGGATGTGGTTTTCAGCATTTTCTACATCTCTAATAATCACATGCAATTAGTCATCAAGACTTCAAAAATATACATAAAACTAATATAAAAAACAGAGATGATTTATATACTGTAATAACTGTAAAGGCACAAGTTAGTAATATGTGTAAATACTGTTAGTATTAATTTAATTTAGTTAGTAGTGAATAATAAAACAAATCCATTTATGTTTTGGTTGCCAAGTATGAACAAAGAACTGTAAACTTGTAAAACACTCTTTAAACCCACAATGTAAATATGTATACAATACAATACATACAGTAACCAAATCTTATTATACAAAACAAAAGCAATTACACCTAAAAATATTATCTGTCTCTGGGCTAAATTTTCAAATTTGGCATGAATATGTCCTGATTTAAAACCCACAACCAAGCAAATGCAAAACTAAATGACTACAAACGCTTTTTATCTCCATCTAAAATTTACAAAACCAAGTAATTGAAGTAGGAAATCTACGGCTCCAACACTTTGAAGTGGCATAAAGTGAGATTCTGCGGGACGCCGTTTATAAATAAACAAAAAGCAATGTACTGCGAGCACAACGGCACGAAGAACATTGTGTAATGCAATTGAGATCACAAAACAGTAGCACATAGCATTTATACTGTACTTCCAATTGTTGTCAAGGGAATAAAATAACATTGAAGCTAGCTTAAAAAACAAAAGAACAAAATTACAAACCGCTTTATAAAATAAACAATAAAATGTGCTTATGGGGTGTGCTTTGCATAAATATTAACTCTGTCAGAACAATAAGTAATACCAAGTCTCAAGGCACATCAAGATTCAGCTGCAGTCTTTTTACCAACACTAAACTGACAATCACAGAAGCCATGACCATTCATACTGTATGGCCTTTGGGTATGAGGTCACCGTTACCTTAAGAGCGATCTGATTCTTAGCCCTGGCTGCTTTGTGAAGGGCAGTCATTCCATCCCGAGAGCGGAAATCTAAATGAGCACCGCCATTTTTCAGCGTCATTATAACCTCCACCATATTGTCCAGGTGGGCTGCGAGAGTTAGCGGCGTCTCTGTAGACCAGAAGCACAAAAGAAGGGCATTACAATGTATGAAATAAATCTCTCATTCAGTATATAAGGGGGATGCACATGAAATAGTGTTAGCAACCCATTTTAATTTGTTAAAATGTACATACTTCAGAGTAGGGGAGGATATTGAATGTTAAGAAATAGGGTTGATTGATTTATTGCTCATTGATTTATTTGATCATTGGATGAATGTGTGTTTTTATATAATCAGTGAATAGAGGGGAGTGAAAACAAACTTTTTCCACTTTTGTGCATGAATGCATTGCCATGAACAAGGCCATGAACATGCAATAAATATCACTATTTATAGTAAATTCTCAAGAGATCAACGCTCATGTATTATGGTTTTGAAACAACTCTGTATGTTCAATACTGGTGCTTTTAAACTGGAGAAATTAGCTCCTAGATCCCCTACCTCCAGTTTCAGGGTCATGATAGTTGGGATCCAACCCTCTCTCTAACAGCTTGGCAACTTTGTCCACCTGATGATGTTGGATATGGTCCATAAATTTCTTTAGGTTGACCTTAAAAGCAGCATGAGAGAGAGAATAAAAGAAAAGACAGAGAGAGGACCGATTAGGTTAAATTAGAAACAGAGAAACCTAATGATTGAGAGGTAAGTGAAGGGCCAAAAGAAGTGATGACAAAGACACAATCAAGCATCTGACAAGAGCCAGAAGGGTCTGAGCTCACTTCCTCATGTGGAGATCTCTGGGACACAAGCATAAAAATAGATAGGAGCTCCCATACATCAGAGGTGAGAGAGAGAAGAGAGAGAGAGGAGAGCAGCTCCCAGATAGAGAGAGAGAGAGAGAGAGAGAGAGAGAGAGAGAGAGAGAGAGAGAGAGAGAGAGAGAGAGAGAGAGAGAGAGAGAGAGAGAGAGAGAGAGAGAGAGAGAGAGAGAGAGAGAGAGAGAGAGAGAGAGAGAGAGAGGCGCATTACAAACACAGATCAAGCTTCACAACACACACACCATAATGAGTATGTGTGTATTAAAACGTGTCCCACACACCTCAATTACCTCAAAATATTAGATGTTTGCATTATTTAACTTATGGGTCCCATTTAGCCAATGCTAGCTATTAATAATTTACACTCCAACACAAGCAAATGATTTTTAAACTCATTAGGGTAACTAAAAAATGTAGTGTTCAACACTACTTACAATGTCATCTAAATAAAATATGGTAAAATCTACACTTAGGTGTTTTATTCAACTCAAACAATTCATGCAATAACTGTACATTAGGTAACACTAAAGAGCCTTTTTGGGTTACACCAACAAAAGTCATTTTTAAGAGTCATATCAAGTAGAAACAGCTCCTGTAAAGAAACAACGCACATGTGTATTCCGAGTTAAAAAATGCAAACCCCTCCAAGCGTTCACCCATGTGAAACCACTACTACAATATCTGACCCCCCAACACATTTATAATGCATCGGAATTCCATCAGAATCTGCTGGACGGATGCTTGTTACGAAACAAGCGCATATTCAAATGCTCACTCTTCGCAAACCCAGGTGACTTACGAAGCTCTGATATAATAACTTATTAAGGGAGCTTGAAAGCTCAAAGCAATGAGAGAGAGAGTTTTAAATGCTGAGGAAAGCAGAGCAAGGACGGGAGATAAATAGGCTAAGCAATAAACTCATAGACACAGAGCTCAGCATAGGACACACAGTGCCGGAAGAAGTCGGCAATTAAAACTTGCTTAGAGCTTCGGGGTTGCTCTTGGGAGAGAGGGAATGGGGGTCACGGAATGTCCACTAGAGATGCTGAAAAACACTACGACGGAGCGAAAACCGGCCGAAGCGTTAAAACGTCAGCGTCGATGACTATCTCGACCCAGAAGTTGTGCTAAGTCCAAATCATATGCAAATGTGCCGGTCTGCTGCATTATTTATCAGGACAGCCTAAAAATGGTTGCGTGTTAGATATTCATTCCTAGCGAGTATAAAAAGCACGATTCTTAACATTTCGATTCTTGTTTTAACCACAATGTCCCAAGACTTTTGCTTTTGCTCACAATTAGGCAAATAGCTTCCATTTGATATGTATGTAAAATAGTCAATTTTCATAACAATAAACAAGTTAAGCACCATCTGGGTGTCAAAAATAGGCATAATTTTAATAAATATGCATAGTAGGCTAATCTACATGTCAATGCAAAAGTACAAAATAAGTTGAAATAAGTCTCACCTGCGTGTGGAGTTTCTCGATCTGTTTTTCGTTGACGTTTGGCTCCTGGTACACTCTGCTCTTATAGCGGAACTGGGAAATTAAATTTAAGACAAAAATAAGAAAGGCGAAAAGGTCAAGCGCTTTTGTTATTTAATTTATCAATTACTAATGTCTTTAATCTTTCCATGTTGCAATATATTGAACAATTTTACCTAATTTAATCTTAGGTCGATAATCTCTAAATGGTATGACACAAAACAGCAACAAAGTCCAATAATACCAGATATGTCATGTGTTGTTTACAGAAATCACAGTAGTGTCATGGCATTCTCTGGAGCGATTTGGGGTAATACCATGTTACATTATTAAGGTAATCACTCAGATTTACCATATAATGATACTGCTGTATCTTGATACTACCACAATATTTCATTGTAGTCTATTTGCAGCTATTTTATTAGTCTGATGTGTTGATAGTGACATGATTATATCGGACCCTGAGGCGTAAATGAACATACAGAAGTACAAAGGTGCCGTTGCAGCAGCCTGACATCAGTCTTTCACACAGAGAACTGAAAATGTTCGGATAAGCAAAGCAAAACTTACAGAAGACCTTATACTGAAGCACTGTATTGATTTATATATCACTGTCAAACCCATTTTGTTATATCTGCCATATTTTTTGTCATATCTATGATATATACTATATAACAAATATGCATGTCATTATGGTGAGGTTTCAACATCTGTTTTGAATGTGTATATATACAGAACTATGAAAATGTTTCAATTAGTTTTTGTGTCCCACAAAATAAAGAAAGTCAAAATGGTTTAAAGCAAAATAAGGTGATGATGATAATGTTGTGTCACACTGTCACGGTTTAAGACAACGCTCATCAGATCTCCTTTCACAAGTTTGGATGACACATTACCTCAAGGGTAGGAAGGCCCTTGTTGGTGGGCAGCGGATAATCTCTCAGTGGTCTTTCTTCTTCCAGGAAACCACTCTCTCTCCCGTCCACCGCCGGCTGGAACAGCCCATAGTTCAGCACATCCCTCAGACTCTGTGTGAGTGTACACAGGATCTGCTGCTTAGCAACCCATACTGTGGCATCAGAACTGAACCTCATGGATTTCTGGCAAAGCCACACAGAGGGAGGGAGAGAGAGAGATATAAAAACAGACAGACAGTGAGAGAGAGAGACAGAGATATGCTCTATCAGGCTATAGCAGGTGTACAGATTAACTAGAGAAAAACAATTGTGTGCTATACTGTACAAAAAAACCCGGAAGAATTCACAAACACACAGATGATGCTTTTGCCATTAAATACCACTGACTAATGTGCAAAATTACATAGATAAGGTTATATTACTAAATCAAAAATAATTTCAGTTCACTTATCATGTTATCATGTCAACCTATACCTGTACATGTAAAAACATGTTGAAATTTGTAATCAAAACTTTTCTGAAACTTCCCTATTTCCGCAATTCATCATACAGTAAGAATGCCCTTGAGGACAGTTATAAAAAAAGAAAAATAATAGTATGAATCTTCCTTAAATAAGAGCCCTTTAAGTGAACAGGCAGGATAACATCATATACGAAGACTGGTTCATGTTGCAGTACCACCTTTTGCCAAAGTGATTTATCCAATAAACTACTAACCCGACAACAACTTTAGATCTGTTTTAAAAAGTGCTCTGCGTCACATTTACATAAAACGTCTGTGAACTTCTTTCATTCAAAGCACAATAATGTCATTTTCCGATTTAAGTGTGTAAAATAGGTCAAACACACTTGATGCGCTCGCTCTTAATTGCATGAGTTCTATTTTTTATTCCACTAAAACCCAAACAGCTCTCACAAGAAACCTGAAACTGTAAAAGGGAAACAATGTACTGTAATAATATAATTTATATAAATCCACATGGCCCAACAGCCTGAGGCTGAACAGCAGTGTTTGTGTGTCTGTGTGTGTTTGTGTGTGTAAACGCACAGACTGCTGTAGGTCAGGGATGACCACACAGATCAGCAGTGTGTCTCTCAGGTTGTTGTCCAGTCGGCCACTGGTAGGTCGATCCAGCCTGGGAGGCTCGTCTCTGGAGCTGTCTGATTCTGAACTGACCGAGTCAGAGAAACTCTGAGCCATTTCCTCCTCGCTGGACATGGGGCTGCGCGGCATGATCGACACTGCATGAGAAAGAAAGATCCATCATAAATGTAATAGCATACACAATAAAAAGACATGTCGAACGAATACCACATTAGTATAAATACAAACTCCAGTGTTACCTTTTTGAATCTTTCAAATTTGGGTGTTTCTTCTTTAAATTGTTAGTGACACATTAAAACAAAGACACATAACAACACAAACTTGTATAAAAGCACCAACCAGCCTTCGTCTTGACTCAATCAAAGTGCTTTAGTGAAACATAAACAGATGATTTAGTATATATTGCTAATAAATACATTCTTGGAGAAGTCACATTTCAAGTTTTGAAATGTCACATCCATACAGCTGGAATTGTATGTGGATTTCATTTCTTGACAAGAGATTTCTTAATAAGCTTAAAGCCCAGTAGAAGTGCAAATTTTCTTAACCTTCCCAATTGATTTTTGATGCTTGTCAGACAGTACAATATGACACTGTTAAATTATTGCATAAAAGCAAACTAAGTGTGCAGACAACGTTATAAATACCAAGACTTCATTCACGGTTGAGAGGATTGGCTGAGCATTAAGTGACACTAAAATAACACCGTACAAACACAAGTCTAACTAATGCTAACAAAAATAACAAGAAAAGTTTAACTTAATTTTAACAACAGAAGTGAACAATGTCAATAGCGACACTTGCATTTCACATAAACCATCGTAAATAAACATATCTAACTGTACATCGCTTACTCACACGTCATGCCATCAGCTCCTGTTGCTTTTGTTTTTGTTATGATGGTAAACACTGCAGGACGACGACCCAAAACACACCTGTACGTTCCGACTGCAGCGGACGACACGCCATCAGCAGACATATACTGTGCTCGAGACCAAGCCGGAGATGGGAACATCCCAGTTCAAATTTCCGATTACGTGTAAGCACATCAAATAGCGTCAAAACAGTATTTATTACTGTTAATAAAACTAACAAAAGACACTATGTTTATTACTTAAACTCTGTTTTAGTTCTGTAAAAGTAATTACATTTTTTTACGTTTTTAAACAAGGTAGCTCCGCGCTTCGGGCGTGACGTCAAATAATGTCTCCCTGAGGTGGGAATCAATTGATCAGACCATAATGGTTCCCAAAAGTTCAGAGGTCGACCGCAAATCCAGACGGAATTTCTGAAATTGATGTAGAAAATATCCTACATCCGAGTTGTCTCCAACGGAGCAATACGCGCCATATGTAGCGCTTTGGCCCACTGTGTGCGATGTCAACGAGTCCGCCATATTGGTAAGGTCACGGCTGTCCTATAAACACATAGAAGTGAACAGGGAGCTGCGTTTTTTCCTGATAAAAAGCACAACAATGTTTACATTTCTCAAATGATTTCAATGCTTATGAAATACAAAAGCATTCTGTCTCAATATGTAAATATATATATATATATATATATATATATATATATATATATATATACATTTTACATTTATAATTTTATGTAATTTTATGTAGCCTATATATTTTTCAACACTCTATATTATATTATTTGTACTATATACTGTTTAGATATATAACACCAGTCAATCCTTCACAGTCAAACCAGCCATGTATTTATTAGGGTCATTTGTGGTTAAATGACTTTAAGAGTGCTTATTTTACCCATTCATATCTGTCTGTTATGGAACAATTTTCCTCCTCTCTGAATACAAAATGTTCCCTATGGCCTTTTGTGATCTCACTAGTGATGTCAATGTTGTTGAACAGTCCCTGTCTGACAAGACTGAGCATGTTTATATTTTGTCTCCAGATGAGTGTGTGCGCACTGGAACACTGAAATGTCAGATGGTATATCATGTCACTTTAATATTTTGAATATCACTTCATTTAAAAAGACTTCACCTTTTGGGTTTTCCCAAGATAATTGAACAAACATCACTTAAAAAATGGAAAATAACTTGCTTAGCAATAATGTCAAATCTTAATATGGGGCAAATATACAAATCAGTCGCATTTAACTTAAATTAAATATTTTATTGTGAATTGATCTGAATGAAAGATTTCTGATGTTTTGAGTGTAAGTCAGGACACACCATATTTCAGTAGTGTACACAAGTGTCAAAAAACAAAAGGTTTTTTATCAAAGACAAAATGTCTAGGTGTTCAGGGGCAAAGCAAGCAATATCAGACTGTGACAGAGACGCAGAGCAAAAATAGAAAGAATTGAAAGAGGCAGTAACTAAAGTAAAGAGGTCAAGTTAGATATCTTACAAACAGCCCTCTATAAAAGACTAAACCACGTCATGTGCTAGCGAGACGACTGAAGATTAATTAGTAGCACTCATCATATTCCCTGTACATTTTACCCTGTGAAAGGTTGTTAAATAATAAAACTGACCTTTCCATGCTGGCGCAACCTTATAAAGCCTAAGTACCATGTGTAGGTGTCTCTAATAACTGCACTATTGAATACGATCCACCACTGTGACGATTAGGGGCTTCTGGGTAAGAAAATGTGAATACAATATTGTACAACACAATCCGCTTGTAACAACAGTTATGTAATGTGTTAGAGTAATGTTTATCTATTATACTGTAAAACTATGTGAATAATGTCTTCTTCGCCACTAGCATTGTACTCCACAACCAGAAGAGAGTTTTTTAGTAATGACGTTAATTTGTGGGCTAATTCACCATGGATTCCCCCACTTTCGATTTAAAAGTGAATTACAGTATGTGGTTGATGTTTTTTAACAGAGATTTTAACATTCTTTACTAAAGCTTTCACTAACTTTAGCAGTACTAAATTATTTACAATAAAGTGACAAATGTGTGCCTTCTCAGAAATTACAATTGCAGTCATTTATCCTGGCCCTGCCACGGATCATAATTTAGTCTTAAATTTAAAACCGTCCAGAATGCTTAAGACATTCTAAAGGGAACCTATGGATTGAAATGCTAATTCTCTTTCTGGTTTTATACATCTCTATTGCATACAATTTTTTTAAACCATACATCGGACAATCAGACCAACCGGGCGTTTGAAAGCACCACATGTAGTATAATTATATAAGCTTATGTATTTAAGTACAGCGATCAATGTAAGCATGCTAGTTAAATTTACCCCCAGCAAAATGGAAACACTAAATGTCGTTTGCAATAACTCACCCGCGAAAACCAACCGTGGTGTCTCTCTCCCTGTGACAGCCCCGTCACAGGGCTGTCAATGTAGGTTTTCTCGCCGACCTTTACAATCACCAGCCACTGAGACCGAATTCAAGAGGCAAAAGGCATTTGTCGACTTTTGCTTGAAGGGTACCACCAATTAAAATCTTACAGTGTGGAAAGAAAATTGGACCCACATGCACTTTAGTGCTAAAAAGCTGCCAGTATATTTAACAGATAAACATAAAAACACCTCATGAAGTCCTTTAACAGTCATGTCAAAGTATGCTGGGTGATATACTGTATGTGCGAATATTATTCAGCCCAGGGTGTTTATATAAATTATGCAGTGCATTCCTTATCCTGGGGAAATAAATTAGACATTATTTGCTTGTATCTAGTACAAAAAAGAAACATTATTGCATAACATAACCTTGCACATGATATAGGCAGATCAAATTATAATGATTTATTATCTAAAGATAACTGAAAGTATACAAACTTAATGAAAAAAACCTTTTTGCACAGTTTTGCTGCCATAACAATAATGTACATGACTACTGTAATGATAATGCAAATCTCACTATGCCATCAAATCTGACGGGTAAAAGTTTAAAATTATTTTATTAACACTATCAGTGTGCTTGGATATTGGTCAATGTCAATATTTAAACATGTCAAATGTTTGGCCACAAAAGTCTGGCTGATGCTTGTGTATCTCTATTTTGGACATAAAATACATTCACTGCACAAATTATGCATGATATCATGAACTCATGTATATATTTTCATATTCATTATTGGTTTAGAGACGCAAAGTTGGGAATTTCCTGTCGTAAGCATTTTGCTCTGGAAGGTTTGCTGTCTGGGGAAATGATATATTCTATTTGGTTATATAAGATTTCAAAATATCAAAGCAGTTCTCAGGAATGTGAAACAAACTAGCACATACTGACTTCAATACACACCCATCCTAGGGCCTTTTCATTGAAGCAATTATTTATTAAAGGTAATGTCCAAATATCCATTTTCAACGCTGTTGCCACGACAACAACTAAAACATTTGTATTGTTTCCGTTAATGGAAGTGTGGATGCATTAGGCTTCTCAAAAATGGCAGATTTGTGTCATAATGTGTAAGAGTTCTTTTGTCTTACAATATGTGTGATACGCTTAATTTCCTATCCTAGCAGGATATCAAATTCATCCGAACATCTTACAGAAAGCTCTCTGTTTGTTAAAGATTATCTCCTGAACAGTATGAGGATTAGTTCACTTCAGCACGTCTGCATAGTCAGTGCATCACCAGGAGTAACAGGAAAAACCCTACATTAGGTTCCTCTCTTCCAAAAGCCAGCCTGAGGGCAGGTAAACTTGCTGTTTTAGAAACATGGACAGCATGACAGCCTACCCAGAGCTGAACCTTACAGTAAATGTATCTTTGTGTAAATATATATATTAATATAAGCTCTTGCGTTCATATTTTGCAATACAGCAATTCTGGCATCCCAAATCTCATTCTCTTAAAACAAAGGCAAAAAGAAAGAGCAGTAAATACAGTAGTTCATTACAACATGGTTAATGGTTCTGGGTCATTGATAGTATGTTGCCAAATTCTTCTGGTTGATATTCAGGTCCCTAGACATACCTCTTCTCTCTTCTTCAAAGAACATCTATAGGATTTTCCAACCATTTTATCTGCCCGAGCAAGGAAAATAAGTCCTTAGAAAAGAAATAGCACACCTCTAGCCACTTGATTCAAGGTATCATTCCACATCTTAAACAGTGCGCGATGAGTTACACGCCAAACTTGAATGAGCAATAGTATTAATAGCTTTAGCGAGCACCACAAATTACAATCAAAACGTCTTTGAAGCATCTAAACGGCTGAGCGGTCCGAGGCAGGGAGAGTAACTAAAGTATGGCTTTCATCTGGGCCATTGAGTAAACTGCAGAGTAAAGGAGCCGTGGAAACCAGAGCTGTGAGATTTGAAAAAGGAATCGATGCAGAGAGATAAACAATGAGAAAGAGAGAGCGAGAGAGAGAGAGAGAGAGGAAGGCAGACTTGGCCTGGATCTGTGTCCGCTTGCCTTACCCCTGGTGACTTCACAGCCGCACCACAGAGCTGCAAAATAGGACAAGGCTGTGCTTCTGGTATACGGTGGTACACGACCGGTAGAATTACCGCAAAGCTGTGTTTTTTCTTTTGCTTCAACCGCGGTGAAGCTGATGAAAAATAAATGAGAACCAAAGCCCGCTTCTATCAAAACATGTCATCTCACCCCTCCCATGGGCTGCGTTCAGTCTAAGCGTTTTAAAGAATCCGCAAGTCAATACAGGAACAATTATTGGACCCAGAGGACCACAAAAGCTTTACTTTGTCAATAAGGTACAAACAATAGCAGTATATAGTTTCACCAATTGGTTTTTATTCATCTGTCCATTTAACCATTCACTCTCATGGGAAAACTAAATCAATTTAGAAGCTCTGTTAAATGATTCCTCCTCTCCACATATTGTCAAGTACATAACAGCCCATAACGGAGCAAATAATAACAATGAAGCTGTAATGAAATGAATGCATTCTGTTCAGTAATTTGACAACGGGCTGCAATGAGTGTCACAAATTATCGTTTTAATTAAGGAGCAATATTTGCCTTCTGGAATTAAAGAAAAAGTTTACCCAAATATAAAAATCCTCTCATAATTTCCTTTTATCATCCCAGCTGTATATGACTTTCCTTTCTTTGGCTGAATGTAAACAAATCATTTTATATTAAAATATTATACAATATTGTATTGAAATCATGTTTTCATACAGAGTTCAAAATGGAGAAGCTCCAAAAAGGACACACACATACACATACATAAAGCATATAAGTATGTCTATAACTTTAAATCTTACTTTAAAAATTAATAAAAAGTTTAATGTTAATGTAAATTTTAAAAATACTTAAAATAAAAAAAAGATAAAAATGTAAAAATTCAAAAAATTGAGTTATGGATAGTACATTTTCATGTGTATGCTCAATATGTGCAGTGACAGTTTTCAGGTTAAATGAATACATACCAGATTTCACTACAGGACACCATATGCCCACATTTTAATAATCTTGGCCATTTTTGCCACTTTCCACAGCATTTTTCCCCATGCCCTGGTTAATTGTTGACCCCGGCTGCTGTAAATGCGAAACAGATGTAGCTTTGGAATCCTCAATGCAAAGAGTGCCGCCACGGGTCCCCTCAGCCAGCTTGTGTGCATAAATCGCTTAGAAGCCAGAAGTGGACGCTGTATGGCTGCAAATCCAGTCTGCTAAAATCCTCCTCTCCTCATCTTATCTCAGTGGGACACAGGATAACACAGAGCTTCCAGCCCGGTCCTCATAAATGGATAGATGGCCGTGGCCGCACATCTGCGGCTCCTATTTGTTACATAAGCTGAATTTTTGACTGGCACTGAAGATACCTTACTATGCTAATAATGTTGTCTGTCTCCTAATTACCGTTTTCTGGCAGCAAATTGGCCGAGATGCTTTATGCACAATCACAATAGCAATCAGACGCATTGTTTTTGAAAGTTGCACAAGACCTACTGAATGCTTTTGAAACTAAAAGAAAGATCTGATGTGTGTATTAGGACTCTTGAGAGGAAAATCACATCTTCAGATTGCTGTGTTGCAGTAATGACATATTGCTTTGAGTACAGTAGACTGAGATGGCTACAGCTCGGGCTGGCTGCAAAGGCAGAATTCGTTGAACCAAACTGTCAATGTACGTCAAGTTGAAAGCTGTAGCGCTTCAGTGAATTCCTGTCTTTTCAGTTTTGAGACATTCTCTGACTATAGACTTAAACTTAGCCTTTGTTATAGCATTTCAGAGGATAACTAACGAGAAACTTTCATCCAGAGATACCATTACAGCCCTTTTAAAGCCACTGGGCATTGACTGGTTGATTCAGGTCAGGATGTCTGCTAAAGTCTGTAGATACGTATCTAAAGAGATACAATGGCTCTAAGAAGTGTCACTACTGGAATCGGTCTTTTCCGTTGCTATGGAGTCGCAGGTTGGAAAGCCCATGAGACCAGCAGTACCCATGCAATAGATGGGAGAAAACCTGGATGTGCGCATAATATGGCGTGTCTGAATAATGCTGACCTAAAAACTCTTTTAAGAGGCACATAAATTATTGTCAAACATCCTGAAGGACTGAAGATCCCAAGGGATGCTGAAGTCATTTAAGCTAACATTTTGGGGTTTTCATTTTTAGGTTTGCTTATTAAAGAGGATACCTCCAGCTGAAAAGAGTATTTAGCTTAATAAACACAGCAAGCGGTCATGTTCCAAACTGCACAGTGAACAACACATAACGTTTCTCAAAATGTGCTTTAGTATTGAGTCAATATATTGGCCTACAATGCGCCAGCTTGGCCAATTAACAGGAACAGCTCTCCCTTGTGTCAGATACAAAAATTACCAAAGCCATATCAATAAATAATGTGGTGTGAAAATGTTAATTTCAAAATGTTCATTTAATTTCAGCATACATCAGTTGCATAATTAGTATAATTGTATAAATATTTGTTGAACTGTATAATGCATTAAGCTATGTTACATATTTGTGTTGTTGTAACTCAAAAGGTCATGGGTTTGATTCCCAAGGAACACAAATGTACTCCTCAAATGCACTGCAAGTCACTTTGGATAAAAGCCTCTGCAAAAAGCCTAAATGTAAATTTATATCGACGTAGTCGTTGAAAAATCCATATTAGTCTGCATGTATTGTGCATCTCAACCTGAAGCCACTTCTTGGCTCAAAAGTTTGTTTTAAATATGGATTAAATATGATGTAATAGGCTATGAGGCAAACAATTCTTCTAAAAAAATTTTGGTTTTAATAAAAGCTGTTGGAGAGGGCCTCTCTGGTTCTTTTACTCGTCATTTTTTGTCTAATCTGGATAAAACAAAAACCATTTAAACCGATTAAGGGTTTCTGTGAACTGCGCTGAAATTAATACACGTCATAAACGCAGCATTTGTAGCACAAGAATGATGCGCAAGACCTTTCAATAGCGATAAAAACATTAACTGCGGCATAAAATAAGAGCACCACAATGTGCGTATTTTGAGTTAAATACCATAGACTGCACGTTCACAGTAGTCTGTAAACTTTGGACATGGTTTGCGCACCCCAATACTCTAAAGACCTAATTAAACCAACCCGTATCTAACTAAACTATCAATCATCTCACAGCAAAGCATTGATTTTTATGCAGAAATAGCTTTCAGATTCACCTGTATGATAAAATGTACCTAGAAACAACGCATTAGATCAGTATATAGCTATACTAGGGTACTAGTGAAGTTGCCAGGCGCTTGTCCGTCACCTGCCTCGCATCTCCAGCATCACAGCGCGTCAGCTGTTGGGTCTGTCAAACGATACAAACTTCCCTATCCTTGTTTTTAAAGTCAAAAGATCTAAATAGAGCACTGCAGCTGATAAAAACAAAACTGCAGGGATAAAACACGGGTGCGTATAAAGCGACAACAAAGGTGCGTACCTCACAGCATCCAGCGCACTTTCTCCTCTCTTTGGCTCTTATATCCGGTTTCCAAAGGAATATAATCTCCACAGAATCGCTCGGGTTGGTCGAGTAGTCCAAAGTGAGTGAGTTATTGACCCCTGCAGCTTTTCTTTTGGGGGGAAGCACTGTGTATTCCGCATATGGTGAAGGCGTTAAATGCGCAACATCGACCCGAGCGCGCAGCACACGCCAGGGGAGGCGGGAAATATTTGCGCTGGAATCAGGGGCTCCTCTGACCACAGCGTTCAGCGTTACAGGGGTTTACTTCTGCAGGCGGGGCCACGGTACCCTCACACACTCACATCTGGGGCTGAAATGATGAAACTGTAACGTTTAGGAAGTTAAAAAACGGGGGAAAGCTTTAACAAGATGTTTTTATAAGAAATGGTTTTCTTTTAACATAATTAGAAACAGATAGAACATTAATTTTACAACAAATTTGCTTTTGGAGAGGTTCCTAAACCTATTTATTAAATTAGATATTAAATACATTAATTGTTAATTATTAAATAATTAATTATTATTAAAGTTATTTAATTCATTCAAGTCAACAATCATGACTTACTGTGTGTCCTACTTCAGTCACATGCTCACAAAATAGATAGATAGATAGATAGATAGATAGATAGATAGATAGATAGATAGATAGATAGATAGATAGATAGATAGATAGATAGATAGATAGATAGATAGATAGATAGATAGATAGATAATATCATAAACAGACATGGATGGATGGATAGAACAGCAGACAGATAGAAAAGAAAATCAAAAGTTTCATGACTGATAACTGTCTCCTCTCAGCACAGGAGATCCGCTGCGATGTGTAAAGGAATTAATTAATAAACACTCTCTGAGTTAATCAATAAGTTCAATAGGAAAGTTTGGGTTGTATAGATACTGACACACAGCGGACAATTGAGCACCAAGTCCGAACCCGAGTCGACTGTGGAAGATTGCAATGTTCTACACTAATAATGAATGTGCTGCATTGTATTCAAAAGAAAAGAGCAGTGAAATAGGATTTTAATAAGCATGAATGAGATTCATAATGGATCTGAGACCACTGGCTTTTCCTCTTTACTCCCTTGATCTCTCTCTCTCTCTGTCTCCCTTTTATCTGTCTATTTATCTCTCTCTCTTTTGTTGTCTTGATGCATTAATCACTGTAACCTCCTAGATGTCTCCACCTTCATTTGTCTTTGATTTCTCCATCAGTCAGAAGTGGGGCAGCAGTCTGCAGTAAGAAGTCTGGCTTCTTAACCCTCTCCTACTGTAAAACCTTCACAACCCACATCATCCGAAAGCCACAAAACTGGGTCTCTGTGGTATAATTGGAACTGGAGGTGAGAACCTTACAGAATGGATAGAAACAAATCACAATTTTATATTTGAATCATGCCTTAAGTTGAAATCTTTTTTCCCAAAAGCAGATATACGAATAATGTGTAACAGGATGCATCATGAGGGACTCAAAGTTCTATAACAAACTTAATAAGACCAACAAATTCAATGCTGTTTTTACCTCGCGATATGTCCTAGATTGGTTTGGGTGTAGGTTTTTTGAGACACAGTGTTCTGTTGCTCAGCCAGAGAGTATCAGCTGTGCCTCTGGCCTACATTAAACTGACCTGTTTTCTTATCGTCATCATATATTTAGGGCTATTGATGATCACAGCAGAGCAGGATCAAGTCTATGGCAACACAAGATTAAACAGATGTTTTGCTTCAGACAAACCGTGGGCGATCGGATTACATTATAATGTGTTTTAAGCCATGGTTTGACGCAAGTTGGTTTATATGAGTTTTTTGGTAAGTTAGTAAACTAATCTTGAGGGTGTTTCATGGGTTATTTCACAGCAGAAGTCTGCCATCCTGTGGTACTTGTGAAGAACAAATCAAAGCTTGCAAGGTACTTTTACTTTCATATGAAAAGCTCAGTATAAACTTTCATAGATCCAAAACAGACTCACATGTATTATGCTATAAATGTAAAAAAAATAGTGCTAATATTTGGAGAAGGTATATACGAAGAAGAGAAATCTGTTGAAAATACTGAAATGTATTTATTGAACAATTTATTGTGGCTGTAGACGCGAATCTTTGTACAGAGAAACTAGAAACAAACATGAAGCACGTCTGTAGTACAAACACAAGACAAGGTGGAAAGATCAGAACAGAGGAGAATATGAGGAGGAGGGGTTTAGAAGCACTTCCTGTGGACAATGGAGGGTCCGGCCTCCTCGTACTCGTCTTTGCTGATCCACATCTGCTGGAAGGTGGAGAGGGAAGCCAGGATGGAGCCACCGATCCAGACAGAGTATTTACGCTCGGGAGGTGCAATCATCTATTGAGAGCAATAGAAACGGTTTTAGTCAAACTGAATTGTTTAACCTTATTTAAATAGGTGGCTAGCTATGATCTAAAGTGTACCTTGATCTTCATGGTGCTGGGAGCCAAAGCTGTGATTTCTTTCTGCATCCTGTCACCAATACCAGGGTACATGGTGGTACCACCAGAAAGTACGTTGTTGGCATACAAATCCTTACGAATGTCAATGTCGCACTTCATGATGCCGTTGTAAGTGGTCTCATGGATACCAGCAGACTCCATTCCTACAGGCAACCGAATTACCATAAATATATCATTTAAATACAATACAGAATATCCATATTTAATCATAGCACAGATTATGTAACAGCACAGATTCCATTAAGGAACTGCTGCTTAGACATTGTTTTATCAGTGTTATTAAATAAAGAAACAGTGATAGATGGACAATGTCAAGACTAAACACTCTCTACTCTCTAAAAATAGACCACCGTCCACCCTAAGCCCTTGGCCATGTAAAAAAAAACACTCCTGATTAGCTCCTGTGTCAAAGGTGATCAATCACTCTGTCGCCTCTTTACTAAGATTTCAGTCCTGTGTGAGAAAAAATCACAGTCCTTTCTCTGTGGGAAACTTGATCTCTTTGCTTTGCTCATGGATGGTGAGTTTAATTGTGTTACCACACATGGACTGATGTGCAAATTATTAAGAATTATTAATCTCATTAATTTTTCATCAATGGGATTCAGGCTTGGCAATGACTCAAAGGGAAGAATGGGCATTGTGATTCACTTGATTTCAGACGTTCCAGAACGGTATATAAATAATTTATAAAAAAATATGGCATAATGTACTGTAGGGGTATTCAAAGCTTGTCTATCATTTACTTAATACCCCTAGAGGAATGTGTTCCTGTATAATAGCATAATAGCCTGATGATTTAAAATATCAAATTGTTTGTTGGAATCTATATAATTATCGTTTAAATATTTATTATAATAAAAGTAAGGATTTTCAAATCAGTGAGTGAGAATAAAAAACTAACCAATAAAGAAGGCTGGAAGAGTGTCTCGGGGCAGCGGAATCTCTCGTTACCAATGGTGATGACCTGACCGTCGGGCAACTCGTAGGATTTCTCCAGGGATGAAGAGGAGGCGGCGGTGGCCATCTCATTCTCAAAATCAAGAGCCACGTAGCACAACTTCTCCTTGATGTCACGCACAATTTCTCTCTCAGCTGTAACAGCGAGTTACACATGAATTAATGCATGCAAATTATGACCGAATAACAGCTGGTACAATTTATTTTCTCGGCAGTTACCAATGTTTACCAGCAGGTGGTGCTGTTTAGCTAATTAAGATACCACTACAGTAAAAAACAATCATTTTAATAATTATTATTAAATTGATAATTATTCGACTGAATATTTTTTTTATAAATTAATAATTAAAATAATTTTATGTATAACAATTAACATAAATAATTTATGTATTATATATGTATACTATACATTGTATATAATATGTATATAAATCGTATTCATGTATTAAATTTATATATTCAACTTAATTGCTGTGAAAAAGTGCATTACGTATGAGTTAGGTTACCAGTGGTGACGAATGAATAGCCTCTCTCTGTAAGAATCTTCATCAGGTAATCGGTCAAGTCTCTGCCGGCCAAATCCAGTCTCATGATAGCATGGGGAAGGGCGTAACCCTCATATACGGGCACGTTGTGGGTCACACCATCACCAGCGTCCAGCACAATACCTGAAACAGCATAAAACATTTAAACACATACAACAAATATGACAATTTCATTGTTTAATGACAATGAAGGCAATGCTGACCTGTGGTACGGCCAGAGGCGTACAGGGAAAGCACAGCCTGGATGGCCACATACATAGCTGGAACATTGAAGGTCTCAAACATGATCTGTAGAAACATATTTAATTAAATTCAATAATGTTTGCTTATAAAACATTTGATGGTGAATGTCTTTATATAAAATTTAAAAGGCTTGCCTGAGTCATCTTTTCCCTGTTGGCTTTGGGGTTCAGAGGAGCCTCTGTCAACAGGACGGGATGCTCTTCAGGAGCCACACGGAGCTCATTGTAGAAAGTGTGATGCCAGATCTAATTATATAAAAGCAACATTTAAATAAATGTAATTTAAGTTGGTGCTGCTTCATATAAATGTGTATAACTGTGTATGATTTGATGGTCTACCTTCTCCATATCATCCCAGTTGGTGATAATGCCGTGCTCAATGGGGTATTTCAGGGTGAGGATGCCTCTCTTGCTCTGGGCCTCGTCTCCTACATAGCTGTCTTTCTGACCCATACCGACCATGACACCCTATAAAGAAAAAAACAGCATATCAGTTACACTTCACACATCTCAGCTGACATGTCAACAGTACAAAGTAAATAGTGAAGACAATTTCCTATTTGAAGTTTGAAAAGCATCCTGTGATATTTTCAGCAAAGTACATCTGCTAGTCAACTGTTGCTGTTGTGGGTCAAAGGATCAACGTAAGCTTAACTACTGTGAATGTCTTAAGAGCCACAACACATAAGAATAAGCCCCAGACGGTCTAAATAAAGGTGGCTGGTGGTCACCTGATGGCGGGGTCGGCCCACAATGGAAGGAAACACGGCCCTGGGAGCGTCATCCCCAGCAAAGCCAGCCTTCACCAGTCCTGAGCCGTTGTCGCACACCAGAGCGGTGGTCTCCTCCTCGTCACACATGTTTGTTCAGACAGCTGATGCAAACGATACACATGGAGAACAAAAACATGTCACTTCCATTCCAGCTATTTCTCATGCTCATTAACACTTGTTTAACTGTTGATTTCTTGGCACTACAGCTTTATTTATTATTTTCTGCATTTTCTTTGCAAATTTTTTGCATTTTCTCTGTAAATAAATGTTGTTTCATTATTTTATAGCTGTCATTTTGGGTCACACATAAAAACAGCTTTGGATGAGATTTTTGTACAGTAACACTGCGATTATTTTGAAGATGAAATCGTTGCACAAAATTACATTAAGAACCGTCTAGTTTGCCAGCTTGCATTACTCACTTGATTGAGATTTTATTTAAGTACAACAATGAAATCATTTTATTCCCTAAATGGAGTCCAAAAGCGTAAGACTGAAAATCTGAATTTCAAAATCTAGAAAATTCTTAACAAAGAAAAGTGACTAAGATTACATGCTTGAATAAAATGGATCTTAAGGTTATGCACACTTTCCAACTTAATGGCCATTAACGGTAATATCCCAAATACTTCGAAATTCATAAATGTGTGTAATTTTGAAAAAAAAAATTAATCCTGGTCTTAGATTTTTTGTGAGGTTGTTTCAACCCACTGTTAGGTCAAATATGAACATTTTCCAACCAACAATTGAGTTTGTCCATATTTTACCCAACCATGCGTTCAAAACAATCCATAACATTTTTCGCCACTAAATATAAAAAAAAATGTATTTACTATAAGAAATAAAACATCCAAGCAACAAGCTCATCTACTCGGTCTGCTCTAGTCCAACACACCAATTAACCAATAAGGATCCGCTGCAGTCGACTCACCCAGGAGAGCTCGCGAAAGAGGCCTGGAAACGTTGCTCCCTCAGGGGCGGTAGAAAGAGAAGAGAGTGAGCGGCCCGTTCACCTGCCGCCCATATTTATATTCGTTCCATCAGGAGCCTCGTCGCCCCGGCCACAGAACCTCAAGCCTTTTTAGGACACATTACAACCCTGCATCACAAAAAGGTGGGCCGTCCCATGTGAAGACAGACTGTTGGAAGGGGGTCTCACAATGGCGGCCGTCAACAGACAGTTGCATTTAATATTAGAATGTAATTTATGGCTCTCGAGGACAGTGTGGACTATTGTTGGAAAGAGAGGTGGCCAGTTCACTGGAAGAGAATGGCATTCTAGTTCCGGCTAAAAATAAGACGACGTGCATTGGTCATAATGGACAAATGGCCATTTGTCTGTTGTCTGTTATGTGTCAGATGTGAGGAACTTGTAGCTGGCCTTCAAAGGAAATGAACATTGCCGTTGCATATGGGTGTGGATGTAAGCCTACCAAATGAGGAATGATTCTCAAGGTCTATACCTAAATGAGCGCCACAGCCTCCAGGAAACAGGCAAAGTGTCGGTCTCACAATTACACATAGTTAAAAGCATTGTGCTGTTGATAATGGCACATGCTAATCATCTCTCTCATGACAACAGCAAAATCATTGGCTCATTTGTGTTGGTCTTTGAAGGTCAAATGTCAACAAAAGTTTACATTACCGTGGCCAGTTGGTCATTTGCATGCTCAAGCTCACGCTGAGCTAATCCAAAATCTGCCTCTGCAGTAGCTTCAGTTTGGCCATGTGTCAGCTGGCGGCCACCCAGCAATAGCAGTAGTGGTGTCCCGTCACCTGGCCTTACATTCTGTCAATGACACACTTACAAAGCCACCAGCATTGACTGTAGATGGTAAAACAAACACTCACGCACACGTACACATGCAGCACACACGCATTTGCTTGCATTGCTTCAGATCCCAAAATCTCCTGGCATGCTGCAGAGAAACTGTAGTAAGGTAAATTCAGTAAAAGTGAAAACTTACTGAAACGGGACGTAAATACTAGATACAGTATAATCGATCTATATACTACTATAATAAGCTTTATGTTGTTTACTGGTTACTAAAAGAGTTTCAACATTCAAACAGTAGGATCCACTACTGTCACTTGACCTCATCTGCGTGCATGCTTAAGATAAATATCAAATGATGAAAGGGACATTAAAATTTACACCTGATATTATTTCCACAAGCATTGAATTGCAAGATACGGGATTTCACAGCACGTCATTCAGGTTATGCAAAACATTTACAGACTATACAAACATATGATATTTTATCTCACACATATATACATTTACATGCTTTTCTTCCTTGTAATCCAAATTGCACTGTTGGGATAGAATCAGACCGCAAGAATGTTTGTACATGTGTTGCTGTATCTAAACATATAGAAATGCTCCACCAGCAAGTTAAATATAAAGACAATTGGAACAGGGTGTAATGCAATATCTACTGTACATGAATGTCCAAAACGGACAGAATTTCTGTGTTTCTGATTGATTGTCACTTTACTTTAGAGCTGTCACACAGTCCCAACAAACTGTTCAACTTTCCTAGCAACAGTGACACCTTTCAAGCACACACAGACTAATATTTATAAATCATTTCCCCAAACAAATGTCTCTCCATATGACTTTTCATATTTAAGTGTTATATTTATTTAACGTAAAACATGTCTCTTCATAGTACAGATATATAAACCTTCCTTCCCCTCAGCATATAGATGATGCCAGGGTTTCTCTGGTCAATAAAACAAACTACATTTTATGGGGTTTCCATATTAAAGCATGTCTGTCTCTGTTGAATCATGTGACCTGTCCATTGCTCTCATGTTACTGTTGCCTTTGTCTCATAGCTCAAATTCCTGCTTACTAAACATAGATGCACATTCTCTAATCTCAATGCCACACAATGATGCATTATGGGATATCGCTAACAGTTCTGCACAGGTGTTTAAATGTTACCATATGTATTACTAAATGTATATCAGATCAATTCCTTATTAGATTACAAACAAACTAATAGTAACATAACTGTATAAAGCTATAATATTAGTGTGGATAGCATCACTTACTTTTTTTTATTGCTGTTTCCAGAGTCAAGAGCCGTCAAACACACAAGTGTGCTTGCTCAAGACGCCTATTTCAGTGATATCTGTCAGACGGTAGGGACGTGTTCTGAACCTCACTTCTCTTGTGCCTTAATGTATCATTAAAGATTTAAAATCCTAGTTTTAAATTCAGATTAATAGAAATGTAATGCATTCTCATTATCTGTATTTAAATTTCATCTCACGCACTAATATTTCAAATGGTTATGTTTTATTACCACCATTCTTTACGGTGTATATATGACACCAGTTTATGTTCTGGATGTTGTACATTTTACTGTATTTTTTTATGCACGCTGTGTTGTATACTATATTTGATGTGTGTTGAATCTAAACCTCACCACCACCACCCCCCAGTGTGTTTAGCATCTTCCTGCTGATGGGAAACAATGTCAAGAGAGAATTTTAATGCACTTACTATGGCAAGCCAAGAAACCACATGAATTTTGAATAGACAGCCAGGGAATTTTCGAACAGTGTGAAACAGACTTTGATGCAACAAAAATGTTTTTTTAAAAGAAATTTATTTTTTATGTCGTCTCTCAGAAACACAAAACCACATTGAGATAACAGAAAATAATATTTTTGTAGTGTTGACTATAAATATAGTCTGAAGTAAATAAATATGCCAAACCACGATTGGTGGAGGTTGTTCTGCATCTATCCATCTTTAGATCATTATGTAACATGTTTCGCTAAGGATGCCAAAATATTGCAGAACTATATAACATCACAGGTCAAATGTTCATCTCCTTTAATAAATAGGCTTTTTTGCAGCGTTTTGAATTGGACAATGTTCCCATTAATGTATTTCATTAAAATGTTTATTTTTATTTGCTTTTGTGTTGTTAAATATGAGAACTCCCAACAGGAAGTAAAAGCAATAAATCACTTTAATTGAAACAATTTTAAAACTAAATTGCAGGAGTAATTTAAAGTTACTTCAAACATTTTGAGCTTAACTAATTTAATATTTTTATTTGATTTTGTTGATAGAATGAGTACTATATTAAAAAAGTGAAATAGCATGAATATGTGCTCTCTGTATTCACATTGGCCTTCTTGCAACCTATGAATAATCAATTACTTTACAGTAGGAAACCATGCAAGGTTTGTCAGCTCATATCCAGATGCTCAAAACCATCTCTATATTCCCATTCTTTTCCATCAAAGAGGTTGGAGGATGAAGAAATACTAAGACACCCACAATGCCACGATCACAGCAATGATATAACAGAGAGAAAACTGATGAAGTAAATATAAAAGAAAAACAGAAAAATTGTTTTTTGGAGTCTTTCACAAGGCCCATAAAAAGCCATACCTGGGTGATTTACTGGGGTTAATAGCGGTTCAGCCAAGAGATGAGCTCCACTTAGGCCTAAGGGTAAAAAAAAACATGGATTAAAATATGTCACTGTTAAGAATAGTTCATTGCTTAGCACCATCTGTGAATGCAGTGCAAACTGGGAGACAACATGCTGGTGTAAATCTGTCTCTGATTTAAGGTCAATGAATCATAGAAAAATACAGTTTATTTTTGTACATACATGATACATGTACAGAACATGCATGGGTTTATGCATCATATAAATAGGGAAACGGCATATGTGAATTCAAAACAGACAAATTATAAATGCACCTGGCTAAATGCTTACGGGTCCAGGCAGTTTCGTGCAGAATTTATTTGATTATGATTTTTATTTGTACAGTGATGCACTTCTGCACCACACACACACACACACACACACACACACAAATGTACTGCATAATCCAAGAGCTACTGTCAAGTCTCATTTGTCATATTCAGTCAGCTGCATAAAAAGTGATACACCTTGTTTATAAATGCCTGTATACAGTAGGAAAAAATAAACACAGTAAAAATAAACGTGTATTATGGAAATACATTGTTACATTGTAAATGTTATTAGTTGGTACACATTTGTAGAGAAGTGTCATTTGGCCCCACTTTGTTTACATTGTACATGATATTTTCCTCATTACTATATTAAATTCTGTTTTTAGTAAAATGCAAAAATTAACTCTAAATACATCTACTTTTTTGCTCTGATTTTAATGCATGTCATTTGACATTTCCACTGCATGTTGGTATTGTAAAATGCAAATTTCAGGATTTATATTTATAGCCTATTATAATTCATTATAACCTATTATGTTTCATTATATTAATGTATATTATTTTAAAATAAACTAATTTCTTAAATTATAGTTTATGCTTCCTTAGTGACACGAAACAGAAATTACAAACAGGTTATCCAACCATTCAGCTCGCCCCGCCCCAAACTCACGCTATTGGTCGAACCAAATGTTTATATGTTGGCAACTGAAATAGATCGCATTTGTTGTTCTCTTTTTAGTTGTACAGTTCTTTCCACACTTTCTATACTGGGATAGAAAACACATGAAATCATAAAAAACACCAGTTTAAAAAGCACCTTTTAGTGTAATTGTAAAAACACAAAAGTAACAAACATTTTACACAAATTTCATTGTTTCTACTTGGGGCTTACCAGTACTTCTGGTGTGAAGATATTTTTTGGTCAAAAGAGGAGAATTTTATATTAAAGGCGATGTTTACCTGAGTCACGCAAGCAGTGCGTTATAATTTCCGCGCCCATATTAATATATTTCAGTATTTAAACTGTGACAATGCGCCGCGAAAAGTAGTGTTACAATCAATATGATCTCTCATAAACTCATATTTTATGATTTTATTAAATAAAACACTTGAAAACTTTACAAAATGTGGCCAGCGTAAACACACAACGCGAACACGCTGGTTAGAAAATCCGGGGCGTGTGACGTTTACACCAAAGTGGCCTATTAAGGCGGGTTTGAGAGCGACGCTGCGGGGCTTACGGCCCAATGATTGGTGGACGCACATCCATTTTTGGCTTGAGGTTTAGCGGTGACGACCAGTCTGTAATGATAGTTGTGTATTCCTCCGCGTGTAGCAAGCTACTTAATCCAGTTTTGGCATTATTATATCCATCAGCCATAAAAATACCAGCTCCATCCCCACAAAACAATGGGCTGAAATCCGCTTTAACAAATCCTGACTGGCTGAACATCAATGTCCAACATGATCAATGTGCATTGAGACACATGATCCCTTGTGACACACAGCAAATATTTTCTGACCTCTCTTCCAGGTCTTACCAGTTTGCAGACCCCAGCCTTTGTAAGATTGCTAAAGGTCAAACATACAGGACTGTGTGACTCGTGGGTTGTGATCGAAAACTCATGTTGTTTTCCCCCAGTTTTCTTTGAACCAACCACGTGCGTTAATGTCCAGTTTTAGCATGTCCATAATCCAGGCGTCTTTTTGTGCACCTTCTATGAACTCTGACAGGGATATCTGACCTGTGAATTAAGAAAAAACATATTAAACTTAAGAAAAAAATATTTAACTATTCTATTCTATGTGAGTGTTTTCGCATTTTTGGACTTTTTTTTAACTCCTATGGAATGAATTGTAGTACAGACTGAGTCAGACCCCCAACATCAGTACCTGATCTCACTTGTGCCCTTATATTTGAATAGAAGCAAATCCCCAAAGATATGTTCCAAGCATTCAGTGAAGATCCTTCCCAGAAGAGGGCCAGAAGATCTTACAGCAGCAATGGGAGGGCCATCATTAATAAATACTTGTTGCTTTAAAATTAACATTGTGTACCATTCAGGCGTTTATCTATGTTGTCA
This sequence comes from Beaufortia kweichowensis, assembly GCA_019155185.1. Lineage (NCBI taxonomy): Eukaryota > Metazoa > Chordata > Actinopteri > Cypriniformes > Gastromyzontidae > Beaufortia > Beaufortia kweichowensis. The sequence goes on from CM032816.1 coordinate 8,655,942, forward strand.
TTAGTTATTGCATTTTTGGCCTATAATTTTTGTAAGAAATCAGACACAGATGTCTTAAGAGCCACTTACCATCTTTGTTTTCATCTATAAGTTCAAATATCCTATCACAGATTTCATGGGGTGTCATGTCTAGTGTCTTTCTGTTAAGTTGACAAATAATCTGGAATCAAGAACAAGCACATTAGGAGAGATTCTGGTGATTAGTTAACATTTAAAAAAATAACAAATAAATGGTAAGTTTAAGTATTGTTTCTGATTGTATAATGGATTCTGGTTTAACATTTGATGTGTTCTAAAATATTTCCAAATTTGTGCATCATCATTTGTGCATTGTGTTGTTGGAATGATATAAAAACATTTACATGTTTAACAAAAAACATGTTTACTTTCACATTCATTTAATTTCAAAATGTATAAAGATTACTTTGTACTTTTAAAACGCTTTTTAAAAACATTTCTGATTAAATACTTTCAACAACAGTACTTTTACACCCCTGATCTTACCTTTATAATATGCTTGACCTCTTGTCTGTCCAACTTTCCATTTTCATCTCTGTCATAGACTTTAAAAGACCACCTCAGTCTGTCCTCTAGTCTTCCTCTCAATACCAGATGGACAGCTGCTACAAATTCCATAAAGTCTATGACATCATCCTGCAAACGGACACCAATGATCGCAGCTGATGAGCTCATAACATATGCACATAATCAGAGCTTATGCATATAAATTGCTACTCCACAATCAGCCCTCAATATTCAAGTATATGAGAAACTTGACCTATTTTAATCTACTTATTCTCACCCTGTTTGTGTCGAATGATTTGAATATTGTTTCCATGAACAAGGCTTCATCCTCGGACGTGCTCCGAACTCCGAAGATTTTGCGGAATTCATGAAGATGCAGAGCTCCGCTCGGACACTCTTTCATAAAAACGAGGTAAAGAGGCTGGATGTCTGCTAGCCTCACTTCATCCTCATCACTTTGAGTCTGACCCATTCTCAAGTCCAACAGAAAAAAGCACATTAATAATCATGTGAAAATGGTCATCACAGCCGAGCCAAATGTGATGCTACTGGCGTCTGTCTTACAAGTAAACTGACATAATCTTCTTTACTTACAACTTGGAGTGTGTTGACTGACAGCCTGATATTTTTAGAAAGTAGTCTAAATCCCATTTGCTCCTTGATCTTACGTGCCAGATCTTTACAATAATAGATCACATCCTAATATAACCCACCTTTACCTATTAGTGCAGGTCAATTATTAAAAGACTCTAAACTAGATATCCAATTCACATTTTTCCCAATGACACACACCAACCCATAAATTCGACCTTATTGCCTTTATGCACTTTTAAGTTTCTGTGTAAATGACATCATAAAAAGTGACAAAAATCAAGCAAACATCTTGTCTGACTACAGTCAGTCTGTAAATTATTAATTTATTCTCTGAAATGATTGAATATTCATGAAGTCATAGCTGATTAGATCTGAGTGCCAGCTCAGTTACACCAGTGTCACTGAATTTCATGCATGATTGGTTAAGCTGAGCCTTGAACGGCTATCACTTTACTTTTCCAGAATACCTTAGTGTATAACATATGACATTACTGGGCTTTTAAAGAGCAAAACCATTCTCACCAGTCTTACTTTTCCACTCGCTAGAACAGCTGTTCTAACAGGGTACCACGACACTACAAATGGGCCCTTTAACAGGTTAAACTAAACATCCTAGTTGACAGCTGTGGTCAGAAGATAAAAATGGCACAAATGTGTGAATAAAAAAGCATGTGGCATTACTATTGACCATATAAATACGTTATTTTATAACTTGATACAGTATATTAAATACTTGATAATATTATCAACAGCACTTGAATATGAACTAATATATGGTACAAGAACCACTATAGATTTGTTAAGCAGGTCAAGATCCCTTTTGACAACAAAGCTGAACACTGTTTTATTAGGAAAGCTAATGAACTCTGACCTAAATGTAGAATCACATTGATTTAATTTCCGGCCAATAAAACCTAAAACCACCCCACTTTCACCTTTAGCCCTGATTTGATGAGCTGATCCATTATTCAACAGTATATAAGACAGTTTGTTAGGACTGCCAGCTGAGATATTGAAGGTCTTTCACCCTTTCTCCTCCGTCATTAACATCACTACAATCCTCTTATACGCACATTCACATATTGCAATACAAAATAAGCAATTATGAATATATTTACTAATCATTTATGTAGTGTGTTCTGGGCTTTACTCTAATATATGTTCTGTTGGGTCAGATAACATCCCACCAACAGAACCCAACACATTATTAGAGACCATTATAATCTCTATTAAAACTGCCATTATAACCATTAAATGCCTTATGTCATGGTTGTTATGGTTGGTTTTTCACCAGCATGAAAAAAAAATACTTATTTATATGTGAAAAAGGGCTAAAATGTTTATTTTCAGCAGCGATTGAGTGACTATGAGAGATTCTGAAAAGTATCACTGACACGCTGGCGGCCCCTAGCGGCCAACAGCTCCAAAACATCACGAACATTCCGTAAACATCCACAACGTCACTTCCGCTTACATTCGCTTGCAAAACACAGCAAACGCTGAATTTGATCATTTCGTGTAAAAGCGTAATTGACATCCCATAATCTAGAAGCTGATCTGCATCAATAGTGCAGAGGTGTCCTGTCGGAAACGCCTCAGTTATGAAGGTGAGTGGAGGATTGGGTTTGTTCTGCTGGACGGGACGGTACAGTGTTCAAGCCAAACCTGTTATTACCTGTTCTGCACGAACACAAAATGTTAAATATTTCAACTCCGCAGCAATGTTGTATTGCGTAATATTTTTTTTGATGGCTGGAATATAATGCGTTTAAGTCGGATGGTTGTTATCTTATCTTGATCTGATAATAGACTAATAAAATGATGTTCTGGGTATGCTTATATGTCAGATGCATATGTCATAAGCTTTATACTTTTGTATGTTATTGCATTTGTGAAAGTTTTAAAAGCATGTTGTTTGTGTTTAATGATAAAATCTATAATTGTTGTAATTATTGTATGCATTACACTGTAGACTTGTATTTATTTGAGCATTGAGGTTGTGTATAATCTCGTTTTAAGGGTCCCAGTACAGAAACGGAGGTGATTGAAGAGGATTTAACACCTACTGACCCAAACAATGATGAAGAACTTCCACCTTACCTGCGTGAAGAACCACCTGAGGGTATGTTGTCTAGCTGTCTTACTTCTTGTTAATATAAAATGTTATAATATCTTGTTCTTAAGTATTTCATTCTCAAGTCAAATGCTTATCTAATCTTTAATTGAATGCATTTTTTTAAAAACATGCACGTAGGTATAGAAACATCTTTATAACCACCATAAATCTATGCATATCTTTTTTGTGTTCTTTGGGATCAAACCCACAACCTTTGCATTGCTACCAACTGAGCTACAGGAACAATGATCACTATAGTTTTTTTTGTTTTAGTTGATTATTACATTGGTCTAGATAAGTGGTTATTAGTTCTAGTTTACAACATAGCACTGCAGTTTGTGTGTCTCCCTTATCTGACACATTCAATTCAGTTGATGTTTTGTATCATGTTTAATAAGTGACACTTGGAAAATGTATAGTGCTGTTGGCTTTCAGGAATAAAAACCTCTGGTCTAGATCGGGAAAACATCATGAATTGTTAATCAGATGGATCTTGAAGACATGTTTACATTTATAGCATATCAGGAAATTGCACAGGGTACTGAATAATACACAATAGTCTGTCTTTTTAGTGTTGTTGTAGTAAAGAATAGTCGTCTGCAGAGGGCCACACTGACTCTCATTTAAAATCTCTTTGTCATGAGTATGTGGTTGATTCATAGATTGGCAGATCATCTTCTGAAACCCTGCAGGTTCTCTTTAGTATACACGCAAATCTATATTTTACACAACATGTATGAATACTATCTTAATGGCTTTTCTAAAGATTAATAGACACTTAAGCATCTGAACATCTTTAAGTTAAACTTAAGTTTTTTGTGGCCACACTGTGATCAATGTCCTTCCTTTGTTCTCTTACTATTTGATCGTAATGTCCTGGGACACGATCACACAAAAAAAGCAAAGCTCTCTTGTCCCGACTCTATATAAACAGGTCATTGGAGGTGTAGGCTCTGATGTCTCTGCATAGCCAGAAACAATCGCTTTAGTTTAAACTGCCCCATTATGTTGCCGTGAATTGCTTTGGGATCCTTGCCGGCGTTTGCCACCCATCAGCGCATCGCAGGTGATTGTGTGATAGAAAACGTCTGTCCTTTGGCTGTCGTCTCGCTGCGGATCTTGAAATAGTTTAATATATCTGGGAACGTGCTTAAAAGAAACGCTGGATTCGTGCTGTGCGCATTAAATTGCTTTGTTCTGATCTGAGACGTGCGTTTATTCTTGACATATAAAAACCGTTTTGGGTGATTTTTAGTGAAAATGGCAGTCACAATGAGTGGCATGTTATAGGATATGAGTTTGTGGACGGGGACACAAGCACATTGTTTGAATCAGGATTGTTATTGCTGAGCAAATAGCAAGTAGGATTGACATTAAAGCATCGTAGATTAGTATTTCAGAAATCTCACCTTGATCTACTATGGCTTTTAAAGTCCAGCATGTTCTCTTAGGACCCATTTCTTTCTTGTTAATTATGAATGGTTAACATAACCTGTTTACACACCAGGTGGGCCATATAATGCAGTACAGTTAATGCAGTACATCTTAAGGTCTGTGTCTTTTAAAATATTAATATGCCTTCTATGTTGTACAGAAGACTAAGAGGTTGGAAAGTGATATTGAGAACACTACTCTAACATACCAATTAAAACATTCATTTGTATTACTAATACATATTATTTAATGTAATACTGTAAATGAAGAGGATTTAAAAATGTTCTGCATAAGAAGAATGTGACCCAGATAGATATCAAGCATGAGCCAATAAGGTCTATTTGTGTCTGTTTTCTGTGTTTACTGTTTATTGAATGTTTTAGATGTTTAGATCTGATGTCAGACTTCCTCAGAAATAGCTTGCTAATGCTAATATTCATGTGGAAAAATACAGTGGAAATGGAGCTATCCTCCCCGAGGCAGTTTTTCTCCTGTTGATGCAACATTTACAAGTGATTTTCAATGCAGGCTTGTGCTGTTACCTCATCTTCAAATGTCAAATGTGAGGACACTTCGAATGAAAGGCAGAGTTGTAATTTTTAGCAAATTACGGGTGCAGAACGTAGTCGTTTCACAATTATGTTCTTTGTGTGTTTTAGTGCCGGAGAGCGGCAGCAAAATTCAATCAGGTTTAAATTGTCGAGCCCTGTCAGTATGATTGCACTTTATTTCCAAGTGAACAGGCAAGGACTGATGTAAACCTTGGAAACACAATGCCGTAGAATTTCATCGTGGGCTAATTTGATGCTTTAACTGAAACTTACGCAGACCTCTGATAGCTTGTGGAGGTGTTTATTTAGCCATCGAAACCTTTTCTATCTTGTATTTTGTTGATCTCGATACATTAAATATCTGATTTCTGACATTTTTGACAGATGCAATTACAGTTTTCTGTGGAAGTGTTGACTACATTGGTTGCCATAGACTTCTCTAGACACTTCTCTATTGCATATGATTGTCACCTTAATCACTAACCTGTATTTTCAGCTTCTCCTTTTTTACTCCATATATTCCTTGCATAATTTGATGGATCCAACTTGCATTGTAGAATGGGTGCTTTAAATCTTTCGTTTTATTTTTTGCGAATTTTATCTTAAATTATTAACTAAAATTAAATAATAAATTATATCTTATCATTTACTATATCATCTATATATTAAATATATAATATATTATATAATAATAATAATAAATAATACAATGACAACAACAAATAAAATTCTTTAAAAAATTAACTAAAAGTATGTCAATTTTAGTTTATTTTTTGCTTTACGTTAAAAAGTAAAAATATTAGGATAAAAGCTAATTCTATTTTAACACTATTATTACTAAATATTAAATTTTACGGGTAAAAATATTAATAATAAAACTACCATAAAGGTATAAAAACCTTCTTAAATGGCCTCAACAAACTAACCAAATTCAATCAGTCACCCCATTACAATAAGAAGCAGGAATCAAGTTCATAATGATCAAAAATGGTGTATTATTAACTTCTTGCGCTTCTATCCTGTTTGCCTGAAGCCGCCCGGGCTGTTCCATCATCCTGACAGATCCAGTGCGCGCGAGAGCCTCAATCTGATGTTCTGTAAAAGCATGATAGATGGGCCGTCGACTAGACGGGGCTCCTGGTGCGACATTCACCTGCGCTTCTGCCTCGCTGTTTTCATTAGGTCCCCGGAGCCCGAGACACAGATCAACATATGCACTGATCAAAGGACCCGAGCGTGATGATGGATAGGTTCCAGTGTAGAGAAAAGCCTTCGGTTATGTTTTTTGGCTTTTGAATGGTTTATTATCCTAAGTAATGTGTTTGATTAAAGTTAGTCAAGTTTAGATGAATGATATAAGACGTATCAGACGCTGTGCTGCAGGAGAAATTTGAGTTGGGTTTACGTCGAACTATGAAGGTAAAGCGACTGGGTAATTCTGGATAATTTAGTGTAGATTTTAGGATGGATCTAGTTTGTATTTCTATTGGGCAGGCTTGGCACGATGGTGCATTTATTTCATTGCCCACAGATGTAAGTGCACTTGCTAACCATATCCATCATCATAGATCTGAGTTAAGAACACGTGATCCTCTTTGTTGTTTTATTTTGCTGTTTCTCGGCCAGAGTCGCTCTCTAAGCCGATGCTCCCCCGAGCCCTTCGAGTTTAATGGTTGGAGATGAATGGAACCTGTCCAGTGTAACAAACACCAAATGCATACCAACTAGGCACATAGACACACACACACAAATAGATATTGTCAATTTACTTTGGACAGTGGCTTTGGGCACCATCTGTGAATGTCGGCTTACCATGCTTGTCTGATCACAGGGAGAGATTCGTCACTTGAATGCTTTGTCACAGACCAAAGGAAATATGGAGCTTTTTGGCCATTATATGCTCAGTCATGCTGGGCTGTCTCACAGACTCAGGACAGGGACTTCAAAACCTGCGGAAATGATGCGGATCAGCTGCCTTTACAGCCCACTTTATTATCTCTCACAACCCAAACTAGAGCTGGTTTTGAAGGGTCTTTGACTTGAACTTTTTGACATTGTTTCACTGCATCATGACTTCTGTGCATGTGGGGCTGGGAAGGTTATCTTTAAAGGGACGTGTAGTGTTTCGAATAAAAGGATGTCGATTATTTAATCTCTAAGATTAACAATTAAGTGTTTTTACAGTCGTGTCGAATTGTTTGCTGTGGCGTAAGTCGAATAGGAAAGTTGTCCGGAAGGTGAAACAGGTCATTACATTCTGATAGAAGATTACAGTCAAGTTTTAATTCTTTGGAATAAGAAAGTAAACAGTGGGTGTGTTGACTAAGAAATGATACTTGTGATACTTGTGTTAAAAATGTTTTTAATAAATACATTTTTACATTGTTTCTCAAGCAAAGTAATAAAATACTAAAAAAGTACTTTTAGACATTTTTATTTAATAGACATATTTAATAGTTAAGGATAGAAAAGAAAAAGCAGAATTTGTTACATTCGAATGATTTGGGTTAGAAAAGCAGAGGCTCTGACCGCATAGTGACCGTGCTTTTCACATCCAATTATTTCTTCTGCCGTGACGAACGGAACAGATTTTTTTTCAGAAAGGAAAAGATGCATAATGGAGAGTGAAATGACAGGTTGAGTAAATGCATCTCTCTCCACGGCTGTTTTCAAAGGGCTGACAGTTGCTCTCCACTGGTTCTTTGGCAAAGAACAATGACAAACAGCAAGGAGCCTACTTACCATCTGTAGTATGACTAGTAAATTATGCCACTTTATTACAGATCTCTCTCTTCTTTTGTGTTCCTAAAAACTTCCTCTGTTTTTACTCATTCTTGTCGCTATGTGTTTGTCTCTCTCTCTCTTTCTGTTATTTCTTTTTACAGCTCTCTCTCTTTTCCTAATCCATAACTACTTCTCTTTTTACTAATTGAAAAACTTTAAATATATAGTTGTTTACTTTGTATTCTTCTACTATATTTTTTTTCTTTCTCTCTCTCCCTCTCTCAATTTTGAATGTGTAAATGTTGTAATTTTTTAGGTTCTGCAAATAGTGTTTACATATGAAATAACATGAAATTCAACTTCAACTTAATTTTCTCTCTCTCTCTCTCTCTCTCTCTCCTCTCTCTCTCTCTCTCTCTCTCTCTCTCTCTCTCTCTCTCTCTCTCTCTCTCTCCCCTGACACCTATACTCAGTCCTGTGCTGCTTGCTGTGATAAAGGGTAAATTGGGACACCACAAATTGGCTTGTAGGCTGACTCGGTTGACAATAATGTGGGCTTATTTAGTTCTTTCAAATTTGTTCCTTTCTATAATGTACACCCTCATTAATATGTATTTCATGCAGTACAGTGCTGCCTTGTAAGGGGAATACTGAAAATGGCAGTCTTTACCTGGGCTGATGAAATAAACCAGAGAGTGAGCCGGGGCTTATAAATAAACCAGAATTTTTTACTGTACGTTTTTTAAAGAAAATGTAGCTGGTGGTTGCCCGTGTCAAAGACGCTGGGGTGTTGAGACGGGTTGTTAAGACAGTGCTACATGGATGCGGTTGCTATGTTCCTGATAGTCTTTTTTAGAACATTGCTACGTGGTTGCCGTGGTCCTCTTAGTGGTTGCTAGGGCATTGCTAGATGGTTACATACCAAGTCTACGTCTCTTTTTTTCTGACAGAGTCTTTTTTATTTATTTAGTTCATTTCCTGACAAGTGTGACTAGTTACACATAATATAGGAAATTGAATTCTTCAATTCTTCTAAAAAGGAAATGTGCAGTTAGAAAACAATAACTTTTCCACTTTACACAAGCTGGTTTTGATATAAAGTCCTGACGCAAAGCAGAAAGAAAACCGCAGAGAAACATCTGTCCTCCAAAAATGAAAAAATAATAAGGTTATTTCATGCACGTCTCGGCCCGGTCAGCAAACCTCTCATTGCCGGGTTGTTGCACACCGCTATCATTGCAAATCCCTGCTTGGCAAAACCAACCGTAAACAAAAAAGAAAGGGGGAGGAATGGGGCGCGTGTGCCTGCTCTGAATTATTTAAGGTCTTACCTTGACGATTCTGCACACCATATGCTTGATGTATTATTCAATAGACATGCTTAAGGGTGGGACGCCTTAAATGAGCGCTCTGCATTCAATGGTCACAGTGTGTTGCGGGTCCAAATATTATGTAGCCTGAACCCTTTGATGTGTGTGATATGAGAAAGCTCAGCATAAGAGATCTGTACTTTTAAAAGCTTCACCCTTTGATATATTTCTCTCTACTTCAAATTCTAGGTTCTCTGTGCTGCGTCTGTAGACTTTTTTTTCAGAGGATTGACATATCTTTCTAAATCCCCAAAGCACTTGGTCTGACATGAAAAGCAGGACAGGGCACCGCAAGCTTGGTTCTCCTTCAGTAAGCTCAGTGGCAACAGGAAATGGGTTTTTTTCACGTCCATCTGTAGCTATTGAAGTGGCGGCATGTGCCATCCGCCTGTCAATCACACAGTGTATAACAGAGATATCCATCAGGGAAATAGAAGCTGTTTGAATTATTAGTGTCGGAGTGCCGAATCCAGATCGGTAATGTTTTTGCACAGAGAAATCTAATGTGAGATCAGTGTCACAACTCTTAACATTAAAAATGCAGGCAATGACTTGGGAATCATAGAGTCACAATCTTGCACGCTTGGTGACGGAAAGTAGAGCTTAAGCACCAGTTTTTGTCATGTAACCAAGATTGAACAGTTATCTCTTTGAAGGAATAAGCGTTGGTTTTGGCGTGCTGTGAACAGGGAACTGCTCAGCTGGAAGCTGAAGTGATAGGTGTCTTAGATAAGGCTGTCTGAGAGAACAGAATGACTGTTTTAAAGGTATAGTTCACCAAAAAAATGTGTCATTTTTGTCATGTTTCTTAAAACGTGTATTTTCATCCAGAGAACACAAAAGATGATATTTTGTGGAGAAGAAGCTGCTCGTTACAGGATGATGAAAATGGATGAAAAAGCTTTTCCATTTATAGCTTAAAAAATATTGGTGCTTGTAATCTGTTTGTTCTTTTTTGTCTTTCTACTTCTTTCAAGAAATAGTTCATTTTATTATCCCATCATTTTCTCACTCTGATGTTGACCTTTTTTTCTGTGGAACACTAAAATAACATTTTTAAAGAATGTAATGAAAGCCAATGGTGACTGGGACTGTCAAGCTCCAAAATTACCAAAAAGAGTGATGAAGTTGTCATTTGAAAAGTCTATACTATATTTGAAGTCTTTTAAAGGGATAGCTTTGAAAGGGGAAGTTGATAATACTTTTTAGTCATTTTGAAGCCTGGCAGCCCCAGTCACCATTTACTTTCTTTATATGGAAGAAGTGGCAAGTATGAGTTTGAAAAAACGTAACGGGAGCAAATCAAGACAGAATTGTCATTATTGGGTAAACTGTTTCAAGTCATTTGGTGACTCAGTTGTAGCTTGAATTTTTATGGTAACTGTTAAAAATGTTTTTCCATAGACTCCCTATAGAAGCGCTTGAAGCTCTGGCTCCTTTTCTCCCAAAAGTCGCAGTCATGATTGACTTTGATGGAAAGTGTTTACATAACAGTCTGTTTTCCTCAGTTCAGATGATGACTCATCCACACAGATACAGATTTTTTTTCTGCTACATCCACAGTTTCGCAGTAGACGCCTCACAGAGCCGCACAGATTCCACTAAATAGAATTATAACCAGTAAAAATAACATGTCCGATAAGCGATAATATTGAGCCAGTGAGGGTTGTTCAGGCTTGTCCAAGGCGTCTATTCATAAACAGCAGCTTTTGTGTCTGCAAAAAGGGCAAGCTTGTGAATTTTTTAAAAGCTTTGTTACGATTTTCAAGGCGACACCCATGGACTTCTGTCGCAAGCTTGTTGAAGCGACTGCGCTGGCATTTAAAATAACACAATAGACCTTGCCATCAATATAAATATCGAAGGCGACCGACACCGGTGACTCATTTGCACACATTATCAGATCCTGCCGCCACAGATTGGTGGGAAAATACGTTTTTCTGGTTATTGAAGTTAACAAACGTACATTGACAGCACTGGGATGAGTATACGCAAAGGTTCAGGTTTCATGCGTGTCGCTCCCTATAGGTCAGACACGGGCGAGCGCTACGCACCCGGTGGAAGCATTGACCTTTTCGATAAGTGGTTCAACGGCGGTTATTTATTTATTTAATGCAGATGTTTCAGGGAAACGGAGAGAGGCTGCATTTCAGCAGGGTTCTTGTCAGTCCCGTATTTGCCAGCGCTTGGTATTGAACAGAGCTTGTAATCAGACATCTTCGCAAGGGTGGGATTTGGAAAGCCAGCTTCCATTATGTTTTTGAATGCTTCTCTGGGTTTTTTTAAGTGCTTTTTATTCTAATAAAGTCAAGCATTAATACATTTTTCTGTTGAATATTGTTATTAACATGATAACTGTCACTGCACATATTGAGCATACACATGAAAATGCACTATCCGAACTAAGATATTTTAATTTTTTATTTGATGTATTTTTATAAATAACATAAAAAAAATTATAATTTTTTGTTTGATTATTGTTATGAAAATTGGTCAGATATTTATTTTTGAGTCTTTTTTTGAGACATTTCCATCAATATATGAAATATATATATATATATATATATATATATATATATATATATATATATATATATATATATATATATATATATATATATATATATATATATATATATATATATAAAACTATAAAATTTGCAATATTTGTTTAGGCTCTTTTCATTGGTCATGTGCACACTGCATTTCTACTAGTTTAATACTAAAACTATTCTAAAATTGTCTTGAATTACATGCCAAGACAAAACAATAATTTAGTGAATTCACATTAACATTTAAATGCTGTTTTCACTTTATTTTGCAGTGCGTACACAACCATTCTGTCTCCCAGATGCCTCTCGCGCTAACACCATGTCCGACAAGGTCCAACAGTAATTCAGTACATTCCCTTCCAGGCCGTTCTCTCAAAACCTCATTTTAACTTGACCCTTCATTGTATTTTACCCCAGGCAACTCGGGCACAGGGATTAAAAATAGAGACCTCAGCAGGGAAGGGGCTGACACGGTTCTTGTTGGCGAGAGGAGTGGAGCGCTGAATCCCGCTGGGGGTTTTTATCACTGGGGAAGGTCCGATTACCCCCTCCCTTTTCTTTCTCTTTCTTATTTCTTCCTCTCTCGCTTTTTGCACACTGTAAATCTCGATGCCAAGTGAGGAGAACAATATTTTCACCATTATTTCTCGGCACTACAGAGAGATAATGTGGGTATTGATATGGACCCATAAATTTACACAGGCGACAGATTTACGCCGGAGGCTGGCAGCCCACCTCTCGTTCAGCAACATGTTGGGCTTTGATTGGTTGGGAATGGATTCTTGGCTATCCAATTCAGCTTAGGTCAGGCGGGTCTAAATCAAGACGACTATATCACTGTTTTTTTGAAGAGATGACAGTTTGGTACATACACTAAGCTCAATACTACACTAATATCCATCATGGATGTGTGTACTGCTGCACAACGCCAGGTAAAACAGTCTCTTGTAAGATATGTGTTTTTCCGTAAATGTGCTTATTATAGCATCATTATTGCAACTGTTCATAAAGTTCATGCTTGCGTATAAGCATAAAAACAATAAACCTTGGCAATGTTCGTGCTACAGATGTGCGTGACGTTAGACTTAACAAGCGGATTGTTACAGAACTTAATACTTAGAGACTTAATGGTGAGAAACAGTAGTTTGACTTGGGCCAATAACCACCTAGCAACCACATAGCAACATACTGAAAACCACATTAAAAAACACTCACAACTCCAAAGCAGCATCACGACAACCACCCACAACACACTGAAAAGGCTGAATAGACAAGCATCACTCACATTTTCTTTTTTTTAAATATACAAATCAAGTTTTCATTTACAAAATCACAAAGTAATGTTTTGTACCCCAAGCTTCTATAACTTGAGCCCAAGAGAAGCAGTCCTGGAGACGTTGCCTTTGTGTTTTCTCCATGATAAGTTTACTACCTTTTTCAGCATGTTCTTCTTTCCTTTATAAAACGTAAATGGGTTCCTGAGAGAAAAATGCATTATCTGTGTTATCTGTTTGTTCTTTATCTCTATTCCTTGCCTTTTGGTTTGTGTATTCGGCTTTGTCTGTGTTATCTAAAGGTCTTATTTGTGGCTGTCCTCGGCAGGATTATAACGTAACTTTAAGGACAGAGTGCAGACAACACCAGAACCTGTGAGAACGTTCAAGTGCACCTAGATAATTTTCTCCGCTCGGTCGGCGCACCGTTGAGACCACTTATCTCACTCCAGGTTGGTCTGTACGGATCCTATCGCAGACCTCTTTGACCTAAAACTTTATGTATCTGGGATAGCTGTAGAGTTTTTGCACAAATTGATGTTTTTTTGGCTGATTTAGGTGGACTTCTACAATCCCTTGTGTAGAATGTAAAAGAGAACAGAGACATCCAGAGCTACAAGAGTCAAAATGATTTCTTATTCTGTTTTACAGTATTAAACAATATAAGATTTATTGCTCTATAAAAGATACATTTATTTAAAGAGACAGATTTGGCTCTTCATTCATATTTTTTTGATGCGTTAGGGTTGGGTGGAACTTGGAAACCCGTGAAATACTCAAAACATCCTGTATTTGTGAATGTTTACTTAACTGTCAAGGTGAACGCAGTAACCTTTGTACCAGTCTTGTGGAGTGGGTTTTTAGCACCTAATGCAAGCCCTCCACAGAGCTCGGACCACCTTGCCAAAGACTAACACGCTACCGAATATCTTAACCTTTTCATCTAAGCCTTCAAATGTCACTGTTCTCTTTCCTGCATCTGAAGACAAATTGACATTTTCTCTTTGCTATAGAATTGGATTGATCTTGAAGGTTCTTGTCAAAAGGAATAAATTGGTCATTCCTAGAATAAAAGGAAGTGGGGTTGGTGTATTGTGTTTTAGTGGCATGCTGGGATTGTGATATTTTATTTACCAGGGCTTGAAAACCAGTGTATTTACAAATATCAAATGTGCTGGATTGTTCATGGTTTAATAAGCTTTCAAAACCACAAATAATTTCAACTTGCCATTTAGTTTGCAAAATTGTATTTTCACTAATGTACTTACAATACAAATCCAGAGAGCAAGTATGACCTTTGTAGACTAACCTTGTCTGTGCAAAGTTATATCTAATCTTTTAAAACACGTACGTAATGACCCCATAAATCCGATAACTTGCCTGATTTGCACAAGGAAAAAGAACGGGATGTATTGTGGCTTTGTGCAAAGTAGGCTACTGTGTATGTATATGGAGCATATAATTCCCACAGGAATGATGTTGATGAAGAATCGTCCCGGTCCAGCATGCTGATTGTTCAAAACACAGTTTCAGCTGTAAAATACACGTTCATCCAGCTACTGTATACAGTAAATCACTGTGCAGAACCCATATAGCCCTGCTATAACTTAAGTGTATTTTTCAGGGACTATATCTTTCCGTGGAAGGATAAATGTTTTTTTACAATAATGCTTTTAATCTCTCCAGGATCCTTTTAATCCAGTTGTACTTAAAATTCATTAGTAATGTATACTGTTTTGTTTATCGCAACAGTGTTCTACAAACTTTATCCTAAAAGGCCTGTCATTAACTATTTTTCAGTGTTTGAATATATGAATTTATGTGTAAATCGTTAATTAAACTGAAAGAAGTAAGAATACATTTCTGAATGATTTGCATATACATTTCTTAGGCCAATCAACACAGACTTTGTCATTTAACAATTTGTGACAAAGTAAGAATAGATTTCTAAATGATTGATAATTCAAATGATTAATATTGAATGGTAAACTACATGAGAATGATTATACAAACTATTCACGCAGAAATGTATTCATCTCATGGATTATTAATCACAGCACGTCTAGGATTCAGGACAAAAAAATGCATATAAATGCATGTTCTTAAAATGGTGTCTTATTTCATTCTTCTAGTTTAAAGCATTGAAAACAATGGCACAAGAATATTAACAAAATCATATTCCTTTTTTGTAAGTATGCTTCACTGATTTCGCTCACTCGAGCTTAATGCACAAATGAAATATTTCTGAAAGTAGCGCAGCGCCTTGAGGTTTTGTACCGTGGAAAGCATAATTACCTCTCCCCAGGCCCAGACGTCCCGAGCTCGTTCCTAATTGCGTGAGCGGATGGGAATCTGTATCCCACCAACACCATCGATGACGACCGTTAACCATCATTATCGCTGACCGCCTCCACTGCTGCGGATCTTCTCCGTTTCAATGTGATGAATACATGTGTTCCCACACTTAAAAAAAGTCCAATAACCAATATTTTAGCCAGTGTCCACGCTTCATTACCTCAGTTAATATAGTGGGTCTCAGAGGAATATCACCTGGCGTGTTCAGTCGAGGCTGTTTTTGTTTATCTCAGCGTGTGTTTGTCTGTTGTCGTCTATAGGCGTGTCGACCTTGATGCTTAAGTTTTCCCGCCGTCGTCCCACGGGACTCGTCTAAAAGATGCGCTGCTTGTCATTCACGTGGCTTCTCGGTGGTGCATCGATTCACGGGGGAGCTCATCGTGCAACCAGCCACGCGGTACTTGACAGTATTGATTGAATGTAAAAGATATCATTTCTTTTCGTAGTCCACAGAGTATTGCGGGGTGTGTAAATGCTAGTTGTCCAGCGGAAAGAGTTTTTTTTTTTGGATTCTGCCGGATGAACAACAACAGGGAAAGATGATGCGGTGTGTGTGTGAGGACACGTCTTCTAGTGTATTACTCAGTGTGTCACGTTTGTAGATGTGTGCTGATTTTTAAATGCTTCCCTGAAGCTTTCTGTTTCATTTAACATCGAGGAGAGAGGAAAACAATCCTTACGTAAATACTATTATTTTTCGGCGAGTGTCTTGAAATGCATGATTTAAATATCATGGCTTTAGGAACGAGCTTAAATGGAAAATTGCACCTACTGAGATAATAATCATATTCGTCTTGGATTGATATGTAAAAGGTGTTTTCATGGCGTTGGGGCATTTTCATAAGAAAATAACTGAAGAATTCATAAGAGAATGTAAATGTCATTATATTAGTTGTGGGGTAGGTTTTTATTGCGTTGCTACAAGGTTGCTACAAGGGTCTTCTAGGTAGTTACCAAGGTGTTGCTAGGGTGACTTCCCAAGTAAAAAAATGATCACACAGCGCTTTTAAATGTCACGACCTGCCAATCAGAACAAGTATGATATTCCATAACAACCAAAACTAATACCACAGGCTCATCTGGGTACTAAGAGTCATCTTGACCTTAAATATAATTTACTTATGAATACATTAAATATGCTTAATATAATATAATATATTTATATGCTTAAATATGCTTATGCATACGAGATTATAAAAAATTGCTTGTCTTGTTTGAACAGTCGTGTCTATAGCCAATAGGAAACCTGCTTGTAAAAGGTTTGTACATAAGCTAATGAAAGCATAATGAAAACTTTTCAAATCAAAATCTTACGTCCAATAATATCAATGATTAGCAGTCATATGAAGGTTTTCTAACAATAAATCAAATCTTTTTCAGATTTGGAAAAGGACCATCCTAAGAATGAAGCAGGTGTGGTGTGGAGAGTTACGGGCGGACTGTTCAACCTCACCAAAGGAGCGGTGGGCGCCACACTCGGGGGAGTGGCCTGGGTGGGCAGCAAGAGCTTTGAGCTAACCAAGACGGCCGTGACGAGCGTTCCCGCAGCTGGAGTGGGATTGGTCAAAGGCAGTGTCTCCGTGGTAACGGGAGGGGTCGGGGCAGTTGGGTCTGCAGTGGCCGGTAAAGTTACACCAAAGAAAAAAGACAAGTCGGATTAGATTGTCTGCTCCGCGGTCTGATTCAGTGTGTTGATGGATGTCTGAGCGGTTTGTTCTCACGTTCAGGGTGTTTGGAAAGCATTCATTTAGCCCGCTGAGAAAATGCTGTTTTACATTAATCTTTGAACATTCCTTTCTTAGTTAATGTAAAGATTTTCAAAACATCACTTTGACCAAGAAAGTCACTGTTGAGGTACATGAGATAAATGGGATTTTGTTTGCTCATTTGTTTGTGTGTTTGTTTTGTTTAATTTAAATGCTTGTCTAGATTATTTGTTTTAGTTTTAGGTTGAAGAGGGATCAAATCGTGATCGTATTCTTTAACACCTTCATGAAACTTTATTAGTTTGTTGTCCTCTCCAAGAAATGTTAAATGCTAAATTGTAACGTTAAGGTACACCATGAAATTTTAAAAACATAATACTCTGTTACACTCCAAATGTATGCACACAATTACGAAGTATCAATTCAAGCACACTTCACAGTTCCTGGAATATGTGAGCAAGTATTACTTTGATTTAATTAAATATAAACGTAACACTAGATTACCCACTTCATCTAACAATGTGGGATTTAGATGTATAATGTTCTTTTGTTCAGTCTTGGCCATGTAAAACAAAATCTGTATGAGCAACCTTCAATTAAAAAAGCACACACTCACATTTAGATCACGGTCAAGTACTGAATTCTCAAAACTGTGTTTGCTTGGTATAGATTGTTACCTTGATCAAAGTGCATCGTTAATGACGAGTTTTCTGTGTGAATGCTTCATTTTGTATGACAGTTGTTGAAGACATGAAAATTAAATTTGTATCCAGGAAACAAGCACCTGCAAAATGAATTACCACAGTCTGATATAGATTGCTTTGGAGTAAATCCATGTTTTCTTCAGTGCATCTAAAAAGCTTTTTAGAAAGTGTTCTTGGTTCTCTTTTTGTGAAGCATCACTTGTAGCTCATTTGAGATGTTGTTTTATTGGCCGTACATGTGCCTGAATGTCTCGGGAGTTGTACGAGCTCACCGCTGAGTGTTTTAGAACAGTGCGAAATAACCACCGATGTATTTCCCGCTTTACTTTTACTGCTGTTTACATAATAGAACTATCACAGTTGGAAATCGTGCAACTTGAGTATTCCGTCTATATTCACTGCTTAAATGTTTCCTTTTATTTATGCAAAAAGCTCATATGGTGTATTATTATACTGTTGCGATGCATGCTTGAAGCTCTAGCTTTCACTGTGCAACATGCCGCATAACTTGAAACATGCTGTTAATTGTGACTGTATTTTCCATTAGTTTCTTTTTTGTTGTCTACATACTTTCTTGTAGGTACCCTTGTCTTGAAGATGCCGTTATTATAGTACTGGACTTTTAAGACCAAGTAGATTTTGTCTATAATAGAACTATTTTTGCTAAATTGATGCTGTATTCTACAAATAAAGCATTCGTTATTTTGAGACTGGTTTGAGTGTTTGATTTTTTGTGTGTGATGCTTTTTTTAGTTTACAGCAATACGGGCAAAGAAAAGAATATATGTGAATTTCTCACAATGATCTGGCACCGGTACACGAGGAGATATTTCAAAACCATTGATCCATTATTCATTTTTAGCTTTAATCATTTATGGAACGTTAAACGCACTGGAATGCATTAGCAGACTGAATCTGAATTACATAAGCAGTTTATAAAAAGTAAGTGGCCACAAAATTTACATTTTATTAATGCTACACTCTTGCAAGAGGTCTTTTTAACTGCATTCACTTCTATACAAGCGAGACATTTTACATTATAGAAAACACTATGAGATTCAGTTTTGATAATAGAGAGAGAGGTGGTTCTTACCTATTCACTTAAGAGTAGATTTTCACACTGCATTAGTCTCTTTGAGTCCATTTTTATGTCATTTGGAGTTCAGTGTTGAAGTGTCAGTGTCCAGTATGGGCAGGTGCTCATAAACCTTCTTGGTCTTTTCATGGCAGTCTGATTCAGCACAAAAATTTATGGAGTCACTGAGGTGTTTTATCTGCAAAAACAATTGCACGGCTCAACAACATCACTGTTCCACAATATTAACCCGAGACATTAGTAAGTTTAGTGTCACGCATTGCAAACGCACCATAAAAGAGTAGGTTATTTTGTAGCTTTTTATCGTTATACTTCATAACACAAGGTCAAACATGAATGGTAGGACACTGTTAGGAAACTTCTGGGCATACTGAGTACAGCAGATGTGTAACTTTAATCTATACAATATGTTTATGTAAATCATAAATCATCTTTAGAAATACAACAAACATTAGAAAAGTAGCAATTCTTTTTTGCAGTTCAGTTTTAGGAATTGGAGATTGTGAACTAGTTGGCACAATGTCACAAGGATTCTTTACAAAATTATTTTCTTTAAAACAATAGTTAAATTGTGGTTACCATGATATTTAGGTTTTATATGTAGTAAAACCATGGTACATTTTTGTATGTGATGCCATTAAGATTATAAACTTTTAAATATAAATTCCTGCTTTTGAATTCTGAGGTAAAATACAATCCAGATATATGTTTGATCAGATTTTTATGAAATTTCCCCAACAACCTTTAATTGTGTGTACTTTTCCCCATAGATATTCCCAAATTGATCATGTTGTAGTCACAATAACCCTCTGGTGACACAGTTGGAGACCAAGATGACTGTGATTAAAAGCACAATGTTGCAAATATAGTTGGTATCCTGGAGTCTCTTAATCACAATAAGTGGTTTAAATGGTTTTCTTAATCACAATAAGTGGTTTAAATGAACAACATGAACAACATTGAGAAGATCTCAAGCGTGTCGAGATGGGCAGTGAGGTGCACGATAAATCACTATACTTGAAGGAGGACTGGAAGTTCAGTAAATCAGAACTTGGCATTTGCTGTATGTAATGTGCATGTTCTCAGAACACCTAACCTTACAGAATCTCATCAACTTCGTGACCTCTAGATATCTGAGGTCATTTTTCCATCCTGTTCCCTCTGAGATTCTCTCAACGCTGTATGCATTATAAAAAATACATATGCTGAGCATCCTCAGCATAGATTCGTACACAAGTTTAGGATTTGACTACAGCCCCAGTGTCCGCAAAACACAATTTACACCAATTTACACCAAGTATCTGTATTTAAGTAGCGCTAATGTCCTGGTTTTCTAGCCAGAACATTTTTGTTGATCTTTTTAACACGTTGGAGTGATTTATTCCAGGCACAGACAAATTATTTGTATCTTTTTTTGGCAAATGATAATGCGAGATGGCTCAGATACCCAATTACTTATGCACTCCTGTGGGGTTAATGGAAGAATAAGTTAAAGTTCTCCAAACAAATGCCACTGATGTGGATAAAAATCTGTGGTACATACAGACCTCGGGTCAGACTCTTGAATTCTGTTCAACTCTTAATTCCAGCAAAACTAAAACCAATTTCTGTGTTAAAACTGATATCACCCACATGATCTCTCAATACATCAACACCTGTGCATAAACCACTAAACCATTCTGATGTAATATATTTACTTGGTAAAACTAACAAAAGTAATCTTCTGTAGCCACACATTTATCCCACTTCAAAAAGATACAGATTTATCATATCCTGCTGTCCTCGTTTGGTGCACACGTCTAGCTTACGCATGTGCATGCCACAAATACAGGCTAAACAAAGCACATAAGGATCAACTAAAGATCATCTACTAAATACGTGGCTTGTCTCTGTGTACGTGCCTACCTAGCTTTAGTTATGGCAGTGATATTCAGAAATATTCCTATGGAGTACTTTATATCTCGTTACACTGTAAACATAATATTACAATAGTCTTTTTCTTTGTAATCTGTGTGTGCTTACTGAATTCACATACTGTCTCCACATGTATTTAGAATCAGATTTATAGAATAACACTGTTCTGGATTTGCATAAGCTGAACGTTCTGAAAACACTCAGGACATGTTAACAAACCGAATGGTACCACAGTTCTTGTATTTCTAATATAAGTGGGTGTTATGGAAATTCATGAATCATAAATGATCAAATCATGAATATCAAAATTAAGATTTTTTTACTAAGAGATCACTAAAGAAAGTGACATGTTTAAGGTTGCACAAATAAAAGCACTACAGTTGGTATAAATGCTTAAAATGTTTGAAGACATTTAGGCTAATCAACTTGCCCTACGAACATTTCATGGTGAGTTTAATGCACACTGCCAAATTTCAAAAATAGCTCCACTTGAGGAAATAAAGCAGAGTGCTTCGAAACATAAAAGCAGAACCGCAATACAAGTTTATGGGAACATTGTAAAGAACTGTTTTATTATAACTAATGATTTCCTGTCTGTATAAATCTGAGATTATCCGGTCCATTTCAGTGGATGATTAACTATTTTGTGGACCACAAGGGGGTGTCATTTCTCCTGGATGTCCTGAAAGGTCACAGAAAGGCTAGATGAAAGCACCCTGAATGATGTTTAGACAGACATGGTGAGTATGGTGCAATGAATAGCCATCCTGTGCAATAAAAAATAATCCAGCCCTGCAGACTCTTCATACCCATATTGTTATATAAAGTAGTTCAATTCTGTTAATCTTGTTCTAAAAGTGAAAACAGATCCAGCCCTCCTCCCCAATATGAACCAAGTAAAGGATAGCGATTGATACAATGATGTGATGGAAAACATGCTGATTTACTAACCTGCTGATGTAAATCCTGATTATTTCGATAATGTTAAATCCACGGATTAAGACAAATTAAGGCCATTGTGACAACTAAGCAAAAAACATGTCCTTGAAAGCTGGAAATGCTGCTCAATGACAACTACAGCTGGTGGAAATGTGAGCGAGATTCAGCCAATTATTACTTAAAAAAAAGGGTAAGATGTTTGCCATTGTATCTCATTTTCTCTACATTTATTCAGAAATAGCAAAAATCTCTTTCACATACATAGAGCCAAACATGTTTCCATGGACACTACATACACATCTTTATGTACTGAATTAATGAAAGACACAATTTTGTGAAATGATGATGAGGATTTCATGCATCTTGTGATGATTAAAATCCAGTAAACTACCAATTTATCTGCTCTACAAACTTGTCTGGATTGTGTTTGTCTGCAGTGGAATTATGACATTTAGAAAGATAAAAACAAAACCTTATATTATGATGATGCAACAGCAGTAACTGATCTTTAAAACGTATATATTAATCATAACCACCCAAAGCGAGCGACTTTAAAATGATTCTTTCTTAACCCACATACAGCACAAAACGGTGTCAGAGGAAAATGTACTCTGAGAAACAACCTGAGAAATAGTCTGACTGTGACATTCACGATTTTATTGCACGGCTGTTATTATACATTACAGCATTTCAGTCCCACATTACGGTTGGTTTTCTGGAGAATAGTTTGGGTCCTACGACCGACAAAATATTCACATTCACTGTTGTCAAAGCAATGACCGGCATACAAAACTTCTTGGTGATATTGTGGTGCTCTGCTCTAATATACTGTATAAATAATGAACATGACTATCTCAACGCATTCGCTGCAATCACGTGAAGTCGGGATCTCTTTACAGCTAAGTGTTTTGGTTCTTGTGCTGTTCAGAAAATGATGGAGAATCGCTCTGAGGGAGTCTCCAAAAGTAAAAAAGTTCATAGTGCAAACGTCAGTCACATTAAGGCAAGGATATAAATGTAGAAAAATAGTTGTGCGTGCACATGATTACCTTTGTTACAAAAAAGGTATGAAGGTTTTGTCTTCAATGAGAGAGAGTGACATGTTTTTCAGCTCCTCGGGGGAGTTGACGGCTTTGTAGCCGAGCTCGTCTAAAATGTGCTGACAAACAGTTTGTGTGTAATCAACTATGTCATGAGACAATTTCAACCTCCAGCTCTCCGCATTGGCCGCCGAATCCCTCAGCGTGCCGTACTTATGCTTTGCTGACGCGTCATTATTGCCTCTCGTGTTGTTGTGTATCCAATCCACCACGCTTTTTTCCATCGGAAGACCAAGAAACTCGTAAACCTCCTTGGTTTTGAAGCGGGTTCCTGGCCAGGTCCTCGTATCTCACCAGCATGTACCGTCCTCGAAGCCACGGCGGTCTGCTTAAGCCCGTTGACACTGAGTTGAGAAAGTCGTCGCATATTGTTGTAAGCTGGGTCAGATCCAGGTTGTAGGGTTTACGGCCCGTGGCCCTCCAGATCCGCCACAGGCGATATGTGTCCCGAAAGGTTTCGATCCTGGAAGATAATATCCCACGCGGGTCCCTCACCAGCTGGATAACTTTCAGGTTAAGCCGGGGGTCCTCGATCAGCGCCTTGAGATCGCTGACCTCAGGTATACGCACCGTTTTGATGGCCACGTGCCGTCTTTCTCTGCACGATTCGGTGGCTAGGGTCAAGTTGAGGGAGGCGCACTTTCTAACGCAATCGCCCTCATCTATATTTCCTTCGCTCGGGCTGAAGGCATCACAGACCGGCGTGGAGCAAAGTGCTTTGCTGGCTCCTCGTCTAAAGAGTTTATCCGTGGTGTGGTTCGCAGGCTGCGGCTTTATGTAGCTCTCCAAAAAATACAAGTCGCAATTGTACAAGCTTCGTAGAAGGTCACGGCTGGCTCCCAGCATCACCCTACGCTCAGCTGTAAATCTGCTGGGAGAAATGTGAGGAATTAAAGTATTCTGAACATGATAGAGGGGTTCGAAAAGATAAAACACATCCGAGTGCTGGTTGAACAACTGCCCGACGAAAGACGAGCCGCTACGTGTGGTCGCCAAGATAAGGATGTGAGTCTTCTTAGAGGAATTGTAATTAAAATACGGGTACTCGTCGCACATCCGATCGAAAGACTCCACGTCCTGCCCCAAGCCGCAGTTTAATGGGTTGGGAACCGGGCATATTTGAAAAGGCTTGGCTGTAAAAGTCCTGATTGCTGTGTATTGGATCGCTATGGACACCAAGGCAAGCAAAATAACAGCCTTCCAGGAACATTGCATGGCTGGATAACTTCATTTAGATGATGCAGTCGGATTTGATCCTATAGACAAAGACACAGCTGGGGGGAAATAAAACAACAGATCTTAAAGTGAGTCGCAAAATGAAAAACACTTTTAGGAAAGGTGTTGAATTAAATACAGCATCCTTTTATACTTCTGAATCTGAACAAAGAAAATGATTCATAACTGTTAACTATTCAGGACCGTTTCTACAATCGTAAAACAACATATTTAAACTTTATAGACCATTTTATAGCAGTCAAAAATACACTTGTTATTAATCTTCTCATACATTTTACAATATGCAATCCGTGAACGTGACACGCTGTGAACTAGTTATAATGCAGGCGAACTCATGCAACTAAAGCGCTTCCTCCAGCCTTTTATACAAGCGTGGGGTATTTTGTTTTCCCTGGGGAAATTAGCAAAGGGTTCGTGCAAACCGGTATCTAGCATGTAGACGAGCTACAAAATCAGTCCTTTTCGGAAACTGGCAGCGGTTCAGGCACCTGTAGAGAGCGGCATTAATCGCAATCTCTCACAATACCACATGCATGTTTATGATAGATATGAACGGCAGCCGTCGACGACGGCGCGTCCACTTGTGATTTACCGCAGTGCCACAACATCTCTGTATTCAGTCGGAAATCCCAAAAATACCCGATCCGACTACATTAAAGGGTGAGCAACTTCGCAGAATCTCAGACATTCGCATACAAATAAAAACAACACAGTGAAATAAATAGTTAAACTAGACATACTTGCCTCATATTGAGCTGTATGAGAACATTTCAACAGAAGAAGAAAATACGCCGCGTGCGTCCCATAACGTCCGTCATAGACACGTTAAAGCTTTTTCGTTTACGTAAAACATCTCGAGGTTCCTCAATCCCTCAAAAACGCGACGAAAAAGGTCGTGTATCCTCAAACAGAGCAATTCACGCTCGGGGTAAAACATTGAAAGTCTCCGTGGGTAGACAACGGATGAATAAGGTATTGATGCGCATCCTCACATATCTCTCTCTGTGACTAACCGGACGGATATTTCACTCGTTCGTCGTGAGGAGACTGAAGAGAGGTGTGCCGCTCGGTAAACGTATATAGCCTGATGAAACCCAACCCAAATCTTCATCCCCTTACCTCAAAACCAGTTGACAAAGGCTGAGGGAAAAAACAGCACGAGGGGGAGGCAGGTTAGGTTCAGTACACTGAGAAGATGTCTGTGCTCGATGATGAAGCCGCTAAACGTGGAGTTAGTTTCGGGTGATGTGAACTCATTGCAGCGGTATTTCTTGCTCTTCTTCGTGTTTTGACGAAGTAATGTCATTTATTTATTCATTCAGGCAATGTGTGAGAATGAAAGTACACCAGACGTGGCTGGCTGCTGGATTTTAGTCGCTACTGAAACGCAGAGAAATCATTATGTAATGGTACAGTGTGTTCAGAAAAATAAGCTCAAAAATGAACGACAGTAAACATTTACCCCCATTAAAACACAGTATAGTATACTTAAGTATAGTAAACTGTAGTAAAATTCCCATATACTTTAGTATATTTATACTACGGTAAATATTAAAGCACTGTTCTTCACACAAAAGGTATCTTGTTATGGCTGATTCTTCTCCATATAATTAAAGTTAATGGGGTCAGGCACCAACAATGAATGAAAAAGCACAACAAAAAATAGCCATTGTGACTTAAACCATGTGATAGCTTTGTGTTTGAAACAAACTTAAATGGTAAAATCCAGCATTTGACTTCAAATATGCCTAATTTAGATCTGTTGTGGCAGGTTTGACAATCTGTCAGGAGATTTGTAACAACCAATGGAATTTAATGTCATTCATTTGTGCAACATTAAAATGCACATGAATGTAAAATGAGATTAGGGAGTTATGGTACAGAGGGGCAATTTTCACCAAATACACTTTTTTGATCTGCTTCTTACGTTTCTGGCTTTAGAAGAGAATATACCTTTAAACTTGGATTTGTTTATGAGTACAGTAGTTCCCAGCACTATTGTTTGGCATATTTATTTTGAGAAAGAAGTGTATCTACAGAAATTGATATGCCGCTTCCCCCCGGGCCATTCATGCCATGAACCAGGACAATACCAAGTGTTCACCATTTAACACAACACAATTAAAAGCAACTTTACTCTCTGTATTATTCTATATACGTGACAACACATCTGTAATTTCAGCCTGTTTCAGGTCATACTCATATTCCCATATATTCTTCAGATTATACAATTCTTAATTTTCCAAATCTCACAATGTTCTTATTTGTTTTTATTTTTTACCTTTTTATTGTTATCCATAACTTTATAATTGTATTGTATACTGTGGAAAGAATGTTGTACCAAGCATTTCACTACATATAATCCTTTGTATGGTTGAGTATGTGGCAAATTAAACTTGAAATGAATTGAAAACCATTCTTTATTTAAAATTGTATATGTTTATATATATTCTATATTAATTTATTCTAGATTTCTTCTCGATCTACGTATCAGTCACTCAAGTGAACCAACTACACAAATGTATTCCGGTGAAGCAACTGCCATCTGTCACCTGTTAGAAATTTTCAGCTCTACACGGAAAACCCCTATTTCATTTTTCTCTCTTCTACTGTTTTCCTCTCTATCCTTTCACCTGAAGCCAGAAAACTGGCATTTGAAACGGGGTTTTCCCCCAGTTCAGTGTCTTGCAATCTTAGATGCTGCCAAATGTGAGATTATGGTTGGCTTTTGCAAAATCAGTTTTATCTTTGTGTGCTCAACGCAACCTCAATTTCAATCAGTATGTGTGCTCAAGCATTTGAAAATATCACCCTGCATACTGGCAAGCCACAAAATGTGCGGCACTGGGGTGAAGATACGCGCGTGTCCTCCTTATCCACTAGGGTGAGAACTGGTAATAAGCTTTCAAACGCAAATGATCCTCGACGGCTTGTCCGGTGAACACTGCGCTGCATCAGCGGTTTAGTCGTTATTCTACAGCTCTATATATATGGATCTATTATGACAAGCGTGTCCGGAGAAATGAGAAAACGCAAAGCATGAAACATGATTTCAATACGCAATTGTATTGTGTGCAGTTGAAGCTAAACCATAATAGACTTACGGGAAACGCTGTGATAAACACTGACCTGATTCAATGAAAAGGATGAATTTCTCATTAGATTCTATAATTAAAATGATAATATACTGTAATTGATTGTCCTGGACACAAATACTACAACTATAAATGTTGTGGTATTTTGGTATTAATATGGTCTTATGGTATATAAGACCATATTAATACCAAAATACCACAACATTTATAGTTTCTGCAAAGCCAACCCATCATATTATTGGCCAGTAAAAGCTTGTGAGGCATACGGCCAAATTTTCCCAACTCAATAACCCAAAGTTCACCTACATGGACTTAATGAATGTGAAAACTGTCTGAACGTTGTCTCTCCTGATGGTTCAAACACAAGTCAAGAACATTCGGGTCTCGGCTGGCCAAGGTTGTTCGTCGGCCGGCTTTGGATCAGTGCCTCCAGACGAGACAGCTGACTTTATTTTGTATAATTAAACAGTCTGGGTTATTTAATGACGTTTTTATGACGTGTATTTCACATATATATATATATATATATATATATATACATACATGTATCTACTAAAAATATATATATATATATATATATATATATATATATATATATTGATATATACAGTATGGTGCTATTTTTACCATAGCTCATAAAATGTTTAAAGGAGTCAAGACGGCACCAAAAATTTTCCAGGTTGTGAAATCATGCGATTTGTAGGGTCATACACCTTGTCATTACTTTAGATGTTTATCGGTTCGTTTCCTTGTCTTTAAGTTGAATCGACCCTATTCAGGGGTCTCAGAGTGCTTGTTTAAATGAGTACATTTTAATCAAACCAAACCTGCCAAATGTTAACACAATCTTAGGAATTACTTTACTAACTTTACTTTAATGCAATTCACCTTTTTCATATAAATGACTTGAAAGTTAGATAGCTTGTACTGAATGCATAGTCTAACTTGTACAGTTGCAATCAGCCACAGGGTAATAATAACATTAGATGCTTTGTGTTTTTAATTACTCACCGACAACTCCCACTTTCTGAAGCATAGATGACATGCTTTTAAAGAAGCAGCACTGATGTGCCGTTAGTATTCAGAATAATAAATGTCTTTTATTTATGTTTAGATTTTTGTTTTGTTTTCTCAAACAGAGTAGTCAGATTTTATCAGACAGGTGTTGACGTGAATGAGTCGATTGTTGAAAATATGTTGAAACGGTGTGGGCAGTATTGCATATAATTGTGTTGTTTTCCGCCACACGTAGCCCTGTCCTGCACGCTGAAATCTTTTGCTGGAATTGTAGCATATCTCCTCCGCCCACTGATAAAACAGGCCTGAAGAGAGACCATGGTGATTGGCAGAAATAAAGGGCCGAGAGCCTGTGTGGGTGTCGATTCGGATGGCAGTCTGTAGCTGAGGGCGATGAGCATGTCAAGACCAGGCCTACGGGAGGATGCGCTCAGGTCTCGGGACTGTAATATCATCCTGTATCTACTCAAAGATTTTGGACTTGCCCTTGGTGTGCAGGAAAGACAGCAAACATATTTAATGGCCTCTGGTAAGACATTGTGCTCTTCCAGTGTTTTTGGGGAGCATTTTAAACAGCCAATTTGTTTATTGATATGTAGCGTGTGAAGTCGTTTGGCTACAGTCAATGACTGTATAATTTCTTAATAGGTCAATAGAAAAGTACAGGGTCATGTGTGCCGTAATGAATAATTCACAATGTCTGCTTCTTGCTGTTGTGATGCCTTATAATGTAACACTGTAAATCCCACGAAAAGTCTGGTCTGAATATTATTTCCAAAATATGTATTATGATGAAAAATCCCCCAGTTCAGATTGCGCAGTCGTCTGCACGTAAACGAGAGGCTTAATTACACATCCGTCGATTGCAGTTGAAGTCTCATCCGTGTTGCTAATTAACCCCACGGATCCATCATGACTCCTGAGACCACATAAATTACAGCCATCGGAAATATTATTTTTGCTCAAACGTGACCGCGATTTTAATGCGTATGACTTTTATGGGCTGCTAATAATGATGTATGCCAAGCAAATCGCTTTTAAGTGAGAGCCATGGCTTTTTCAGCCCACTGCTTTTTACGTTGTTTAATTGAAAGAGAGTCATTACAAAAGCCATATCAGCCCTAATGCTACACGTACAAGAGTCGTAATGACTTCATAGCGGAGAATTGCAGTGAATAAGTTCAGAGGGTGTTTTGTGACACTTGATCCATTGACGGTCGAGCCATTAATGGACATTTTGTTTGTGTTAAAAATTATGGGATGTGTGCTGGTTTCGGGTCAAAACAATTTCTAACAATCTCCATTAGTGTGATAGATTGATTTTTATTCTTTCTTATACTGAATAGAGTATTAACAAAAGTGTCATTTAAAACCTTTCATCAGCTAGAAATACCATATAATTTTTTTATAGAAATGTCAATGACCATACCATGTAACTTTTCACATGCATTTTGCAGGTTTAAAACATTAAATCTGAAGTATAAATGCAATTGTAATTTTTTTTATTTTGGAACTGCATCTTTCCTTCCTATATTAAATGATGTGAACGCAGTTTTTACAGAAGAGGTTACACGTAAAAAAACTATGTTTAAAATCATCTGTGGTGTTGCTGTGGTGTACTGGGTGGTTTCTAGGGAGTTGCTAGATGGTTGCCCGTATGTAATCCTTCCTTCACTGTAAGAATAAAATATCTTGAATAAAGAATAAAATTCCGCTCTGCCACATCCCTCACCTCCTTCAAGAAACAACTAAAAACACACCTCTTCCGCGAACACATGACACCATAATATATATATATTAAAAAAAACCTCTCTTCTTTCCTCTACAGGTATTTATCTAGCACTGCATTACTTTGTAAACTTAGGAAAGCACTTCTCAGTACTATTGTTGCCGCTTTTGATGTGTCGCTTCATTGTCTCCTAATACTTGTAAGTCGCTTTGGATAAAAGCGTCAGCTAAATGTAAATGTAAATCTTGCCCTTTATCTCATCTGCCAGGTGTCTTTAGGTCTTTCAAAGTAACATTGTTTTATTCTACTTTGACATACTTTAGATATGGTCTGATTTTTCATTGACTATAGTGATGTTTTATATCTGCTCCTTGTACTGTTTCCAAGCTCATGACACCGTATGATATATATCGTCCAACGCTGTTTTATCATTAGCCACAATTAAGTTTAATGGCAACTTTAATGAGTGAGTAATGACGTGACCTAAAGATTTAGTGATCTGTCCAGCACAGCCTTTTAATATACAGCCATCATCATCTCCATAATCATATTCATGGTTTTTTCATTCTTGCTGAAAAGATGCATATTTCTTTTTGATGGACTTCTTATGATCTTAATGATGGAATCAGAGTGCCATTCAAACTGTATATTGGATTTCCATATATAGCTTATATATACTGAGAGGTCAAGAAAGCAAAGTGATGACAGAGTTTTGTACTCCCAAAGCCCACGGTAATGATCTTCTTTCATTCCCTGTGTCCTCCCTGCTGTCTCTTTGCCTCTCGAGAGGGGTTCTTGCATTACTCTTTTCCTCTTAAAAGCTTGACCTGTATTACCTTCTGTTCCAACCAGCTCAGCCGCACTGAATAAAATAATGTTTATATAGCCGCCGCTTTAAACATGTGGGATGTTTCTGTCCTAATTGTCCCACCACATCATCTTTCTTTTAAACTGACACTGGTAAACATTACTAAAAAATATAAAAACATGCACTGTGTATATTTAGGCCAACACTTTAGAATAAGATTGCATTTGTTAACATTAAAAATGTATTAGCTTACATAAACTAACAATCAGCATTATTTTAGAAAATTTAGAATTCTCATGTTTATTGTGTATATAGTATGTACTCTTAATATCAAATATGTTGAAATTAACACGAACTAAAATTAATAAATATTTATTAGTTCATGTTAGCTAATGCATTAATCAATACAACCTTATTTATTTAATAATTTATGCAAGACTAGTGGCACCAAATGGAATTGCAAATTTTACAGACATCGCTTTGTGATTGTACCATTTTTGTAGAATTCGTGCTCATGCTGACTAAAGCACACCAGTTTTACACCTACACCTTTTGTTACTTCCTGTGCTATTGGTTCAATTGCTTTAAATGAAACGCTGGCACTGTAAATATACCTTTGAGAAACCAAGGGCATTGTGTCTTGTCTGAGCTAACCTAATTCCAGCTTTGCGTGTCGCTTTTTCAAGTGAAAAGCAACTGCACAAGTCACGGTGTGAACGGCACTCCCTGACACATTATTCAAAGGCATAAGTACAGTTCAATATAAAACGCAGGTTTCAAATGGTATTAAACAGCAAAGTCGGGTCCGCATAACCATCATTCAACACTTTAAGCATTATTAAAATCACCTTCGTTTCACCCGCATACCTCATCCCTCCCATTGCTTCACATTAGAAGGATCGTTTAGTGAAAATACATCACCTTCCTTTAATTACTTTGCCCTCTATTGGAATGAACTCTTTCCATCCATTTATTAAGTGCTACAGTTTACTTAAATTACTGCCATCTCCTTCTCCTCTCTCCCACCCTCTTGTTCCCTAAATAGATGTATTTCCAGTTGTCAGCAGAGTTTGTGGGACAGGCTGAATTATAAAATCATGAGAGCTTTGGGTGCTTTAATGGTTTTTCTATAGAGAAGATTACAGAAACAACACAAAAAGCCTATGCCGGATTAGGGCTGATATATTACGTTGTGATGGATCGAGCAGCTAGGATTTGGCAGTCAAAGAGCTGAGCACAAAAGACGCCCATTTTTAGAAACGGCCTATCAAAACCCATCCCACCTGAGTACCATCAGTTCTTTTAACGTGAAATTTTTCATCCGGGCTCTGATGCATTGTTTCTGACGCTGCCAACAAGAACAAAGACGAGATGAATTTACAATTTATTTTTAAAGGAACAGTTCACCCAAAAGTAATAAAATACTGTATTTTGCACACACAGACATATCGCTTATAATCGTACATACAACCATTTACCCTTCATCATTGTATTACTCATCCCCGCAACATCTTCCTATTGATATCTGAATATAAATGAATGAATCTTCACTCCCGCTATGATCTTGTACATGAGGCAGACCTTGGCCTGCATTAATACATTCGTTAAATGGAATGCTCAAAGCTGACAATGACCCTCACACAACCCCTTATGAAACGCTAAGCCACGCTCCGGAGGCCGAGGAGGGCTCAGAACGAGATGATCCTGGCTCTTGAATAAGATGCTAATGATGATAAATGGTGTATGTGCGGATTAATGAGAACAGAGGAACAGGCGGAGAACTGGGAGTTCCGAGGGAAAATCTCTGCAGCATCTCTGACGCTTTCGCTCTCGACACGAAGAGCTCAATCGCCAGTGATGGTACTTCACTGTTTGCCCTTGAAAAGCAGGTCCGGTAATTATCTCTCCCCTGTGCGGAAAAAGGGGGAAGGGACAGACCTGCCTAGAAGCTTCCTCATAATTACATGCTGCCTCTCTGGTAGGATCAGAAAGGATGATTTTACCTGCAAACCATCTGTGTTATTTCACCGAAGATATTGAGCAGACTTTGTTTTTTAGTAACAGAAACATGAAGCTGTGCAGCATTATCTCAAGGACGAGTATGAAACGATGAGCAAAAAGATAATTCACATCTATGTCTTTTCATTTTGACCGAATATATTATTATCTATCAGATATCTGATTTGCTGTGTGTAAATCAGTGGTTTTCAACAGATTAGCAAGGTTAGTAGTTATAGTGCTAGGTCATGGGTTTAAAACCCATGTATTGCTTTGGATAAAAGCATCTGCCAAATCTGTAAATATAATGGGTTGTGGTCACCATTCTGTACGGAGACACTGATGGATAAAATGGAAAAACAAGCTAAATGGAAATAATAAAAAGCGGCTAACCACATGCATAAAGTAAATAAATAAATAGGCTTACCAGCTTTTAAGAGACCACATTTGTCATATCTTTTATTGTAGACTTTTATTGTGAAACTGGCCAGATTTTCCAGATACCATTAAAAATGGCAAACCAGACTACATTAAATATGGGCAACATGAAAAATAAATAAATGTGGCACACTCCACGATGTGTGGAAATGCAGAAAAAAATTCAAATTCAATTTTGTATGATAAACAATTGTAATACTAAATGTTCAATGTAAAATCCGGGTCGAGTTCACAGTTTTAAATA
Organism: Beaufortia kweichowensis; assembly: GCA_019155185.1. Taxonomy (NCBI): domain Eukaryota; kingdom Metazoa; phylum Chordata; class Actinopteri; order Cypriniformes; family Gastromyzontidae; genus Beaufortia; species Beaufortia kweichowensis. Next base: position 8,689,461 of record CM032816.1, read on the forward strand.
ATGTTAATGGAAGCTTAGCGTTAACATATAACAAACAAAATGACTATTAACTGTAATCCTACAGGTGGATTTAAGAAAGCATGAGACTTAAACTAAAAGAAGATTCCATTAAAAACCAACTATGCAAATAGATAATCCAAACACAAGCAGCGCGGTCCAATTTCTCTTCAATTAAAGCTTTGATAGGACACATTAATCACAAACTGTTACGATTCAGGTCGTATCACTCCTGCACGTCTCCAAACAAAACACAGCGAAAGAGGGGAACAAAACGGATAAAGCAAATTGGATTGGAAATTTAGTCCCCCAAATGACCACGTAAATTATTGCCCATGCGAATGGTGCCTCTGTTAAGCATCAGAGAAGAAACGGGATACACTTGCGTCTACCAAACGTAATTAAGTACCAAAGCAGAGGGAGTCTATCAAACAGGCGGCACATCCAAGACAATAGCATCAATCTCCAAGTGGACAATGCACACATTAGTTTGAAGAAACATTGGCGGCGCTTTGCTGTATATTGTCGTTGACACGTGCCTGCAGCCTGAACGCTGCTTCTTGGTGTCTGAACATGAAGTAAATTCAGTCAAATCCCTCCGAGACCTCAAGAGAGCCAGCGCAGCAGTTTCATTGTAAACACGGCCACAGGAGAAATGAATGGAAATGTGTTCCGAAGGCGTTTTTGATTTTGCAGCCCTGAATAAGATATAAGCAACGTGAGGCAGTAACTATCTCAGGAGACTCATCTTCCTGAAGCATTGAGATTGCGTTCAGCATTTCTATAACCAGCATGAACCTCTCCTTTACTTAACCATATATGGAACCCTAAATGTGTTTGGGCTTCGGTTAGAGGCTTTTCACTAGGCTAAATTATTATTGATTTTAAAGCCGAATCCTTTTCACTTGAAAGCAAAAAAATGTACAAGTGGGAATAATTTGAGCAATTTTCTTTGCACCACACACAAAAAAGTGTGATAACGGATCATTTCATTTTCTCGGTGTATAGCTTTGTTGGAGTCTGTCTGAAAAGGCAAAAGACTTTCTCAAATGCACTGTATTTTATAAAAATCACATGCGAGCATCATGTACTTTTCTTCATCAAAAAGAATCCAAATATGCATTTTATTACAGCTAAGAGACAACTTACCCATACAAAAAAATACATATTCTGTAATCATTCCTGTCATTCCAAACTATTATATTCTTCTGTTAAAAACACAAAAAAAAGATATTTTGAGAAATGTCTTTGTGTCAACGGAGCCCAGTGTTGTTTGGTTGCCAGCATTTTTCAAAAGATCTTTTTTGTGTTCTGCAGAAGAAAGAAAGTCATACAAGTTTAAAATGACATGAAGAGATTGGATAATATTTGTTTGTGAGAACTGTGCAGTTAAAAGAAAAAATACAAAGCTACCACTTTCACAGCATTTTTCTCACTTTCATCCATATTGAAGACTGCAAACCATCCATCCTCCCATATTTGTGATCGCTGATCTGAGTTTCTCTAAACCTATTTGAATTTCAACAAGAAGCCAGTTGACGCTTGTGTCAGTCTACACAGAATAATGGAGTGAAACTTTCCTCGCAGTGTGCGGGCAAACACAAGGCCCTGAATGTGTAAACAGGCGGCAGGCGCTCGGTACGTCAGGCCAGATAAAGGTCTTCTGCACAGAGCAGCAGTGTACTAAGGGATACAATCCGTGCGCCAGCCTCAGAAAATAGTCATGAGGTTTGCATTTCAAGAAGCCGGGCTTGTCCTCGATTTCTCCTCTAGCCTTTCACATCAGAGCCCTTCTAGTTCATATTCACATTTTGACATGCTATTTCCGAGAAGAGAAGTACACAACTGCAATATTAACTAGAGCCGCGCACCTAACAGCAAAGCTCGGACTGATACTAATACTGCTTTACGTGGAGTGGTTAAAATCTAAGATGCTCCGATTTATACGTTTTCTGGATCAATGACCCGTTTAAGTTTTTGCTTCCTCTACGATTAGACGGGAGGTCCCTTTTGCACCCTGTGGTTTCAGTGTCATAGAATACTGTAATCTTAAAGGGAAGTCAATGTGAGCGACGAATGCTAAGTGCCTTTGTAGCAATTCGCCATCTGTGGAATTAATTGTCTGTAAAAAGTTGAATGCTGGGAAAAGGAGGGGTTGAATTGATTCTCATTGATTTGCTCCAAAGCTTTGATCCATGAGAAAATGCCTTGTAATCACGCTTCAAGAGCTATAAACGAGACTAGGAGCTAAAACGTTAATAGCGACACTTTTTTATAAATAGCTTTCCATAAAAACCCCTTTGGGGTGATAAAACGGTACGTGTGGCTGTAAGTTAAAGCACCGTAGCCATTTATGGGGTTCTGTTTTCATAAGCCCTCAAACATATGAGCTGAATTTTGGAGACTGGGGCGGAAAACGAGAGGCGGCAATTGAGTTTGTGGTGACGCTGACAATCGTGCAACCATAATGCAGTACTGGAAAGTCAACAAGAACAAGAAGTTTGAAAGTTTGAAACCAATTTTACTTACACAGTACTGTATTGTGATATTACTGAGAGACAAAAAACTTGTTATTAAAGTCATTATGAAATCAAAACTACAGTTACAATTCTTATGTTTAAATGGAATATTGCAGTGTATTATTTTATTCATATTATTATGATTTTTTTATTCATGTAAGCTCATAATCTTTAATTAAAAACATCCCTCTCCCCCTCAGATTTAATTTCTTAATTTCTACACTGACAGATCACAAAGCAAAAAGAAACTAAACCCGATTAGAATATATATAAGGTTTTACATTCAGTTTGAATACCCAAAACAGCAAAAGACCCCCCAATGATGCTTATGGCCACGCTGATGAGCCGAACACACCAGATCAGACAGCTGCATTATAAACACGCTGTTTGTGTCTTGCTGTGGTGACCTTATCCATTAAACACTTTACACAAGAGACCGACGCCAGCCCTAACACGAGTTCCAGATGTGAGGTCAAAGTCGACTACAGAAAAAGTGAAAGGGTGGAGGACAGGACGCTATTTGTCCCGGTCGATAACAGTGTGGCAGAGACGCCTTTGCTGGCCCGCCTGTCATACGCAGCTGCGCGCGTTTGCATTCGGCTGCGTGCGTGCATGGCACAGACAACTAAACGGCTCCAGCGCTGCGGAGCTGTCACTGCTTGTCACGTTCACGCTGAGCGAGACCGTCTTTGAAAGGACGCCAGGCCGGAGGACATGAACTGGAGTAGAGGTTAAAATAAACCCCTGAAACTGACTTGCAGTCTAGCGGTAATTGAAGGATTGCGGCGGTTTCCTCCGATGCTCTTTTCACGCAGAGGAAGTTGATCCACTTAATGTGGAAGCTCAATATCTGCCCGCGTGAATGCGGAACGTGCAACAGGATGCATTACGAGTGATTAGTGGCTGATTGACAACCACAATCCCTACAGACTCTAAAGCAACATGTGCGCTCTTGATTTTGTAGCTTTTTATTCAATCTGTGTAGAAACCCGGTGAGCTGCTTTGAACCCTTATGAAAGATGGCATTACTAAAATTTTTGGAAAAACTTATTTCATCAACAATGAAAACTGCTGTTCCACAATCTACCTATATAGAAATCTCCCTTCCAGTGCTGCATTTGGATGAAAGCATCTGCCAAATGCATAAATGTAAATATGAATGTAAACAGTTATGAAATCTCATAGTGATCTAATATAAGCACTTTGTGCCATTGTAATATTTGTGCCATCCACACATATTATGTTAAAACGGCATTAACCTTTTTAATCATAAACATAAGGCATAAACACTTTTATTTTAATAGAGTTGCTACAAATATTTGTGGTAGTACTGTCATTTTACTACGAGTTACTGTAGTGAATCTGTGGTTAATATTTGAAAAAGTCAATATAAGTCAATATATAAACCGTGGTTAATATTTCAAAAAGCAAAATTTCCAGAAGTAAGCTTTCCACATAAAAAGGCAATCCCAGAATGCATTGTGATAAATAAAAAAAAAATCAGAAAATAAGGTAATATATTATTATTATTATTATTATTATTATTATTATACAAGATTGTGAAAAAAATACAAATTCAACATCAATATGATTATGTGTGTGATGTACATTTATGCTAATTAGAATAAACAAAAAAAAAATCAATTACAAGTAAAGGCACCATTACAGAATGATGTTTGCGTAGCACGTTGTCTAAATCAACATCGGTCACTTGAGATATCACAACTGTTTACATTCACATTTACATGTATGCATTTGGCAGACACTTTAATCCAAATGTAGCATTGGAAGGCAGCTGTCTACATAGACAGTAAGCAGGTTTTAAAACAGCAGGTTTCATCGCAAACTAGAGCCTCTTTTCCACCAGCAATTATACATTCAGAAATGGGTCCAAGCACTTCATGGCACAGCATTAGAGCTCCCTGAAACAATTTGACTGCGTTTCTAACATCCATTTTGTCAGCTCTGAAAGAAAAGAAGAGAGGCCACTTAAGACCATTTTCTAAGGCTAGCCGTGTAGCTGCTGGATTACAGCGATTTTCTGTCATTCTCAGTCTGGGCTGGATTATGGCTAAATCCTATGAGTGACCCAACACTGCTTTAACACAGACCCCCCTTACCGTCAACAGCCTGACTAGCCTATCCTGAGAACTAAATCGTCACAGACGAAAGTCTCGTCAAAAATAATGACCTGGTTATGACAAAATGTTGAACACAGAAAACGTTTATTATTATAATTTGTAAAACGGATACGTCCAACTCTACATTGTGAACCATGTCTGAAACCAATAAACACACCAGTGACCATACATCAATGCCGTGTTGCCTGGTGACCAAAAGTGCCTACAGTCACGCTAATGAACTCTTTCACTTGGCAGAAGAATTGTTTATTTTGAATTATCTTTTTTTATGAACCACTGCTGTTACACGACTTTGCATTGTGCTTACCCACAATAAAACCTCACACTTCTGCTATATTTGATTGCCTTTAATGGCACAATGACGTTGTAGATGATAAAAGGGTCATCCGGTTCATCCGCCTGTAAACACCAACGCATTCATGCCTATGCACCGTTAGTCCTTCCCGACCATATATGACTATGAAAGGCATTGATCTGTGCACATTTGAAAAGAGTGAGTGATTTGTGAAAGAAATGTGGCTAAATATTCAAATGTGCAGTCTGTAAGTGCTGACCCAGCACCGTGAAGAATTAGATTTACGTTTGAAAAACTGCTGGTGGAGTCTTCGATGACATTAATGGTTTGGCAGTTGTTGGAGTTGTGTAGGATTACACTTGTAAGTCAATTGAGTGAATAAATTCAAATGCTGTCGGTTGTCAAGTGCCAGAGAGTCAACTTGCGCTCTATACGCTCCACTACACCTACCAAAGCAGAAGTTTAGTGTCGTGTGTTTTGAAAAGTTGACTCACAGCGAGAAGGTCTCGGGTCGACTCTTGGGGGTCTCGGCATCTTCTTCCGATGTTGCCATGCGTTTCTTCCTGGGTGCTCTGGTTTCCTCCAGACATGATACAGTTGAACTGGAGACTTTAAATTACCTGTGGAAAAGAATATGAACACGTGTGAACATAAGAACCAATGATGGTTTATTCTTTACAGTAAGTACAGTAAAGAGGTTAAATGATGAATTTTGAGGTGAACTACCCCTTAAAACTATGAAGAGTAACAAATCTGTAGAGGATAAAAACAATAACTATCTTCCATTTCATCTTCAACATAATTGTTTTCCCATATTACTGTATTTCTCTTTTTAACAAGGTTCATTACCCTCAGCATATGCTCAATCCACACGGCCATTTAACTATTCCTGTTTTAAAACGTATTACACTTGCTCAACAATAAACAAACCTCTTTTGATGAGCAATTATTGTTGCAATCACTTCTCTTGTATTGCGGCGGTTTAAATGAGGCTGCTTTGAGACTCATCTTTGAACAATATTTGTGGCATGATTTTATTAACCCAGAAATGTTTCGGTTTATTTCACAGTTTGGTGCTTTCAAGTGTTTAGCTCACAAATGCACTGTGATGAATGATCTACAGACTGAGATCTGCAATTGTATTAGATCAGATTAGGAGATATGATTTCTAATGCCACTAAAAGAAACACATTGTCTTTATGGATATAGAATTTAAAATGTGCATCATCCACTATATCCACTCAACAATGGTTTAAAAGAAAAAAATCATTATTTACTCTCATGTCATTCCAGACCCTAAGAAATGTATAAAGAGGAAAAACATCTCCAAAACTCTTTGTCAAGAATACACTTCAAAAATGTAAAAATGCAATAAAGTAATTTAGCTATTTTAGAAAAAATCTTGCTAAAAAGTATGGATGCTTATTCTTAGATTAAGCCAGGATCGAAATTACGACATTTAAGTAGCTTTTATAAGTGTGACTTAGAAAAAAACATTACATCTTGAGACAAAACAATTGCACAGAAAAATTTTATATTATATGTCAGGTTGTTTTCAGTTAAGACAGCTCAAACATTTTAGTGTAATCCTTGTCTGTAAAACCCTTTTTTATTTACTAAACAGCAGAACTTTCATTCGTAGTCTATAGCAGCCATATTTAGTGTTGCAATTCCTTCTTTTCACAAATAGTCTGTCTTCTGACACAGCATTTAACAGTATATAAAAGATTTAGGTTGCCTCATAAGTCTCAGAGAATTGGGTGTATCATTTATTTATTTCATATATTCAGTTTATTTATTTTGATCATTTCAAGTGTGAAATAAGTATAAGAATTTTCTGTGCAGTGATATTATATCAGATTGATTTTGATTGGTTGGTGGTTTTATAACAATTTCAAGTTTAGATCTTGTTATTATTCAAGTCATTCTCAACATTATGTAGTCAGATTCCAATAAAAATGTAAAGTCTTCCTGCAATTGCCGTTCTTTTTCCTCGCTCTCTTCCGCTCTCTCCTTCTCTGTTGACTCTCTATCTAGGTCATCAGCACCGCAGAGTGTCTGTAGCAGCGGTAGCTTATCCCCTCTCTTAAAAACACCAGATAAGGCCCAACAGCACCAGGATAAAACCAATATTAAGAAAAAATGATCTAAAACAGTAGATTGCAAACGTCATGCAAGTTCCTCTCTCTCTTGATGCGCGTCAACATGTTTGCAATAAAACATCAGATCCATTTAAATCCCCCCAAAAAATCCCTAAAATCTTTTGTTGATTGCCAATACCTGGCCGACAGGTACCCCCACTGAGATTTCAAAGAGGTATAACCAAATCTCCCACAAGTGTTGGTGTTAAAAGCCCTCTCTGTGGATTTGCATGAATACAGTTGATTATTCACAGAGAGCCAAACTATGATTACAATCAGGTTGTATTACAGTGATCAACACGGTATGACATTCAATCAGCAGTTTTAATCGAGAGAAGGAACGATAGCTATCAGGTTGTTAGCGTCAAATGGACTATTCTTGCCAAAAATCCCCATTGCGTTTACTGCAAACTATGATAAGGAATAACACATGAAATATTAAAAAAAGGCATTAACCAGCCCAAAAGACTGAGATGTGCCGCTGTAGTTCTTTGTTGATGCCTGGGGGTTTGTGATGGCCTAAAAAACTTATATTCCCTCGTTCTGAAGTCTCAAGACAAACAAGAGACGGCTACCTGCAGTTATATACATTAAAGTTGGACTCCAGTGGCGCAAAATGTGTTTTTTCTATCATTTGTTTGCGCCTGCAGGAAGGAAGAAGTTTTAGAAAGTAATACATATGTAAGCAAGTTTTTAACTTATACATTTGGCACAGTAAATAGTCACCTAGCAACTAACAAAAATGCAAAGAAACAAGTGTAACTGGTGATTTTTAACCTGTTTTGTACTGTTACAGTGTCGGTAGTATATGTACATGAACAATATTTATTATTCTCCATCTTACATTGACCAAAAAATGCAATTTTACTCATCAGTAAAAGTCTACTGATAAACTTTTGACAGCTTCTAGTGTGCCGGATGATGTTCTTTTTCAAAATCATTTTGTTGTCAAATAAATTTGCATTTCTCTGTGCATGTAATATAGAGGAAGAGTAAATATTGTTAATTTATATATACTTTATAATATTGTATATGCTTTTCCCCAGCATGTGAAATTTTGTTTGTGCTGATACTTCACTCAACAATAAAATAATTTATATATACTGTTGTTGAAAATCAGCAGAGTTACACATAGTAACATGCTATTGTTTTCTTTCATTATTAAAACCAAGCATATGTAAAAAAATATATTTTCTGTATAGTATGAATCATAATTTTTCACTGGCCATCAAACCATAAAACAACCAGGTCACCCAACCTTGAAAACGCACTGGAATGACGTGGTGTAGTGTAATTTCGTAGGCTGTAGTGCTTTACCCGTATCCTTTGTAATGATTATGTTTTTGTGACATGCTTGAAAGCAGGGTCATTCAGGGCAAAAAACCCTCACATCATCAAAACCATGTTGTTTTTACAACGCGTGTGACTAACTCGCACTCATGAAACAATCCCCCATCGGCTTATTAATCACCCAACCCGTATGAAACGGCCCCGTTGCCTCAAACGAGAAGATTAGCAAAACGTGTACAGCGGTCACACGCTCCGCATCAAGCCCCGATCTGCCGGCAAAACTAGCACTCGTCCTGCTGAGAGACGACGAGTCAGAGGCACCTCACTGAGCAGTCCTGTTTTCATTTATGTTGTGCATTGTCTAAATTGCTGTTCTTGCAGGCCGGGTCACGCTTCTGTTCACAGAAATAGGACTGTGACCCGGGAGCCGTGCGGCAGTTCAACTTGCTGCTTTCTTACTATTGCCTCCGAGCAAACAGTAGCTGTGCAGCAAATACAAAATGATGAATGGGCGTGGTGTGTGTGTGGCAATGATGAGCCTGGAGCAGAAGAAACTGTCCATGCCACATACACACACACACACTTTCTAAACCAAACAAGACTCAGGGGTCAGACGTTCATCCTAACAGTGCAATCTGTCCCCCAAATTGGGTCTGATAACACACCAACTACAGCAGTACAGGGTATAATAGTTTCCTCATGCCCAGCGCTATTACCTGTACCTATTTATGGCCAGATGTCTCTTTTATAATCCAATGTAGCACCATCTTTACTTGCGTCACCTGCAAAATAAAATGATTTTAAAGTATGACGCACGTCATCGCAATACACTGTCACCATATCAAACAACAAGCACATAAGCCGTTTCTTTCTAAATGTAATTTCATTTGTAATATTGCTCTGAAGTTCCTGCAATTCACCGTATTAAAATGTATCTGAATCAGTGAGACAGTGAGTATTTTTATGTAATTAGGTTGAAAGACATCGCAAGCGCTATCTATTACCCCCGCACGGCGAATATCGTGCAATAACCGTCCAATCGAAGACATTATCATGGCAGAATTCGTTCCAGAAGCGTTTTATCTAAATCTGATAGGAGTCATTAAAACTTGTTCAACTAAGCTCTGTTGAATAAAACTTTCTCAGACTACAAGATATCTTCTTATACAAACTCCACCAATCCTGAAGTTTCATTATGCAAGTTATTTTCTTTTAAATAAAGTTGTCTGGGTTGAAATATTTCTTGTTCCAATTTTAACACCCACCATTCTCAGTTTTTCATTTTGAACATTTATATTCCCCACACATATTTTTCATTGCCACATATAATTTATATTTTAATGCAGTATTTTTACTTAATTTTGACTGACAACTATGGCTTGTTTATTTACTATATGTACTGTGTTTTTACCATTAGAAACCCCCTAACAACACATTATTAATCACCCAGAAGAACCGAGTAACGGCAATTCAACACATTCACATGTGACATATAACCACATATAACCGCATACAGTGGTAATGACCTGGCAACCACCCATAACAATAAATCCCTGTGATAGTTTTTAGACAGCAACATCTTTTACATTTTTTTACAGTGTTTCATTTGTTGCTAAATAATCCGACGTTGATTTTCAGTGTTTTAGTAAAAAAATGTATTTCTTTATACAATGCAAACAATAAGAATTAAAAGCACACTGTAGCTTTATATTTATGTGTACACTGTATATCAAGTCTGCAGGCCACTAACCTTTACAGGACACAGCTGTGCTCAGTATTAGCAGTAATAGCCAATTGCTGATGACTGTCTGTGGGTGGGTGTGAGACTATGTGTGTGCGTTTGTGTGTGCAATAAGCGGGTAAGCTAGTTCACCTGTGGTTATTTTCTGTCAGTGGTCCTCATTAGCAACAGCAGTAGCAAACATGCTCACTGCTATTAGTCAAACCTGGCAATGTTCTGTTTGTGTACACATTTAAAAAATAAGCATCATAATGCCACTATACTATAAATTACAAATGCTGCTTTTTGGCCGGTTCTATTCGTAATCTACACTCCACAAACATGACTTTGTTCGGCCGCTTTCATGCTAACACAAACTCAATAAAAAGTCAATAAAACAGCCGCACGAAGAGTCCAGGAGTCAGATGTTTCATACAACCTCCTGAGCGAAAGTGATGATGCACTGCAAGCAAAATTACACACGATTTCATGATAAATTATGAGTATATTGTCTGAATACCGTCTGCAGATCGATACGAGATGGCTTAGCTGTACAGGGTGTCATTCTAACTCTCAGTAACTCTCTTTAAACACTAATGCATCTATTTGGATGAAGTGTCTATTTTAGCTGTTGATGGGCTTCAGGTAAATGGACAAGAAAACAATTATTATATTCCATAAGCTATAATCATTTTAAGATATGCAGGAATGGGGTGAATAAAATGAGAAATGTGAGAAATCGTTAAGACTACTTGAGACACATTTGAGATGTGTAATATTTATTCATCCTATTGAAGTTTACACATCACTGTCATCATATTTTTTGAAGAATGAATACATAATGCTGTTTTTCAAAATCGTTTAGTGTTCGTAGTGAATTGTCCATCTGTCATATTAAGACAGATCCTCCATTAACAAATGAAATGAAACGTCCAGATGGCACGAATATTACACTTCAGTATGGTACCAAATGTCACAGGAGAGTAGCTAATGCGCTTTCATTTTATAAAATGCTGGTATATATTATTTTATATTTTAATAATCATGATTTGTTTGATCCTTGTGACTATGCATCAGTTTATTCAGATGCTGTAGAAATGCACTGAATGTCTAAAGTTTATGGTTTATAGAGACTGAAGCTGTTATTATTTTCCTCTGGCTTTATCTGAAATGTAATTTGGATAACAGAGAACCTGTCCGCAGATATAAAATTTAAGAGAAATTCTCTTTCTTTGCCTTCCTACGAAGCTCATAATAAAACTAATAAGAGTGAGAATCAATGAAAGCTCTGGAGGTCTATGTTATCAGTTTTCAGATATTAGCTCGGAAAGTTCTCTGAATGGCCATAAATAGAAGCTTGAGGATTGTTTGCTGTATATAATGAGCAGCCATGGGAAAATGCAGTTTTAAAATACAAATTGTACATCTCTTTTACGGCTGCTGTAAGAGTTTTATTTTGCTGTAAGAGTTTCATTTATATATTTATTTTTTGGAACAACACACATGAACAGTTCTTACTGCCTGACATACTGGAACACAAATAAGAATAACGCACAAACTGGCCAATCAGAAACATGGTGTAAGTTTGTCAGGAGTGACACTAAAACTAATTTTTTTCATCCTTCCAAACCTGTATGATTTCTTTTGCAGAACAGAAACCAAACATCCAAACATCATTGGCCCCCATTGACTTCCAGTGTAAGGAGACATTTCTCAAAATATTCTTGTGTGATCCACAGAAGAATAAAGTCATACAGGTTTGGAATGACATGAGGTGAATCAATGATAAATTATTAATAAAATTTAATTGTAATGCTGCTTGATTATTTATTGCTTTAATTTACAGTTCATTTAATATATATAGAGACTAAAGACTGATACAAGACACATGAAACTAGCAGACAGAAAATTGTCTTCCAGGGACAATAGTTAAATGTACACTTAATAAATTTATACTGATATATTTTACCATAGCTTGACCAATCAGAATCAAGTATTCCAGATTAGCAATAATCTTTCTCTTCATCCATAGACCTACTATGGATGAACTATTCTGCAGTAAAACATTCAACTTGATTCTTCTGTTGGTAAATATCACAGATAATATCGCACCCATCCCAAAAACAGAAATCGTCTTTAATGCACTTCTCCATCGACCGCCACAAACCGGTGAACACTCACTCACATCGCTTTATCCCCTCAAGACACACACCCTGTTGAAGCGCGGTCCATCGCCACAGCGAGCGTATAATCTGTACCCTCTGAAAAAAATCCCCAGAGCACTCGGGATGGAAAACAATATTATTCCCTGACTCGCTGCATCTGCGGAGTGAATGCACCGCTAAAAAACAAAACAACATCACCACCACCGGAGGTCTAGGGCCTTTACTGCTGACGCCAGAATCAGCGAATTTTTGCGACTCCAGCAATTATCGCCTCAAAGATAGAAAGTTACCGGGACCGACATCAGCGTGTGTTTTCCACTGCCCTCAGCACACACATCACCTGCGTGAACTTGTAATGAGGGCGGGCACTGCTGTTTATCTGGCCATTGCCACTGTCAAAGCACTTTATTCCTTACATCAATCAAGCGAAGGACAGGTTTTACAGCTCATACAGGTTTAGAATAACATATGGATGAACAGATGAAGAAACTATTTTTGGGTAGAAACTATACTCTATTTAATACTGAATACCTTAAAAGTATAGATCAGTTTAAATAAGAATGAAGTATTTTATTGCTAGGGTTGGTTCAGCAACATGCTTACAAACTACTGATGTTAGCAGTTTGGTTTGGATGACTCTGTAGAAGACAGCTGCTTTTGTGGACCGTGTTTCTGAAAAAGAGATTTTAATTTGATTTAAATTTTTAATCATATGTATTAAATATCTATCATGTTCTGATGAATAATCAAAGTAAGCCGCACGCAACATGCCGAGACATGTTGTGTGAGAAGTGATGTAAAATCGGATTCATAAACTTGCAGGATGTTATCAGCTTTCTTTATACGTGCATCCAAAAAGGCCCTGTGAGAATATTACTCACTGATTAATGAAGAGACTATTCCACTTTCTGGCTTGTTTGCTTCCCCATGCATCATTTGTAGACACTTGTCTGGTTTTAAACATCTCGGATTTTGTTGATTTTCATTCGGTTTCTCATACTGAGGAATCGATAGAATGTGTGGAGAAATAAACATGTATTGATCAGAGACAGGAAGTTGGACTCAAGGGGGGGATTAAAACAGACCCTCTCTCTATCAAACTGAGAATGTACCCCTAAATGATATCTCACACACACACAAACACACACATGCTTTTACTGATGCCAATACCAGAGCCGATTATTCCACGCCAATTTCACATCAGATTTGAAGATTAAAGACTCATCTGGGATTTAAGCCCACAGAGACTTTAACCAATTTTCTGCCCAAAAAGTTGCAAGCCCAGCCAAGCAAAAGTCTGGCAAAGGTCAACAGACAGCTGTTGAAATTTCAAGAGCGAATCGTGTCTGTTCGGACTGTAATATTTGCAATGTTTTCCAATTAAAAACGACAGACGCAGACAAACACGCAATGTGCTGAAACAACATTCCCACTCGCCCGGCATCTTCCTAATCGAGTACAGCCCCACAGCACGAAGTCGCTCAGATATCCAGAAGGACCCGAGTAACCCTCCCCCAGTCACGTCCTAATCAGCCCAGCCGACCGATTTATCATCCTCACCTGCGGTTGCTCCATTTATCATCCTTAGATCGCATCTCCAACAGACAGGAAATGTTTATTTTCGCTCATTACAGTCACCACCATCTCCCATCCGCCGACGCAGCGGCACCCCTCCGTGATACCTCGCCCGTCTGATCTCATTGCATGTACCCCTGTCTCATTCCGGCCATGCACTGCTGCCCTCACCCATCAGCCCCTCACTAAGAGCTGGACAGCCTCCAGCACCACCCTATTTGCATTTAAATGGCCCAAAAATACACATTTCACAGCCTGTTACTGGATTACACTCCCCCCTCTCCTGATATCTCTTATTAGCAACCGGAAAGGTTAAATGGCTGATATTGTTGAGTCACACCGGGACTTGTAATAAAATTGATGCAAAGCTGCACAAACTTACATTGGGGGGGTTCTAGGGAATTACCTTCCATTTTATACGCCCGCGGCATCCCAATTATTCTGTCAGACCTGTGGCGTTGGCAAATAACACCCACTTTTCATACAAGTTAAGTTATCCGGGCGAGACTGCATTAGAGTTGAATTATGAAGAGCCGATAGGGATTTGTTCGCTGTCTCGCATAAAAGCCCTCCATCCTGCAGAACACAATCAAGAGTAAAGTATTATTACAGACTGCTACAAGCCACCCTCCATTGCACACCATGTAGCGCTAACTGTAAACAACCATCTCCTACCAACCGATAACGGTTCTTGAACCCCGTTTGCACTTTGCTTCATTCGAGATAAATCATTACAATCCTTAGTGTAGTCTGCGGTCCGCTCCATCACACCCTGCTCGATATTAAAATTCTCATCTTGAACAAATCTATTTAAAACTCGTCTTTTTATTTCTTCTTTAACATCAATGTTTGAGACTGTTCTGATGACTGGCAAATTGGCTACAGAGTTTACAACGCCTCAGTTGTATATTTTCTCCGCTTGTGGTATTTTGTTGGTCTGCTGTGTTGTGAGCTCTAATTAGTAGACCCTTTCTGTGCTCGTCTCCTTTATATTTCGCTGAAAGCGGAACCTCTGCCTCTACTGTCCTTGTTGACAAATCAATTCAACACTTTTAGTTATCGCAGAGAGTCTGGGAAGACATATCGACTGCATTGCTTGGTTCAGTAAAGAATTGTGGGTATTGGACAATTCACAAACCTCCTTTAAAAACCTTGAACATGTCTGTTCTACTAAATAATTTGAGGTTTCATATGTTATTTAATTAACGTCAATCAGAAAAATCTGAAAGGTTTTAATTGAGTTGTGTTTGTGGGAGCAGCCAGAGACTTGCATCACATTATTTAAATTATGGGGCTTATGAGACTGTAAACAGTTGTTGTTGGCAATTATTAAGGGTTATAATTGTGGTTACACATCTCTTTATTTATACCCATGCCTAGTTTGGGGTGTTGGTGGATAATTACTTGCCGTACCCTATGGACAACGGGTGGAGGTTTGGCAGTCAACCAGGCTGTTGTTGAACTTGAAATTAAAATTGATGTGAAAATCTGAAATATAAAATATACAAATGATTAGAAATATATAATACAAAAACAGTTATCAATTAGTATGTTTTTATATAAATGAAATTGTAGATATTTATCAAAATAAATATATAAATATCAAATTTGAGTAACCATATACCCATAAAAAAATTAAAACTTTATATTAAAATGTAAAAACATCTCAAGCTTAAGCAAAAATAAAAAAGCAACATATCTGGTAACACTTAATAAAGTTAAATTTGTTAATTTGCATATTATCAGATAACCTTTGATTTTAGAAATGTAAAATAAACTAAAATGGTCATTATAAGTTCATGTTATCTAAAGCCAATTACAAATAACAAATACAACCTTATTGCAAAGTGTTACGAAAATATCTGGACTACATATACATTTTAAATACATTTATATAAAGCACATTTTTGAAGGCGGCCTTGAGGGGAAACACAGCCTGTGTGTGTGTGTATGTGTGTGTCCGTACGCTTGTTAGCGTGTGTCCACCCTTGCTGGAATATATCAGACTAGATCGTTTGAGATTAAATTGTCTCAAGCTTCTGCACCTGAACTTAAGTGATTCTCATTGCAAAGAGCCCACAGGACAGTTAGATTTATTTGACAATAATACAAAAAGCAAGCGCTTCAATCCCTCTGCATAAACACATGACGGCTACAGACGGATGAATCACACATGGATGCATTTATCTTTCCCAAAACTATAGTTTTATTGGGAAGTCAGTCATATTTCAAAGTATTGAAACAAATGTGATGTGATAAGATTTCCTACTGGTCCTAAAGCCTGTAAAGCCAGTCTCTTGTACTGTACATTAGTATTATTAAGATAATTTATGCACATAAATTAAAATGTCAAGTAGCAATAACCTATTTGTTGTTTTCTGACTAATTCAGTTCTGTAAGCAATTCACAAAAGTGTATTGACATTAATCTAATTTTCTTTGGCTCAGTTTGTTTCTAATGTCACAAACATGACAATTCTTTTTTAGGTCTTTTCGCAATTTCTTCAGATACAGGCATGTCACCTGGAGTTATGAAATCCATAAAAATCTCTTAGAGCCAGAAACTTTGAATATTTCATGCATTTGTAACATACACGTTCATTACGGTGACAAAATACGCAGCAGGCGTACGATATGAGATTGTATAAACCATTTGAAGGCTAGGCTCCTTAGACTTTTGCTTGTATTATTCACGAGCGAACTTTATTAAACATTTACGCTTACACATCACTCTCAAAGGTGCGCTGAAACTTATTTCTTTGATTTTTTTTTACAAGGTACCGAGCAAGAATAGCAATGCATTAAATGAACTGCTATAGGAAATATCCAAGCGTATTAAAGTATATGACAAATAACAGATGGAAAGTCTCAGTCAGGGTAAAAATGCTGACGTACCCAAAAAGCGCCTGACACTGACCCTTACTATAGCCACCACTGAATTGAGTTTGATATTTCTCCACAGGGAGAACTTTGACTGGCAGATAAATTAAACGAAATGACATCCGTTACCCAACCACAGTTGCATTTTATGCGGCTAATACAAACGTGCCTCCGTTTGCCTCGGGTGTGGGATCAAACGGCATTATTATTTTCAATGGCCTGTTTTTAAACTCGCGACCTCCACGGTTTTACCATGTATTTTCACATCGGTCCATTCCGTCCAATATTTTCATATCCGAGCCGAAGCTAGTGAGGTAAAGAATGCTATTTTTTGCATAATTGCATCTATTGAGTGGCCCAGCATGCTGTAATACATGGCTGATGAAGGGTGTGCAAAGCAGCTGCCAGCTGGGGCGTAATAAAACCTTTTTATGCCTCGCGCTGATTGCTGCACCGTACAGCCGGAGTTTATGACCACCGAGATGATTTCCGCCACCAAAATAGCTCTTTTTTTCTACGGAGATCTGGGAAACGTAACGATAAGATGACTTTCTGTTTGTAAAGTTGGCACCGAGTTGGATTCATCGTGGCACTAATGACAGTATTGGCTGATGGCGCTCGTCCATCATCGCGCTCAAACAGCAAGTGGACTCCTATCGAAAATGAGTAATTACCATGGTAACCATAGTTTATTCCAAAATTCAGTGATGACTACAATACCTTTACTCATCAAAGAAAAGAAACTATGGTTAACATGGTACATTTCAACTGTGGATGACGTTGATGAGCTTTTGACTGTCACCCGAACCATTATGGCAGCGACATACTTTAACAAGTGTGAGGTCATAACAAGATTGATTGGCTGTTGGCATCACAAACGCATGCACAAACCCTTAAGCAGAGACTGCTGAGCTCTGATGTCAAAGGCTTTAGGAGCCATCAAAGATTAAACATTAGCAATTTATGTGATCCTTGCCAAAACATCTTACTTTGAATAACACACAGCTACTTTTAAATGGCTGTTAATGGAGAAAAATACATTTTTGCACCCAGATGGCATACAGTTTAAAGAAATAGTTCACCCAAAAATATTTCATTTATTCATTCTCATGTCATTTTTAAACCTGTATGACTTTTTTTCTTCTGCAGAACACAAAAGAAGATGTGGTAATCAAACAACATTGAGCCCCATTGACTTTCATTGTATAAACACAAAACCCCTGAGACATCTTCTTTTGTGTTACACTGCAGAAAAAGTCATATACAGGTTTTAATCAACATGAGGGTGAATAATGATGACAGAATTTTCATTTTGGGGTAAACTACTCCTTTAATGGCACAAAAATGACCCAACCTAATTAGGATTTTTACACATGACTTCAGTGAGTATTAGTGATTGTTCCAACACAATCTGATGACAATTTGTATCTATTTACGAGGTGGATTAGATATTTTTAACTGTAAATCACAGTTTTTATATGATTCACATCATAGAAATTTATATGAATTAACCACCTTGTAAAATAGTTATGAATTCCCATGAGATCCGGCTACGCAAAGCTAGGATATCCAGACCTCCCTCACCTTCATCATTGACTTTCTGCATATGTTTTGCATACCACTGCATGGCTCTTAGGCTTCACAAATCCTAAATAAACCTACATAGAACTTTCTGAATAAACCAGTACTTACACCAATGATGCTGGGTGAAAAAAATGGGGTCATTAAGTACAGTCATGAATCTTGTTCTCCCCCCTCCAAATGGCAGTGACATCGGGGCGGCCCAGGATTAATAATCACTCCTTCTCCTTTTTCTTCGGGGTCTGGGTTTCTGTTCACCCACAGGCTAATGCAAATTAATATCCACTCTCCCAGAAAATGAGTCCTGCAGAGCCGGCTTCTCTCGGCCCCGACAGATGCTGAAAAAGAGTTGGAAAACACAAACACTTCATTAACCATATCTTCCCGCGTTAATGGAAATAAAAGATGGGGATCTCTGCCATAGACTGGATGTTGGTAATCAGTTTTACGCTTCATTATTTGTTCGGGGGAAGCTATTCACCCATGGGGGCTCAGTATATAGACTATACAGGAAAGTTTAAAGACAAACTTTGTTTATAGTATACTTTGGGTGTCCTTGATAAGATTTGCTTTTTGTCATTCATTCTTTTGTTCTGGATAGCTGTGTGTGAAATGACAAATGACAGTGTTTTAGAAGTTTTGACTGTGACAAGGTTAAACGTCTGCATTGATTGGTTGCTAAGAGGGTGAATTTCATCAATGTCAAACTACACATGTAAGTAAACTTCAACTATCAATCCATGTAAATCTGAGTTTTGTCCTAGCATTGTGAATTTTGTTTTATATTACTGTTGGTAGCCCCGTCCACAGTGAAATTGGATCCAAAAATCACCTGTTTATTAAACACCATGGATTTTGTATTGGCTTTGACTGTATCACATCTTACTGCACTTTCACATCTAGTGTGGACAGACAAATTGCTTGTCACTTGCTGGAAACTTATCATCGGCGCTAGTTGGGATTTAACAGACAAATTATAGTCGATCTTGAACATGATTTTTCTTTTACCGTGCTGTCTCATACCACCCATTTATTCTGTTCATCACCCTGCTATTTCTTCTTGCCGTTGTCAGTTTATTTGTAAAATCTTTCAGATGCTTTAACCGGGCCAGGCTTACATTGCTTCATGAAGTTGTACAGATCAAAACCCGACGTGGGTAGATTTGTCATTTTCTCCAATTAGATGTTCTGACGAACATCCCCTGCGGACCAAGTCCAATGCCCATGATACAATCTGTTAGCATTAGTTTTGGGAACAGGAAGGTTTTGCTCAAGCTGACGCATATTTGACAAATTAAAAGTGTATGTCATGCACGCCGGTTTGAGTGACTCTGAATTAGCCTTTACAGAATAGAATCTGATTTCCATAAAAATGATTCTTGAGATGACAGGAAGGTAGAGAGCATCTTGGGAGACCTGAAAATCTCCAATTTGTATGTGTATTGTGTGTGTGTGTCAGACTAAAATAGCATCACAACACTACTGTGCATATCACAAACTAAAACAGCCGAAAAGGACAACTTCAGTTCCGTCATTTTATAACCTTGGGCCTTCAAGTTATCTCATA
This sequence comes from Beaufortia kweichowensis, assembly GCA_019155185.1. NCBI lineage: Eukaryota > Metazoa > Chordata > Actinopteri > Cypriniformes > Gastromyzontidae > Beaufortia > Beaufortia kweichowensis. The sequence goes on from CM032816.1 coordinate 8,709,331, forward strand.
TAAAGTTTTGAAAACACATTACAAAGCAATATTTAGATGGTACTTTCTACAAACTCATCTGGGTTCCAAAACATACGATGGGGGAGTGTGGGCCAATATGCAATTGATTGAAAAAAGACTTATTTTACGCAATGAGAGAAAGAGAGAGTACAGCTGTGGTCATCATTCACTTTGATTGTACGAAATGAGCATTTTGTACATCTCTGTGTTGCAGAGAGTCATACGGGTTTGAAATGAGATGAGGGTGAGTAAATGATGACAGAATTTTCATTCTTGGGTGAACTATGCATTTACATTGTCCTCTAGGCAAGGAGAAATGAGAGCTAAAACAAATATGCCTAATTATATTTCGGGATGTCTGCTATCAAATGAAATGAGAAGAAAGCGCCTGGAACATAAGGCTAAAATATAACTTATATAACTTTTATAAAGTCATAACTTTATGTATATATATCTTACAAGTTATGGGAAATATGTTTAACCAATTAATGCCTAGTATTTATGATACATGTGTTTAGAATGGAAGAAGTTTCCTTTGACATAAATCTATTTAGCATAAAAAAATGCAAACTAATCTGTTGGTCCTGTGACAAAATTGTGCACATTACCACTAACTTGGCTTACCGGCTCCCTGACACAATCTACCCTGCCGTCCTACAGGTTCAATCTCTTGCCAACATGTTTATCAAGCATATTTTGCAGTCGCATGATCTATCAAGCGTATGGTACATCGGCATATTTGCTTCTCATTTTAATAACCCCTTTCCGCTTGTCAGGCGTTACCTAATAAAGAAGCGGCACGATTTCATGATGTGGGGACTAAAAATACCTTGCTGAGCTAGACATATTCAGTCAGAAGGGTGGTAAAATAATATTGTGGTTTAAATCAAACGACAGAGTGAGTATATGGTGTGCATTTCTGTAAGTAATATATGTGTGTATTAAAACGTGTGATCGTTTTCAGTGAATCGATGGAGTGCTCACTCCAATGAAAATACTCTGTTAAAGGCCAATGCCGGAGAGCTGTTTGTAAGACCAATTCTCTCTTTTCTCATTTGGCGAGCTTCAAATTAGATTCAGTCAGTTACCGCCATTACTTTTCGCCTGTCTTTCGACTTTCCTTACGCTCTGCATTCTAATTTGATTCTCTTTCATTCCACATTAATTCACCCCGCCTTGTATTCACTCACTCACTTTCTCTTAAACTCATCAGCATCCCTGTCTTAGCAATTCAATTTTCATTCCTGTCAGACTCGTACTGTCCTGCCCCAAAAAAACTGCCTGGGAGGAACAATGGAAGGCATTATCAATCCAACCGGGTCAGTGATATTGGGTACTGCATTAAAGTTTAAATAGCTGATTTATACATTTAAATAAACAGATTGCAGGTGCCTCTTCCTAATGCAGTTCCATTGGATTTGAAATGCTTCTGAATTATACATTAATTGAAACAAGGTAAAACACAACGAAGCCAGTATTGTCCACATCGTTTCATTTCCTCGTAAATAAAGGTGTTTCTTGCCTAACTACGCTGAGATTTTCCAGACCTGATGGAGAGAGTATCAACTGCTCATTTGCATATAGAAGAGGTTGCGCAATCGTGGCCGGTGCAAATGAGTTAATAAACAGTGTTTGTTTGCACTGAGATACTCAAATCCTTTATTCTCAGTGTACTTAAATACATTCTCCACTATCTCTGAGTATCTGATTTTGAGTGACAAACACTTTAAAAAACACTTTGAAGGTCATCTAATGAATAGCTGAAAAGAAACCTGAAGTATAATTGAAACGTAACGGGCAACAGTAAAGACAAATGAATCAAACTGTGTTTCTATCCCACTTACAACTTATCTGTGCTGATAGCAAAGCAGCAGGAAAATGGAAAAACTCTTATCTTAAACTTCATTAGCAGGGTTATCTAAATTAGGGCCCTCCTTATCCGTTTTAATTATTAATTTAGGTTTTAAATGACTTCTGCATCGGTACAGTACAAAGTTTCAACTTACTAAATGAAAAATATAATATCTCAAATTGAAGAAAATGATTTTTAATACCGCACTGTACAGTAACTGCTATGATTTTATTGCCTTTTGTCCTGAAAGCTGTTAAATTAATATGACGTGCCCTTCTGGTTGTATTCTGGGAGTAGTACTAGAAACTCTAATATCAGAAAATGGTTTGACCTGAACTTTAATTCCACATGGTATCCACTCGCCTCTCATTTACAAACACAGAAGCTGCAGACTGATTTCAGCACCATGGAGAGCTCACAAAGACGCCGCAGCGCAGCTGAGCTTCTGTTTCATCAAGGGAATTTCCATGTGTACTTGTTTTTAGCTGTTTTTGGAAAGTAGTGTAAAATGTAATTTTCCTACCTGGCTGGGTTCTGTTGCTTTATTGCTCCATTTTTTATTTCCCAAACTTCAGGCCAAAATCTTATTTCTAGATCGTAATGTAATATATTTGCACTATTTGTATATAATCGGTTGGGAAGGATTTGGACAAACACAACTGCTGGTTTGTATAAAATGAAAAATTGTACATGTTTGACCCAATCATGGGCTCAAGCAAGCAAACAATTTGGCAAGCAAACAACCTAGAAGAGGGTAATTTAAACCAATGCTTGGGTTTGTCCACTTTTTATTCAAACTTGGATAAAAACAACTCAGGGTGAATTGTGTTCAGTTATTTTTCTGGGGCTCTAGTGTGGTTAGTCACATGACATCTTAAACTCATGTGATTGGCTAACAAAGTTCTTTCTATGTTTCCCTTGAACAAAGATGGCCAATACTCGCATACTTTGGTTTGCACTAGCCAAACAACTGCAATATGGATTCCTATATGGATATGATAAACCTGTTAACTGTCACCGTTCCTGTTAAGAGGAACACCTTGTTACTTTGTTATTTCCCTATCCACTTGAATATTTCATAGTTGAAATTTAATCTAATCATGACAAACTAAAAATGTATGGAGAGGTATAAGACTCTAGATGAAATATTTGACAAATTAACAAAAAATCATTTTAAAAAATGTTAACGTTACTTTCATTTATAAAAATACCTCAAATGACTTAAAAATGTTTGAAAAAATATCTAATATTTAAAAATGATACATTTGTAGTTCACACGGTGCATTTTAATGTGTATACTCAATTACTGCTGTGACAGTTATCAGGTTAAAATAAACTGCTGTGTAATGTATATTTAGTAATTAAACAGTCCAGACAAGCCTTTTTTCCAAGAATGAAATTAACATATGAGCCTGAAAATTGTTTTCTTTCTACATCCATTGTTCCTCCTCTTGCTGTATCCAAAGCAGTTTCACTCACCCTAGCAAAAAATTTTAACAACACAATGGCTTTTTATACAGCCATACAGAGCCCTTTGACACATTACCCAGAGTGCCCATGTGGTCATTCAAAAAGACTGCAAAGAACAGCTTTCTTGCAGGAAATATAGTAACACATCCTCAGATTTACACACTACGGTCAGCATCTGCATATGAATGTACATTTATAATAATGAAAAGCCTTCAAGAGCACAGAGTCTAATTACTGTGCTGCGAAACACCTGCATAGTGCTTCAATTAGTCCCATTACCCAGCATTCTCTCTGGCTGAGCATTGATAATACAGCGAATGCAGACGCTGTGTAATTGTGTTTGCGTGCCTTGCTTGAAGCTGCCGTCTGCAACACATTAAAAATGAAACAACGCACACACGCGGACAAGTCTCACAAACACTCGACTAGCTAATCTCCTGCCTGAGTTAGCACTTGTTATGTTCACGGGAGAGTTAAATAGTATGGACCGATGCCTCCCAGACAAATGTCCCGCATTAGCATATGAATAAGTATTGTATTCTAATCTCTTTTCACTCAAGAACATTTGAATATAAACCAATTTCCTTCCTGTCCGTTCAGATTAGTCACTTTGCATTTTTCAGAAAGGACATGTTTAATATTCAGTATCATATTGTCATATCTTGTACGATATTGGTATATTATGCTACAATAGTATTTTATCACGTTACGGAGTGGGTTTTAAACATAGCTTTTTCTCTTTCTGTGGTGTGTATGGTTCTTTAAAGCGGTCATAAACTTTAGAGGGATGTTGAACAAAGTTTTAGTGTGCTATATTTTATCTGGGCTTTGAAGGTAAATGCTACAAGGTTTTTTTTAGAAACCCTCAAAGGAGCAAGTCTGCCTATTTGACATTAGGTTTATCATCTGAAGCACTATTAATGTTTTTTGCTGAGCGAACCTTTGAACTAACTTTGTGCTAAAATTCCATCTATCAAGAAGCCAGATCTGAGGGTGTGCCAATAGGCAACCCCCTAGCAACACCACAGCATTGTGGTAGTGATCAGTCATCAACAATAAAAACCACTCAGAATAGCTCAGCAACCACATAGCAATGTTCTAGCAACACCCTAGCAACTACTTAGCAACGCCCTATAGCACAACATTGCACCAAACAGCAAACATGTGAAAACGTGTAGTACACTGTGTGTCTAGTATCAAATGCGCACCCATCAGATAATAGATTTCTAGAGCTTTCATTAAATGACAGTATTAAAGAACTAAGGTCAAGACCCCTCAAATCCATTTCAATCTTCATTACACCACAGCATCCTAAGCATGTGCCAATCATTAGTCTCTGTGTTTCAGGTCACCTCTGGGAAATAGCCCATGTCATTGTGCCTCATCAAAGAATAAAAGATCTGTGCTAACACCAGGAAGTCACAGCACCCAATGACCACAGTGGTGCTATTGTGAATCTATTCACCTCTAACATAATTAGAGGTTAAGAGCTTTTAAAATGGCCCTTGACTCATTTGCTTCAGCAGAGCTATCATTAAAGGATTTGAGTTCTGCATGGGAGAGTCTAATAATTCTCTGCTCCGTACCGAGTGTGAAATCATCAGAGTACAGTGTCATGTCTCGCATTAAAAGCATTCACGGAAGTACTACAATAGCCATTAGTTTACCGGAGCGTCAGGATTCTGAAATGCAATTTGAAAAACAGATTTACTAATGCATCGCTGCTTGACTTATAGTATTTTTGTGTAAATCATGTTAAAGCAATATGACGCAAAACTGTCTATGCTTCTGGATCATAGGTTCTTCAACATTCTTTTGTCACAGAAACTGTAGAGAAAGTATAGAAAAGGAAAAAGTTACTTTTTTAAGTAAAGTTACTTTACACAAAGAAAACAGATCTAATTTTAGTAGTATTATAACTTTTAACATTAGGATATTGTTGCTATGGTATATTAAAACTTCGCACACCTTATTATTAGCAACCTAGTGTAATGTGAAAAAATATAATTTTGCATTGTAATAAAAAAGTGTTCTTTATTGTAAAGAAATAAAGATAACACTTCATAATAAGGTTGTATTTTGAACATTAGTAAATGCATATAAGTGTTACAGAATTAAATAATTAAGTCATTTTATTAATTGACTTAAGAGGTTATTTATTAATGACAAATTAGTTTTTAATTGTAATTAGTTTGTAAAAATTATTTTATAGTTTGTAACCGTACAACTGGGAACACATTATGGTTGTATTAGTTATGCAGATTTTAATTGGTATTGCTCTTGATTTTCATTACTGCATTAATGCAATATTCAGAATATACAGACAAGACAATTATAGCATTACAGTAATGAAAAAATCTGCCTGTCATGGCAGTAATATCACAATGCAGAAAAATATTAATTTCACAAAACCTTTCCCCTAACCTCCAAGCTGAGGTTTGCTTTCAAGTGCTGAACTTTAGTCAACTGCATTCAAGTCTTTGAAGAACAGCATCGGGCCATTACAATGACATATTCAATGAGTGGATTATCCTCTGTTTGTTCGATAGGTTGCCAACAAAACAAACACATCCCTTTACATATTAAACAGATTTATAATGTTCTGTCTGGTGCCCTGGGGACATCTAATTGCTTTGTTTGTTGTGATACCGAGGCCTGTGCAAATCTACTCGGCCCAAAAGAGCAGATATCAAAGCGAACATGTGTCCACTGGCATGTGTGAGGGTGATTGTATCGATGTAAGCAGCGCGCGCTGAATTTCAAAGAGGGATGCGTTGAACCTGAATCTACTTGCGGTGGGCTGACGGTGAAATGCCTGGGATTGAGAGTGGATACAATGTCAACATTCATTAGACAAGGCCCTAAATGAAACGGAGAGCTAATGGAGTAGAAACTAAATGAAAGTCTGCTTTCTGTGTGCGGATAGCAGGATAGATTCACTCGCTGGTTTGTACGCCACTTTTAACTCAGCTCAGCAAACTTACAGGCAAATATTAAATAGGTTTGTACGTAAGCCAATTTAACTGCTAATGAAAGCAAAACGGGGTATTAAAATAATTCATCTTTCAATTTTAAAAATAGCAAAGCAGTAGTTTTGATTAATAAGCACAATAGCTCCAGTGACCTTAAATCCTAAACACAAAATACGTCTATGAGAACTGTTTCTCAGTCTGGAATTAAATTATACACCGAATAAAATTAGTTACATATAAAAAATACCTCTATGGAGGTAATGATGAGCATCCAGCAGTCCATTAGCAATCTCATTCGTCTCAATAGATCAGCTGGCGCATGATGGCATTGGCTTCTGGCACCACAAGTACACTCACAACGAGAAGCTAAAGAAAGAAAAACATGTTTTTCAGTTTCATTTTAAATGACTAAAAAACAAACATGAAAAGCTGAAAGAGCCCAATAACTACCTGCCAACCTACACAAAAAAGTGCATAGCAACACCCTGGCAACAACCAGAACTCTCAAACATCAGACCAGTAAGTTAAGCACTGCTCAGATTTTCTTTATAAAATGTTAAAATCTGTTTTTAGCTTTAAATTGAAAGGTTGTGTTGACAGACCTCTTGAGAGCCATTTTATTAGCACTGTAAAATCCTTTTAACACTAATACAAAATAAGATGGAGCATGACACATGTATGCACACTCACTGGTGATTGACTTGTGGAGAATATTTGTATTCAGGATGATTTGGTCCAGTTGAATAAGCTCATGTTTTGTAATGATGATGATAATAGGAGCTTGTGTGTTATCATAAAAATATCCCACGGGTCCCATTACAGACATCAAACAGCTGCCGTCTCCACCTCTGTCCACCGGCTCCAACATCTGCTACACACACACACACACATAAGGATGTGGATAGACACCATTCACTCACACACAAAAGCAGACTTCCCGAAGAGCCAATAGGGGCTTCACATTTCACTACTTCGTTTTAAAAGACGAGACAAAGCCATTTGGCCGGTAAGAAGTTGTACTTTTAAGATGATAAGGGCACCAAATGAGATTGATTTACATTCAGACTCTGGGCAGATTCTTTGGCATCCTGTATTCACCCTTGTGTCATTTAAAAGCTGTATATGACTCTTTCTTCTGTGGAACACAAAATGAATTTTTTGATAAATGTGTTAGTAGTTTTTTTTATACAGTGGAAGTTAATGGGGGTCAATGCTGTTTGGTCCCCAACATCTTCCAAATATCTTTTGCAGAAGAAATAAAGTCATACAGGTTTGACATGACATGAGAGTGAATAAATAATCCATTTTGGGATTTTCCATTTGGGTTTCCAGCTCAGAGATGAGCAAAACCAGCTCTCTAATAAAAAACATCAAGAAACAATTATTACTTACATTCATTTTATAAATCAAAGTTTTATCTCATCATTGCTTCTCAATTATTTAGATTGCTAATATCAAATCGCTTGCTTGCATCAACAAAAGATGACAAACATTTAGTCACTTTTTTCTGTCCACGAGCGTCACAGAACCGCAAGTGATGTCAGCAAATCTCAAGAGACCCATTCCACAGTTTGCCAAACATTGTGCTCAGCGTTAGCCGATAGCTTCTTGTGTGCCAAACACATGCAGAAATGGGAGGGAATGTTCCACCACGTCCACCCAAAACTGACTAATCACAAGAAACCAAGATGACCCAAGCCTGACTTCACCGATCTGTTGGGTTTTTCCTTCACGGGCTCGAGATTAAGCCGAACAAATGGCGAGATTGTGCAAAAGAAACTCCATCTCCTTTCAAGCCAACTTTATTACATTGTGTTGTCATTCGATACGATGATTAGGACAATGACCCTTCAGTCTAAGACAGTGTATGGCTATACGAGACAGACATGAATATCCCTTGTTTCCCACAAAGGCAGCCTTAAATGTTAGCAGACATCCAAACTCTGCGAGGGACATTTTTGTTCTCGATTATGTAGAATAGACGGACACCAACAATATGTCTGGCGTACAATGATCATCTCTAGTGCCCATTTAGCAAAGTAAAGAAAGAGGAGCTTGTTGATTAAAAAGCTTTCTACTTGAGACATGTCTCCCATTAATTCTATTCAAACGCTCACATCAAATCGCCTTGTCTGGAAGCTAATCACAATGAATGATCTGCTAGCTAAAGCAGTGCAAAGAGAAGCCATTCATAACTGTTCCTAGCACCAATAATAAAGCCTTCTAATGCTTTAATGGCTTCAGCTGTTGCGGAGAGGGATTCATTTTCCATTTTAAAAGCAATTACGTTCACACGCAACAAAGGTGTGGCGTCTTTCGCTGAACTGTTTACCGCAAAGCCATTAGAAATGAACCCTTTGTGGGAACAACCAGGTTTAAAAACAATAGACTGCATTCAAATTACTCCAAGACTTCACCGACTGTGAGAATTTATGGCTTTCACAACAGCACTGATGGATTCTAGCTTTAAAAAACTTGAGCACAGACAGGCTAAAAAAAACGTTTCATCGGATTGACTTATTAGTGAGCCGTTCGTCGTGTCTTTGTCATTTTTAATAAGCGTACCCTCTCATTACTGTCAAGTTCTAAGGAATGGTCCTCTCTGACCTAAAGACGGTAATTTTGCCAACCGTGCGTTTTTTAACAGTCAGGGCCTTGTTCTTCTTCCTTTTTGTTTTCTGTGGCATGCAGCAGATTTGACTCCACGGCACAGTCGCCACTAATTAAAATATACGAGGAAGGAGCTTAACAAACCCTTATCCTTGAGAACTTCCGCTATCATGTCAGCCGAATCAGCAAAGACATAACTTACAGATTCATCTAGGAAAAACGTGCATTAGAGCTTGAATAAAACATGGAGGGTTATAAAACCGTTGTATTACTTTGACTTGATGATAAGTTTACAAAGAGCATGGATGTCACCTTTGAACTCTGACATTCAATAGATCCACCAGTTGTCTTCAGTCTAAATCAGACATCTCAGGAGGAAGCAAACCGGTACAAAGGGTCATCCATGCTAGCCATGCAGTTTTATCCATTTTGACAGAGAGAAAGATCAAGGAGAAACTCATGTGCCCACCAGCTGGTACCACTATTTAAACTGTCTGAGAGGAAATGGAAAAACTTTAATATCTCTGAACTGTTATATCAAAAACATTAAAGCACTTGGCTTCCCACAATATTTCATCTACAGGATTTTCCATCTCTGCTCCTTCACCGCTTAAGCTTCTTCTCGTCTTGGCAACAGGAGAAGAAATCTTGTAAGGTGGTGAAATATTGCGGGATGCTTTATGGGGTAGATTGGTCCCTGAATAAATATAATATTGATCAAACCTGACAGGTATTGCAAGAAAAGGTTATGCAACAACATGAATATGTGGTGTAACCTACAGTAGGAGGAGGAGAGAATAAATCTGCTCAGCGGGAGGATCATAAGCAAGTCTGGACTTAGAGAATCTTTCCTTTTGGCCAGCTGGCTAAGGATTTTATTGGTACATTTACTTCAGCAGGGCATCTCTTATAGTTTTTATAGTATTCTGTTTCCTCAATTCAGTGTTGTTCTTTGCAACGGTTATTAATATGATTGACCTGTCCTGTTCATGCCAAACAAATGAGCATCTCTGGCTGGAGCTTATAATTAGTAGAACCAGAGGCTTTTGAGGTAAACATACCCAAGGGAGGGCGGCCAATTATCTAAACATCAATTTCCTACCAAGAGGCCATCGCCTCTCACGTCTTAATTTCAGTTTTGTACCCCGTGACATTTCCCAACAAGTATTCTTGTTCAAGAGTAGATGGAGGATGAATCATCTGAAACTGTTCTCAGAACTCAGCGTTCTAGAAATATACTTCGCTCATCATTCGCTACTGATGAAGTCGTAATTACAGAGCTCTCGCGGTACGGCTGCCAGATACCATTCGGCATCACCTCCATCCTCGTGTCTCACTAACAGTAAAGCCAATAGAAAGAAATCCTGCACAGCCTTCATTCTGAAGCCGTGCTCACAGATGGTCACTGCCTTCAAACACTTTGTGCAACATCAATCTTACGGACATGACATTTGGCCCCCCTCCTGGTGCCTTACACAAAGGTTGCTTTTGAAAGATTACTTGGGAGAGCCATTTTCAGGAGAACAGAATCTGATGTATTTCGGTCTTGGAAAAACCTGAAAAGAAAGATTAAAAGCAGACTGCACCTGCTATTGACATATTTTTGGACAGGGTGAAAAATGGTTATCCTAGTTTTACAGTTTTTTAATTTACTGCATTAAACATTCTTGTGGAGTTTCTTCCCCTTCCTTCTGTGCTTTGGATACAAACCCTTGACCCTAATTACTGTACATCAGCATGCATCTCATCTCACATTATTTGTGCTTCAGACACAAATGACCCCCTGGCCTGTTGTGTGGAGGTGTGCTATTACTTTTTCTGGCAAATGCTGAAACTGGCATCCAACCTCACAAAACCGCATGTAAGGACGGACCAAAACATCCGACTAGGGCTGAAGCTTTTTTCATCTGAGTCAGTAAGCAACACCCTAAAAATCACCATGGCAACCACATAACATCATGCAAGAACACTGAATACCATAGCGTTCGCATTATTTTGCAAATTATCAAATTAAATTAAACATTTTTTTCAGAATTGAGCAGCCCTAAACTGAACTAATCCATAATGCAAGCTCTTTTGACAATACCAGCACATATTCTATAACCAAAGAAAACTATTTCATCATTTGTCACCTTATTTATACAGATGTTTCTATGTTTGTTTCATCATCAATTTATTTTTGATCTAAGATGTAAGATCAGTAAGACAAGACTGCTTTGCTGTCTCCCTGCACCATGCCAGCCCTGTTAGACATCCAATAAATCACCCGTGCGTTAACTGGCATGAACGCTCCTGCCTGGCAAGACATGAATTGAGCCTAATACAGCATGGATCAGTACCACCTGTTCTCTCAAAACAACAAGCCTTAGAACCTTAAACTTCACGGCTTACGTTTCAAGGATAACACTTAAAACATTCTTAAAAAGGACTACTGTGTTATGTACTTTGATTTGAATGATAATGTGTGATAAGGCCAATATCAAATCCATTATCTTTGTAATTAAGTCAGCATAATGGCCCTTGCTAGAGGTCGAATTTTCTCACTTGTGATTGTCAACAATATACAAAATTCATAGCTGCGCATTTTATATTAGCTGCTTATATAAGGTAATGTAACATATTAATTTTTAGTTATTTGTGCCGTGAAGCCAAGGTGCACTTTTATTATTCATGCCTAAATCTTGAGATTTTGAATATTTTAAACCCTCTAAAGCCCGTAAAATGATGAAGTACAGCCATCAAATACCTTTTAGCTCTTGTAATATCTGGTATAGCAATAAAACGACACTGTCTTAATCATGTGAAATGGCAGATTGAACGACTACAGCAGGAAATTTCTAGGAAGCATACTTTTATAACATTACTGTAAATGAAAGGAGAAGGTCATTAACAGAAGCCTGAACTTAATGTCTGTAAGAAACTAAAAGGGAGCTTAAAAAAAGCACTTTTCAAAAGCTCTTCCTGGAGGAACACATATATTTCCTGAAATGCTATGCTTTTTTCAAAGCTTAAATTTTGCAATGAACATTTTTATAATTACCTAAAGGTCGGCTCCATTAAAGCAGTTTGTAAAGCAGGCCGTTTTATTTGTCCTTGGCCGATTTTAAGCAATAAAAAAGGGATTACTTCAAGAGATGTTTCTCTGATATCACTACATACACAAGGAGTTTTGGAGGCTTAGTGCAGAGCAGGTTCTTGCTTGTCAGCAGCTTTGCGCCTGCTTTGTCAATGATTGAATTTAGAGCCTTTAACGCCCAGAATTTTATCAGGCCATTCATAACAAACGACTGGAATTTCCCCAAGTTCAATCTAAACTTACCATTATTGATCAAAGCACATGGCATATCTGAAATTGAATTGGTCGTTTTGAAAAATATATAACAAATAAGAAGTGAGCCTCAGTTTAATGCCCTTCGCATAGTTTTTAAGCATTATGCAAGCATTTGAGGTAAAAACTAAGGGACTGCTTTTCTCCCTTCTGTTCTGTTGTTCAATTCAGTTTTATTTCTAAAGTGCTTTTCACAATTTTGCATGGTTGAAAAGCAGCTTTACAGATAATACATAATAGAATGAACAATAAAACTGTACAGAAATAACGGAAAAAGAATGATAGAAAACAGAAAACAGTACATCTTACACATTTGCCCTAACAAATTATCTTACTTCATTAATAACTAACTTATATATATATACTTATAAAAATATAGTATACATGCATCATATCTAAACACTGTGCACGTAAGTTCTACAACGTGACGTAAAAAAATTATACGTGGTTAATAGTAAAGCTTCAATTATGGGCTTACAGCTCCCTCTAGTGGACAGTGCACAACTTGAGTCCTAAAACTATAAAAGAAGACGTTTGTATGCTCACGTATCTTGTTGAGGTTACACATTAGTCAGTGTAATGTTGTGTAAGGTGTCTTATGAAACAGTACATACTGTGCATTAGACAATCACTATTATTACTTACATTTTGTAGCCCTAAAACGTGAATGTGACGTCTATGAGTTAGGCTACCAAACAAAAAAAAAATCAATAGACTAGAAAGATTGGAATATTCCTTTTCTGAATATTTGTCAGTATTTATACTCTATTACATGATATACCTATACTATCATATATTATTATTATTTTCTAAAAACAAGTTAAAACAGCCGGGCCATGAATAGGTCACAACAAGTGCACTGACCAGAATATAAACCATGTTAATAACCACCACGAGGGGGCACAAAACTCTCATTTAAATCGTAAGTTCGTGCACAGGTTCCCAAACTGAGATAGGACAACTTTATGTAAAGAATAAAATAACACAAAATGTATTTCTTGACACACTAATGTGTGACGAGTGCACAAGCAGCACAATGTCAGTGTAAAATAAGGGCAATTCATTTTAGACTAATCAACATATTTTCACTATGCATCATTATTCGGCATTTACAGATATCTAAATTGCTGGTTTCTGAAGAGAAAATGTCTTACCGTACTCGTGCACCATATTGAAAAACGTCAGAAACGCCAGAAAGCTGCAGTTTGGCACGTGTGCATCAGCAGCTGTCAATCCCACAATCCACCTAGATAGCGTGACGCTCAGCTTTCATAAAAATAAAGGGCACGCTCACCCTTTGATGAATATTCGTCTTAAAATGTATAGATTTTTTCAAACAGTTTATTTGAAATAAAGGTGTTGTAAACAAATATGTTTAGTTTACTGCTTATAGTTTTATATTGTATTGTAAAGTGTTGTATTAATATTTTAGTCTGTAGGCCTGCAGAGAAACACTACGTTTGGGCAGGTGCTTTCTCTAAATTAATCATTTTAAAACATTTAAATCGGTGAATGTGTGTAAATGTGTTTTCAATTCAGTCAGTGCACTTGTTTTATAACATGTCATGTGTCATACCCGAATATTCTTCAGTGAGTGACAGTGTAACATCATTCCCCAGCACTGACTTTTTTTTAGTTGCATGAATTGATGTCATAATTTTACGCATATTTCCCACGAACGAGAGCAACAACACACCAAAGAAACGTGACGGGGCTGGATCTCCAACACGGGGCTGAACCAATAGCAGCTCGGAAACCCGAGTCACTCATTCTGATAATCTGTACACGTGTCGTGCTTCTGCCCAATGGACGGGGGAAGGCGGAAAATCGTTGCGTGTACTGCAACTGCTCCTAATCTCAAACTTCAGAGAGAGGCGTGATGTGGCCGCGGGACGACTGAAATCCGAGATTGTTTATGCGTCTGGACAACTATTGACTTCCTTTGGACCTTTAGGATGGACTAAACGCAACCATGGTGGTGAATTCCGTGCATTGGTTTCGCAAAGGGCTGCGGCTTCATGATAATCCGGCTTTGCAGGAAGCTCTCAATGGCGCGGATACTGTACGTTGTGTTTATATTTTGGACCCATGGTTCGCAGGTTCTGCCAACGTTGGAGTCAACAGATGGAGGTTTGTGGAGTGTATTTTAGGGGCAGGACTTGTGATCTGTAGTTGTGTAGGTAGATTGATGGGTGCTAGTGTAAAGAGGGGATATGGTGGCGCGTAACTGCGCAGCTGGCGTAGTGTTTTGGCCCTCACATGCGCCAACCTAGTGCGTGTGTTAGCTAGGAAACCGATGTGTAATACTGACGCAACACGTGTGTAAATGTCTATTTTACACACACACTATCATATGCTTGTGTTTGTTGCCGCTGTTTCAGAGAACTCTTATAAAATAATATTACAATATCGTCATTACTCAGGGCCCAGCTGCTGTTCAGAGCAGGTGAACAAACTTTTTAAGTCAACACATTGGCTAAACTTACATAATAAACAACCACTTTCGTTTTAATCAATACGCGAAAATGAAAAAATATACTGATCGTCAATGTATGAATTATGGCTGACTGTAATTGTGATGGTGCCGTTGTGACTGAGCGAAACCATGGAAGCTAACGCAGGCTAATCGCCGCCAGTTGATTTGTTCACGCCCACTTGCTCACTTGCGTTTTATGTAACGCCTAAATTACTAATTTCATTACTGCGTCATTGCTTCGGATATATGTCTCCGTGACTGCGACACGATAGCTGCAGCACGCAAAGGCCGATTTAATAACGCGCGAGCAATAAAGTAAATTCAATATCGAGTCACGTGATAAGCGAGTCTGATTCACGTGTTTTGTATTATCAGGTATGCTAGAAGCTGTGTTGCGCGGATGAAAAACAAAAAATCCAAAATAAGATATTGTTATAGATTATTATATAGAGCATTGCCATGAATGCGAGTAGTTCCGTTTACATTTCTAGAATGGTTCATATAAATTGGTCAATAAACAATAGATTTGTATGTAAATACATATGTAAATATTGCACCTTTAAAGAACTCCATTTGCATTTATTTTTTATAGATGAAGTGTATAAATTGCTTTGGCTCTTAAAATGCTTTCTCATATCCCAAAATAATATGAAGAGCCAACTGTAAATGAATATTGATTGTAAATACATAAAAATATTCTCCCCAAATGTTTTCACTGTGACACACTGTCAAAATATGAGATGTTATAAGATTGTAAAACTATAATAAAATATTATGGAATAGAGCATATGTATGTGATATCCCAAATAAAAAGTCTTGCTGTAATTGAAAACAAGGTCATTTGCTAAAAAGATCGTCTGTGTAAGGTCACAGATTTTATATACAGAAGGAAAAATATGTCTTTTACATTTCTTATTAATATTTCACATTTTTCACAAAAATGTTTTCTTATAATTTTTCACATTCTTCAAATAATAATACATTTTTTTCTGACAGATTTTTACTGGAATCATTAGAAGACTTGGACACAAGTTTGAGGAAACTGAATTCAAGGCTCTTTGTGGTACGGGGACAGCCTGCAGATGTCTTCCCCAGACTCTTTAAGGTCAGTATAACACATGATGACATTTGTCTTGCCCTAACATCTAAACATTTATGTCTAGTAACCTGAAAGAATTACATACTGAATCAGAGTTTGATGCCCATAAAGTTCTGAGTTTGCAGTGCAGTCATTCTTTCTTGTTCAGGGTGGTCAATAGTAGTTTTTGTTGTTGTTTGGTAAAAAACTGGTTATCATGCTAAATCTGTGCATGGGCTGGATAAATAGCAAGTGTCTTGAGCTCCATATAACAGTTGACTACAATACTAGATATTGTTGTGAAGTCACATGGAGTTCTGCAACAGAAAATTCTTAGAAGCCTGAATCAGATCAAAACATTTATGGCTTCTCTTATAACATCAGCTTGGAGAGGATGAAGTTACCAGCTAATTAGTTAGTTGACGTTTTATGTTAAGTGTATATGATGTCTTATACAATATACAAGTTATACAATATTTTGGCTGGGTCTGGTCATCACCAGTTCTTTTATTTCTCTTGAAAACCATGAAGGAACTCTGAGCTGTTGAAACATTTTCTTCTTGATGTTTGGCAGGTGCCCTGTTTTAAGTAATCACAAGGCCCAACACTTAAAACGCAGTGCCAAATAGCAAAAATTTGCATTTGACTGCACAGCTTTTCATCTGCCATCAAAGCATATAGAAAGCAGTGTGAGAGATGACTGCCACTCCATCACAAGCTTAGTGTGGCGAACATGTACAGTACCAGGTAGTGTAGTCATCATCTTAAATGTGCAGATTTTCCATGTGCCACAGGAAGAAATGACAGTAACGCAATGTTACAGTGACCTTGTTAGGCAACAATGGCAGCTGAAGATGTTTTTTTTTGTTCTATTTAAAGACCAACATAAACATTTCAGCATGAAGGTTGATGTTATGTATCCATGCCCTTTGTTTTATAATCATTAACGTTTCACAGCAAAACATTGCTGTGAAGGACAAAATTACTTCATGTGTGTTTGAGGTTGTTGCATCATTTTTGTTGTTTTTGGTATTTCGTGGTTTTAATCATGAATATATGTTCGTGATTTATTATTATTATTATTATTATTATTATTATTATTTTTAAGCATCATGCAACCACTGCTGCTTATTAAATGTAAGTGAATGTCTAGTGAAGACACATTGAAGAATCTGAACTTAAAATGATTTTTTTTAAAAAACACATTTACATTGAAAGAGGTATTTCATTGATAGAGTATCATAGAAACTTGGAGGTGGGCTCATTGGACATGGACACCTGGGGGTTTCTTATAACTTTTGTAACTTAGTGTTAAACTAAACGTCCTGTATGTGTTACTGATTTGCAGGCAAGGTTAAGGTGGTTTTTGTTATAAAGTTTCTCTTGTCCATTAAACCAGACTGTTGAAACAGTCCTCTCGCTGATCCACAGCAACACAGCATTCACAGGTTTGCAAGAGGGTTTCTATGGTCGCCTTGGCAGGTTAATAATGCAGTTTATGCAAGGTTGGCTTGTATCTTAGTAGGGAAAAGTGCTTTGTATAACCATAAAGATGTAGAATTAGCTGCGGTATGCAGGAAAACCATCATCGGAGCAAATTATCTGTACTGTGTATAAGGATTATGATAAGACTAGTAATCATTCACCTTTTCAGGCTTCCTTGGGGACAAAATGTAAAATTGGTCACTGGAAGTACTTTACTTGGTTGACTAGATTTGCTTTAAGAAATTGTTACCTCACGTTATTTTTATGCAGCTGCTTTTGAAGAGACTTGCTTTGTTATGTATTTTAATTTTGTTTTTGGTTAATTGTATAATTTTACATCTAATTGATCTCTCTGTCTCTCAGGAGTGGAATGTCACACGTCTCACGTTTGAATACGACTCGGAGCCTTATGGGAAAGAACGAGATGCAGCTATCATCAAAATGGCGAATGAGTACGGTGTGGAAACCGTGGTACGAAATACTCACACGCTCTACAATCCAGACAGGTGGGTGATGGAGTGCTTATTAAACGGCACGATACATTTCATAAAAAAAGCTCTGACATCAGTTGAACCATTGCTGCAACAACGGGGTGTTTAATTAAACAAGTGATTCAGCGATTATTCTCTCAGAGTTAATTCATCTACAAACGGGAGCGGCAACACGCTCATGGCAGAGACTAAAATCTCACCCGGCTTGATATTTGATGTGTAATTTTTTAAAATTGGCCTATGTTCATTATTCAAGCTTCTTTTGTTTATCAGGGTAGCCAGGTGACATGTTATATGTTATGTAAATCTATTTTTTACAGTTTTAAAGTCATATGTTACCTAAATAATGAATGCTGTTTTTGGTTTGCACGTTTTACTTGTTGCTATGGAACATGGTATCATATGGCATGGCCATTTGTGGGATAATTTGTTTGGTAAACATTCTGAAATGTAGAAAAATATGACTTCTTAGTCATAGTTTGTAGTAGTTGATTTGTGAGTTAAGGTATATTTCTTTATTTTTTCTTTAATTGAATCAGACGAAGCAGTTCAGAAATGAGATTCATTAAAGAAATGAATCCTTCGACACAAATGAATTAAAAGGTCATGACAATTTTTAGTTTAAAATGATGGAAAAGAAAAGTAGCCCGAATGAAAACAACAAATGAAAACAATTTTGTTATTGTCACACTTGTATCATTAAAACAAAGTTTATGTTTGTCTTTCCTTTGAAAACAAATGTTACTATGACACAATCAGATAAGAGTTATTGAGTCTTCAATGCATTTACATGCATTCTCTCCCAGAACCTTCCAGACAAAGTTACAAAAGAGAAATTAATGTCTCGTGTAAAATAAGTGGCCTTTGCGTAAGTTACATAAATGAAACTGGTAATACGCCCAGACTTAACACCTCATTCAGCAGGGAATAGCGTGAGCTTGCATGCATACTCTTGTATAAAAGCACACGCGGGTGTGCGTGTGACGTCCAGAGGCTCGATGCTGCCATCAAGTGACTGAACGGAGGTGCAGATGGTCACACTGTGAAACATGTGCTGTGGGGTGGGAGGGTGAAATAGCTCCGCATGCGAGTCACCATTGCAAACATGTGCGAGCCGAGCACCGGGCGCCCTGGGATACTACAGCGTGCGGAGAAAACTGGCCAATAGCGGAAGCTCCGCCCCAGACAGTTATAAACAGTTGTGTAAGATCAGAACTATAAATAAGAAGCAGACGGGTAATGTGACGAGGATAATATCACTGTCTAAGAAGAGACAATGAGACTATTAGTTCCTCTCCTGAAGGAACCCTGTGGTTTCTGGGGAGATGTGTGTCTGGATTTGCTTCTTGTGAATGTGGGGAAATGTGTTGTGTCCGGACACACTGCCAGATGAACTTTCCCAGTTGATCTAGAATGACAGCTTTATTGACCTTGTTTCCTTAGGAAGAAACTTGCGACCTTATTAAAACACTACTACGGGTTGGCTGAAGCATATTGGCGTGCAAAAATCCTACTGTTTCCTTCTGTAAAGCAAACTTTATTTGTTCATGTAAGGGTAATAATTTTTTATGTGATTTAATATTAGTATTAGCCCTTCAATATACAGAGATGCCCAACTTTGAACTAGTATTGACATTTTTGCTCTTTATTCAAATATTTTAATAAAACTTTTGTATGCATGTTGCATTGGTGTGTTTTGTGGTATATTGTGTAGTCCTTTATATAGGTTTAACAAATATTAGTTACAGATAATATTGTAGTCAATATTTGCTTTATGTTTGTGTGTACATGTTTTTTATATTAGGATAAAACCCATGTTCTGTTGTATTCTATAGTTTTTGACTCTTGTCCAATAAACATCTTAATAGTTTAGTGTTTTGTCCATTTTATACCATACACCTTATATTTTTAATCTGAAAAAGCATTAAAAGACTTTTTGTCATTACTTTTCATTCAATGCTATTTTTGCTTGAAATAATTGGCATATAGTAATTATAACCCACTCTGACTGATATTAGAAATGTTTATTAACCTTCACACCTAGAGAGTCACTTTTGATAGAAGATGATAAGACTAAGCCGTGTTTTTGCTTTTGCTTCAGAATCATCGAAATGAACAACCACAGTCCCCCCTTAACCTTCAAGAGATTTCAAGCCATCGTGAACAGACTGGAGCTGCCCAGAAAACCCCTGCCGACCGTCACTCAAGAGCAGATGGCCAGGTGCCGGACGCAGATCTCCGCCAATCATGATGAACGATACGGTGTGCCGTCCCTCGAGGAGCTGGGTATGAATGTCCTTTTAATTTAAGACTTAACTTTGAGGACTTTTTTGCATTATTCACTCATTCAATTCGCAATGGTAAACATCATTTGATTTAAAAAGTAATCTGCAACTTTGTTTCAAACTAAGAAAGGTGATAGAAAGTTGCATATGGCAGCTTTAATGTTGGTCTTTATACATATTGTTTTTTAAATATAGTGTAAGTGCCTAAAAAGAAAGATTTTGTACCGAAACGTGATTGAAATGGTTTTTAATCCTGTCGTTCATCAGGTTTTAGGACTCAGGATGACAGTGCACATGTGTGGAAGGGAGGTGAAACTGAAGCATTGGAGAGACTTAACAAGCACTTAGACAGAAAGGTGTGATGTAAAGCCACTTCATACAAAATAATAACGTTTACATGACATTTAATAATGGTATTCTATAATATGTATTATGTTTGTATTCAGGCTTGGGTAGCGAATTTCGAAAGGCCTAGAATAAGTGCTCAATCACTGTTCGCCAGCCCAACCGGTCTCAGTCCTTACCTCCGATTCGGCTGTCTGTCATGTCGCGTGTTTTACTACAACCTGCGGGAACTTTATATGAAGGTAAGAAAATGGCATTTACCTTCATTCCAGTCTTTTTATCCAAAGCAGACCATTAACATCCCGATCGCTTGCCGTTTTACAGCTACGGAGACGCTCCAGTCCCCCTCTCTCACTCTTCGGTCAGCTGCTGTGGCGAGAGTTTTTCTACACGGCGGGCACCAACAACCCCAACTTTGACCATATGGAAGGAAACCCCATCTGCGTGCAGATCCCGTGGGATCATAACCCCGAGGCGCTGGCGAAGTGGGCGGAGGGTCGGACGGGGTTTCCTTGGATCGATGCCATCATGACACAGCTCAGACAGGAGGGATGGATTCACCACCTGGCCCGACACGCCGTGGCCTGTTTTCTCACTCGTGGAGATCTGTGGATCAGCTGGGAGAGCGGAATGAAGGTACATGACATGACATCACTCAACTGTATGATATATAATTCCTGAGGACTCTGTGAAGTTAAACTTGCCTTTTTCTCTTTTATTTCCTTTTTCTTCCCTTTCTTTCTCTTCTCTTCCCTTCCTTCCTTCCTTTCTGTTTTTCTTCTTTACTTCTTATTTCTTTCTTTACCTTCTTTCATCCATCTGTCCTTCCTGTATTTTTGTTCTTTCCCTATCTTTCTTCCTTCCTTTCATTTATTTCTTCTTTTCTTTCCTTCATTGTTTTTTATTTTCACATTTTTACCTACCCTCATCCCTTAATTCCTTTTTTTTCTTCCTTTCTTTCCTCATTTCTTCCTTTCTGCGCCCTTTCTTTCCTTTTTTTTCTGCCTTGTCTCCTTTCTTTTTTCTGTATTTCTTTCCTTTTTTTCCTTCATTATTTTCTTTCTTTCTTTTTTCCTTTCTTTTTTTGTTTCTTTCCTTTGTCTTCTTTTCATTCCTGCTTTCCTACATTTTTCTTTCCCTGCTTTTCTTCCTTCCTGTTTTGCTTTCTCCTTTCCTACATTTCTTTATTCTCTCCTTCCTTTTTTCAACATTTCTTCATTCCACATCCCTTTCATCTTTCCTCCCTTCATTCCTTCTATCCTCTCTCTCTCTCTCTCTCTCTCTCTCTCTCTCTCCATCAGGTGTTTGAGGAGCTGTTGTTGGACGCAGACTGGAGCGTGAATCGCGGGCAGCTGGATGTGGTTGTCCTGCAGTGCGTTCTTCCAGCAGTTCTTTCACTGTTACTGTCCAGTCGGCTTCGGTCGGAGGACAGATCCCAGCGGCGACTACATCAGGTACACAAGCCGGTCCTAACCGCATCTGGATCACAGTCACACAGGATGAGTCATATTCACTGACAGATTTGTGTTTCATAAAGGCTTATGTAAAGCATCACAGGTTTGGACTTCACTGTGAATATTCAAAAGAAACAATGACTTTGTGAAGGGTACCAGCTGTTGCTTTTATAAGTCAAATCTTGGGACTAAAGCTCTTGTTATCTCAAGCGACATTAGTCCACAAAGCCTGACGTCGATTCTTTCTTTGATTCTTCCTGTTTTCCTTTTTTTTTTTTTTTTTAGAAATTGGCTTTACCAATAGAACAAAACATACAAAGCCCTTTTGATCTGTATAATTTATTGTTGTTTCGTTGATTTCTAAAGCAAGCATCACTTGCATTGCACATATTTGGATTTACGTGTTTAAACCTTAAGTTATGGACGATTTAGAAAAATGAAAACAACCCTTCAAATAAGTTTTTGTTTATATACTGTGCATTCTGTTTTCACATAAAGGAGGTACATCCCAAAGTTGAAAGACTTTCCCAACCGCTACATTTACGAGCCGTGGAACGCTCCAGAATCGGTGCAGAAGGCGGCCAACTGCATTGTGGGTGTGGACTACCCCAAACCCATGATCAATCACGCCGAGAGCAGCCGGCTCAACATCGAACGCATGAAGCAAGTTTACCAGCAGCTCTCACACTACAGAGGCCTTAGTAAGTGATAAACACGCTTTGCAACAGAGTTAAAAAAAATTTTTGTGTTGTTTAGTTTTCAGAAACTACAGTTTATGTTCATAAGTGTTCAGGTAAATGTTAAAAATCCCTCTCTCTCTCTGCAGGTTTGCTCGCCTCAGTCCCGACAATCCAGGAAGAGGCGGAGCCTCCGATGTCAGATGACTCTCAGGCCAGCAGCAGCACTGGAGGTGAGAAACATCACAACTTATTTACAGCTATTGTTAGAATTTTTATTTTATAGTTATGCAAATATAAAAGTTGACGAGCAAGTAGGACTGTCATTACAAATCCTGGAGAGACTTGCACAAAAATATTATTTTATGTTTTTTTTTTTACATTTTATTGATTTATATATTAACATTTATTTATTTAGACTTTTTTTATTCAGACCATTTTAATTATTGATCGATATCAGAATCTAAATAGACTTTCAACCAGTGTTTGAACAGTGTTTTGAGAAACGTTGCCTACCCTAGCTTTAATTTTTGTGTAATGTCATTGTAAATGATTTTCAAGGTACATCTGCATTCTTGACAATGTAAATAAATGCCCTAATGGACCTGCCACTGTTTATTATGTAATTTTGTATTAATTAAAGAATAATATTGACACGCTAGAGGTCCATTTTACTGTTTAAATAACAGCTTGTGTTTGGTTGCATAAATTAGTTGTTGCTACAGTTACAACTACAATAGTAATCGCTGATGTTATAGGCCTCTCGTAACTCCTTATATTTCTTGCCCGATGGCTTTTGTTCTCTAAAGGTCAAGTCTCCGCCCCCTCTCACACCAGCCCACCCCAGCACCCTCAACCCCACCCAACTCTGAGACCTCCACCCCAATCTCCAGCCCCACAGCGACGTCCTCCGCCCCCCACGCTCAGAGGAAGAGGGGTCGACCCTCTGAGCTCCCGAGCAAACAGAAGTCAAAAGTCAAGCACACCAGCCAAGCCAAAGGAGTCGAGCAGACGACAAATGACAAGCAGTGACCACAGGTGAATGGAGTACAAAAACAATATATCAATATAGAGAGTCGTTCCGGATCAT
The DNA here is from genome assembly GCA_019155185.1 of Beaufortia kweichowensis. Taxonomy (NCBI): domain Eukaryota; kingdom Metazoa; phylum Chordata; class Actinopteri; order Cypriniformes; family Gastromyzontidae; genus Beaufortia; species Beaufortia kweichowensis. The sequence continues at coordinate 8,732,944 of CM032816.1, forward strand.
GATTATAAAACATGTTTCTGCTCTGTTCAGGCTGAGACTGCTTTGGCAGTCAAATATCAGAGGGAATCGGAGGACTGCCTCCCTGAATCATCCAGAAAAGGCAGAGAAAAGTGTGAAATGGCGCCACCTTCTGTAGCAGAATAGAAACTGCAAGACATGAAAATAATGTAACTAAAGCTGTAATTCTGTCAGGGCGTTATAGGGCTCCAGTTTCCCAACCATTCTCCAATAAAGCTGCTTTTGTTTTGTCAAGATCTGAATCATTTTAAAGAAAGAAATGGTTTCCCCAGATAAAAATGGCCATTCAATCACCCACACATGTATGAGTTTAGTCTGTAAAGTACAAAAGGAGATATTTTGAACTGGTTGATTACTTCTGTATAGTTACAATGACTGTATAAAGACTGGAGCTTTTTAAGAAGGAAGTGAAATCATAATAAAACGGTCCATATGACTTATATCATTTATACACACTTGCAGTCTTATGGGGCCTTTGCATCCTTTTTAAAGCTTGAAAGTTCTAGTCTGCATTTATTGTAATTGCATGGAAGAAACGATCAGTACTTTCGTCAAAAAATTTCCTTTTTTCTAACACAGAAGAAAGTGTAACTGGTTTGAAATGAAACAAGGGTGTAAGACATTAATAGCATATATAGGTAAACCGTTTCTATAAGGATGATGTATAACATTAGGAAAGGTTAGGTAAAGGAGTATTTCACTGACAGTATTCATGAAATCCAGCTTAATGTTATGCACTCCTTGCATTTATTGGTATAAAAACATATAATGAGACATTGGATATAATGCGACCTGCCGTGGTCTTGCCACAGGAATTGAGAGTAATGTTTGTATGAGATCTGATGTAGTTTGTCTCTAATGGCTTGCAAACCAGAAGCAACTAGTTCGTACAAGCAATGAAGAATTTTTATTTCTTCAGTTTCTGGTTCAGTTATATTTCTGTATAAATATACGCTTTGTATACTTAACAAATGCAAACATTTCGTTAGCTCTGGCTGCACTACAGTTTTCAAAATTTGAATAATATTAAATGTTCAGTTTCTAATTCAATAAGCTTCACCAAGTGATTAATTTACATTTCGCAGTTTTCTAACATTTGTCAATAAATTGTACATTCCAGTACGTGTTCATTTACAATAATTTAACAAATAACGTCTCTCCAGCGATGTGGAACAGCTTTATTTATTTTTGTCCCTTTTTCTTTTTTGTATTGTATAAAAGAGTTTATTTTCATTAAAAGGCGGACGGGATTGTATACGCTGTTCTGTTTGTAGGCAGTAATTTATTGAAGCCTTTTCACTGCATGCTTCTGTCAGCGACAAACGAAATGTTCCTGCGGTATATTGCATCTACAATGTTTAACTGTAGAATACAATATATCAAATAAATTTCTTTAACCTATTTGAACCTTTTTTGAGTTTGATTTACTTGTAAGAATTAGTATTTTCCTGAGTAGTTGTGCTTGCTAAGATTACTCGACATGACCTGCAACAATAAGTTTGTTTCACTTGTTTCCTTTTTGATCGAACATTTTTTGGGCTGTCATGATTTTGCCTATTTTACACGAATAGAAAGTGTAAAATGAATCATATTTTAGCTACACATGCATGAAAACACTTAGTCACCAAAGGCCTGTTGATTTGCATTAAGTGATTAAAATGATTAGCATTTGTATAATATAATCATAAATCAGTTTATCTATCAATCTTTATGGGTATAAACCCAGATAACAAGAACTAAACAATTATTGTAAAATTTTTTAATCTTCACTGCTAATCTGCACTTAAACTTTACACTTGCCTAAAGTCACATTTATATTATTAGTTGTTTGTTACTTGGTTTATTTTAAATGTAGGAATAATGCTGCGTCAATGATAGTTTCTTATGTGTAATATTCACAATATTGCATCAGTAGATGTCTGAGTGCACTGTAAGGCACACCACCCTGGTATGGTGTATGTCTCAGACTGGTATTGTAATATTGCAATAGAGCAACTGAATGCAGAGCTGATGTGAATGGGGTCCTGTGGGACCTGCACTAATGAGGGAAGAGCTCTCAGTTCTTGCCCAGGTCAGCTAATGTCTGCTCTTATAGAGCATAATGACCATAGAAAGACTCCAACTGTCTCTTATCTCTCTCTCTGCCTCTCCGGCTAATTTCTCTTTGTCCTCCACATCATCTGCCGAGTCCTCCAATGAAACTGATCTACTTGAAGTCAATAGCGTGCATTATCTGCATTCGGTCCAACGTGCGATGGAAAATAAGATCTTGATCACGACTTGCTCACGAAATGCATGTGATGTAGTGGTAGTGATTAACAGTACAGTAATGAATGGTAATGATACTGTATATATCACAGATGTCACGGGCGGCCTTGCAGATTTTTCATGTGTTATCAATGGCATCGATCCCGGCCGACATCATGTGCACTACTGCTGGCCCGCTCTTCTGTGGAGGTGGCAACTTGAGCTGCATTGATCTGGACCATCAATCACTAGCCAGGCAACCCTTTTAGAGAGACTACGCCTCTCTCTCTCTCTCTCTCTCTCTCTCTCTCTCTCTCTCTCTCTCTCTCTCTCTCTCTCTCTTTCAGTCATCCACTGACGACTTTAATGGCTTCACTGAAGGACACACGCAGAGCATCTAGTGCAAGGAGTGTCAGGGTTGTACAGTATGGGAAGTGAGGACATCCACAGCCGCTACGGCTTCCTGTGGCTGATGTAACCCCCCTGAGGACCTTTTGTAGGACGTTTCTGTAAGGAACCAAAACTCCACGCCAGGCGGGTGGTTGAGGAAAAAGTGCCATAATATTGCCAGCCTCATCGATCCCCAAGAAGGGACCAACGCCACCCCGCCCTGCCCCGCAGATGGTGCTCAGCCTGGCCATGGACTCCAGAGAGGATGGAGACAGCTGGATGGAAGAACAGTGGGAAAAATGGTACAGTAATGATACAGCCGTGTCCCCATCTCGGCCTTTAGAGCTGTACTTAACTGACCTTGGATCAGCTTATGTGATTTGTAATGTTATGAGCTGAAATGTTAGTTTTATGCGTCTTAAATGAAGTATGTAGGACTATGGGCGCGATAGTGTGTAACTTAATATGTGCGGATGTTGCTTTTGTTCTAATTTTAGACATACTTTGAAATGTGCTTTTAGCATTCCACAGTACAAAACTGTAAAAGTAACTGAAAGGATAAAATAACTATGATTTGCAAAAAAGAAAGTGTTCTGGTTTGACTGCAGCGTTTAAAGTTGCACAAGATTTAGAAGCATTACTGAATCTGTTATTGATCATATTAAATTGTGTTTATCTTGTTAGCTTCTATAAACTGTGTGTGATTGCACATTCGCTAATGTATATAAAGTGAAAATACAAGGAATTCAGCATGTCTGTGTGCTTTAAAACCTTTTTTAGCGTAAGTATTTTAGTAAACGGTAAAAAGACACTACAAATAAAACCAAAGGCGATGTAGTAATAAATTTATTTTAGGAAGAATAGCAGAAAAATATAGCACGTTTGTGTTTGCTATTGCACAAATTCTTAATTTAAGCTTACCTTTTTAAGATTATAATAAAGTTTTAAGAGTAAAAGTAGATGCCTACAATGAAACCTGAAGGTTACATCATTGCAGCAGTTCTAAACTTATCAGATGAGCCGTGCCCTCTCTCTGTTAGTCCGACACTGATCTCGTGGAGGTGTGACGTATGATGCGTGTCACTGTCTGTGTGTGGGTGTATTGCCTCTCTGCAGGTTAACTAATGACATCAGTCTGAATGAATATGAGGACGATGACCTCTCAGAGGTGACAGAAATCACAGATGAGAACGGGATCACCCTCGACTTAAGAGTAAGTCTATATGTTTTACTGTTATGTGTTTTCAATTTTGAACCTGAACCTGCTGATGAACAAAATACAGTCTTGTTTTATGAGCTCTACTGTAGGATTTTAATTAACAATAACAAATTAATGTGTAATATAATTATTAATGAATATCAGTTTTTCATATTTAGCCTATATGGTTATTTTTGTTAAATATTTATTTTAAGTTAAATACTTTAAATACTTATATTTAAAATATTTTACACCACTTTACATAAGGTATGTGTAATTAAATGTTATTATTTATTATATATTATTATTGAAAACACATTATTGTAATGTGCTATATACATTCATATTTTGGAATTTTTTTATTTACATTTTTTAATTTAAATATATTTGTGTATATTCAGTTTTTAATATAGTTATATAAGAAATTTCATTTAAGGTTTCTTTAAATTCTTACTGTTTATTTTTTTTATATTAATCACTTACTCTAAACTGTAATCATCCTTTGCTATTTACCTTAATGCTTTAGTTTTAATTATTGATTTAGCAAAATCATGGTTTCAGACAAAATTTAGCTTGTAACAAAATATATATAATATATATATCATTTTATTGTCTCTAAACAATATTACACACGGGCTGTATTGTGAGGTTTTAAAAGGTGTGCTAGGATGCCACCTGCACATGTCTATAAGGGTTAATCAGCATCTGTTCTGTAGCTAATCTTCAATGGGCTAAAGTCCAGGTATGGCATTATCTGATTCCAGAGTCAACCTAAAGGTATGTGTAACTTATAAGCACAGATTTAATGTCACCGTTAATGTTGTTTTCATGAAATTTTGGAGACCAGTAAAATGCTGTCATCATTTACTCACCTTCATGTCATTCAAACCCTGTATGACTTTTTTCTGCAGAACACAAAAGAATATATTTTAAAGAATGTTGGTAACCAAGCAACCTTAACCCCCATTGACTTCCATTGTATGGACACAAAACCATAGAGACATTTCTCAAAATATCTTCTTTTGTTTTCCACAGAGGTCAAAAGCACAAACAGGAATATATATGAATGACGTGTGTAAATAAATGATGGTCAACTATAGCTTTAATATGAAAATAATTTAATTTCTCTTTTTCTTTGATTAGAGAAAGACTGTAATAATTACAATTATCTTTAGTAAGAAACAAGAGAAATCAGGGAGTTCCCTACTACAACATAAAACATGACGTGTATGTCTGTGGTTGTGTGTCTCCACCCCGTAACCAAACAGCTTTATATAATACACACGGTCATATGCTCTCGTACTGAGTGAAAAATCCTCTGTCTTGGCATTCTGTTTACCTCGCAGCAAAAATAGATTTCTAGGTCAAAAGCACATTTCTGGGATATAGATGTCCTGTCTAAAAGTGTGTAGAGGTTGTTTCAGTATTTAGCATGCAGTGTTGGAATGAAACTGTTGTTCTTACAGCCAAAGTCAATTAGCAGCTTAGTCATTGGATATTAAAGCAACGAGGGAGACGAATTCGGGGAGCCAATCACATCATTATTTGAAAACATTTTGCTCTATTAGTAAATAGCAAGAGTGTCTGTGCAAAGCTTATTAACCTCCTAATGCTGTCAAACTGTCATTTCTGTGTGTGTTTATCTTGTCTGTGTCGCGTGACACGCCTCATTGTTCTCCGAGATTGAATTAGCTTTCCTTACAGCAGCCAGGAAAGCAGCCACAGGCTGATGTCACCCCTCTCGTCCGATTGGCTGGCTGCCTCTGACTGCAGCTCCTTCTCTCTTGCCTCTAAAGCTCTGCTGCCTGCTCTTCCCAGGATCACATGACTCAGCCGGCCAATGAAACGCCAAGGAGCGGCCGGAGGAGGGGGGTGGTGGAACTGCAGACGGAGATGCTCCACTTGGACCTAATTGATGCAGAGGGAGGAATCCAGGAAGAAGAGGAGGAAGAGGAGAACGAGAGGCCGCTGGATCTCGTCGATGCCGTGGATGACAACCACAAAGAGGAACAGGGAGCTGGGCTGCCTGTCATTCAGCCAAAGCTGAAGGATTTCATCCCTCCTGTCGCCATGGATACCTACCGGCCTAAGAGACCCACCACCCTGAATCTTTTCCCCCAAGTGCCAAGGACTCAGGTGAGAAGAGCGCTTTTGATTTCTGCTGCCTGAGGCCTGTGATTTGTATTTGTGTATTTGAGGCAGGTGGTGATCTTTATGCAAACTGACTGCAAATTCTTCTTTTAGTAAAATTTCTATACTGCACATACAGGAATCTACCTTTTTAGTATGTATCTGGCTTTTCCTCATTCTCGTGTTATTCGTTTGGACAGATTTTTTATGTGTATTTTAGTCGTGTGTTAATTGGTGGCATGTAGCGTCGGTTTTCTTCGATACTCCCGGCCGGTGATGCTTACGCTAAAGCTTCCTGTTTGCGAACGCTCGCTCGGCCCACCTGCTATGAATCACTGCTATCCGCCCTCCATGTGTAATGCAATCTGACATGAGAGAGAGAATGGATCATTACTGTTGACCTGTGGGGGTCAAACAACAGGGGACGGCACTTTAACGGGCTGAACCGTACAAAACAAAACAACAAAATGGGAGTTTAACCCTCATTTTTGTGAAAGTCATGTGTGGAGAGGCCATGTATTTGGAGTAGACAGATGATGTTATGGCTTATGGATTGAAGATTGTCTATTTGATTGAACTTGTTGATCTGTCTGTTATTATTATATTCATTTTATTTTCATATTTAATATTGTTGATCTGTGTGCTATATAGTGCGACGGGTACAAACATTTCAATTTTATTTTCATTATTTTGTTATTTGTCTGTCTTTTGAAAATGTTTACAAGATCATTTTTTGTTTTTTGCTAGAAAATCTGTCTTTTTGAATGAAGCAGTATAAAAATGGCTTATTTATCTAAAAATCATCTTTAAATGGGTGGAAAGTTCCAAGTAAATTTCGTTTGAACCCTAACTGTATACTACATAATTTGATTATTAAAATTTATTTGAATATTTATATTTTTTACTTTCAGTACCTCAGAATGTGGACATCTTATCAATATTAGATGTCCCAAATTTAATTAAATGACATCCAGTGACAATAAAGTCCATTCCTTCTCTGTCTCTGTCTTGTGCAAAGCATTATGGGTAAGGAGGCTGCAGTTGTCCTACTAGATGGGAACTGAATGATTTAAGTAATTGCCCGTCACTGTGTAGTGTCCTGAAAAGACTACCAACATAGACTTTACTGAACTCAAAATGAGCTGAAATACTGTTTTATTATGCTGCTTGCTGTCATGGGTTATGTTCAATGTACTGTAAAAAGGACATTTCTGGTTATTAAGATCTTTGATAAATGGATTTGGTTTTAGAACAACACCGAACAACTATAATTTGCTGTAAACAATGCTTATTTTTAATAAACAGGACTAAAAATTACACTTCTGTCATCATGTACTCGTGCTCACATGCTCCAAATCATATGTTTTTTTCTTCAGTAATTGCATAAGATTTAGCATCTTATTTATAGCATTAAAGCTAATAGGAATTAAAGTAAAAATTCATTTAAAGGATATTTTACATCAGTATTACTTTCACCAGCTATCTGGTTGATGGCATGGGCTTGAAGACAAACTTCAGAGATAGAAACATATAGCATATACTGTTTACTGCATATTTATAATGTAAAAATCGTTTTTGCTTGAATGTGTAAGCCCGCCAAATTACATCCAGGTCAACAAACTGTTTCACAACTAAAGAGAGTTGTTGACGGCTTTAAATGCACTTCTCTCTCTTTAATCTTGTAATCTTGGCTTGTCAAATTGCTCCACGTCTGCGGTATTAGCGCGGCTCCTGAGATCAAAGAGCATCTGAGGAATTAGCAAGAAGCTTTTCCACAGAAAGTGAACAAAGATATTGGCTAGAGCTGTAAACAATGGGAAAGTATTCTCAAGGGATATCTATATATTCCTTAGCAAGGGAGGAGCCAACATGATGGCTGACCAGCTTACAGTCACCGGCATTATAATTCTGTACTATGAAATGTTTCTATTCCACTAGAAAATGGAGGACAAGAACTGACTTATCCACTGGGAATTGACAAAGTGGAAATTGCAGAATAAGACAGGTGGCTGGAGGGGAGGGATTGAAAAGTAAGAGGGATTTGTCATGTCATCAGGAATAGGAAAATTGTTTTTTTTTTACTTAGAATAACATGCAGGGATGACTGGTATGTGTTTTAATAAAATAAATAGTGTCATATTTACATCATGTTGGTTTAGTGGACTCGTATACAGTATGTACTGCGCAGCATGTAGTATGCTACTGTGCCACAGGAACATATGGTGTCACTCCTTAAATTACACAAATGCAAACCTGAAACTAAATCGCGTCAATTTTGATTTCATGTTGAGTTTGATACATTTTGCTTTTATTAGTAACAACAACAAATCTCTTAAAAGCTCATTTTAATTATAAAGAATGATAGGGACAATTATCAAATCTGCTTTTAAATACTTTTAAAAAAACTAATTTTTTAAACTTAATTTTATATCTGTTATACCTTGCGTATATTTTATAACGGCCAGTCAGTTATTATGCTGACAGTAATAGACAGACACAGCATCCTTTTCTTTAAATCTGATGATTAAACTACTGCACTGTACATATCAAGGATTCAAATTTCTTCGATCTGTTACCATTTTAGAATCACTGTATAAAAGCATCATACCACCATCTGCCTCTTCCATCACGAACAGCACTTGGCTTTCCCATCTACCCCCACACTTACGCATACAGTGACACGAGCTCACGCATGCCAATTCCTGCATCATCGATGGGTGCGTTGCTATGGCAACACAGTAGTGTCAGCCTTAAAGGTGCATCATACAGTGCCGTCCATCGTGAGTCGGCGATACGACAGCAGTAAAGGGTGTCAGGATTGCTTTTCCTGTAAATCCCTGATTTACGGGTTGTAGTTAAAAATGTGTGTGTGTGTTTGTGTCGTCACACTGTGGCAGCTGCCAAGAATGTTAACAATATCACACCATTGATCCAAAATGGAGGGAAATAGACAAGTCTGTCTGTTTATTTCAATGTGAGAAAATGTTATTTTTTAAGTCTTGCCTTTAGAAATAAGAACTGTGATGGTATTTTATGATGGTGTAATGTTGCATGTTGGTTTGGTAAGTGGCTTTAAGAAATGGTTTACCCCAAAATAAATATTTTCATGTCATTCAAAACCTGTATATGAAGATATTTTGAAAATGTTTCAGTGGTTTTGTGTCAATACAATGGAAGTAAATAAGGGCCAGTGTTTTGTTACCGACGTTCTTCAAAATATCTTCTAAAGAATCATATACAGGTTTGGAATGATATGAGACTGAATAAATAATGAAAGAATTTTCATGATATGTTTGATAACCGTGTTCATCCACCATGTTTTATGAATATTATGAGAGCTATTTAAATAATATAATATTATAACTATTCATTATTGTTCTCTACTTTAATCACAGGACACAATAAATAATAATTCTTTTGGTGATAAAGACCGAAGAAAAGAGAAGAAAACTCATTCTTCATCACCACACATTAAGGGTGAGTCATCCACACAAATGATCCAGTCTTTGAGTTGCTGAGACTGTACAAAGCAAGTCATATTTCAGAAGCATTTTGTGCATTCGAGAAATTAACATACAAACCCACTGACAAATACATCATGAAACAAATAAACAGCTCTGAGTCATCTCTGTAATTGTGCTAGATGTTTTACTTATTGATCATAAAGAAAATAATCATAAATGGTGATAATGAAATATTGAATGAGTGTTGTTGTGCGGTGGAATGCTTTTTGAAGTTAAATTAATGACAAATTAATGTTCATTGATTTATTCTGCTAAATGCTCTTTTAAATGTGCTCTCATTATTTTTGTAGTATTCACTTCTAGGAAATGAAAACGTGTTTACGTGCTTAAATTACCTCAATGGGATTTTAGTTGTAATCCGCTTGCCTACAAATTCATCAGATGTCACCCGTGTCTGAGAATCATCTTTTAGAAAACCTGGTTAGAAATAAAAATTGTGCAATTTTACATTGTGCTGCTAGTTCCACAGACATTATTACACAATTTACCTTTAAGAATAATATTGTCTAATAATGACATTGCACTTCACATGAGAAGAAAATGCTAAATAGACTAAATGAAAACATCCTACTTGCTGACTATAACAAATCTTTGCATTGTTTCCTTTGCTAAGTGAAATGTAGCATAAGCATTTTATGGAGTATTTTGTTCAGTAATCCTCTTTAAGTGCTTATCTCCATTAGGTTTATTGCCTAATGTATAATCCTCTCTGTCTCTGCGTGTGTGAAACAGGGGATGTGGCACCCAAACCTGAGAAGCCTGGCCTTACCGATGGGGACAAAGTTCAAGCCAGGGCCGATGCCAAACCACGAGGCCCCACCTCCACCACGAACCGACCCACAGCCGTCCACGACAAGCACCAGGACAAGTTGTCCGAGTCATTGAACAACGCGGAGGTGCCCTCCACGCAAACGGTCATGAGGGGAAAATCCGGGCAGGTGAACCTGATAGAGGGCGTCGTTGACGCTGGAACCGTTTGCAAGGAAAAAGCTCATTATAATTCCGTTAACGGCTATCGGGAACAAGTGCAGTATCCCGTGGAGAACGGGGGTACATGTGACCAGTCCGTTGACAAAAACAAGGACTATCGAATTTCAGAAGGAAATGCCACGGAGGAGATCCACCTCACGCCGGTTAACGGCGAACAAGAGCGACCTTTTCTGTCCCAGAGCAGCGACAGCAACCGTATGTCCATCAGTTCTGACACGGAGTTGCCTCCCCTTCACTACTATCCGTTAGCTGGTGCTAACCCATCCATTAGCGAGGAGGATGAGGTGTACCCACCAACACCCCCTTGCAGGACTGTCAGTCTCAGTGACCCGGGAGACACTAGCAAGTGGACTGAAACCCACAAGCTCAAAGCGGCAAAAGAGGACACGGGGACTGTAAAGACCGCTGCCGTCAGCACGGACGCCTCCGGACTGACGTACGACTCCGTGAAGTACACACTGGTGGTGGATGAGCACGCTAAACTTGAACTAGTGAGCATCAAAGACTGTTACAAAGGTTACGATAGTGACAGCGACAATACCGTCTACGAGTCTGCCATCGATGAGGATGACGAGGAAGCAGATGAGGATGAGGATGAGGAATCGGGAGCGACGAGCATGAGGAGAGATACTTCATGTCTGTCAGCCGACACGACCACTGACACAACCTCAGACGTGCCCCGTTCCCGCAAATTCATGAACGTGTTTTTAAACAGACGGTCACGGTTCTCTGGTGAGTTGTATAAAAGTTTCTTAATGAACAAGTTTGGTCATGTCAGACTTGCTTTTCCCAGCTAGGTTAAAAATGTCACTTTTTTAAAATATGTATGTTTTAGTTGAGATGGTGAACTTGTGTATTTGCTTTTACTGTAGGTGCTGAGTTTGGACAGTTTTCTTGTGTTATTAATGGAGAGGAAAGAGAGCAGAGCCACAGGGCAGTCTTCAGGTAAGATAATATAATATATTTATATTTTATTCGTTTGTATTTATTACATTTATTACTCTGGAAAACTTGGTTCTGATTGGTTGAACTGGTTAAAATCAATATTTCCTGTCCAATAGTGGATAATCACTGTAAAGTCCAATCAATTTAGTTTTGTTTAACTGTTTTTACATAATTCCAACTAATTTCAACTCTTAAAAAAGTGATGAAATAATTTGTTGAAATAATGTAAAAACTGTTAAAATGATTTGCCTAGGTAAATTAATTAGACTTAAAATTTTAAGACAGCAGGAATTATTGCAAAAATTACTAAATAAACCGCTTCAGACTTATACAAAACCTGTCCGCTTCACATCGAATTACCCTATCGGGGGTATTCTTCTGCCATAACAACCGGCTGGCTGTACTCACTTACCGTGTGTGTGTATATATGGTTTTCTTACAGGTTTATTCCTCGCCATGATGATGAGCTGGAGTTAGAGACAGATGATCCCTTACTGGTGGAGGTTCAGGCAGAGGATCTCTGGTGCGAGGCCTACAACATGCGCACTGGATCCAGAGGCATCTTTCCTGCATTTTACGCTGTCAAGGTTACAAAAGACGAACAGGTGACAGGTAAACCCTGCCTTTATTATAGTCATTTAAACATTTGATGTTTAAATGAAGTTTTTGTGTCTTATGGAATAAACATTTCTGTTCTATATTCAGAGGTTAAAGGTGAATGGATGGATAAATTCTGGGTGAAATTTCTCGGTTCTGTTCAAGTACCGTACCACAAAGGGAATGATGTGCTTTGTGCTGCAATGCACAAGGTAATGCCAAGCCTTAGTGTATATTCTAATACTGCCTTTAATTAACATTCATTTGCATAGTAATCATGCTGACATGTGTTTATATGTAATGTGATTATGTCAACAGATAGCATCAAACAGAAAAACAGTGCAGTTTAGCCCCGCTTCACCTTGCATTCTGGAAATCAATACAAGAGGAGTGAAAATCGTTGTTCAGGATGACTGTCAGACTTCTGGAAGGGTTTGTATATAAAATATATTCTCTTCCTAAAAATTAGGCACATAGGCCATTCCTGTTTTACAATACCTTTACAGCTCTGTAAAAATAGTTATTTTAATATATTTTACATATTTTTGTGTTCAATTTATTTTTATTTTTAACATATTTTTATTTAGTATTTTTTAATTGCCATTTTTTTGGTAATATTCCTATTTAGGTTTAATTCATTTTTTATTTCCAGTTTATGTCCATTAACAGAAATATAAAAATTGTGAATTTGGGGTTGACTGGTGCATGAAAATGTACTGTGAATGACCCAAATCTATACCCAAGTTATCCTTTCATAATACGTTTAGCAAATGTGTACATTTCTAATTTAAAAAACTTAATTTAAAATAATGATCTGATACAGTATTTTCCTGCTTTTCATTTATGATGAATTTTTGACTTTAGAATTTTCTTTAGCTGAACTGGTAGAAGTAATATTGCCAAGGTCATGGGTTCAAATCCCAGAAAGGAAATGTCTAGCTTGTAAGTAGCTGTGAATAAAATCTTCAGCAAAATGCAAAAATATTAATACCTTCAAGATCAATTGCTTTTGAAGGTTTTGCTTTTTGGTGGTTAGATATTGCCACCAAAGGCTTTTCCACTCCTTTGCATTTTTGGTTCTGCTGTGATGCAACAAAGCGTCTTAAGTCTGGATGGTAATCTGTAGCCATAACACAAGGGGTTTTGGTCCCCTAAGCCGCTGTGAATGAATTTGAGAGCAATTATAGTGATGCAAACCGCAGAGTTAATCGTACAAACTGTGACGACCTCACACTGCACTGACATCATGTGCTTTATTCCCCGCTCTTGATTAAACCAAGCTTCTTACTTTTAACAGGGTGAAAAGTGCTTTCACTTTTTTCAGCTGAAGAACATCTCATTCTGTGGATGTCATCCAAAAAACAACAAGTGAGTATCAGAAACATGCAAGTTTTAGTTTTTTTCCAAATTTTCAGTGTACATTTTTTCTGAACTGGAATGCCCTCTACAGGGCAGAAAGAGAAAATGGAATGGGAGTTATTGGCTATATTAAATAAATATAATTCTGCTTCATGTCTTTTTTTTAGGTATTTTGGACTAATAACAAAACATCCAGCGTGCCAGAGATTCGCCTGTCATGTTTTCTTTTCAGATGATACAACCACAAAGCTGGCAGAGTCTGTAGGGTAAGTTGTATCTTTTTCGCTGATTGGTCAAAACCAGCAGAATCTTTTTGCTAATTGGTCAAAAAGACAGAACCATTATCAAGATGAAATATGACTTTAGTGCATAAATCAACAGCCAGTGTCTGTAAGCGTCTAATACTTATATTTTCTCAAACAGAAAAGCTTTTCAGCAATTCTACAAACAGCATATGGAATATTCCTGTCTGACAGAAGATATCTTCCTTGAATGACCTTCCAGCTTTTCGTCTTCTCGCATTATCACATACTATATGAGGTGTCGCATGATGGTGGTTTTAAGCCTCTTTGTAACGTGTCATGTTGATGATATAATGTTAATGTCTATCACAGACAGATGTTAAAATCAAAGAAACACGCTGAGTGTTTACGAAACAGTGCAACTACTTTCACCTCTTACGACTCGAGTATTTCTGACTGGTGTAACTGGCCTTACAATGTTTATTCACTAAAACAATGTTCGATGTGACTTGTAAAAATCTTTCATTGGTTAATCTGTGCAAAGCTTGGTTTTGAATTTGTTCAAAGCACAATGTTTAATGCATTTAAAAAACAACATGATGAAAGTAGAGGGTTTATCTGAAACCAAAGCTATACTGGACAAATTCTCTGGGACAGTCTGTCTGTCCTAGTCCTGAGTTAACATAATCTTTAACCATAGGTTAATGGTTAATGTGTTAAAGGGTTAGTATCATATTTAACCAGGGTCCTGCCCCAGAGAACTGAGGTGCCAAAGGTATGCAGTGGGAATTACTAATCCAGGGTACAGTATGAACAATGTACAACATGATCACCCTTGATTAAAAATAACCCTGGGATAACAGTTTTAGGTGTAAAAACCCCAAAACAATGTTGTACTTAACATAATACGGTAATTTACACAGTTTATCTTTGGTCAGATGCACACTACATCTGTTTAGGCATCACAAATACAATATGCCATCCATGCTTTCTTCTGTGAATGCTTTAATTTTGTTGTATTCAATGTTTATGTGTACAAATTTTCTCATATGTTGCTCTGTTAAACAGAGTGTAGTCTGGGCCTATTGCATTCTGGTTCAATCTCAGTACCCCTGAAGTATGTAGCTCTGAAAACCAAATAATTGTATTTTCTTTTTACATATTATATAAGATATCTTATTTATAATTATAGCGAAATGAAAAGAAATCATAAAATATATTATTTGTGCACCTAAAACATATATAAGGAGAGTATGACACAATAATACTGCAGAGCTACTGTCATAATGACAGAATGCGGTCTATATAAATGGTGCTGAGGAATACGGCTGCCTGATTATGAAGTTTGTGCTTTCTTGTTTTCTTTTGTCCCCCGATATTCCACGAAGGTCAAGGCCTAAAATGGACCCGTCTTCACCAATACTTTCAAAATGGCACAACCGCACAGCATGCGCTTTGAAGTCACTAATATGCAATATTCACAGACTGAGCAAAATCTTGTTAATTGAACTGACTGAATCTGTATTCTGTATGGTTTGTGAAGATGTTTCAGTAGGGACAGCCATTTTGAAAGGTGGTTTCAAGTTATTAGGACCATTTGTGCAAAAGACTAACCCTGCAAAATCACAAGTTGTGCCTATTTCTATTTCTTTTATCACTGTACATTTTTTTTGAATGATCATAACTGTTCTGTGGAACCCATGAAATTAAAACCTATTTGTAAATGTATTGTCCTGGTGTATAATTGCAAAAGAAAATTATGTTTCTATTTATATTATTTTATATCATTTATTTAGGGTTTATGTTTAGGCAATACCACACAATTGTAGTAAACACAGCTTTGGCTATGTTGATTAAAAGTTCTATGAATAAGAAGTTAACATAGTAGAAATTATAGACACAACATGGACAGATATTTTATTCAATTTTGCTCTTACAACTGAAAAAATAAAAATACAATTTGAAACAACCTAGATTTAGAGGAAGTGATTCAGTCTAGAGAGATAGTTAAACAATTAAGCACTGTTATATAAAACATCTGCATAATAAAGGTAAAATAATTAAATTATTATTAAAATAATAATAAAGGTGTAAGGTGTTAATTCTCTGAGGAATCTGTCTCCTCTGTGGAACCGTCACTCTCCATTTCTATCCTCTTGCGATGGTGCAGGGATTTGCGTGGCGAGGCCTTTTTGGACGTCTCCTTCTGTCCTGCAGCGCTGCTGCTGCTGTTAGACGTGGGGCTGATGGCGACTTGAGCTACCCTGAAAAAATGAAGGTAACACAGTAATAAGCAAATATAAAGTTATAGCAAATACGTTCTCTGAAAAAATTCTCACAGTCTTTCCAGCTCCTGGTCCATCTCTGGATCAATCAGCAGGTCAGATTTATTTGGAAGAGCACCTTGTATAGATATGACAGAAAAAAAAAATTATGTCTATTATTATGTTTGTTAGTGAGCCACTATGCTGAATATGAGATTTGGTTGTAATCTTATACTCACCGATGTCTTGGTTTATTCCTTCGTGTTTGCCCAAGGCCATTAGAAAGCCATAGAAAGACACATGCTGACTGCTTTCTAGTATCTCTTTAATAGCAGCAGTGGAAGGATATCTGAGATGTTCCAGTAAAAATTAATATTATTTCTTTTATAAATTGATATTCCATTATATTAATTTCATTTCATAAATGACTTGTGATGTTCTTCATTTGTAAGTGACTTTGGATACTTGGATAAATATAAAAGTTACTCCATTTTACTTTAGTTTATAGTTTTACAGTTGTAAACACAGGCCTTGTAATAACTGCACTTTATACTCTATGATCTATAACAGTAAAATAAATCAAAGTTGTTCTTACTTGTGTTTTAGCCTCTCGCAAAGTGCTTCAATGCCTTTACAAAAGATAGAGGAGTCCACGCCTTTCTGAGTTTCTGGCTCCTCATTGGATGTGCTGGATAACTGCTCCACTGAGGTGGATGTTGGGACTATAACAGTGTTGGGATTTTTTCCTGAGAGCAGGTCTTGGTATATCACAGAAACGCTCTCCACAAATTCTGTAAAAGTGGCCAGTGAAGATGGCAGAAGATGAATGGCAGACACTTCGATAACCATGGAAACCATGTGCACCTCAGTGATGATCTCACTCTCTTTGTTACACTGCTATAAATGTCTCAAGGTCAGAACTGTTTCTGTGTGGACAAGACCTGTTTTGTAATTATCTTGTACAATAACATGAAGATTTTAGGTTAATTATTTTAAATTTAAACGTAAAATGGTAACTGTATTTTTAATTACCATTTGCCACTACAAGTCTTTTACTTAATATGAGGGCATTAGAACTTAATGCATACATTTGTTTAGTTCTGAAGCAGTGATAAAATATAAGAAACAGTCATGCCATCAAAATGGAAAAACACTTCTTTTATCTTTGTTGTAAAGTAGGTTCTTTTTCAAAATCATTTTAAGGACATCACTATTTTTTTCAAAGTAAATAATAATTAATGTTTACCTTCATAATAGAACTGGATTTGGAATGAGTAGATAAAATCTGAAAATGACATTAGACAGTCCATGGCATCATCCATCAGGAACAATCCTGTCAAGAATTATAATAACAGAAAAATAAATTAACATGTACAGTGACTATAACATAAAGAGATAGTGATGAGCATCATCATAAACATTAAATGAACATAAAAAATGTGAATTACCTGGCTGTGTTTTGTACCATCTCAATAGGAAAGTCGGGGCATAACAGCTGCAAGAGTGAACTGTACTCTGACATTGACAATAAATCTGCAATCAAACAAAATCTGTATTTGTTTAATGCATAAAACATACATGTCACATTGTCATCACACAAATGCCACTGCTTACCATCATTTTTTCCGATTTGTCTAAAGCATTTCCAGAAGATATGAATGAAGGACACTCTATTATGAGGTGTTGCCTTGATGTAACTGAATTCTCTGAAGAGCACATGATTTCCATTCTTCACACTGGTAAAACTACAAGATCATGAATCAAGAGATGTTATTAAAGCCTTGTGCGTAATAATCATACAAGAATTAGAAAAAAATATTTTCAAGCATATCAAACAAGGTAATCATTCGGTACATATGTCACTTTACCATATGTTAAAGTCACAGTGATTTTTGCTACTGTATGATTATATGAAAGCAAACTTACTATTCTGCAAAATACCGGACCACACCAAACTGTGTGTATTCCTCCTTATGTTCAAGTAACTGTGTGACTGCATCATTAAGATAGAATAGGACATTCGTTTCAGCTGAAAAATGAAAATAAAAGCAATGTCATCGTGATGGTACTTTGTATAATCCACCTGTCAATCATTCTAAGCAGGCATCTTGTATCCGACCGACCGACGCTGATATCAGCGAAACAGACAAAACAACAAACATTGTAACATACCTAAATACTCGTCAACTGTGATGCTGAAACGATCCGTATTCATTTTCACATATTTTAGGGTATTCTTTTATTTTCCGATGCTGGGATGCAGATACGGAGCATGACTTTGCGGGTAACCCATACGGATCGGCTTTATTGGTTATTGTCAAGGAGACGCTGGTTTGCTGCGGCGTCAAACAAGTCACGTGACACCAGACCCCGGAAGTAGGTGCCCATGAGTGAAATATTTTTGCTTTATATCAAAAATAACTATAAAGATTACACTACATAATAGTACAACACGATTAAGGAATATGATCACTTTCTTTATAACAGTCTTCAGAATATTATGTTTGGACTTCTTGGGGTCTAGATGTTTTTCCCAGAAGGCAAAATCAATTTGTACTCTAATATTTTAAAATTGGGTCTGAATTGAAACTCGTTTTTCTGTTTTCCAAAAGGAGCACAAGACAAATAAATTCTTAATCTGTTTCAGAAGCTTGTTTGGAAAGGTTACTAACACCCTTGTTTGTTGGTTTCTTAGCTCTGTCATTATAGGGAGTGTTAGGTAAAAATTCAAGAGGGAATATAAAGTAACAAATCGATTACGCGGTTGTGCATCACGTGACACAACACAGACGCGAGCGCTGGGTGGAGTCTCATCCTCGATTTGAAAAATGCTCGGCTGTGTTACGTCATATTTGTTGATGCGGTCGTAGCGTGCTAAGGCAGTCTCGCTGCGCCCATTTAAATGCTAGTGCATGAGAATCTGTACTTAAATCTTTTAGTTTTGGTGTGCATACATACCAGCCCAAAAAGTCATTTACGTAGACTGTTCTGTGTGGAATTACTGATAAACTAGGACACTTTATAGTTTAGATTTGCAACTTATATTTTCATATAAATGTATTCAAATGCACAATAAATAAAAGGGATGTTTCTTAGAATACATTATATAAACATACAGGCAATACAATTGAGGTCGAATGACAAAGAAAAATTCTGCGAACACGAAGTATCTAAAAACTAGTAAATAAACAGACCTAAAACAACTGCATTAAAATAAACTTGACAATCTATAGTATGTCTTGTGAATAGGTGCTAGGCGTCTCCTCCCTCCGTCTCTCATGATGTTTTCGACTTCATTCGGCGCAGCGCAGGCTGTTCTGCACCTAACATCAAAACACCGCGAGAGAGCTTTAAAAGCAGTGCTTTCGAATCAGTCTCGCGGTATTTCAATGTCATGCTTCAATTGATCTGCGCTGCGCCGCAGGAAGTCGAACACGCCTTCCCTCTCTCCGCCCTCGGAGGCGTTTTAAAGCCTGAAGAGTAATGACTAAATATCGGTCCCAGCTGATGAAGACCGTGCTTAATTTATAAGGAGATCGTCGCGTCTTCCCTCACAACAAACAGGTAACTAATAAATCCCCCGTTTGTCCGTGATAAGGAGCGATCGGAGGTTTTTACGTACGAGCCAATTCAAGCGTTTTCTGCTTCGTTAGAAGCAGTGACGGACTGAATAATATCAGACTGCTTGTATATCAGTGCTAAACAATAGTGTGAGTCAATTTTTACATTGTATCGTTACATACCCAGTCAGATAAGATGACAACGATGAAAACTAATGCTTGAAATGATGGGTTTGTTGGAAACATATATAAAAATGACGATCTTTTTGAATCTAGTGACGGCTTAAGCTGTGCAGGGCCGCGGGTGTGCTAATAGCTAACCGGTATATTTAAATTTACTTGTATTTACATACTAAAACTAAACAAACCACATATTGAGATGGTTTAATAAAGCCATAAGGATTATATTTGTGTTGTCGTGTTTGTTATAAAGCCATATTTAAACGGTTTATCCTGCTAAATGCGTCGGCCTGAGAGACAGACGCTGCGGGTCACTAACGGCTCTGCTGCACCCCTGATAATGTTTTCCATGTGATGCACTACGAACCAGTATTTCGCTTTTCTAATTATATAACAACTTTAATTTGTCATCGTTTATATTTTATATGGGTTTTAAACTGTAAATATTGCTTGTGACGCTATTTGTTGGATTTTGTGTTCCGTTGGGCGGGCTCAATTGGCGGCACTTTGTGCATTTATCATCTTTGTACATGTGTCTTTAGCATGTGTTTTTTAAAAACGCTATTTTCACCACTTAAAGCTCAAGTCTTTGTGTTTAAAGGTTTAGATTGCGTGTTGGATCGATATGTAATATGAAACTTCTCAGAAGGGCGATGCATTAGTAAATGTTGCTTTGGCTGTATCTAGATGATGTACACTCGGTTGCTGTGTATTTTTGCTGTTCTGTCTGGTTGCTAACGCTGTTGTTGTCGAAATCCACGTTGTGTCATCATCAACCTTGTTTCTCATTTGACAAACTTCAAGTCTGACAGGTTTGTCACGTCTTCAATTAAGAATTTGCTCATAATAAGTGAGATAATTGAGATGTTCGGTGCATGCGCCATACTGGGTCAAACGTTCATTTTGATCCCTCTTAAAACTTTAATCACAAAGTTACTTTGTATTTTTCTTATGATGTCAAATAACATGTCATCATCTTACAAAATGTAATGCTTTAGTTTAAATAAACACGTGTATAATGTGTTATAGTTGCTTGTTTGTAATATTTCACACATGGCCAAAAAGCTTTGGCCATGTGTGAAATTAAGTGTTTATCTTCTGCTTTATGGTATGTCATTGACAAAGTTTAAATTTTCTATTTAGTTGAATAGATCACATAAGAAACAGCCATGGGGGATGACAGCGAATGGATGAAGTTACCCATAGACCAGAAATGTGAACATAAGGTGGGTAATCTAGGGATAGTTTTATGTTTTGGACTTCTAAAATGCTCTGACTTATAATGGCTTTGCTGACATAGAGACAGTTTGGTTAAACCACAAAGTTTTAGCACTTAAAGATGCATGCAAAACACTATATTTCTTTCCATTTTTGGTAAGGTCTGTATGAAAAACATGCAACTGCATATGTGGTTATTGCTTGCATGTTTCTTTGCTTTCTGTTTTTAAGATCACTTTTTTATGGTGAATATTTACAATTGTGGAAAAAGTATATTACTTTGAGTCACAACTTTATTTATTTGGGTGTTTGTCATAATCATATCTGTTTTGGTCTGCTTTAAGATTTGGAAAGCCAGATTAAATGGATACGAGGAAGCACTGAAGCTTTTCCAGAGGATAGAGGATGAGAAGAGCCCAGAATGGGGCAAATACCTGGGAATTATCAAAAAATTTGTAACGGATTCCAATGCCGTAGCCCAACTTAAAGGCTTGGAAGCAGCACTGGCGTTTATTGAGAATGCACATGTGGCTGGAAAGTAAGTAACATCTATTAAAGCTATTTGTTATGTTTCTATAACCTGTTGAGGTAGCATTTCCTAAGAGCTTTCTGTTTACAACTAAACAAAGCAGAAATGTGATCCCTGCTTAAGGTCTATTTTGGGATAGAGGGATCATTAGGCAAAGTTGGATGTCTTGTTGAACACTTTAGCTAAAAGATTTGTGTTAAAGGGATAGTTTACCCAAAAATAGTTTTTATTTACCCCCTTGTCATACCCTGCCTGTATGACAAATGGTGGAAGAATGATCTTTCTAAAATCGAGTAGTCTCTTTGTGGCTGTCTAAATATAGCAGAATGAAATGCAGTTAAACATGGTGGACATGAGCAAAAGAAAAAGTATCATGTTTGTTTCATGATGCTGTGTTTTTGCTTTGTGATTTGACCTAAAACAGGTATTTTACAATAGGCAACATTGCATGGGGTAGAATTGTTTTTGTCTATTTGCATTAACTGCAGGTGATGCTTCATTCTTGCAGGCAAAGCTGCAGGAGTCCTATATTACTTTTCACTTTTCTGTTGGTACATTATCCATATTTTCTTAATGGGTTCTAATGGCAGTGAATCTCATCTTGCAGAACAACAGGGGAAGTGGTTTCTGGAGTGGTTGGTAAAGTCTTCAATCAGCCCAAAGCTCGAGCCAAAGAGCTGGGGACAGATATCTGCCTCATGTACATAGAGATTGAGAAGGCTGAAGTCGTCCAAGATGAGTTGATCAAAGGACTGGATAACAAAAACCCCAAGATTGTTGTTGCTTGCATTGAAACTCTAAGGAAAGCACTTTGGTGAGTAGGCACTTTTTGGGGGCACTTGCATTATTAGAATTGTGTTAACCATAGCATTCAGGGCTGGCATGGGATTTGCACATCATTTAAATCATTCCTGCAAATCTAGCTTTTATAATACAAGAATAATTCAGTTTACAAAAAAGTGTATTTGCTTCTGAAATAAATCCACAGACATGAACAACAGAAGTCTGTCTTCCTTTTGAATTTATTTCCACAATGACTGTATGACTAAGATGTGAATTTCTCTTCTCTGCAGTGAATTTGGATCAAAGATCATAACACTGAAGCCTGTAGTGAAAGTGTTGCCAAAACTGTTCGAGTCTCGAGAAAAGGCGGTTCGAGACGAGGCCAAATTACTCGCTGTGGAAATCTATAGGTGGATCCGTGATGCTCTGCGACCTCCCCTGCAGGGCATCAATTCTGTACAGGTGAGGCTTCTGCTCTGACCACTGATCAGTTTACATTTATTTTCCTCTAAAAAGTCCATCTAAAGTAGATGTGGGGTGCATCTTGCAATATGAAAGTGTAACATACAGTACATTATCGTTTTTTTCTCTAGTTGAAAGAGTTGGAGGAAGAATGGGTGAAACTGCCAACCGCAGCTCCTAAACAGAGTAGGTTCCTGCGTTCCCAGCAGGATCTGAAGGCCAAGTTTGAGCAGCAGCAAGCTGCTGGAGGAGACGAAGCAGATGGTGAGAAAAAAAACACAGGACATCTGCACAAATTATGAATAGCAAGTCATAACATACAAGTGTATACAAGGCAATAGAGAAAACTGTGTATTAAAATGGATCTTTTGAAGAACTCCTTTCTGATCTTAAGGACTGACTATCTGTGAGTGATGAAATCAGATCTGTTTGTATAGACTATGTAGTCAGTATCCGGTAAATCTACACCAGTTGCCATAGTAATGTCTCTGCTCTCAGCATGATACCAGGAGACTTTGTTCTACAACTGAGACTACTAAAAGCAAGAACATTTTACATTTGCTCATGCTTGTCATTATTTAATATGTAGTGATGAATGTCTCATTTTATTTGTGTACATGTGTGTTTTTCTGCCCTTCTGTGTGAAATTGGTAAAATGTCTGTACAAAGCCTTTGAGATGTTTAAAAAAAAAACTTTTGAAAGAGATTGAAAGGTTTTTCTCTATACAGGAGATGTTGAAGAGGAGACCGAAGCTCAGGTTGATGCTTATGAGCTCTTGGAAGCCGTTGAGATCCTTTCAAAACTTCCTAAAGACTTTTATGAAAAAATTGTAAGTTACTACAACATAAACCAGATATGCGTTTGAATTATTGAACTGTAATGAAGTGATGCACTCCTCTGTTGTGACTATAGGAAGCCAAGAAATGGCAGGAGAGGAAGGAAGCTTTGGAGGCAGTGGAAGTCTTGGCAAAGAACCCCAAACTAGAAGGTGGAGACTATGGGGACCTGGTTCGAGCACTTAAAAAGGTAATGGGCTTGTTTGAAGTTGTACTCTGGGTAATTGTATTTTCTCAGTGAACAAGACCTTAATAACCTTGGTTTTTTTGTAGGTTATTGGGAAAGATGCCAATGTGATGCTTGTGGCAATGGCAGCTAAATGTCTGGCTGGACTGGCAGCTGGATTGAGGAAGAAGTTTGGAACATATGCAGGTCATGTAAGTGCTTTCCATGTATCTTAAATCAAAACCCTAACCCATCAACGCAAAAGTTTTTCCTTTTATGTGGGTTCAGCTTTGCTTTCTTTTAACATTATAAATCTTTTTTTGTAAGGTGGTGCCAACCATCCTGGAGAAGTTTAAGGAGAAGAAACCTCAGGTTGTCCAGGCCTTACAAGAGGCCATTGATGCAGTCTTCCTAACTGTAAGCACTCAACAAATTCTTTGTCACTATTGTGCTAACTTTCACAAACTTTAAGATGAACTTTGTGATGATATCCACAGACAACCCTGCAAAACATCAGCGAGGATGTTCTGGGTGTGATGGACAACAAGAACCCTTCCATCAAGCAACAGGCTTCACTTTTCCTGGCCAGAAGTTTCCGTCACTGCACGCCAAGTACATTGCCAAAAGGCGTTCTGAAGCCCTTTTGTGCAGCGTTCCTCAAGGTATGGCTTTCAAGATTTGTCTGTCCTGGATTTTAATTTCTGAATACCTTTCAATTTATTAAGAACTTGTCGTCCTCCTCTCGCAGCAAGTGAACGATTCTGCACCAGAGGTCAGAGATGCTGCTTTTGAGGCTTTGGGGACTGCCATGAAGGTGGTAGGAGAGAAAGCAGTCAACCTGTTCCTGACAGATGTTGACAAACTTAAATTGGACAAGGTAGAAATAAGTTTCATTTTCCTTTACCTTGTGTGGTTCAAGTTTGCACAATTGGGTAATGGACTGGTTTTGTCATGTTTCACCAATGAATAGATAAAAGAATGTGCCGATAAAGTGGAACTTGCTGGAGGAAAGAAAGGTGGTGGGGGTGGAGGAGGAGAAAAGAAAGAGAAACAAGCTGCAAAAGCACCTCCACCTGTTGAAGCTCCAGCCAAACCATCTGGCCCTCCTAAGAAAGCTCCTCCAGCAAAGGTAAAGTCATCTGCAGGCTGTTGCGTTTGTTTGAGAAAGAAGGAATTAAAATTAGATTCATTTGTTTTTCTTTAATTAACCAGGCCGCTGGACCACCCAAGAAAGGCAAACCTGCTTCAGCGCCTAGTGGAAAGTCTAAGAAAGCTCCAGATTCAAAAGAAGTGGTAGAGACTGAGCTATCTGTAAGTCTTTGGTTTTAGCATCAGGAAATGGTTTTTGTAGAAGGTTGAATGATCTGGTGATCATTATAGTTCGTTGTCATAGCTGGGTTTTTGTTTCACATCAGGTGGAAGTGTGCGAGGAGAAGGCAGCTGCTGTGCTCCCGGCCTCCTGTATGCAACAGCTGGACAGCGCCAACTGGAAAGAAAGACTCGCTAGCATGGAAGAATTTCAGAAAGTAAGTTATGAACATTATATCTCTCTCTCTCTTTGCTGTTTTTAGTCCTTTGCGATTTGTGATTTAAACTTGGTTATATTGTCATCTTTCAACTTTGATGTTCTTGTCAGGCTGTGGAGCAGATGGATAAATCTGAAATGCCATGCCAGGCTTTGGTCAAAATGCTTGCTAAGAAACCAGGATGGAAAGAGACCAACTTCCAGGTAGTCAACTTTAAAATGCTAAAGACCTAACAGTTTTCAGATTTGTCATGTCTTGGGATTTCTAGGTTCTAATATCTCTCTTTTTAGGTCATGCAAATGAAGTTAAACATTGTGGGTCTGATCGCGCAAAAGGGCTCATTCTCAAAGACGTCTGCACTGGTTGTTCTGGATGGTCTGGTTGATAAGATTGGTGATGTAAAGTGTGGAAGCAATGCCAAAGAGGGTCTAACTGCAATTGGAGTGGCTTGTTCTCTACCATGGACTGCAGAACAGGTCAGTTCTCTGAAAGCTTTGTGTCTAACCGGTTATGTTTTAGCACCAGGTTATGTAGCCTGGTAAAGGAGAACTGATATTTTTAAAACTCACATGAAACTGAGTTGTGTAGCCCCAAGATTTTTGTTTCCCAATATAGTTAAGTTTCACCTTGGTTTGTCATTTGGCAGGTGGTCTCAATGGCTTTTGCTCAGAAGAATCCTAAAAATCAAGCCGAGACCCTTAACTGGTTGGCCAATGCCATGAAGGAGTTTGGATTTGCAGGGTGAGCAATTCATACCTGGACTTTTTTTTCTTATTTGGTTTGTTCATCTCATCACCTTTAACTCGTATTTTGTGTTTCCTGTAATTCAGAATAAATGTTAAGGCATTCATCAACAATGTTAAAACTGCTTTGGGTGCCACAAATCCGGTAAGCAATTCTATTAGTCTTTCTGCCTTATTCTAGACCGTGTCTGCCAATAGCTTTTATTGTCAGTGCTGTACATGAAGAACTTGTAATTGTGTGTGACTGGTTATATTCATGTTATTTCAGGCTGTGAGGACTGCAGCGATCACTCTTTTAGGAGTCATGTTCCTGTATATGGGAGCTCCACTCCGCATGTTCTTTGAAGATGAAAAACCAGCCCTGCTTTCACAAATAAATGCTGAGTTTGAAAAGGTAAACATTGCCTTTTGATATATACAGCAATACAAAAGAGGTTGATATTGTTCTCTTTGAAGACATGCCTTGACCATCAATAGGTTTTGCTCTACATGAAAACCAGCTTTGTGTACATATACACTAAACCACACCCGTTTATTGTTTTAGTCTGTCTCTCCCTGTCTTGCTTCTTGTCAGTAGTTTATGAGCGTGTGTGTGTGTGTATTAATGTATTTATTAATGACGATAGCCATTACAATGACATTTTATCAAAGTAGATCTGACCTTCCATTCCATCCCTAATAGATGCAAGGTCAGACTCCTCCCGCCCCCATCCGTGGCACCAGAAAAGCAGGAGCTGAGGAGGAGGGCGAAGAAGCTGATGAAGAAGAGGTTGATGGTGGACCTGGAGACATTATGGATCTATTGCCCAGAACTGATATCAGGTTATTAAAAAGTTCCTTGTTGTATAAAACACAGATCTGTTGGGCAACATATGGATGGGCAACAAATCGTATTCTGTGAATTTCTTATTCGCAGTGATAAAATCACATCAGACATGGTGTCAAAAATTGGGGATAAGAACTGGAAGGTCAGGAAGGAAGGACTTGATGAGGTGGCCGCTGTCATTTCTGAGGCTAAATTCATCCAGGCTAGCATTGGCGAGCTGCCCATGGCACTGAAGGGCCGTCTTAATGACTCCAACAAACTACTGGTAATGCAGGAAGATGTTTAATCTATCTCATGTCAAATGTGACCACATTGTTTTATTTGTTTTATCCCAAAGTTTCCACCTGGGTCATAGTCACAATGTCAAATGTGTGTTTGTGTCTGTAGGTCCAACAGACCTTGAACATTCTACAGCAGATAGCAACTGCTATGGGTCCATCTCTTAAACAGCACGTCAAGAACCTGGGAATTCCCGTCATCACTGTCCTTGGAGACAGCAAAGTATAAAATGCAAACAATTTGTCAATGAATTTGCATAGATACATAAGCTTTTGCTCATCCATCACTATTTTAATAACCTCTAGCTGGAGCGCGAGTCGTATTATTTGCCTGAAATTTAACTGTTGCCTTTTCTAGGCCAACGTCCGTGCTGCTGCCATGACTACACTAAACGCATGGGTGGAGCAGACGGGGATGAAGGAGTGGCTTGAAGGAGAGGACCTGGCAGATGAGCTAAAGAAAGAAAACCCCTTCCTCAGACAGGAGGTACAGTATCTCTGATTGATTTGTTTATTGTGCTGAAATAATGTTATTGTGCAAAACATCAGGAATTTAAGTTCCATTCTTAAATATTTACTTTTTTGTTTTGGGGTATTGTTACCAGTTATCAAGTAAAAACATAGATGCTAATGCTGGTCACATGATACATATGTATAATAAGAGTTTAGGCTTGATGCAAATACAATTTTACATGGGAATTTACAACAGGCAATAAACTTTCTCTTCTGCCATGTCTGTCCCGTGTAGTTGCTGGGCTGGTTGGCTGAGAAGCTGCCCAACCTGCGTACGGTGCCCGCAGACCTCATGTTGTGTGTTCCTCCCCTGTACGTCTGCCTGGAGGACCGCAGTGGAGATGTGCGCAAGAAAGCTCAGGATGCCCTCCCCACCTTAATGATGCACCTGAGCTATGAGAAGATGGTTAAAGCTACTGGCAAACTTAAGGCAAGTAAAATACGTGGTGAGGCAAAGTGGTTGAAGATCTGAATTGCTAGCTGATGAAGTTGAAACTTTCTATTGAGCCATGTTTAAAAACCAGATGGTTAATAGGCAGTCATGTAATGTCACTCTCCCTCTTGTCTTTCTGCAGCCAGCCTCAAAGGACCAGGTGGTGGGCATGCTGGACAAGGCCAGGGCTGTAATGCCAGCCAAACCTGCAGCTCCTGCCAAAGCTGCGGCTTCTAAACCTGCCTCCAGTGCCCCTGCTGCCAAACCAGCCTCAGGTTCATTCTCTTCACCTTAAACCACAGGTCACATGACACTGCTAAGTGATAAGAACTTCAAATTGAACTTGACTTTTTATTGTACAGCTCCGGCCAGGAACCAGACTCCCAGTGAAGACTTTAGTGAACCAGAACCCAAACCAGACCCAAAGAAAGCTAAATCAGCAGGTCCTGCAGCTAAAAAGGTACGGCACACTTAAAACCTTTCTAAGCTTTCTAAAACTTTTTAAGCTGTGTCTTGCAGTATGATCTCCATAATAAACAGGGGGGTCTTCACGGAATGACATTGTTCTATGTTTTACTCAAGAAATTTTTTGGTCAAGTGTGGTCTTTCTCAAGCACACATTTGTTGCATTAACTAGAGAGAGAGTATGGAGCTCAAGGTGAAGGGAGATAAAGATAATACAAGTAAACAAAACAGGCTCTCGAAAGGGACACCTAGCAGCCAGCAGGTATATGAGAATCTTTACAGGTGGATCACCAATGGGGGCTGGTGCGGTAGCACTGCATGTAAAATTATTCAGCATGGTGTCATGGTGCTAAAATGACATCAATGGCTAAATTCACCTGTTCTTGATACCACTGCAAAAACTAAATTGCTGTTCATATATCTTGACTAGTAGCACTTCTTGGCTCATTTTACAGATGTTAAGCTGTTAAATTCAGTTTGGCTGTCAATTCACTCATTCACTGATTTAGTTGGAGAAGGTGGTGTGGACTTGGTAGCACTTTTTTGCACAAAAGACATCATCAATTCAGTATTTAGGTGTCAGCTGTTTGCCTGATACTTTTAGGGTGTTGTGGGTAAGAAACCTGCAGTCAAGGCTGGTGCAAAGGACGAGGAGGATAAATCTGGACCCATCTTCATCCTCGTTCCCAATGCCAAAGAGCAGAGGGTGAAGGAAGAGAAAGGTTTGAAGGTGAGCATCTCTTAGCTAATTTAATGCAAATAACTTTGATCTAAGTGTTGCTTTGATTGCTAATAAGTGTATTCTTAAACGACTCTTCAGATTCTGAAGTGGAATTTCATCACTCCTCGTGACGAGTACGTGGAACAGCTGAAGACTCAAATGTCAACATGTCTGGCTAGGTGGCTCCTGGACGAACTCTATCACTTTGACTTTCAACGTCACGTTAAAGCTATCGGAGCCATGATTGAGGTGAGGCCTGTGTATAGTTTGTTATTGATTGAAATTCTTCTGAAAGGTTTTTTGGAGGGGATTGTGTAATTTTTGTCAATGTCTCTTTCAGCACTTGGAGCCAGAGAGTGAAGCTGTGATTAGCTGTCTGGATCTGGTATTAAAGTGGTTCACCCTGCGTTTCTTTGACACAAACACCACTGTGTTGATGAAAGCTCTGGAGTTCCTGAAGCTGCTGTTCAGCATGCTGAGCGGAAGAAACTATCAACTCAGCGACTACGAAGCTTCATCTTTTATTCCCTATCTGATCCTTAAGGTGGGTTTTTAGGCTTCTGAAAACAAATGAATGTAGGAGTCACTAAACATCCCTAATTTTTTCCCCTAATTTAATTATTTAAAACATTTGATAAATTAGCAGCTTGACCTTTTTGGTTTTACCTTTGGACAGGTTGGGGAGTCGAAAGATGTGGTGCGCAAAGATGTCCGTGCTATTCTGGCGATGTTGTGTAAAGTTTATGCAGCCAGTAAAGTCTTCCCCTTCCTTATGGATGGGACCAAATCTAAGAACTCCAAACAGAGATCAGGTAAGTAACACACATGCTTGACTAAAGCACGTTAACAGAAACATCAAAACCATGTCAGACTACATCTACAGCCTATATCTAATGTTATAACAATGGTCAAGAGTCCATTTTTAGTTATAGTTTGTCTCAACTCTTGTCTTGTTCTTCAGAATGCCTTGAGGAGCTCGGGTGCCTGATAGAGAACTTTGGCATGAATGTGTGTCAGCCGACTCCAGCCAAGGCTCTAAAGGAAATTGCCGTTCACATCAGTGACCGCGACACTACAGTCCGCAACGCTGCGCTAAATACTGTACTGGCTGCTTACAACACCTGCGGGGACCAAGTTTTCAAACTTATTGGCAATGTAAGATGCCCTCTAATACTAAAGACTATTGCGTGTACAGATTTTCAATCAGATTCATCCTTTTGTGTTTTATCAGTGAGTGTTTATCTAATATCATTTTTTTCTCTTCTCAAGCTTTCAGAAAAAGAAATGAGCATGCTCGAGGAACGAATCAAACGCTCTGCCAAGAAGACTCCTGCGGCTCCAGCCAAACAGGAGCGAGCCCCGAAGGAACAGCCCACCAATCCTAACGCGACTTTTCTCCGCAAGCCTGCACAGGAGGAGGTGCCCAACAAACTCCGGTATGTATCGCTGTATTTTGTGTTAGCTCTGATGTCAGGTAACGCTCTTCAAGACTTGGATTTCAAATTATAATTTTTGATGAAGTTGACAGTAAATCGTTGTCATCGAGTCATTCTTGTATTTTCAAGACTCATCTACTTTTGTTTCGTTTCACACTTATGGTGTTGCATGTGGCCTTGTTCTTTCTCCTAGTCTTACTCTATCCTCCTTTCTCTTCTCCTTTACGATTCTTTTCTTTGCTGCCCTCCGTGGACAGAATAATGTATCGAACTTACAGGATGTAAGTACTGCCGTATCGCTGTAGCCTCTGCTCACATGGCACCCGTCATCCTGGAGCTCTAGAAACTACCATTAGAAAAGCAACTCTACAGTGAAACATTAGCTCATAGGGCTGGTCGATACGTCAGTGGATCTGGATTGTATTTGGCTGTTATGTTTTCTCAACGTCGCTGAAATGACAATTTACAGTGTTATTTCATTTTACATCACCAGCCCTACTAGCTGAAAGTGAAATGTTGTATTTGATCTTACATTTAGATGTCAGTTCAAAAACAGTGAAGCGGTTAAAGAACTAACACTACTTGATTTAAACGTACATGCTACCAAAAGTTTTTTAGGACTTGTGTTGAAGTGGGTGATTGACCCTGTCCTCCATTTTTAACAGTCAAGCTCGGGCGCAGAACGCTCTCTTGGAGCAGTCTGCTCCTTCCATCCCAAAAGCGTTTCAACTGGACTTGGACGCGTTTGAGAACAACCACACATGTGCCAGCGACATACCCGACCTAGTGCAGCACAAACTGGATGAGGTTCTGGAGCCGGTCATGATCCCTGAGCGCAAGTAAGAGTTTATCATGATGATGGGCTCACTTTATTACATGAAATGAATAAAATACAAAGTTTAAATGGTGCAATTTGTGTTGGCAGGATGCGTTCGGTCTCTCCTCACTTTGACGACATTCACAATAGCACTGCTTCTGCAATCAACTTTGTCATCTCTCAAGTGGCCAGTGGCGACATTAACACCAGTATCCAGGCTTTGGCACAGGTGGGTGTCATGTTTTGTTTGTATGCTTATTGTTACAGGTCAGTTTAAAAGTAAAATTTTAAATCTCTCATTTTCTTCATGCAGATTGACGAGGTGCTGAGGCAGGCAGACAAAGCAGAAGCCATGTCTGGACACATCGACCAGTTCCTCATCGCCACATTCATGCAGCTGCGGCTCATTTACAACACTCACATGGCTGACGATCGTCTGGATAAGAAGGACATCTTCAAACTCTACAGCTGCATCATAGGAAATATGCTATCTGTGAGTGCTACCCTGACTTTTCTTTGAATATCCTGCAGTAACAAAAGTTTGGGATTGTAAAATTAGGACAAAGGAACACATCTAGTGTTGTATTTTTAGGAACAGTTAGCTTTTGTTATGCCCAATTAAAATGTATGTCACATGCAAACCATACAAAGGTCAGTAGTGTTTGAATCATTGTGCGTCTGCGTTCAGTTGTTCTCTATGGAGAGTTTGGCACGGGAGGCATCTATGGGCGTCCTGAAGGACCTGATGCACGGTCTGGTCACGCTGATGTTAGACTCAAGAGTGGAGGACATAGAGGATGGACAGCAGCTCATTCGCTCCGTCAACCTGCTCGTAGTTCGAGTGCTGGAGAAGTCAGACCAAACTAACATTTTGAGGTTAGGAGAGCAATTCTAAGTCCTCCAGAAGCTGCTAGTGGAGATGTAGAAAACTGAGATTGTTTTTTTTTTTCCAGTGCTTTGCTGGTGCTTCTGCAGGACAGTCTTATGAGTACTGCTGGATCCCCCATGTTCTCTGAGCTTGTCATGAAGGTATGCACATAATGATATTTTATTGGTGTGGATTGAGGACTAATTAAATAAAATGTCACGCACTCTGAAAAGTCACATTAGAATTGGAGAAACGTGCGCTTAGGAATTATGACGGACACATTCTGTTCTTTGTCTCATGTAGTGTCTATGGAGAATGATCCGTTTCCTGCCTCAGACCATCAACAACATCAATCTGGATCGCATCTTGCTGGACGTGCACAACTTCATGAAGGTCTTTCCTAAAGAGAAGCTTAAACAACTCAAGAGTGATGTTCCTCATCGAACTTTGAAGACGCTGTTACACACGCTCTGCAGGCTCACTGGTGCCAAGGTACACCAAGACTAAAAATCCACAACTTTTACACCTTCAAGGTATCTTTGTGTTTTCTTAAAGTGATTTGTCTGTGTCCTGTAGATATTAGATCACATGTCTATGATCGAAAACCGCAACGAGTCCGAGCTGGAGGCACACCTGAGAAAGGTGGTCAAACATTCGTCAAACCTCTCCGGGCACAAATCTGACAAAAGCACAGAGAAGGGCGCCCTCAGATCGGTATGTGTGTCGTTTTTACGTTGGGTCCTAGTTTATAGAAATTCATGTACTTTGTTTTTCTATCATTAAGTTTCATTTGTTGTCTTCAATTTGGATAGGATGATAAAGTGATCAAGGCCAACGTGAGTGACATCCTGTCTGAGATCTTCAAGAAGATCGGCTCCAAGGAGAATACTAAAGAGGTATGACTATAGCTTTTAGTGCCTTTCTTTAACTGCTAATCTGCACAAAACATTAGTCAACAGGATCACATTCTTTCTCAGGGTCTGACGGAGCTGTACGAGTACAAGCAAAAGTATTCTGACGCAGACATCGAGCCCTTCCTGCGGAACACCTCGCAGTTCTTTCAGAGCTATGTAGAGCGAGGACTACGCATGATTGAGTCGGAGCGTGAAGGCAAAGGCCGAATCCAGACCTCCACAGGTAAAACACAAACTGAACAGCTACAAACTGTATGTTAATGTACTGCCTCGGATGTTTGAGCTCATGTGAGGTGTTGGTTTATCTTACAGTAATCCCCCAGCACAGCACAGAATCCTATTTACCGGCCTCCAGCTCCGTGTCCATCAGCAGTAACGGTGAAGATATGAACGCTGCCGCCTACTACGAGAGACTGAAGATCTTACGGCAACGGCGCGGCCTGGAGAACTCGACGGTTAGTACAGATCTGTTAGTTTTAAGCTGCCAATGTCTGTGTTTTTGATAACTAATATCTGTTTTGTATAATATCTCGCTGCAGTCGGACGATGAGCGACCTCCCCTCAGCTCCCTGAGACCATCCGTAGCCTCCTGCACAGACATGCTTCACAGCAAACTCTCCCAGCTGAAGGAGTCTCGTGAGCACTTCCAGCAGGAGCAGTCTCACTCCCACAGCCCCACCCGCTCCTCTTCCCCCGCCTCCAACCTCGACGATCTCAAAAAGAGGCTGGAGAGGATAAAGAGCAAGCGCCAGTAGATCAAAGCTTCATACGCTAACGCAGCAGTCTCATTTCTAGGCTTTCTCCTAAACTTCACAACCCCCAACGTTTTCAGGGTAAACGCGTGCATAGGCTACGGTTATGCGAATAGGACAAAAAAATAACTTGAATCTGTCTACAATGTATAATATTAAGTAAACTCTTATTTTTTTTTTCTGTATGTTAGTATTGTGCACAATTGTTTTTGTACATACAGTGGCTAACCACACCAGGCTTTTACGTGTCATTTAGGATTTCCCATGTACAGTTTCTTTGTGCAGAATGCTGTAATGTGTGTAACTGAAGCCGTTTTCTTTTTTAAAGACATTTTAAAGACTAAGTCTAAATTTAAAATGTCCCTTTCACTTGGTCTGTCAACTTCTATCTGTTTGCCATTTTTACTGTTTTCTTTCTGCTTTCTCTCTCTCTCAAGCTGTCTTGGAAGTTCTCATAACTCTGAAGGATTGATTCCTTTTATTTTAAGGAGCATGGCATGAAGTGCTAATCTTCATTTTATGTAAATAAAGGTTGCATTACTCTAAAGGCTGTTAATTCAGTTTTTCTTTTAATAATATTCCCAACATTTCGCACTCTGTAGAAGAATGTTGGTAATTGATGCATTGTTTTGTATTATTCAACTGGGATTTAGTGTTGAAGTGTTGCTATCAAGTTTCAGTGTATAATCTATAGTGAAAATGGCAATAAAGACTCTTTTTATAATTTAACAAACTATAATGCAGTGTGTGGTGCTTTTTTCTCTTAAGAGACTGAATAAGAGCAGTTTTATTACACAATGTATTTGTTTGGACTTAAAAGTACTGCAACATGGCATTGATTTCAGGACAGAAGTTCAGAGGACAGAGTAGGTTACCAATCTTTATTGTGTCTTTAGGTTAACGAATGATTAGCCAGCCTTTGATCTCTTTCTAGCTTTTCCTCCAGTGCCTGGTACAGCCCAGTCGCCTTCTCCTGGTGACTACAAAAACAACATGCAGGTTTACTGTTTGTGTAAACTTGAACAAATACTTAAAACATTATTACTGTTTGTTGCCACGATGGACCTGATGAGAGATGCGTACCGACTGAGTCTCATTTTGAGGACGTGGATTCTGAACTGTGCATCGGCGCGATAGGTAAGATAATCATCTTCATCCTCCTTGGTCATGGTGAGCTTGTTCTTCTGGTACCACAACTGCTTCTTCTGCAACTCCTCTGTCTCCTAAAAGAAACTGAGTTTGAGATCGCTACACCAAGAAAAAAAGAACTACCCTCATGTAATTCCAAATCTGTATGACTTCCATTCTTCTGCACAACACAAAAGATATTTTAAGGAATGTTGGTAACCAAACAACATTGACTTCTATTGTATGGACACAAAACCACTGAGACTTGATTTCTGAAAATATCATCTTTTGTCTTCTGCAGAAGAAAAATTTTAATTAAAGTTAAAGAGCATAATTTTTGACTGTCTATCGTGCCTTTTCCAGTCTTCTCTGAAGAAAATTGGCTTTGTTAACAAGCTGCTGTTTAAAGTCAACCAGACAGTCTTTTTTTAACTGAAGAGCAGTCTCAGGTGTGATGGGTCCTGAGGGTCCCAACCGGGTCAGGAAGGGAACTAACGGGTCCAGCTCCTTCTCTTTCTGTCGCTGGTGCTTTTCTTTAGCTATACGCTCCTGGGGAATGAAAAGGATAAAGATGTTGTAAAGGGCATTATACATCCACATAGTAAAATTTGTCAGTTGATCAGTTTAAGTCATGATTTACCATCTCCTCCTGGTGTTGACGTGCTGTCTCATTTTTAGTGGTGTTGTAAATTGATATCTGAAGCTCTGTGTTTTTCACCACCTGTTCTCTCGCAGAAAGGATGGCTTTAATCTAAAACACACGTGTACGGTATCAAAGTCAACACATATGGCTAGACAAACATGTTTGCGAAGTGAATGTTTACCTCTTTCTCTGAATCTTTAATTCTAAGCATGACGTTTTCCTCATCTCTTATTAGTTCCACGAGCATTTCGTACAATTGTAAGGTCTTGTAGGGTTTTGCAGAAGGATCCACCTGCTGGCAATAATGAAACTAAAGTATGTGACAGCGATCTGAAGCAGAATTTTCAACTTGCATCACACAAACCTGAAAGCCAGAAACCATGTCTGAAGTAAAAGCTTGAGCTTTTTCCGAGCCTGCTGCTTCTTTGGGTTTCACAAAATTTAACCAGGATGGGATTATCCTATCCTCTTCTAGATGATAGGTCACCTGGATCTGGCCCTCCAATATCATAAAGATCCTTTTAGCCACTTCTTTACCGGCCGGCCTAGAATGATCTCTGTGAAACCTTTCCTCCACTTTCTGTTTGAGAACAAACAAAGTTTCATCGATTCAGGTTAAACGGTTTAGTGGTTTAAAGGGTAAAGAATGTTTGGTTACCTGTAAAAGCCGCTGTTCAAGAACTCCTCCGGATTGAGACACTTTGACGCTTTTTTCATAAACAACATGTCGATAATAGAAGAAGTCTGGACGATCTTCAAAGGTTTCTGTCATTTCTAAAGGCTTCTCGATTCTTCTGGCCAGGCCGTCGGTGCGAGTATGACTGTAAAAGTCCATTTGACGCTCTGTCTCGGGGCTTAAAGTGATGTACCTGTGGTCTTAATAATGTGAAAGTTCATGTAACACAAATTTAATTGCTTTATTAGAAATGACTTGTATTATTAATGATTCACATTTGTACATTTTCTAAAAATTGGATCATTAACTTTAAATATTAGCAAGTTCAGATTTCAACACTAATGAAATGTGCATGTATGTTTTAATGTGTGATTACATTTAAGACCATCGTTTCTTCCAGGCCTAAAATGTTCATTTGTCACTTCGGTGGCTGTCTGCAGTTCTCTCTCCTCAAGACAATCACTTCGATGTTTAAACCACTCCTTAACACTGTCAGATTGGGTGCCTTTAAAAAGCCAAACAGTAAATCAACATGCACTGAGAAAAATTTAATTATGATCCAATGTAATGCCCCAAAAACGATATTCTTACAATCAAGGTCTGTGTAAGTGGTAAGTCTGGTCACCATGCCATCCTTCAGAAAGTAAGGTGCAAACTTTTCCAGCTTGGCTTTTCTGTACTGGATAGCCTTCATGCTCCCTGGATAACGCATTTCCAGATCTGTGATATCATTACAGAGAATTCATTACAAAAACATTTATTAGGAAATGGTTAAAAAGCTATGAAAATCTATATTTGAGGAGAACTTCACCTTGTGGTGAAATGTCTATTTTAGCCACCCAGGATGGAGGCATCTCAAATACTTTCTTCTCTTTGATTTCATCCTTTACAGGGAGAAAAACAGGTAGAGCAACAATCTTGATGATAAATATTCATGTCATTCCAAACCTGTATGACTTTCTTTCTCCTGCAGAACACAAAAGAAGATATTTTGAAGAATGTTGGTAACCAAACAACATTAACCCCCATTGACTTTCATTGTTTGGACACAAAACCTTTTCCTAAAATATATATGAAAATATATAAAAAGATTGTCATACAGATTTGGAATGACATTACCAAAAATCTAAATATCATGTATGGTCACAGAATTACATGATTTGTCGCTTGTCACTATTGCATATGGTTGTGTTACTTTGTGACCATTAACTAGAATTAAAGTAGAAAAATGGTTGTGTACTTTGTCGTCATCTTCTGTCTCCTTTGGGTCAGTAATGACGGATAGTGATTGGCTGGAGGGCCAAATAACATATACTCCCACTTTGACAGATCACCCAAGTCAAAGGTCATCTCCTAAAGACACAAACAAATTATGTGAACTACTCGGTGCTTGTAATTTTAATCTTAACAAAATAGATGAAATACTGACCGCACAACCAAAACGGCAATCCTGCATGTTGACCCAGTAGTTTTGATGGTTCCAAATGCTCTCTATGCCCAAGAAGTTTTCATTGGCGGTGGAGTAGCTCTTTCCAGTCAGCGGGTCAATGAAGAAGTTCTCAGAGACCTCCCGGTTCCCTGAGAGCACTAGAACCCAGCTGTAAACCCTCAAACCTAGAAGAAAGTCTGGTGGTGGACGTTCTTGCTCCTGTTAACGAGGAAACAAATATGAATCATTTGAATTTTGAGTAATTTGATACTGAAATATGTCTAAGAAATGTCAGTTTTCTACCTTCTGAAGTTTTTCTGTTTCTTTCTGTTTCTTAAGTGCGCGGCTTTAGCCTCTTCATGACGTTTCTCCTCCTGATGCTTCTCGAAGACGCTGTGCAGATCACGTGATGGTTTAACAGAGTACTTCTTGGTTTCCTGCTTCTGTTGTTCTTCATTAGTCTGAGCAGATCACACAAAATAAATTTAGCAGGTAGTGCAAACTGGATATAAATAAAACCATACAAAGAAATGTCTAATACGATGATGTGTCTTTGTGCTTACTTGGATTAGAGGCTGCAGTTGAGGACATTCTTGGCGTGACTGATCAAGAAGACACATTTCTTTGCTGGCGTACCCGCTGACGCAGTAAGCATTGTATCCTGCGCCCAACAGGAGACTACACAACAGGCAGGAGAAATCAAAACATGTGCCCCTCTGCGTCTGCAGAACCCAGGTGGGTGATGACAGCTGCTTGGGCTTTGGAATTAAATAAATGTTTTTATAAGTTTTATCGATGTAAACAATCGATATGATGAAGTTAAGATCTCACTATTTCATATGGCGGGTCCAGTAACTCCAAAGACAGGTAGTCGGATACAAAACTGGCACATCCCTCCCAACTGTAGAGCTCAGAATAAGGCAGCAAAGTGCTCCGCAAGGTGGTGCTGACAAATTTCTGTTGATACAATGGAGTACATGTGACCCTGTCATATAATCTATAATTTAATGCTAAGCACGTGTCAAGACATGATGTCATGACTTACTGATAACATTTTTATAGTGTGTATGTCTGGGAAAGATTTTTGTTTTCAACGTACCTGAACTCCACACTCATTGACGGGACGCAGCAGAAGTGGTTTGCGATCGGGGTACAGAAGGGTGTACTGCTGGCGAAAGTTTTCAGCCATTGCAAGCATGAGTTTCTCCTGTGGTGAGTTTTCGTTGTATGAAAACAGATCCACTGGAGGTCTTGGCTTTGCACTGAAACAAAAATAAAGATCATTGGGTTTAACATATATGTATCTTGTATCTATGCACTAATGTATCTATCTATCTATCTATCTATCTATCTATCTATCTATCTATCTATCTATCTATCTATCTATCTATATATGTATAGGTGTTACAATAAAAAGTTGAAATCTATGATCTGATGTACCACTGTATTTTTGGCTAATGATTATGGTCATTATAAACATCATGCATGTGGGAGTAGCACTTCTGATGAAATGCTTTAACATGAAGGCTTATGCACACAAAAGTGTACACCATGTCAATGAACTTTAGTAACCTTACATGTGTGTATTAGGGGTTATTTGTGTGTAAGTGCTCTCCAGTGACCGAAGACCTCCAACATCTTCATCATGAACTCTTTTATTATTATCCTCTTCTTCATCATCTGTCAGAATAATTTCCTCTACCTCTGGTAAAACGTCCATCTAAAAACAATCATGAACATTTTAAGCGTAAAAGTTACAAGAGAAGTTCGTATAGACTATGAAATTTATGCAAAACAAGTGACAAGGGTATAAATGCTCAGTCTTGTTTTCTGAAAACCACCATTTAAACCATGTTTTTGCATTTGTACTGCATTTATATTTTAAAATCAAATAAGCCAGTTATAGATTTTAAAACTTACGTTTTATTAAAGCAAATTTCTTCCCCGTTTGCCTTGATTTTCCAAGCCAAAATAAAGTACCGTTGACCGCAGCGTGCAACCTGTTTATAGCGCGAGAGCTGGTTACCATAACAACAGCCGTGCGCGCTGACGTAGTACGTGGACTTTCTTGACACGAAACTTTCTAAAATATTAATATAAATAAAATGATTAATTAATTAATGAAAACATTACAAACTATTTAAATTGCGTCATCTTATTAATTAAGGAAAGAATAATCAACATTTTTAACTCCGCAATAATAACATCATTTGGCGCTGATAGCATCATCTAATCTCATCAAGTCATGTTTACATGGAAATAATTAATCTTCCTTAACAAAGTACTTAATATGTTAATGAATTACAACTGTTGAAGAAATCAGTATTGAGTTTCTGTCTGTCGGAGTCTAAATTAGCCTTAGTTTAACCATGATATTTGAGCAAAACCGTGGTTATACAAATTTTACATTAATAAAACCACATAATGTTCCTAAAGTTAGTCTCTTTACGCGTGTTTATACCTGTAATTTATTGTCGGCTATGTCACTGAATATAATATAATCACAGCAGGGGCAGACAACATGAAGAATGACCTCATATAATAAACATTGACCGCCCCCTCGCGATGTCTCATTGGACAAACGCATTTAGGATCAGCAGTACTGAACGATACTGAAGAGTCAGAGGCACAGACACGATACACAGACCATAGACACCATGGATTATTCCCGGTGTTTCAGATCCACTGTATTTCTTCTCATTATACTTCACCAGACCTCTGGATTCTGGTTATTTAACGTTATCTTCCCACCTACAGCCAAACCTCGAGTAATAACTAACAGCACTCCACCTCTTATTATTGGTAAGCAATCTTTCATTCATAGTCAGGGTATTAAAGTTAAATGAAGTGTTTTTCTATAATAAAAATTAATTGTTATTAATTTTGGCTTATTAATATGATGGTGAATTAATAATGTTGATGAGATAGCAGATATCATCAAATTTACATAAACTATTAGACCAGTTGAAACCTAATATATAGGTTTTTAAAAGAATAATCCATATTTTGTGCACAGTATGTTGCAAAGTATAAGTGTGATAACAAAATATGTACCTGATAACAAAAACCCAAATTTTGCATTTTTGAACCCAGTACCTGGAAACTTGGGCAATCGCCTGGAGGCCAAAATAGACAAGCCCACACTGGTGCACTGGATGTGTTACAAGAAAACTGAGCACTGGTTCCCGCTCTGGATTGACTTAAACATGTTCGTGCCCATTGGAATTGACTGCTGGATTGATAACATAAGGTAAAACCTTCCCTTCTTTTTTTTTCTATCGTATCAAATACAGTGACAGTCCTGTTTTGGTACTTGGAATGTTGCTCAATATTCTTAAACCACTTGTTTTGTCCGATGTGTAAGCAAATTCACAGAGCTACCCTTTTCAGAAAATTAACCTCTGATTTATTGACCGGCGTTTCCAAATCAGCCTCAGCTGAGCTTGCATAGGGTTTTTTGTGGCTGCCCCTCTATTTCAGGTCATTGACCTTTTGTCTGTTGTATTTGGAGAGTTCTCAAACTCTGATGTCATAGTGCTTGATCTAAGATATTTCTTCTGTCCCTTAGAAAGCAACAGTGAATTATTTCTCATACATTTATTTAAAATTGTGTAGTAAGCATTTAATTTTTATAATTTATGAAATATTTGTACAAAACCACTTCTGAAACCTTGAAAATAATACATTACAAGTTTTTAAAATGTATTTCTTACAATGCAATTGATATAATTGTTACATTCTCTTGGTTTATAGAATTGTATACAACAGGACAACTCGCAAGACCTCTAATGCACCAGGTGTGGAGGTCAGGGTACCTGGATTCGGACAAACCCTCCCGATAGAGTTTCTTGACTTAAACAAGTTAACAGGTGTGAATAACATCTTTGCTCAGTAATAAAATGTTCTTTCTCTATACTTCATGATATATGTATTTTCATGTTGATGTGAATCTTTTCTAGGTTACCTTCATACCATGGTTCAGCATTTGGTTAGCATTGGATATGTGCGAAACGCGACTGTCCGTGGCGCTCCGTATGATTGGAGAATCGCTCCAAGTAAGTTCATTCAAACTCTCATTTTAACAGACAGACATTTCATTTTGCCATACAAATCAAGTTACGTCAGTCTTAGCAACTGCATAGCAACACCCTGACAACAGTCCAGCATTATCACATTGAGTTTAGGACAAAATCTCTGTTTCACTAACAAACTTTATGCCTGTATGCCTTTATCCTCATAGATGAACAGGCAGAGTATTTTTCACGTTTGAAAAATTTGGTGGAGGAGATGCATGACGAGTACAAACAACCGGTTTATCTTCTGGGTCACAGCATGGGCAACAACTACATCTTGTACTTTCTCAACCAGCAGACCCAGGACTGGAAGGATCACTACATAAAGGGCTTCATCTCTCTTGGAGCACCTTGGGGTGGCGCTGTCAAGCCTCTCAGAGTCTTAGCATCAGGTAGATGTACACCATCAGTACATGCATAACACATAAGCAAATAAAGAAACAAATTAATGAGTTAAATTGTGAAGAGACATTATTTATTTTTTGCATTTTAGGTGAAAACGATGGTATTCCCTTCGTGTCCAACATCAAGATCCGTGAAGAACAGCGGATGACAACCACAAATCCCTGGATGATCCCTTCTGAAGAAGCTTGGCCCAAAGATCATGCCTTCGTCTCCACTCCTTTTTTCAACTACACCAACCAGGACTACCAACGTTTCTTTAAAGATATCAACTTTGAGGATGGCTGGTACATGTGGGAGGATACTAAAAACCTCACGGCCGGTCTGCCCACACCCGGAGTCGAGGTCTACTGCTTCTACGGTGTCGGACTCCCTACACCTGTGACATACGTGTACGATGAACAGTTTCCAAATGCAGATCCTGTAGATATTATTTATGATGATGGAGATGACACCGTCGGCAGCCGCAGCATGAGTCTTTGTAAGCGATGGATAGGAAAACAGGAACAGGCTGTGCATGTGACAGAGTTCAGAGGAATAGCTCATTTGGACATGAT
Source organism: Beaufortia kweichowensis (assembly GCA_019155185.1). NCBI lineage: Eukaryota > Metazoa > Chordata > Actinopteri > Cypriniformes > Gastromyzontidae > Beaufortia > Beaufortia kweichowensis. Next base: position 8,775,783 of record CM032816.1, read on the forward strand.
ATTTAATCACAAGGTCCTCACAGTAATCCAGAGAATTCTGGAAGGAAAGTTTCCAGCGGATGGGAACATCAGTATTGAGCCATATTAAAACTGCACCTTGTAGATGTCTCTGAATTTGTATAGAGCAATGCAGATGTGTACTTACATGGTATAAATGTACAAAAGTATGTCATAAACACCAATATCAATAGTTCGTGATAGAATTGTTTTGGTTTATATTAATGTTCATTTATTTCTTTGTTATAGTTTTGTATTATACAGAATTTATCAAATGTATTTATTCTGTACATTGACAAATTATAGATACAAGAGCTCTTAAAGTGTACTAGCATGATGTTTTGTATATGTATAACTTATCATGACTTGTCTATACAGTAATATACTAATCACACTTCCAATGTAAACAGGAAAAATTATGTAGTTAACAATATTATGAAATCATTGATTTAGTAAAGATGATGACAATAAAAAGGTTTATCCATTACAGACTTTTCCGTAATCCATCCTTGCTATCTTGTACAGAATAAACTGTTTTGATTTCTGTAACCTTTGAACCTTTGGTTTAAGAGTTCAAAGTGTGCACAATAGCTACATGTGCTTTTTGCAAAAACATTAAAATACATTACACTGCCTGTGCACACAGAAACCTTTAACAAAAAAATCTTCCTTGCTTTGCTGTTTTAAAAAGAGTAATTGATTATTTCTTTTTAAATATAGAGATTTTGTCAGTAAATCTTTAAATGAGTAACCCTGATGGCAGTCACTTTTTATCTCTTTTTCCCCTCAAACCTTTTTGATCTTTGAACATCATTCTCACGTTGAGTGAAACAGAGCAATATGAAGCGTGTGCAGTCTATCATGATCTGAAATCTTTAATACCAAGCAAAAACAAGCAAAAACATGATTACTACAGGTTGTAACAAATTACATTTGCAGGTTGTAAACGTACTATTTACACTAAAATGGCGAAGGTCTGCACAATAATTAATTATTAATCGTATTTTAATCTTTTTAATCTTTTTTAATTGATTGATATTAATCTTAAAAATAATTTTCATATAAGGGGTTAAATACTTGAGGGTCTAAATACTTATTAGTTTTTTATGCAAATATAAACTATGTGTCTACGTTTACATTCGTTTAAAACAAACAAAAATATTAAAGACATTTTTAATACATGAGATGGGGGAATTCATAGAGTAAGCAGAACAAAAATCTAGGGTGACTAAAATGGCAGAAAAATAATATTTTTAATTTACAATTTGTTATGTTATTTTGGTCAGTATATAATTCCCATAACTGCATTTGTCATAAATTATAAAATTTATTAATTACATGAAATTAATAAATGTCATCATTTCTATGAGTTTATTAGTATTTGATTTGTTTACATTATTGAAATATTAATAATAAAGATTGGATAAGTCTGAACGTTTGCCAGTCACTTATTTTAACGTTATCGAACAGAATCTCACAGCCCCGCCCACCACCTCACGGCCCCGCCCACTAACTCGATGACTTCTGCCATTGTTTAAAGAGTCTAGCCGCTTTAAAAACACCTATAACTTGATCGCCACAGTGTCCGTGTTCATCGCGCTGTCACTGTAGTTTAGACACTTCTCAGGTCACTCCTAAACATCACGATGGACAGATAGAAACGAAATCATCACTGATCCTGTAAGATAGCAGAGGTTTGAGCCATTGAAAGACATGCTTTCCTGTCATCGCTTGATTCTCGTCTCGATCCAGCTGTTGTACTTGCTGTCATTTACCGACAGCAGAAGTTTAAAGAAATGCTCGCAGGGGAAAACGTGCTCGGATCGACCGCCTGTGGTTCTCAGTAAGTCTTGTTTTTAGTGCAGAAGATCCTCTGTGTTGTAATTTCCTCGTGTTGCTCTGTTCCTTACACAAGACACAGTTGTTTACTTGTTTCTCATGATGTGCTGTTTTCGTTACAGGCTGTTCTGTAGTCTGATAAACCAGATGTTTATACACTTTATTATTATATTATATCGCATCATATCATAAAAAAGGACGTATAACCAGATCTGATCTGTTTTGATCAGTCATAATGGTCACTTAACAAAATAATAAAATATTTGATGCATGTCATTAACAGACAGCCGTAAACATCACACGAAAAAAATCGAAACTCTATGAAAATGCGTGTAAATAAACATATTAAATGGCTAAACAACATCCGAAAACAGCCGAGTTGTTTTGTTTTCAGCCATAGTCGTGTCTGTTTTTTTCATTGGCGGATTATCATATGACGCGGTCATATGACATGATAAAAATGTGCCTATTATTTTTGTGACTGTTTACGCAACCGGCGTAATTGAGACCGCAACGTGACTTCGTAAACTACACAATGATGAATTGCAAAATTCGTAACTACCTCAAAAAGATTTTATTTTGACCACCTGCTGTGTCAGAAACTAAACAACCTTGCGGTAAAAAAAAAAATATACATTTTAATGGATCCAAATACAAATACTAGCCATTACAAAACATCTTTATCTAATGTCTTTTGCTCCTTATTCCGGTTGAATTTAATGTGGATTTAGTGTTTTATTGGTTTATTTCCCACCACACAAACCTAACACATTACCAGTAGAGACCCACATATAGCATCTATTAAAACTAATACAACCTAATACAATCCTATTTTAACCATTTAATCTATTAGAAATTCTGTGATGGTTTTTATTGTTTTAACAGCATCATTTTACAGCATTACATATGACACATACTTGATAGCACTTCAAATAATGCTACAATACTACCATGGTACACAAATATAAAAAGCGTAGTATGTGTAATGCATGTCCAATAAACTGTAATATAGTAATCTTTTCATTGGCTATACTTGACAGCATAATCCAGCAATTCATAGATGCCTTAAATTGCATTAACAGAAAAGAAGTGTATGGCAGTATCTTAAGTACACTTTTTAGTGTTTGACAAGCCAATATTTGCACGTTAGTTGATAATAGGAAATAGGCAGGTTTTGCTATTACATCCCAATTTTCGGTTTCAAATGTGGTTTTAAAATATGTTGAGGTTTTGATGGTAAATAATTCTGTCAGCTGCTGATAAAAACCAAAAGGAAGTTACATTTAAGAGTATTGAGGATCTGAAATTGCTCAAACCAGAAGAAACTGGCTGTGATGATTAAGATGTTTAATCATTAGGTGTTAAGTAGATAATCTCTTTGGAGAGGTGATAGTATCAGAACTTCTTAATCAACGTTTCTTTAATCATATCTGTAGACGTTTGCCAAGGAGATCTTAAGTGAAGTGATGTGTATTGAGCTTCCTGTTACAACTGATTGACAGCTGACAATTAGATTAATTATTAATTTTTCTTATTTATGATTTAAGTTTGAATCATACAAGTTAAAACCGTTTTCAAAGTGCTGTCGTTTGATTATAGCATTAATTATTCTTTTCTCTGTAGTTCCAGGAGACCTTGGGAATCAGCTAGAAGCAAAACTTGACAAGCCCAGTGTAGTGCACTATATCTGCTACAAGAAGACCGATGACTACTTCACATTATGGCTCAATCTGGAGCTGCTGGTGCCGGTAGCCATTGACTGCTGGATTGATAACATGAGGTAAAGCTGATGGTGGTGGATCATGTGATGTGACTTTCATGTGTTTGGCCTTCAGATAGCTTTAGATTGTGAAATGTTTTTTTTATACCATTTGAAATATCAAACACAAATTTAAGACAAAATGTGTGCTTTTTTTAGTTGGTTTAATGTTTCTTTATAGGTCTTAGTTAAAAACATTTTTGCCCAGGAATTTTAAAAGATTGGACACACACCAACCTTTTGTGACAACATGCCCCAATAGTTTTCACAATGTCACAATCCTTTAATTTCATTTTTTCAAAGAATTAAAAAAGCAAAAAACATTAACCCAATAAAAACTTAAATTGAAAGATGATGTTAATATATGCCTTTACATGTATAAACAATCCTCTTATATACAAACATAAACCAAAAAAAGCATATTTTGTGTGTACCAGGTTACTGTACAACCGGACGACTCATCTCACAGAAACTCCTGAAGGAGTGGACGTCAGGGTGCCTGGATTTGGCAAGACATTTAGTTTAGAATATCTGGATCCCAGTAAACGAAGTGTGGGTGAGTGTGAAAAGTGTTTCGTTTATTATATAAATATGCTACTTGTGATTTTCATGATTTGACGAATGCCCTGTTTTTTCAGGTATGTATTTCTTCACTATAGTTCAGTCACTGGTTGAGTGGGGTTATACAAGGGATGATGATGTACGCGGAGCCCCATATGACTGGCGTAAAGCCCCAAGTAAGTGCAGTGAATGTTTTGCAGATGACATCTAATGTCTCAATATTTCGTTTTTTTACATTTCTCCTCTGGTCTGTATTTTTAGACGAGAACAAGGAGTACTTCTTGCGACTCCAGCTGATGATCGAGGAGATGGCTGAAAAGGCTGGAGGTCCTGTGGTCCTGATTGCACACAGTATGGGGAACATGTATACTCTGTATTTCCTTAATCATCAACCGCAGGCTTGGAAGGACCGCTACATTAAGGCTTTTGTGTCTCTCGGCCCTCCGTGGGCCGGAGTGGCCAAAACTCTTAGAGTTATGGCAACAGGTAAAGCCTTTTGGTATTGTTTGTACTGTAACTCTACACGTTAGTCGTGCTTATATTTTGCTCTTTGAACTCTGTTGTCCCATCACAGGTGATAACAACCGCATTCCTGTCATCAGTCCACTGAAGATTCGCACCCAGCAGCGAACGGCCGTATCGACCGCCTGGCTTTTCCCGTATGCCCACACCTGGCCCTCGGACATGGTTCTGGTGTCCACCCCAAACACCACCTACACCGTCAAAGACTACCAGCGCTTCTTTAAAGACATTGACTACCAAGACGGCTGGGCCATGAGGGAGGACACCGAACCACTGGTGAGCGCGCTGGAGCCTCCGGGTGTTCCTGTCCACTGCTTGTATGGGACCGGCATCCCTACAGCTCAGGGTTACAATTATACAGATTTTCCAGATGGAGAGCCCACTGTCATCAACGGAGAGGGAGACGGAACGGTCAACCTTCTTAGTGCGATACAGTGCAAGCGCTGGATGGGTCAGCAGACGCGCCCCGTCTATATGAAAGAGCTGCCTGGGAACGAGCATGTAGCCATGCTGTTAAACATGACAACAGTTTCCTACATCAAGTCCGTGCTCTTTTCACCTTGATGCCACTTAATTTTGCCAAAGAGACTGGACACAGTTCTGCTTTTTGGGTGGATGTGAAACATTGTGGTTCATCACTTCTTGTTGGTTTACGGTTCTCCGGGTTCCTCTGTTGGGGAGTTCAGATTTATCAGGACGTTATCAGGATCAAATTCTTGTGTACTGTTGGATACAATCAACATTTTATAGAAATTTAATGTTTTTAAAGCACGTGTTAAATTAATTGTCTGTTGTTTAAGTGAAACGCAATAGCCTGCCATTTATCTGTTACCTACACTTTTACATTGTCCTATTTTTACTATGGTAGTAAATTCCTAAAATAATGGTCAATCTATTGCTCTTTTAACACATTTTCCAATGGCGTTTATATTTGAATTGTACTGACACTGCAGTAATTTTGTGCAATTGGCTGTCTGTGAACAGTATTGATTTATGAAATTTTCATCATGGGCTTTTGAATGTAGAATCTTATTATTGCTCAGTTCACGTCTGCATAACCTCTGTGACCACTATTGTGCATTATTGTTATTTACTGACCTCTAAAATATGATAAACTATGATTTGTGAAACAAGCTTTAGTGCCTTTTACAAAGTATTGAAATGGGTGGTAACACTTTACAATAAGGTTCAAACTGTTAACACTAGTGAATGCATTAGATATCGTGAACTAACAATTTTGCAGCATTTTTGCAACTCTGGGTTGCTTCTAATTTATAAATTTACTTCTCATTGTTTATATACGTTCATTTCTGATGCATTAACTAATGTTAATCAATCCAATGTGAGATGTATCAACGTGAATTTATAAATGCTGTATTGTTCATTTCCATGGTAATATTCTCATTACAATAACCTACTGTATGTTAACAAACTCCTATCGTTTAAAATGTACACTAGAAGGTTAGAATGGGGTTCGTTTTATTTTGATCATTCTACGATGCAACACCAACAAGCAAAGGTGTGATGTGATGTGTCGCACTTGAGAGGTTTTTGACGGTAACAGATGCACTGTACTTTTTAGAGGAAAGCCAGCCAGTCAAGTACATATTCTGAACAGATTCACCATGCTGCAATTCTGTACAATAAATTCACCTTAACCAAAACGAGGAAGAGATCATTTTTATTTCAGAGTATTTTATTGCAAAAATCTGTATAAATATATGAAAGCTTTAAAAATAAATTCACATCAATAAATAATGCAGAATTACTGAAGGGGAAAGAGGAAGACTTTATTTCCTGATTTGCAGCGGAGTTCCCTGCAGTTTAGCCGTATGTGTAATGGACCATCTTCATGTCTATCAACGAGACTCTGTGAAGAGTAAAGTAAAGTTTACTAAAGTTCAGACCCCAACAACACAACCTTTGCTTGCAATCAATAGATGTCTCATCTTTGTTTAGTTTGTGATGCAAATCTGACTTTGAATTGATACCTGCAATTCTGATAAACATGTCCTTTTCAGTCTTTCTGTGTGATCACCCACACACCACGCAAGACTTACATGGAAAGAAGGATCCTATAGAGAGAAGAGGGTGAGGTTTAGTGGCCATGTTTATAACAGTGTCTTTATTCTTAAAAAGTTTAAATGAGTGACTTCTATTTAGTAAATATTAAGTAAATCTTACAATTCACAGTATTAACCTTATAAAAAGTGCTGAGGTTGAATTCATTCATGGTTTGATCCATTACTTTGATGAGCTCATGCAACTGATTTTTCCCAGTGGAGATTTCCATACTGAGGAAAGTTCTGTATGACATACCAAAGATTTTAATGACATTCAAACAATGAATGTACAGTGCCTATTATTTGAACTGAAAAAGGAAATTAGATGAGAACGTTTACAGTAACTGCAGTAATAAATAAATACCTCGTCTTTTCAGCATTACAATACACCTTAAGTTTATCAGCCAAGCAGAAAAACCTAAGGGAAACAATCCCAGTCAGGAAATAACATAGGCATAATTTAATAAAGGACTTAATAGAATAACAGACTTTGGAAACTGTTTTAGCCCGGTCCGAACAGACTGGACAAATGGCTGGATCCAGTGATGTCGTAAAACCACTGTCTTTGAGATACTGATGTGAAACTCTTCACACAGGGTCAGAGGAATGTCGTGAGCTCCTGTGGCCTCTATCATTTCATTGAGCAGCTCTAGGAAGGCCTCTTCAGGGTCATCTAAGGAGCGGTCAAAGGTCAGTTACATTACAATATTTCTTTACGTAATGTGTTTTGGGCCTCATTCCAGTAGGATTTAATGAGGAGACCCACAAAGACCATTATAGTTTCCATAAAAGCCAATACAACTCCTATTAAAACCATTAGAATTTCAGTTTTTATTGTTTTTCACGAGGTAAACCTTGTGCTTACATGGAATATACACATACGTGGCCCAGTTTCCCCGCTCGTGTTGGAAGGATCGCAGTCTTCCTCCATGATCTTCACTGTTATCCATCCACTGCTCATCTGATTCTCTGAACATCTTTCTCACAGACTCAGGCAGGGGCAGTCGAGGTGTCACGCTGGCTTTACTTTTAAGAGATTCACGTTCCATAGGCTCACCCCTTAGGAAAAAGAACCATGGTTTTATTATGATAAAAGTGTAATGATCATGTCTTAATTACCATTTGTAATCCTATAGTTTTACTACAAATATAATGGCTAACTTATGGCAACTATAGTGAGACTGTAAATTTGTGTTTACTATGGTTTTACTGCAAATACCATAGTAAACCAGGGTTACTGTAAGTTATTATACAGTACCAGTCAAAAGTTAAACCACATTTAACAAAAATGTGTCTCAAGATCTTGAAAATATTTTAATCTGAAGGTGTATATTTCAATGTTTGAAATTACTTGTGTAGACAAAAATATAATTGTGCCAACATATTAATTTCTTTCATTTGAATACGAATACCTTTATTTTGGATAATTTTAGTCACAGCATATTTCCCACAGTTGCATTGTGTGATTTCATGGTTTTGATGAGATAACTACTATTCCAAAATCTGTGAAATAAACTAAACAACAGTGAGTAAGTGTTTCCAAACTTTTGACTAGTACTGTACTCATGATCAAACGCACCAAACCTGCTTTCAGGTTTTGAGTCAGGCTTTGCTCTTTTAAAAGGAGGCGAGCCCTCATCTTTGGATGAATGTTCAGGTTCCTCTTCAGAACTGCTGCTGTAATTGACGATCATACTAAAATAAAATAAAAAATCCTAAAAACGGCATTAGATCACAAAAGTCTATTTTGAAAAACCACCCTTTTAAATAAGCGATAAAAATCTGTCATGTGCAAAGTGCTTCCGTCGAAAAACAAGGATGGTCCTCATAATAGCTCCCCACAACAACAAACGATCATTCTAATAGTTCCGTGTGCTTTGCGTTCCGCCTATCTAACACAATACCGCAACATTAAAAATGCTATACTGCAAATATTCTGTAGTGCTCTAAGTATCTCCTTGTATCTCTGAAATATCTTTAAAACAAACATAGAGAGCCCACAATATATTGATGTAAAGCTCTAAGACTCTGGGTCTAGAAAGGTCTAAGAATAAATATTTGACCAATTTTTACAACAATAAACATAAAGTAAAGTAGCTCAAATTAAAAAAATATTTTAAAATATTTTAAAAAATCTATTTCGGATAGTGCATTTATACCCAATAGGTGCAGTTCAATCAGATTAACTTTGATAAATCATTCCCAAAATTTCCATTAATATTAAACATACACTTAAACATACTTTTATTTAGTAATAGTCACATTTTAAAACTTATTTATCGAGTTAATGGTTTAAAAGCGTACATCCAAATGCATTTTTTAATAAAACAAATGAAGTTCCGGTATGTTCTGTAAGGACGCCAATTATGTGTAATGCAGGTTCCCGTGCCGCTGTCGGGGGTTTCGGTGGTCAGCGATCTCAGTCCGAGATACAACACACTATGTATCGGGCTCTCCCCACCCATTTACTCATTTAATGTAGTGTACACGCCGAATTAACTGCTTTTGCTAGTTTTTACGCATCAGCCGAAGAGATCCGAAAAGTTGGCGGCATTTTACGTGTGTTTTTGTAGGCACGGAGCGGGGGTGCGGCCTAGCAGAGAGAGCGGAATTTACGGCCTTCTCAAACGACAATAAGCTGATTTTATTTCTTGGAAATAAACGTGCCTGTACCAAGTTCTGAATAAGGTAAATGTATTTCTAATCATAATTTAAGATTATGTGTGTATATCAGGAAAATTGTGTGGAAGCTAAAGTTAGCATGTTAGCACGCTGCAAATATTCGTTGGCCATTTTGCAGAGCGCTGTGTGTTTTCCTACTGCTTGTATTATATGTTTTTTGGGAACAATGTTTGACAAACATGCTGTCGGCTTTTATTTGGTGCTGTTTTATGTTTGATTTGTCATGTTTATTCACTGCCATAAACTACGACATTTGATTAATTTAGTGTAAACTCGTGAATTATGGCGTGATTTTAAGGTATTCATAATTCCTTTTTATGCGTTATTATGTGACCCTGTCTGTGAAAGTCTCAACATAAAATTATGAGATAACAAGCATTTTAGTTTGATATATCATCATATCAATAAATCTTTTCATTACTCAGTCAATATTAAAGATAAAATGGTTATATATTTTCACAGAATGTTTTTTACATTATGTAGGATGGTGTTATGTATAAAAAAAACAGTAAATCAATCACAAAAAATGACTTTAGCTGGGTTTCGATTGACATCATTTTGGGCATTATATGTGCTTTCTGTAATCCATGAAATGTAGCCCACTATGTTTAGATATGATGCCCTTTTGGAATGATTCAAGTGAGATTGGCAATTCTCTGTAGATGTCAACCTTACAATGAAATGTAAGTTTTTACCAAAGGTTTTCATCATACTGATAGCTCAGATTTCAATGGTTTAAATACTCATAGTGAGGTCTTTGTCAAGTTCTTAAAGCATTTTTTTATGTTAAAAGCATGATTTTTCATAATCAGGTAAAGTAAAACTGTTATGGACTTGTCACATCCATAACAGTTTCTTTTTCTCATAACCGTGCACATTAAAATAATTATATAATTTATGTTCTTTAAAGAGCCATACCTTCTCTATTTGTTGGGTATTTTGTAGCTTCTGGTTTGTGTACTTAATTCACAGAAATCCTGCACAGTTTGTTGCCTCTTAAAATGTGTGTTCTTTGTTTTTATCCATAACACATGTATATTTCTTTTTTTTTAACAGATGACTTTGATGATTTTAGTATGTCTGAACTGTTGTCAACAGAGTTGTAAAATATAAACAGACAATTTAGTATATTGGTAAATAAATATTTTGAGTTTTGACTAAAAATGTCACATCCATAATGCTGGAATTGCCCAGATCCCTTTATTTATTTTATTAGAGTTGGTTTTTGATCTGTCATACTGTACACATAAATTGATAAGTGGTCCTTTGCATAATATTTTGACCGCTTTAAAGATCATACATAGGTTGCATTTTGCTGTGTTGTTTTGTGTATTCTTTGTCAAGTGTTTAGCTACACTGAATTTGTGCATTTATTGTTGTGCATTTGTATGATTTGGATTAGAGGGGGGGAAATTATGTACTATGAATAAAGTAAAATTCTATTATTCATCCCGTCTTACCTGTGTTCTTCTTTTTTCCTTATAGATCTGAATCAGATGATGTTGAAAACGTCCTACTCCACTGTCCTACTCTAAAGCACCTTGGGTGGAGGAACACACCTCTGTGACTTTGCTGCTGTTGTTTTAGACCCAAAGACTATTCCCCCCCAAAAAAACAACAACAAGTGACTTTTTCTTCATCTGTCGTCTTTACAAGAGCTGTCAAAATAAGTTCCTCTCTGCCTTCCCATCTCTCCCATCGCGGGCAGTCCAACAATCCCTTCCCCCTGGATTCGCACGGCAAGAGGTCCAACTACGGCGCCAAGCTGAATCCATACACCAGATCACGAATGCAGGAGGCATGGCAGCAGCACTCTGTTGCCCCGCCTCCGGTAGTGCACACCATACCTCCAGGAGCGGATGCTCTGGGATGCACCGTCTACGGGATTGTCCTCCAGCCGGATGCGGCTCTCCAACAGCAGCAGCAACAGTCTCAGCAGCAGCAGCAACAACAGCAGCAGCAGCAGCAGCATCACAGTCAGCAGCACAACCAACAGCAGCATTCGGCACAGCAGCCTTCCCTGCACGTGGCCAATGAGGGCGGGCACAAGTGTGGCGCGTGTGGACATGACATCTCCCATCTGGCTAATCCGCACGAGCACCAGTGCATGGTGAGCCAAGACCGGTCTTTTCAGTGCACGCAGTGTCTGAAGATCTTCCACCAAGCCACTGATCTCTTGGAACACCAATGCGTGCAGGTGGAGCAGAAACCCTTCGTGTGTGGCGTGTGCAAGATGGGATTCTCCCTGCTGACCTCTCTAGCGCAGCACCACAATGCCCATAACAGCAGTAACCCAATGAAATGCTCCATATGTGAAAAAACCTATCGACCAGGTTCCTCTGGCAATGCCACACCAACTTCATCATCTGGCAACGCGGGGCAGCCATCAAACGACGAAGCATCATCCAGTGGCAGCGCTGCTGTGGGCACGTCTGGCCAGCCTACATTTGAGCCATCACAACCCGACAAAGCCTACAAGTGTTCTGTGTGTTCCAAGGGCTTCCGTCATTTGTCCGAGCTGACCCGTCACGAGCGCGTGCACACCGGTGAGAAGCCGTTTAAATGTGAAACGTGTGACAAAAGCTTCAGCCAGTCATCCCACCTAGCCCACCACCAGCGCACGCACAGCTCAGAACGGCCGTTCAAGTGCGCGGTGTGCGAGAAGAGCTTCAAGCATCGCTCTCACCTGGTCCGTCACATGTACGCCCACTCGGGTGAGCACCTGTTCAAGTGCAACCTCTGCGAGTTGCATTTCAAAGAGTCTTCCGAGCTTCTTCACCACCAGTGTCAGCCGCAAGGCGCTCGACCGTTCCGTTGCGCCACATGCGGGAAGGGCTTCAAGCGCCCGTCTGACTTGAGGCAGCATGAGCGCACACACTCTGAAGAACGCCCGTTTCATTGCGACGACTGCCAGATGAGCTTTAAACAACAGTACGCCCTTGTGCGCCACCGCCGCACACACAAAGCCTCCGCCGACCGCCCCTTTAAATGCAACCTGTGCGACAAGGGCTTCCTGCAGCCGTCCCACCTGTTGTACCACCAGCACGTTCACGGCATGGACAACCTCTTCAAGTGCGCCTCCTGCGGCACTGGCTTCAGTCAGTCCGGGGAGCTTTTGCGTCACAAATGTGGTGAGCCCTCATCGGCACCCACAAATCCAGACAAGCCCTACAAGTGTGACGTATGCGGAAAAGCATACAAAAAAGCCACCACGCTACAACGCCATCAAAATTCCCACTGCACCGAAAAGCCTCTGAAATGCTCGCTGTGTGACCGCCGCTTCCTGTCCTCCTCAGAGTTCGTGCAGCACCGATGCGACCCGTCGCGGGAGAAGCCCCTGAAGTGTCCCGACTGCGAGAAGCGCTTCAAGTACTCATCGGAGATGCAGCGGCACAGACGTGTCCATACCGGGGAGAAGCCTTACAAGTGTGCCAGCTGCGACAAGGGCTTCAAGCAACGCGAGCACCTGGCCAAGCATCAAAGTGTGCATGCCAGAGATGCCCAGTTTAAGTGTGTGTGGTGTGGAGAACGCTTCGCTGATCTGGGAGCTCTTCAGGAGCATACAGTTCAGCACACGGCCGAAGGTGGGGGCTATCCGGTGGCCTCTCTTATTCAGTAATCTGTTCCCCATTCATAGCAAATTTATCAAAACTTGCTCCCTGGTCAAAATGATTACTTAAATAGTCTCGTAAATTCGTACATGACGTAATTAAATTTCTCTGATAAATACAAATATTTGTAGTAAAAAAGTAGTTACTATGAAAGTAGTTGCTGGTCGAACAGATTGAAGTTAAACGCAGTACCCTAACTGAATGGGTTCTCAAGATCAATTGTGTTCACATTTGGAAACAAATCACTTTCCCAAATGTTTCTCTAACCCTATAGGCCATTTGCTGAGAATAGTGTCTTGTTTGTGTTTTTAAAGCTTGTAACAAATTTACGTATCACATACAGTTAGATCTTACAAAACCACCCTGTTTTTTTTTTAGAGACTTGAATTGAAAAATTGAATTTAAAGTCAGCTGTACTTTTGTGTGTTTAGGTTTATATAGTACCTAACAATACATTTGTGCCTCTCATTTTGAGTTAATTCATAACTATACATAAGGAACTATACTCTGATCAGTAGCCTTGTTCCAATATGAGTGTATATCATCACAAAGTGTGAACCAGTCTCCCTCATTTAGTTTGCCCTGCCGCTAACAGTCGATACGACAAAAACTAAAAGGGGGACAAAATTGTGAACTGTATGTATGTGAACGTTCCTCTAATTGTGACAACTAATGGTATGTACCAAAAACCATCAACGTACTGTACCACACTTCGGGACAGATTGTTAACCAGCAGACGGTCTTTACATTTCACAGATATTATACGTGAATATATAGAATCTATATAGAAATGTAAACTTCACTCTTGTATACGATTCACATTACCACAGAAATCAGTACAACTGTCCTGAAAATTGCCTAAAATCCTGAAAAGGCTGTATTACTGTATGTACATAGTTAGTATGTATGCAACTTGTTTGCTAGTTCTGACATTAGATCTTTCTTAAACTGTGTCACAATTATATACAAGTAGCTTTTCTTTATGTGTTTTTATCATTTTGTTTGCCTTTTTAAATTCATTTCAGCCTCTTTGTAGATGTAGTTTGGATTGTAATTGGTGTGTTGAAGGTTGTGTGACAGTTGAGTCTGTTTTTATAAAAGTTTTAGCCCCTTGTGTATTTTATTTTGTCTTGGGGATTGTCACTTTTCCAGTCATCTCTTACAGGACTTATGTACTGTACAGCAACCCAAGTGTCATTTTCTTTTACTGTATACATTTGTTTTATCTCTAACCTGCCAACACCATGTCTTGCCAGCAGTCATTTGCCCGCCGAAACTATATTGCCAGGCTTTTTTGCTATTACAAATGTAAGATCATTTGGTTTGGCCCTTTATGGCTTTGATGCACATTAAATGCACATCATTTAACTGTTTTTGTTTTAAGGGTCTTTGTTGGATAACAAATAGGCTTTTGGTGTTGTTGATTTTAAACTTAATACAATCATAATACATAAACTGTATATGTGATGTAGATGGTAAGTGGTACTTCTTAATACAGAGTACCCTTTAAGACTTAGCCCCATTTGGTATTTGAATTACAGTTGTAATGTCTTTACCCCTCTTATCCTAAAGTGCCCATAACTAACAAAACACACGCTATGTTCAGTATTATATATGTTGAACAGAGTTTTTAAAGAACATCTTAAAGTTTTTGTTTTACCCAAGTCCTGCACAGTGAGGTTAGAAGTGACAGTAAATCTTAAGCAGGGGCATCCAAGTTCTTACCAAACCACTTTGCATCCAATATTCCCCCCTCTTTTTATCCATTGTTTTACCAAGGGGCATTAGGATTCAAAGAGCAGTTGTTATTTGAATTCAAACCATGTTGTGTTTTTATGTTTGTATATGAATTTTTTATTAATATTGTTAAAATCTATATAAATTTCTATATTCTCGGCAGAAGTGTCAGGACCACAGGGAAAGGTTAAATGCTAGACTTTTGTCTATTAGTTGCATGAACGTGATTGGCCTTCCTCTGTGGTTCTGAGACTTCTCCACCCTGTGCATGCCTGCTGTGTTAGTTCCTGTAACCCGTTCTCAGTATCTGCGCTTCTGCGCGCACATACTTCTTAGCTTTTTTCGAATTGTAGATTGTGGATGAGCTAGTAAGGAAACTTCATGTGGCGGTTGATGTGACATTCATGATAAAATATCTGTATGTAGCATTTAATATACACAGCACTAACTAATAAACCTTTTCATTAATAATCTCTTGTTATTTCTTTATTGTTGTTTTTTTTTGCCAAACTTTGGCATTTACCAAAAGTCTTCTCATTGATTTCTCAGGCATTGAGACTAGCTTCACAGTATCACCTATGGTTGGTCCTCATGTACGTCCTGCAGATATCCGAAGCTTGTCCCACGCTTGAGTGTATGTTTTTAATGCCATCTGAAAATTTAGCAGACCATAAAAACCTTAATGAGAAAATCAATTCTGGAATTCTTCGAAGATTCCCTGTAACTTTTAAAGAGTCCTCACCTCTGCGATCTCCACCTTGCGTTCCCATGCTTTAACACTTTTCTCCAACTGGCTGTGGGAGTCTTTAACTTTGATATATTGTAGAACATGTGGTACTTGAAAGTCGGCCAACTGGCCCCTTAACTTCCTGTTCAGAACTTCGGCTTTGCTTCGCTCCTGTCAGGAAAATGAATCCACGTTAAAGCATGTGGTTAATGGAGGGCAACTTTATTAGCACATTTTGGACCTGATATTTTGATAAAGGTAGAAAACATTAAAGATAATGAATAATATTACAGACATATTCTGAAACTATAAAGTAGTTTGCTATAAATATTTAGTTATTTACTGCCATGCTGGTTGTTTTCTACATACTAAAATCTTCAGAGCAGCACCAAACTCAATATTGATTTTAAGCTGATCTTTCTACAGATGGGCAAGTAAAGGTGTATGTTAACAATTTATACGTTCAGACCTCTTCTGCTTGCTTGGTCTCCTCCTCAATCTTAACCATTAACTTAATGCGTGAAGCAATGTCACTGTTTAGCGCATCTGACTCTTGTGTCACAGTATGAAGCTTTTCCTTTAAGAGAGGGACATTAAGATCATTTTGCAGACACATTCATCCACCGTGACATTTCTCAAAATATCTTTTGTGTTCCATCTTTTGTGAACATCTCACCTTGATAGAGTTGAAGGCCTGCATGTTCTTGCTTGTGAGAAGTTTGAGCTCCAGGTGCTTTTGGTTTTGTTCATCCAGTTGCTTCCGAGCTATGATGTTCTCAATTTTGAGCTGCTCAAAGTCCAACGCCGTCTTGCCCTTACCCATCTCCTCCTGTTGTTTTAACAGAAACTGGAGTTTTCTCATATGTGTGTGGAGCGCTGCATTCTGCCGATGCAACTTCTCAGTCAGGTTGTCCTGAAAAGATTTGTCCATCTGATTGTAATTTTTAATAACCATTCCCATCAGAAACGTGAACTGAAATGTTATTTTACCTTGGCCTTTATTCTGTCCTCAATGTATCTGATAACCTTCTCAACCATCATCAAACTCTTCTTGTCTCGCAGTGTTTTACCAATGTCATGATCAAACTGTGAACGCTCTTTTTTAACCTCTGCCAAGTGGACATCAGCTTCTTCAAGAATTGCCTAAAGAGGGTAAAATTCACTATTCTCAATATGCTTGTGAGATTGTTTGTAACAAATTGTATAATAATCTTGTATAATAACCTTGTAGTTGTCCAGTGCTCTCTCTGAATTGCTTTGTAATATCTTAAGATCATCACTTGTTTGTCTATGCACATTCTGGGCCACATCACATTTCTGCTCTAGTGTGAGCAATTGTCTCTCTGGAGTCGATACTCTAGTCTTCCTTCCTTGACTCTGACGTCAGAATGTTTACAATAAATTTAATAAAAACACAAAGCATTTTTACAAATTTACATTATTTGCACGTGCATTTTATTTGACCTTAAATTTGATAAACATGCATCAACAAAATAATAATAAATAGTAATAAAATAATAATATTCATGATCTAACAAACGTTACATTATAAACTATACACAAAATTATGTTTATGTTACACAAACATTTTTAATACATGATATATAAATTGTGTATCTTTCCCACCTGTGATGTGATCCCGGATACAACCCTTGGATCCATCCTACTAATATAGTGTTCAAACATACCGATCTCTGCTTGTAGCACTGCATTACAGCGTCTTATATTTAAGAAAATAATTGAAATTAGCTGATGTGGCTCTCATTGTAAATAACAACAATATAAACATCTGAACTTTAAAAAGAATAAAGATGACTGAATCTATTTCTGAATAAAGTTGTTCTTACTTTAAATCGTCCACAAGTTCGGCGTCGGTTTCACTGCGCTCCGCCATGGTTGCTGTTGTTAACGTTACCATGGTTCCGCATTTTGCGTTCGTCTTTAATCGTTTACATTAATTCCTAAATTCATTATTAATTAATATTACAATCCTAAAATATTCTTACTAAAATAAACAATGACAAGGCGAATAAAGTAGAATTAATTAATAAACATTTAAAATTTTCCTTAACATGTTTAGTATACTCTGAATTGTTAGAAATATACTACGTGCACAAACACGTAGTTAATCATATGTAAACCTTTGCAAAACTGTAAATTTAATATATGTTTGTGCACTTAAACGCTCTTTATATGAACACAGTAAATGCAAACAGTTAAAACAGTAATGCCACAAATTTTAGAATTTCTTCTTTTATTGTATATTGAAATAATATTACACTGTAGTAGAAATTAATTTGGAAGACTTTCATAAATGGGCGCCTAGCAACGGCTCTGGACATGCCCAGTGGTCATGACAACAACTACTTCCTGCAGTTCAATGCTAATTGATAAAAGCTATCTTGCACTTCCGGGTGAAATCCTTGCGGTCCGTTTTTCCTTCACTACGAAAGTCCGGACCGGGGGATTGGTCTGGCAAAACCGAACCGTGATTATAACCAGTTTTATTCGGTTTTTACTATTTTTGCATATCGGCTTTATCTGCGGGACGTTACGGCGACACGGGTTTTTGCAGGGGGGTCGGGTAGAGTTCTGTACATCGATTTGTGCCTCACCGCCCCTCTCTCTCTCTCTAACCGGGCATACTAGTCAATATCCCGAAGCGTAGAGGCTGATTCGTTATATTCTGCACCGTTGTTTTTTAACATCATCCATTGCTGCATCTTCCAGAGGGAGAAGAAACCATCCTGGGGCTTTCTGCTTGGATTTCCATGCTTTGGATCTAGGGATTTGAGGCCCCTCTGGGGTGCTGGTGGGGGGGTTTAACACACAGTAATTTGATTTAAACAAACCCCCCCGCCTTAAACATCTATTTTAAAACCAAAGCACTTTTTATTTAGTTGCCACGCACAGGTCCAAAATAGATTACCTATACCCTATTTTTTATCGTTTGGATGTAACCTCGGCAGATCATCTCACATTGTATCCACCGTTTCGAGCAGTTTAGACCTAGCTAACAATCATATTTTAAGCCTTTGATATCAGATATCAAACACATCCAAATCGGACACCATACGACCCGGAGCCGATCTGTCACATCGGTGGTCCTCGCGCGCACGCGTGTGGTCTTTTGGATTGAATTTGGCGATCGGATTTCTCCCGCACCCTGAGCCCCGTCGCTCGCCATGCCCGGCCCTGTGGCCGGTAGTAAATCTCGGGTTTATGCCGATG
The DNA here is from genome assembly GCA_019155185.1 of Beaufortia kweichowensis. Lineage (NCBI taxonomy): Eukaryota > Metazoa > Chordata > Actinopteri > Cypriniformes > Gastromyzontidae > Beaufortia > Beaufortia kweichowensis. The sequence goes on from CM032816.1 coordinate 8,794,512, forward strand.
TCAACACTTTGAAGAGCAGGGAGTACTGGGACTATGAGGCCCACGTGCCCACCTGGAGGTGAGAGATTTAAAACCATTAACGTCCATCATTATCATCATGTTTGTGTTTCAGATTCCAGTGAGTTGTATCTTTTAGCTCACTAGAGTTTGCGATATAACTGTTGTGTGTGTGGTTGTTTTGTGTATCTGTCTCCTGTTTTTTCTTTGCTGGCTCTTTGCGCAGTGGTTCACATGTAGGGTGGGTATCGATCTTGCTGGGAAAGTCATCAGATCGTGATCGAGCAGCCCGTGTTTGACAGCTGCTGATGGGAGGGTGACATGGAGAGAGTGTGTGATCACTGTGGTTATCCTCCTCTTGTAGCATCCACAGATTTTCATGCAAATGTACCAATTCTCACCAGTGGGCAATGCACATCCAGTAATTACCATTCTGTACCAGTGCACTGATAGAGCATTTAATGGTTTTAATTGTTAGATTCCTTAAAGAAGAGAAGTTAATGTGGGTCTATTTTTGTTTTGGATAATCCACACAGATATATTTATTGATTATTACAAAGTTTAGAAATGAAAAATATTCTGTTTAATACCATCATGTCTTTACAAACCCATATGTTGTTGCTTTTTTGTTGAGTTTTATTTTTATTTTAGGGTAAACTGTCCCTTTGAATATTTATTTATCTTTCAGTTCTTAATGGACTGAAATGGCCAATCGTGTATTATAAAATGGTTAAATTCTCTTTCTTCACACATACAGGCCAATAAAAACTGTCTGATCCTGCTTAAGCAAGCCTCTGTCACAGACAGTAGTGACATTTTCATTATTACTATAGTTAGGAGCAATTTAAGGACAGCAGCCCAATGCTTAAAATGTCGTCTTTGGCTCCATCCCTCGATTGAGATGTCAGTCAGCCATCAGCTGATGGGGAAAATGATGGGCTTGGTCATTTTCACAGATGATCGACTGTTTTTGCCTCCTTCATGCTCACAGAAGCCTCGTGTTTGTGTGCTGGATGGTAGATGTCGATTTCTGATGGATGTTCTCTTTTTGACCATGTACCACTTGCAGTAACCAGGAGGATTACCAGCTGGTGCGGAAGCTCGGAAGAGGAAAGTACAGCGAGGTTTTTGAGGCCATCAACGTCAACAGTAATGAGAAGGTTGTGGTCAAAATCCTCAAGGTAGAGTATCAGTATGTGATTGAAAAATGTAAATTTATAGATTGTAAGTGTAAATATTTGCATATTTCTGTGAGTGTTATTATATAAATATTTTTTATATTGTTCTTTTATATACAATTTATAGCCTGTTAAGAAGAAAAAGATCAAGAGGGAGATAAAGATTCTAGAGAACTTACGAGGAGGAACCAACATCATTCAGCTAATGGACACAGTTAAAGATCCAGTGGTATGTTCTCCATGTCCCCTCCCCGTAGCCTTACCCCCTTTTCTATTGGCTGTCGTCAGAGATGCTCATCCTATAAGGGCACACAATTTTCCCCAGGAGAACTTTGATTTTCACTCTCATATGTGGAGTGGGCGGACAGTGTTCCAGACAAATAGCTTTTTCTAGCTCACAGGTGCAGACGATTTGTTTAAAGCTGAAACCAGTTCATTGTGGATGCGATGTCATCAAATGGTGTATGAATATCGATTAGACTGTGCACAAAATGTAGATCACTTTTAAGTTTCTGATGGATTGAGTATTTTCTTGTTTCTAAGTCAAAATTGTAATGTAAAGGTTAACAGTGTCCAAAAACATTTAAAAACAATTTGCACATGATCAGCTAATGATTTCAGGAGATTATCTGCACACATGAGATCATATGAGAATGACTAAGAGCAGTGTAGTGGTGATGTGCTTAGATTATACCACTGAATAATGCCTGCACAGACAATCATGCTTTTGTGCTCCGCGTGTCTACTGCGCTACTCCTGATTGCCGTCACAATGAGAAGTGGGTGATGTCTGTTAAAGCTCAACATTGATGATTTAAAGACTTGCTTTGTTTTTGATTGTCATGTTCATCTCTCTTTCTTTCGCTCTTTCTCTCCCTCCATATTGTGCTCCCCAATCTCTTTCCAGTCTCGAACACCTGCGCTTGTCTTTGAATGCATCAATAACACAGATTTTAAGGTATATTCTGAATAAGGCTTATTGATGAATTGATGTGATATAACATTTGTGGGATGGGAATTAATTGTTGATTTTTTTTAATTGTATTATTCTGCTTCATATCTTTGTTTTGCTGTTATAACAGGTTGTACATTATCATTCTTAGTAGGAAATTACAGAATGGATTAAATGGGTTAGGGTTAGAGAATGAAATGTTTTATTATGTGTGAGTAAAAACACTGTAGTAAATAATTTTTTAAAGATTCATTATCATAAATAATGCCATATTGACACAACTGACCAATCAGAATCAAGTATTTCAGACAGCTTTGCAGTGTTATAATAATTTAAAAGCTTTCGTAAGTATCTTTTGACCAGACATTGCTTCAAATCTAATATCTCTGCTTTTCTCTTGTTCAGGAGCTGTATCAAAAGTTAACAGATTATGATATACGTTTTTACATGTATGAACTACTAAAGGTAAGTTTAGTTTGTGATTTAAACAGTTTCTTATTCAAACATTTTGCTTGTACTGTAGATGATCTGTTGTCCTGAGGTTTGGTTTTTGGGTTTTCTGACAGGCTCTGGACTACTGCCACAGTATGGGTATCATGCACCGTGATGTCAAACCTCATAATGTCATGATTGATCACCAGTTAAGGAAGGTAAATTTAATTCAAGGAAATGTCTGTGATTTAAAGGAATGTGTGATATCATGTTGTCCATAGACCAGCAGATGGCAGCAGTGTAATAGTTTTCTGTAAGCATTTTTAACTAAGCAGATTTTTGTTATATAAGCTGTAACTTGTTATAAGATTGACAACATTTAAGGTTTAATCAAACTTTCAGTATGTAAATTAATAAAAAATGAAATACTGTACCGGTCACTGAAAAATATTGTAAAAAATACATACAGAATTTGTGTATGGCAATATATTTGTGCATCATATAATATAAGGTGTATTCCTACACACCTGTTGTTTTGCAAATGCATTCATATTTTGTGTTTGTGTGTGTTTAAAGCTGAGGTTGATAGACTGGGGTCTTGCTGAGTTTTATCACCCGGCACAAGAATACAACGTCCGAGTGGCGTCACGGTATTTCAAGGGTCCAGAACTGCTGGTGGACTATCAGGTAAAAACGCTGAAACATAATATAGACACTTCAACATTCTTATCTTTAACATTCCTGCCGTTCATGTTTAGCTTTGACATTTAACTTCTTTGTCAGTTACTAGTTTATCAAGTTTCCGACACCCACAACTCATCTATCTGTCATCTTAATCCACTAAGAAATTTTACAGCTGGTCTCTTTACGTCAAATCTTGCACCTTGTTATCTTATCTTTGGATCAGAAGTCCTTTATGATGTTCTTTACATAAGAAACACATGTAAAGCACAGATTTGATCGTTATATCAGTACTGATCTTATCAGTGTTACATAAACAGCAATGGGGTTAAAGACATAACCGTGTGTAATATTGTAGTATTGTGTTTTTGAGTTTGTATTAAAGATTGTTAATCAGTGAGTCTCAGTCTGTGTTTATTGGAACTGACTTGCATGTCTTATTGTGTGGACAGATGTATGATTACAGTTTGGACATGTGGAGTCTCGGCTGCATGCTGGCTAGTATGATATTTCAGAAAGAGCCGTTCTTTCATGGCCAAGACAATTACGATCAGGTATTTCACAAATTATAATTACATTCATTCTTAAATTGTATTATATTTAGATCTGATCATCAGCTTTGTCTAACTTATATATTACTTGGTAATACTTTGCAAAAAATATGTTTTTATTAAAATGCGTAACTAAAATGTTCTAGCTAGCGCTTTTGTCAGGTACATTATAAAAAATGTATGATTGATGAGGATTATTTGTTTTGGTTGCTATAGTTGGTGCGGATTGCAAAAGTTCTTGGGACAGATGAGCTGTTCGGCTACCTGCGCAAATACCACATTGAGCTGGATCCACGATTCAAAGACTTGCTTGGACAGTGAGTACCAACAGAGGGCACCATGGACACATTTCAGTATTTTATCACTAGATTTTTAATTTCTGAAAAGGCCTGAAATGTTTTGATGCTTTAGATATATATCAAATTGAGTCACTGGTGCATAACACATGACTTTAATACATAGTGTGACATGTTCCAATCCTACAGACAAACACGGAAACGCTGGGAACAGTTTGTGCAGACGGAGAACCAGCATTTGGTGAGTCCAGAGGCTCTGGATCTTCTTGACAAGCTGCTACGCTACGACCATCAGCAAAGACTGACAGCGACCGAGGCAATGGAGCACCCTTATTTCTGTAAGTCTACTGCCCTCGCTGTTGACTACTTGTCTTGTATAGAAACAACAAACACCTGATAATACCTGAATCATGCACAATTTTGTGTTTTTTAGATCCAGTGGTAAAGGAGCAGTCTCACACTAATACAGATGGCAATATAGTGTCAAGTGGAACCAATACACCCCGATGAGAGCGGGTAAAAATATGTGATTCATTTAGGTCAAATAATTTGAATTTTAGTATAAGTTATTCGATTACAAACCACATTTGGATGTGGTCATATTTTTTGTGTAAATACTAATCTCGTGACCTCCTAAAATGAAAAAATGCCATCTTCATTTTTGTCTTTTAGGCAACGAAAGGAAAAGGAAGATGTTTGTTACCTCAATTTTTTATCCCTCGTGTCCGAAACCTCTTCACGTGTACAGTGAAAGTTGGATTTAAGCAGCACCTGTCACACCTTGTTTCTCAGACACACACACCTCCATACACTCATACCCACGCAGACATTTCAACTTCCTGTCGGTCAAGGTTTGGTCTGCCCCTCTGTAACAGACCTGTTCCTCTAGACGATTATTCCTCCCACTTGTAGAGTCTCCAAAGGAACATGACTCCACCCCCAATATTTTGGCCCCCCCACCTTAATCTAGGCATGGAAATGATGACCAGAATGAACCCCGCCCCCTCCCTTCTTATTGGTCTGTGTGTCTGTCTGTTCAGTATTCAGACCTTGGCAGCCCCAACATACTTTAGTATTAAAGTGGCATGGTGGACCTTTTATTTCTTTGCTTTAGGTAGATTGATTACTATATTATTGAAATAAATGATTTTTATTTAGATCTATGGTGTCGTTTGTGTCTGGTTAATACTGTTTTACTTAATATTTTGCATTTATGTGAGAAATCTCTATAGGGAACACAATGTCAGTTATATCATAATGTCAAATTTGGACCAATGAGGAAGCCTAGTAATATTGTCATGGGTGTTTCTTTCTTCAATTCATTGTTAAATTGACATGCCTATAACAGATTAGGAGTGTGAAACTCGAGCATCCATTCATCCCTGATGTTTAGCAATATTTTGGCTACATGATATCCAGTGTTTGCCTGTCAGGTTAATTAATTAGCCCTGGCACATTTCCACACTCCTCTGCTTTGTCATATACGGTCTTTTATTTTTAAGGTTTTCTGTTGTTTCTTTATGCATGTAGTAAAATTATTGTACACTCAGCAGGTACAAATATGTCCAAAACATTTAAAGAAATGCATCTTATTTACACTTTTATTTGGCGATCTGTGCTCTAAACAACTCCACACCCACACCTAAGCCTATAAGCATTGCAGGAGGAGTCTCAATATCGGCCCTTTGTGCCACCTCATGGCTCAGATGACCAATGTTGGCTCCCGGGATGACGCGATTTCTCCACGACCTCCTTGCTCTCAGAGGTCCGCATCGGTTCGGTCTTCGCCACAGGTCATTGTTCACCTGTGTTTGGTTCTTTTTTTAAACCTCTTCTCAATTACAGCGTTAAACAGACTCGGCATTATTCATGTCCAAGTCTTGTTTGCTTACTTTTGCCTTCGGAGGCTCTGACCTTGTCCAACCGCTTTGTGTGAGTGACTCTCGCATAAACATTTCAAAAAGGGGTGCGAATTGTGTATGTAATTAAAGGATTAGTTCACTGGAAATGAAAATTGTTTCATGATTTACTCACTCTTATGTCATCCCTGATGTGTTTGACTCACTTTCTTCAGTTAAACGCAATTGTTTTTCATTAAAAAATCCCACAAGGTCCCAAAATATGACTACATTATATTATATTTTATAAGAATTGGTAAGATTTAAGATATCACTGTGTCACCATATTTGAATTTACAGCTTGTTTTGCTTTTAATTTTGCAGAATAGGCTCAAAATATTAATTGTTTTATCTTACAAACATATCGTTTCAATTCAGAAGACATTTATTAATCAATGGGAGTCATTTGAATTACTATTATAATGGATGTAAATATGAAACCTGTATGTTTATAAAGTAATGGATGTTTTATACAAACCTTTGTTTGTGTTCAGCTAACGAAAGAAAAAATCTGGGATGATATGAGGATCAAATGTGAGAGAATTGTAATTTTTCACTAGAATGTTTTGTCCTCAATGTTGTAAGGTAGACCTACATAATTAATTTTCAGGATAATTTGTGAAAACGCTGTTGTTGATTGATGATTTCGTCTTTGTAGGATTTTAGGTATTTGTCAAGTTGGTTGACCAAAGTTAAAAACGAGGCATCTCGGTGTCTTCAATGTTTCAGTGGTAAGTGTGTTGTGTACATTGCTAACACATTATGCTGATGTGTGACGGTTGGGCAAACGAAGCACATAAAGGTGATAACAGTAGCCATTTTGGAAAAGCAGATACTATAGATGACACATCGTCTGAGGTAGGAGGTCTCATTCAGTTGTCCAAACATACCATGTAGTGGCCGCATTCTTACAAGATGACTTATTGCAAGCATATCTAGCTTGAGTAAATACATCAATCAGTCTGAATGATTGAGAAACACATACTTTTTCCTGTCACGTAAAGCATGGTTTGTTTTTTATGCTCCATCATGTAGAGCGGTATCCATTATGCACACGAATAAATAATCAACATCAGTATATTTGTTCAACTATATTTGTAGTAAATTTGACTATTGTCACTGGCACCCGGATACTAGTTAAACCAGCCACGCTTGCGATTTTGCTAAGTGCTTGCCTTTTCTCAATGCCACATGTATCAGATGGTATGTGAACTAACTTATTTAAACTAACTTAAATTGAAAAACCTTATTTATTGTATCAACCAGATTCACAAGTGTGAGAATCAAGTGTGACTGCAAGATAAACTTCCTGGCTAAAAGGACACCTGATCCCCGGCTTCCTGTCCCACAACAAGACTCCTAAGCAGGTCACATGTAGAACACATCTTCCCCATGAAAATTTTAGCATTAGTTGGTCGTACAGTGTGTAATGTCCGGCCAGCTTGGTTGACACCCTCAGCTGCCCTTTATCAATGACCATTGTAAGCGGTGTAGCCAGATCAAGCCGGCTTAAAGTAGGACAACACCATTAGTGTATGTACTGTAACACTAGAATACAGGCCCTTTATGAATCATGTTTTGTATTACCATATATCTTCAATAATTTATTCATTCATTGTGCTTTGCCTCTATGTGTAAGCATATTGTTTTTACTTTTCTATGAAAACTGTTTTTAATGGGTTATGTTATTGTATTAAGAATAAAATCATATGCAGAAAAATGCTGTACTTTTAAGAGAAAATACTATATTTAAAAAAAAAAAAGTTACAAAAGACAACAAAACATTTCATTTGAACTCTTGAGGTTGACTTTCAACATTTTTTGTGGTTTAAGCCACTTTTACAGACCATTTCCTAAAACAGTTTTAGGCCATTTTTGCTTCCCTGTTTTGGTTTGTGGAAAAGTTAAAGGGATAGTTCACCAAAAATAAAACTTTTACTCATCCTCATGGGTTTGGTTACCAACAATCTTAAAAATATTTTTTGTATTCTGATGAAGAAAATTTTCATACAGGTTTGGAGTGACATGATGGTATATAAATAATGAAATTTTCATTTTTGGATGAACTATCACTATCTAAGTTCTTTGCATGTTTCAAAAGCAGTAATTATGTGATTTCCGTTAAGTCTCATTGTTTCTATTTGACAGTTGTATTCGGCACATGACTTAAAACATAAACAGCCCATAAACTTACAATAAAGTGAAACTGTAAACTGTCGGATATGACTAGTTTCGAAACCTTCTGAAACCTACGTTATGAGTTTGCACTCAATAGCATGAACTCAATTGTTCAGATCACAGACACAGATCAGTTTTATTATTGAAAGGTTGCTCAAATTAAATAATGGGAAATCATCAGCTTTACAATGTTGACACACAAACTGTGTAGCAGTTTTAGTTTCAGCACGGTAATGCACACCGGTAGCTAAGTTTCCATCACACTTCCTAAAACGAGGAAACCAGTAGAAGCAAACAAACAAACTGATTAAAAGACATGAATGGATTGAATGTACTGTAAGTCGCTTTGGATAAAACCTGCCAAATGTGTCAATGTAAATGTAAACAAATAAATAGCTGTGTCACATTTCCATCTTGATGAGGACTTTCCATTAATTTGATTACAGATAGAAGCACACAAAACTGTTTGACCCAACTGGAGTCTCACAAATTAAAAAAAACGTAAAAAGCTCAAGCTAGAAAAGTCCTGTACCAAAAAGTAAGATATCTTTAAAGTAGTTCCAGCGCTCAGGACACACAAAGATTTGCTCAACTTTTTTCCCCGTCATGCAAATGAAATCATATTTGTTGCATGTTAAATCCTCCCAACTAAAGAATCCAACGAGATTGGAGAAGGGGATTCTGGATCCCTCACTGTAAGTCTTCTGTGGTGAGTGAGGTGTGGCTCCGGGCCCCTGATTTGTAAACTCCCACAGGGCGGAAGATGTTGGGAGGTTGGATGCGGTTGGATGCTTAACTCACTCTTTTGATGTTGGTGCTGCGTCTGCGGCGAAAGCAGGCGGGCAAGCAACGCCTTTCCGATTTGACCGTAGGTGAGCCGGGAGTGACCACTGGAGACCCCTGCTTTCTGTGAGAGACAAAAAGCAAAATCATATTTTTGTTTTGGACATTTTAATGTTATCAGTATGAATATTAGATGATTTCTTCAGCTAGCATGTCATAAGCTTATTAATAGGCACTACTAATTGAATCATGTTTTTATTTTCTTAGTGTAATTAATTATATTTTGTTTGAACTACATTCATATATTCTCTTCATTCTTTTTTTCCTATTATTCAGCCTTGTTTATTTCCTTGTCTTTTTCACCAGTAAGTCCTATATATTTGAAAATTAAAGATTAATTACAGAATGACTCAACTTAAAGACCAAACAGAGACCCCTGTGTATTGTTTGCATTGTGTGTTTGCAAATGCAAATCTCACCTTGCGGCTGCGGCTGCAGCTGCAGCTTCTTTATTACGCAACTGACGCATTATACGCAACATGCGACATATCTGACGCAGCGTCATCTTCGGCGCGTGGCAGGCCAGACGTGGACGCGGGGCTCCTCTGGGCCCTCTGTAACTGAAAAGGGACATGTAGTCTCCACCATGCCCCCTCCCAAAAATCTGGACGCTGCTGCTTCCATAGCAGGATGCACACTGATGAAAAAAGATAAAGTGGTCTATAAATGTGTTGTTCATGTTTTATCATTGGACTCAATGAAGCTTAAATAATGTGATATCCAATGACAGAAAGATTCACAATTGATGAAGATCTTTTTATTTGACAAAAAGTCTTTCACCAAGTTGTTAGTTTTCAACCCCTTCGAACCAAGAAGACGATTAATTAACTACATGCTGGGAAACCAAAGCCTCCAGACATACACATACACACGCAGGCCCTATACAACACGCCTGAAGACACACAGATTCTTTTACTTGACACCTGATCGGCCCCCAAGTACAGACATGATACATGCACACCAATATCATGGGGAGAACTTGACCCAATATACAACAAAGCATGTTTTGCAAAGCAAGATTTATTATTTTTAGTTTTGTATTTCATTACATAAATTGTGTATATTGCAAACTCGATTGTATTTTAAATCTAAATGAAATGTTTCAGCCGGAGGCTTCATGTGAACATTTAAGCATGCAAAATATAATCAAATATAAATCCTTAAGACAAGATGAAATAATAAGACAAAAAAGTTTCAATGTTAAGATCTTAATAAGAAAACAGCTAACTCATCCAAATTACTGTAAAACACATTAACCAACAAATTACAATATCACTCACCGGCACAACAGTTGCCATAATAACCAACTCAGCAATTTCTGTCCAAGTGATGCTGTAGAATTATTGGAAATATTACCCACCTACCCCAAGCATACACATGTCTTATACCGCTTGTCTTTACAGGTGCCACGCAATGTGACCAATCACCAAAGACCAAACAGCACAGCTCCGCCCTCTAACTGCAACATCACCGGGTGATGTCAGTTCTTCTTCTCAGCCACTGCCCCAAACTGGACACAACAATGACCAGAGGGTGTCTCGCGTTTCAGCTCCTCTGCAACATTGACAGGAACTTAATTATCGCGCTACCTATTGTCTGGTGGGTAAATTTAGAATTTGGTAGGAGGGAACAAAGGAACGCTCTAAGAATGATGAGCACTATGAGATGGTGGACGTGCTCATGGGGGTTGAAGCTTTGTATGGCCTACAAACATGAATTAAAACAGCTCATGCTTTACTGCCAATACAATTACAATAGAGGTGGTTGTGGGTTACATGTTTGTGTACTAGAGCATTCAACTCAGAAGTTTCATTAAACCACATGAAATGATCACGACGCTCAGTCAACAAACATAGAACGTAACAATGGCTTTCAGAAGTTTTACACACCTTCAATCTATGGTGTCATACATGTGCGCAAATACACATACGTCGCCAAACACTACATTAACCGCAATGTTGTTGCCTTGCCAGCTGTTAGTTGCCAATCATACACAACTATTGTCATCCTAAACCTCAAAGACAGGCCTTACCAGACTGACAAGGTACAACAGGTTACATAGAAACCAACAACTTACAAACATTATTTAAAGCTTAGTAGGAAATAAAAATTTGGTTTTATCTGCAATCTTCACAGTTTGTTTGTTGGGGAATTTTAATAATCAAGGTAACAAAAACCATTTCAATCAAGCTTTATCATTTACATTCAGTCACAAGTTTTCCACATTAACGTTTTGTTTTTAGTACATTTAAAGTAAAAATCTGATATTTTGTAGGTTATTGCAAATAGAGAAAAGTTCTTTGTTAACTTGTTGCTTTATCTCATTCAGAGCTGTAAATTTGTAAAACTCAGCACCATGAAATATGGAGCTGCAATAAATCTCTTAGTAACCAACAGTGCAAACTCCAACACCACTAAATGTCCTTCCTGTTTAGGTGCTCCTCCCATTATTGGCTTATGCCACAGTTTACATGTACACTGTATTATAATAAACGTGTGAATATTTGCAATGCTTGTTATTTAATTTGATGAAAGTAGTTTTTTAAATACAATCAAGAACTTATGATCTAACAAATATATACTTTTTACTATTTATTTATAATCAGAGGTAGACAATTTGGAAAATCTAAAAAAACATTTTAAATTATAAAGACAAACTGTACAAAGTATATTAAATAAGTGTGACTTTAAACGAGTTTGTAATTTGTTAAACCTGTTTATTTACTCGACAATACTGCCACCATGAGACGAAACTAAACATCCCCACAATAAACCTAAAACCGAGCCCGAAGACTACAGAAATTAACATGCACTTTGAAAGTAAAATGGGGTTTGTTTGAAAGGTTACACGTACATTGACATAGCTAGTATGTAAAGTTCATGTTTCAAATCACTAGACATGAAAACAAAAGCAGGTTATTGAAAATGTTAGATTATTTTAGACCACTTTATTTATAATACCAGAGAAGAAAATCGTAATTTTTATTGACTAATAACGGTCCCGTGTTTATGTTGTAATGTTTTAACTCCTTTTTCTTCATGTTGTTTGTTCAACCAATGTGTGTTTCGTGACGTCACCATGTCATTTAAAGAGAAGCACGGGCGAATAAACCGCAAAAACAAACCATTATATTTAAAAGCGTGCCTAAATCTTATTTACATTTACAACATTAATATTAATATTTTACCAGACCATAAAACAAAAATGAATAAAAACAATAAAAATGATTAATTAATTAAAAATTATTAACCAGAATTATATATTATATATACATATAATTTGTAGAAACATCTGACAGCAAAACCAAAACCACTTATTATAAAAATAATAATTGTAACGTTATAGACGATTTAGACATTAGATCGGTCTGTTTGGCCCTAATAAATGACCCAAAAAAATAATAAATAAATAAACTCGACTAAGTCACGTCTCACAATGCCATAAAACTCCATTGACAGGCCATTTACGACGCACCCAATGTGCAAACACAACTAAAAGGTTATGTCATCTAAGCCCGTGTGTGGGGGAAGTACACAGCAAATATCGATAGTTTACATGAAAAAAGCACATTTTTTGCACAAATATAAAAATAAAATGGATATTATGCACGACGTTAACCTAAAGAAAAAGATGCAAATATTTGTTGTTTATATTTGTTATATAACTTTCAGCTCGTACGTGCAACAGGTGCTCAGAGCGTTCGTGAGTACGTCATGAATTATTAATGACATGTAAATGAGCAGGCTGGCTATGAACTCCACTCAGACGCGCAGTCGAAGGACAGTAGTAGTTGTAGTCATCAAGCACAGGGTAAAGTCAGTGGGTGTCCCACCTGCGTGCTCGCTACGTTTTATCCTTTCGTGGACACCCCACTAAATGAAAAGTCAAATGTCTCCATCGCGGTCGCCTCGCTTTTTCTCTGAAAAGGAGGTAGCCAAGCACTGCACCAAGGATTCGTGCTGGGTGTTGTTAGGGACGCGGGTGTACGATGTGACGAGCTTCCTTCGGATGCACCCGGGCGGAGAGGCGCTCATTCTCCGCCGCTCCGGCAAGGACATCAGCCGGGAGTTGGACGGGCCCCCGCACAGGCACTCGGAGAACGCCCGGAGGTGGATGGAGCAGTACTACATCGGGGAAATGGACCGAGACAGCACGGATGAAGACATGGAGGTACGTCTCAAAAAACACAAGCAGAGAGTCACAAGCAATATAATGAGGAAGTTCACATCTTAAGATGTACAGGAACTGCGGTACAGGGTTAGAGAAGTTTTACTTGTCTTCGCGTTTTTTAACCGTTAGTCTGAACAAAAGTGTTATTTAGGCATCGTGTCAGCAAGTATATACTTTACGGCTTTTATTAGATAAACAAGCCTCAGTGTCTGTGTGTGTTTTCCTCTCATCTGTCACTCCCTAAGAAACAGGTGTGGGAGGACAGTATCTCACCTTCTAGTTTCACCTTTTATATACTGTTTTACAATTGTATTATTATTTGTGACCCTGTCTGTGAAAGCCAGTCTCAAATCAAATTGTGAGATAACAAGCATTTCACCTTTTTGTTTTATTAAAGCTTGTCCTAAAAAGTGCAGAAGAAGGGTGGATATTGCAGAATGCAAGAGGTGTAAATGAGTATGTGTGTTTGAGACAATCAAACCGGTCTGTCTTGTCTAAGCAGTGACATACTCGGGCATTACCCACAACACAATAGCTGGGGAGGAAAATTTCCAATGCCACTTTAAGTTTCATGGACTTCTGTCATTTGAAGTTGAAGAGTTTTATCTCAGTTAATGCGTTTCTGAATGAGATCTCTATTTCAGTCATGCTTCACGTTTCCACTGCTGATTATAGTACAGCTGTTCTTCGATGAGCAGATAAAACATCGATAAAACAGATAAAACAAAATCATTAATGATTACCTAACTCTCAGCGCTGTAATCTTTTTAGGATGTTTGTTGCAAAGCAGGTTCTTGTGGTTATTGTGTGGGTTTGAACCCTTGTTACTCTTTCCACATACTAGTTCATATTTGGTGCTAAATTTAACTGGATTGGTTGCCTATTAAGCGTTTAAGTGATTAGTCACCTTTCTAAAGTCTTTACTTGGCTGTGATTGCAGTGTAAACACTCTGATCTGTTTAATAGTGTGAAGATATTTCTGATTTGTAGTTTCTCACCATCTTTACAGAGTTTCACAAGTACTCTTTTAAATCACATGTGCAGTAGTACATATTGTATTTTATACTTTATTTTTTAAAATGAGTTTGGAAGGTTTTGGGATGCTTTTAGTTTTTGGTCAGCAGGGGTGGATTTCCCCCAAATTTATTAATAAAACCCCCAATAGTTATGGAGTTAGCAGCTTTCAGTATTTTTATTTTGGAATAAAATGCAAAATATCCAAAAGGAGAATAAATGAAGTTTTAGATTCTCTCGCCGGAGTGGGTGTGAAGTTACTTAAGGAGATTTCTTATCTTTTTACCTTGGGTCTTGATTTTATTGTATGCATTATCAATATAATCATACAGTAATCTTAGCTCTCATTCTGATGTAAACATGGATTTGTGGAACAACACTTAAAAAGAAAATTTAGCTTGAAAAATGATTTGATTGACTGTAAAACAGAAGACCCCTCTAAACCAACTTGGCCTGCACCTAGTTCAACGCTATTTAATTATTCTTATCATTTTTTATCAAACTTTATTACTCGCTGTCTTTTGAACCAGCCCCTCCCTATGATCTCGAGGCTGTCGATTGCTATTTGCTCCTACTAAGAAACCGAGAATGACTCATGATGTTTGTCACATATTCTTCTTTAACTCAAGTATTGTCAAACTCGCTAGACCTGCTGTAAAGCTTTTAAAACTGGAAGTATTCGTACTATTAACATTTGTGACATTGCAAGGGTAAACTCAAGAGGCCTTGAGGCTTGGGGGGAGATCATCTGTCTTATTGATTGCTTGTAAAACCAGCTCGACCTGTTGGCTTGGTACAGGGGCTGATAGGCACAGGTGCTGATGGATTTTATTTGCACAGATCTAACCAGGGAACGATGAAGTGATGAACATTTATGGCCGTCTTGTCTACTGTAATGATGAAACTGAACCATGATGGGGGTTAAAGGGCAAAGGCTACTTCTCACATGGTCCATATTCTGAGTCGCACCTTTATTGACGTCACTTGTACGTGCTCAACAACACGTCGCAGAATCATGTCACTTACGTTACAAATTATATACAGTGATATAAGTTCACGCCCAGACAATCTGACACATGCACGTACACCCATTCCACCTACGGCTATATCATTGATCAGTGGCTTTGATTGGCTTCCTCTAATATGTAATATTAGTCTGGCTTTAAATATCAAACTAATTGCTTTGATAACACATGTTCCTGGTCTTATTTTAAAGAAAAAGATGTTCTTTCATTAAAATGTTTACTGTATCTTGTATTCATTCGTAACCCTAAAAGGGATCCTAGACCTAAAAAATGTAACTTCTGTCATCACACTCATGTCGTTCCAAACACGTATGACATTTTTCTTTCAACACTAAAGGAAATATTGTTCAGAAAGTTGACTGACAAACAAACAAGTGAAGTTTCACTTTTATAGTCATATTTAAAATTTCTCAGCTTGTTTTTTTAGGGATGAAACAATGTCACATGGTTTTAAAAACTAAAGAAATGTGAATTAATATCAACTGAATTATTAGGGACATTGACTTGTTTTGTCCTTCATGAATCATTTCAAACTGTGATATTAAATTTTACAGTTCAATTTATTCCAGATGAATAAATTTTTTCATGCTGCCTTTAAAAAATACACATATTTAAGCTTGTAAACATAAAAATTTGGTGAACATTTGGTGAACGTTTCACTAACTGAAAGTGTTGAACGGTCCGGTTGCCTGATGAGACATTTTTGTGAAGAATGTATGAAGGAAGAAGCATGGGTCTCTCAGCTTCTGGAATGTTTCCTTTATGAGGTTATGAATCTCATTTCTCCTTCAATGGCTTTTTTGTTTGTCGATTCTTCGGCCACACAGAGCATGCCAACCTTTACCAGGGGCCATCTCGAATGTGAATGCTCAATACAGTGAAACTCCACACAGTACTTCATTAATCTTGTGATTCTGCACAGACAGGATAAGCTTCATGCAATATCCTCAGTAAGCCTACGACCAAAAGTCGAACAGATATCCTCAGGTGTGCGAAATGTTTACTGCGGGCTTCTATACCAACAGGGACAACCTCAGTACTTAGTTGATCTAGTGTTATCAAACCTCTTCACTTTGCAACCCTCCATTCTCCCTCCCTAAGGAGATTGTGTCAGACTGCTAAAGCACACCTTGGGAGCAGGTGAATGGTGTTGGGCCATCATATGGATGGGGCCAAAGGTCCAAACATCGCAGTGGCTCAGATGTTAGCTTGTTATGTAGGTCACTTATAGATTACGACGCACCACAAAGGCAGATGGTTCGGCCACCGTTGGTCCCTGAGGTAACTAAAGTTTGCTCGCTCATTAATTGCATCAAGTCATTGGAAGGCCCCGTGAGAGGGCAATGCTGGGTACAAGAGTCGTAAGACTGCCGTCACCTGGAGACATGTGTAGCCATGGCTCTGGTTGGAGCTCTGGGACCTAAAAAAATGCTATCGCTGGCTAATGTAACACAACGTGGAGAGTGAAATGGTTATAATGGTTGAATGGTCATTCAGAAAACGTTTTGCATGTTAGTTTGAAACTACTTGCATCAGCTGTGTTGAGTGTTTAGTCTCGTGTTGTGCTTCAGACTAATTAAACCACATAGAGAGTCAGTGTGTGAACTACATCGGTGTGATTCACAAATCTTGTTTAAATCATAGCTTGAGGAAGAAAAGGATGTATTGTAGAAAAGCTGGCACCTTGAGTCAACCTTGTTATTGATTTAGCTTAATCAATTATCTTTTATGCTATAGCCAGTAAGAGATAATCACATTTGTTTTGCATTTTACTAACTTAATATTTAATTAATAATAGGCACTTGCCTCATCCATATCTCATTTCGTATGTTGATCTTTAACTGTGATTTACAGGATCACACAGCCTGACATTTAAACAATGGGTTAAAAAAAGCTCCTTAAAGATACTAACCTAAACCAGTTTGACCGGTAAAGGTTACATTTGGAAGAACCAGGTGGTGTCATTCTTCAAGGAACTTAATAAAGCTCCTTTTGTAGGACCTCATCGTGACTTTGTGTGTTTTGTAACTCCGGTATTTCAAGGGTGGTTGACTAAAAAGGGCTAATGGGGTAAAGCAAACCTCCAAGTTTCTAACAAGTGTCACACAACAGGTTCATCCAGTAGGGAAGAAAGAACCTTGTGCATTCAACCTGTCAAACCCATCAGAGATAGAAAATGTCAAGAAAAATGTTCTTTGATTCAACAGGATGTCACACCCGTCCTCTGTTTACTCTAGAACAAACTCTTACCTATCTTTTGAAAAATGCTTTTCAGATATCATTGTTTTTACAAACACTTATCTTATAACATGCCTCGTCACCGCGTTAAACGATTGTTTGCTGGAGAGAACGGAAAGCTGAGATCTTTCACTTTTAATGGAAATGCAGAGAATCAGAGTTGCGGAGTTACTAAATCGTTTTTATTTGCAAAATTATTACAATTATTTGCGTTATTATCTTAATATAGATGTTTTTGTGCCAGAACACAATTTATATTGTCCCCTTGATTATCTTCAGTGTACCTTTTTTAGTAACTTCTTGTTTAGCCAACCATTTTTTTAATAAGGTAGTTCGACCAGTCCGACTGCTTAAAAGATAAGTTGCAAGCAAGTTTGCCTTACGCTGTTGAGAATATTTGATAAGGGTAAAAAGTCTTAAAGCTACATGCAGAAATTCAACCATTATCACACAAATAAAAAAATGGGTGTATCTGCAACATGCATGCTAGTAAAGTTTGTACATTTGAGTAAAGTTTGTGGACTTGGCTTTTCCATGGATCTTTTTATCTATCTGATCCTTGGATTGAGGCTTTCCACACGTGAAGCTGATCTGTGTGTGAAAGACTTCGTGCGAATGGAGAGAACTTTGCACCCTTCTTGAAGGGAGGGACTCATATTGTTATTGCATGTAGATTTATATCTTCTTTTACAAGCATGCATCATTTTTTAAAAACATTTTAAACATTTTCTTCACATTCAGCCCTAGGCAAATTTTTTGCATTTAAGAAAAAAGTGAGAATGATTTGAGTAATAATTGTTCATGTATGTAATGTTTTTTGGACAGACCATCCTTGATAGTTACTACAGCTCCAGTACGATTAACTCACCCTGACATATAATTACTGTGAACTAAGTTATGAAACCCTGAACCATAGATGATGGTAAATATGGCCTGGCGAGTGAGGAAAGGAATGAAGAGAGTGAGAAAAAGAGAAAAAAAAGGAGAGGATTTCCAGTATCTGGCTTGGCAGGTTTAGCCAGTTATCTGGGTGATGTAACTTACCAACCACCAACATCCCTGTTTATGGTGAGAGCAGTCTCGGTCCCGCCTACCAATCCCACAGCCACGGGTCTGGAATCAGTTTCATTGTTGTGCACGTACGCATTACATCGAGAGAATGATAGAAAAGCCCCGGCTTTTTCTTCAAAAGTATATTGGATAAAAAGAAAAAATTTTTATAGCAACTCTACACACATTTAAACCCGTAACAAATTTTTGTTTAGTCATATATAAATATGCTGGGCAAAGAGCTAGTGTATTTTCCCATTTTTTTCCCATTAATGACATTTAAAGGTATATATTTCACAATAATGAAAATGTTGTCATAATTTACTCGCCTTTATGTCCTCCTTTTTAGCCAACAAATGTGAATTATGTGGCACAGATGAGAAGGACCACTTTTACAGTGTTTATTGTCATTTTTAGCTGGACAGAGCCAGTCCCTATCCGCTTTCACTAGAAATAGAAGTGCCATTTAAAATGTAATTTTAACTTAATTTTCTATTTAAATTATATGCATTCCACAGCAGAGAGAAAATCATACAAGTTTGGAACATTAGAGCAAAGAATGTTCGAATCTTCATTTTGGGTGAACTGTTCCTTTAAAAACCTTTTCATACAATCTGTTGTGATATCCAGATCACATAAACAACTGGTGATGTGTTTTAGGTTTGTCTGAAACTCTGAATATCACAAGCCAAATGTTTTCCATTATCCCCAAATGGGTGCCACTTTACATGCTGATGTTTTCGACAGCTTAGAATGATCCAGACGTTACCCCCTCTTATCAAGATCAGTCCGTCCAACTGTGTATCCTGGCACTGATTGGATAATGGTTAATGATTGACTCGGAACAACCCTCACAGGTCATGTGAGCCCCTTGCCCTGATCACTGTTGAAACCGGTGAGGTAATGTGTTAAAGCATTTTTAATCTAGCATCATCCAAAGTAACACGTATCACTTATTTAGTAAGAAACTTGAAAAACGATGCTGTTCAAGATCTAATTTCACTTTCACTGTGCTTTCTGTAATATATTGACCACTAGATAACCTGAGCTGTATTAATAATTTTTTATTCCAAATACCATTTACTAATAAATTATGTTAATTAATTCAAATTTAAGTTTTATGATCTCGGTCTATGTCAATGTGAACTTTGCTCATGACACCTTATGTCTACTGGAAAGCCCTGCTCAGCAACCACTGATTCACCACAGGCTTGGCCAGCCAATGACACCTAAACAAACGACTGGTTATTCAGGCATTAGGGAAACAATCGCTCACACTAAAGTAGCCGAACTATCGCCTGTGCTAATGCAAAGACGATCGTTCCCTCCTCCCATACCTTTGTTAATTCTAAATCAATTTTCGCCCATACCGAGCGTTACAACAGTTATGCCTTCTGTTTGCTTCTCCTTAACTTTCAGTTAGAACAATATGGGTGTGTTTTCTGCTGGTTAGTATGCAGAATGTCATTCCTACATATCTGTCCGGAGAATGCAGTGGGCTTAAGTTAATTGAAAAGCACACAGCATGTTGTCACCACTAATTTTTTCATGTGACGTTGATATCGCAAGAACTTTAGTGGTTGGAGAGTTTGTATTTTTAATAAGCTCCATGTTATAAGTTCTGACAAAATTGACAAAAATAACATACAGTAAGCTTTGGTTATGAAGGGATGTGTGTAGGCTTGGTATAGGGTTAGTTAGGGTTCGGCTGGGGGATGCCGATGACCCCTGTGCCCTCCGGCCATGTTCTCAACCCCCAATCATATTCCAACACACTGCCAACCCTGTTTCAATTGTACCAGCCGGAGCCTTTTCCTTTTTGCTTCTGTGCTTTTCTTTTGTCTCTCTCTCAATTCAATTCTCTCTCCCTCTCTCCCTCTCTCTCTCTCTCTCTCTCTAATTGTATATGTGACTTTGTCATTCAGTGTCTTGAATCCTTACTGCTTCATAAATGCGCTTTATTGTTCAAAGAGGAATTTATTTAGCTCCAATGCCAGTCTTTACCACAGCACAGGCGTTGTAGTTTCACTTAATTCACACAATGACCTTTTGAAGGAGTCATATTTGCTGATTTGTAGTTTTTTGTGAAATACATTTTTTAATTTATCATAATTCTTAACATTCATATTTTTAACACACAAAACGAGTGGAACGACTTTCACATCCACATTACATATCTGACAAAATGTTGATAAATACATCTGTTAAATTAATAAATGTAATCTATAGCTTTTTTGACATTAAAGGATCTTTAAAAAGAACAAATGAAGAACAACTCAGAATCCAAATCTGGATTGGGACAACCCTGCAATAATAATAGCACCTGGTACATTTATTATTTCTGTCACTCTGTATGTAAACTATGCTGTCATACCTTCAATATCATGTCTGCTTTCACAGGTGTTTGCAACTTTAATGTCCATGGATATTTGCATACCAGTCTGGAAAATTATGCCGGGCAGGTCTAATGAGTTGTGATGCGTGTATTTTCATAAATTCCACTCGACTGCTTATTCAGAGGTTTAGTCTGCAGTCATTTCTTTTTTCTTTCCTCTTTTTGGCTTTTACACCAAATAAATATATAGCAATCTCTCCTGCCCACAAATCTTGCAAATCTATTAACGATTGCTTTTGACAACCAAGCAAAATGAGTTGCTCAAGTAAACATAGCATTGAATATCAGCACATCTGCATAATAACATATTTTCATACTTTTTGTAACATGTAACGTTTCTACTTGTTACACACTTCAAGTTTAGTGTATTTCCTCCTCATGTCTTCTAAAGATCCTTACACAGTTGATCTTCTTTTAAGAAACATTTCACAAATGGCGCGATGATTGTTGGTGGGTTGTGTGCTTGCACACATTATTTGATTGGAGATTTGTAAATTTTTTATTAACTATAAATAAATATTAACAACACCACAACAAAGAAATAAAGTGGTTTAGCTTTGTGGAGCATTTTCAAAGCAAGAGGTGTGTTTGTATAGTGGTTGAAGTACACAGTTCTGAGTACTCAAAAGAGTTGTGTGGAAATTTTATGTGGCTTTCTTTTTTATGAGGTTTGGAAGTGGGTTGAGGAGGAGTCTATTTGACCAAAAATGAATTTGTTTACTCACTATACACGCTATTATGTGATAAAGATACGGTTTTAGTTCAACGTTTTTTCAGAAATAATTTGGCCTGTTAGATGGCCGTACCAAATCTGTTCAGAATCAAAATGCATGAATTATGATGAAGACATGTAACTCTTTAATATGAGAGGTGTTAGTAGTAATATATTTTTTATTTTTTATATTTAATTAAGAAAATACCAGGTGACTCTTGACTAGTGATAGATCATTGTGTCATTGTGTAAAATTGTTTCCAGAATATAATTCGTTATAATAATTCCAACCTTTTAACTTAAAAGCTAAATTAAAGAAGCTGACCAAATTGACACTGAATTGAAAAAAAAGACACTTTTAAACAAAACATCCCATAATACACTGAAATTATTGGTTTAGTAAATGTTGCTTGGGAGGTTTAAACAAATATAGTTTTAATTTCACTAAAGTGTTCAACCTACAAATATCTGAAATAAAAAAAATCATTCTGACAATGAAAATGCTAAATCCACTACCGTCTGAACCTGGTTTACGCTTCATCACCTTCGTTCTGACCAGAAGGGTGACACGCATCTCATGTCACATGTGCCAGTCGGAATGAAACGTGCACACACCCACTAATGCAACGCTATTTCTGAGCTATAAAGGCAAATGATTTGCCATCTTTCACATTAACTGTGTCTCTTTGACCATGAACTCAAAAACAATGTGTAAATGTAAATGAACCCCTTCATAGCGCACAGTCAACATGACAAACCGAAAGTCATGGACGTTTATGAAAGACCAGATAGTATCTCATTCAACAGTTTTTAAATTTGTACTTGGGATACTCACGTTTACATATACTGCAATCTGTGAACACGTATGATCGAGATAACATCATGTATGTACATGACAGATGATATGGTTTCTTTTGACCCGAGGTTTATCATCTCTCGTGGATCTGCGTCCTGTCGTGCAGGTTTTTAGCAACTACAGCGTTTAGATAGTGACTGTGTCTATAACTACCACTGTTTGTTTCTGAATCTAATCCCGTGTGTATTGTGCTAGTTGCTAGTTTGGTGTTTATTTCTGTGCGTCTGCATCTTTGTGCGTGTATGCATACGAAAGCCTTTTTTGAGTTGGTGAAAAATCTCTAATGTAACTAATGTAATTAGTGTACTTAAATTCTATTGATTTAACATCTGACCATTTTATCAACTGCGCTGTATTTCCTTTCCTCTTTCTGCTGTTGGTTTGTATGTTTTTTTAGACTAATGATTGGCGTGGCGCATTGTAAACACAGTGAAACACTCCAGCAGGCACGTATGCATCCAAGGTGTGTCTGGGTGCAATAAATTGAAATTGCTCATTGATTGTACTACAACTGTGGTTTTTAGGCATTTAGCTTGTGAAAAGATGAACTGACGTGCTCAGAATGAAGTTCGACTGGTGTCAGTCTCAACAGAAGTTATGCGTGCAGGCAGATATGTGTATGTAACGTATGGATTGATTGCCTGGAATATCAGGTCGGGCTTGTCTGATGTTCTGTTTGCACCACATCAAAAGAATGTGGCTCAGGTTATGTTCACCTGTTAGTGGGTTTAGTGGTTTGTGTTCCTCCTCCTGCAGAAACCTTAAGAATCAAGAATGAGAGAAAGAACATCAAGCTGAAGGTCATGAAAATCTCATGACCGGGCCTACATGGCATTTGCACACTTTTGACCCATATTTATGCTGTGAATAGGCTTCAATCGTGAGTCATGACATAAGCATGAACAATTTCTGGTAAATCAATCATTCAAGTCATTCTTGCGCAAATGTTGGCATTTAATCAAATGCTACACGTTTTGCAAAGACATTTTACACATTTACACATTTTGTATGTGTCATTTAGGATGTAGCAAAACAAATGTTTGTTAAAAATTTCTTTTTTAATTATAATTTATTTACATATTTTTAGGGACAGAAATAAATTTAATTTCTTTAATTTAAACTTTTAATTTTTTTAATATATATTTTTTAATTTAATTTTAATTTACAGAAAGAAACTTTACCTAAAGATTTCAATAACAATTTAATCAATAATAATCACAGTCAAATCAGTTTTATTAAAATGTGTATGTGCAACAAAAATGTTTAATGTGTTGGAAATAAATCTAAATTTGAACTTTAGTTTCATTTTTAAAATTTTGATAATAAACAAACATGTACTATAGTACAGTCATATACAAAAATATTTTACAATAGGGCACATCAGTCATATCACAGTAGATTCTGAACTTATTCCCAACACTAAATTCAACCCATGTAGCATGTTTCACTACTGTTACGGCAGACCATGTGCTTGACTGGGATTCTCTACACAGGTGTTAGGTTGCCATGGAGGCGTGTGAGCGTGCGCGTTAAAGCGTGCACAGGTGTGATGGGGGGCAGAGTTAATCACCTCTTTAACGTTAAAATGGTACGGTGCGACATGAGACCTGATTAATATTTCACCTGTCCCACCAAACTAGCCATCTGTGAAGGGTGTGTTTGTGTAAGTGTGTGTGTGTCTGGTGCGACTATGAAGAAGTAAGATCTTCTATTTTCTCGTATGAGACATGACATAATGTGTGTGTGCTGTGAAGTGTGTACATTACGAACAAGCATGCAGACATCATGTACTTTGGTTGGTGGTGTGATGTGTGTTTATTTGGGTGTGTGTTTTGAATGCGTTTTATTATTTGTGAACCTCCCATACAGTATACTGTATTGCCTTTGTGTCATAGTTTTGGAATTTGTTCTAATACATTTGAATGACTTATTAATACAAAAGAACGAGATCTAGAATAATCTTTCAAACAACAGCGGGTTCGACGTAAGTGTCATTTAAAGGAATAGTTCACCCGTGAAGCTTTGCATGTGATGTATAAAAACGATGACAAAAGTGGTCCATATGTTTTGTGAGAGACTGAAATTGTCTTTCCAAGTCTTTCCAAAAAAATCCATCACACTAACTTTTCTCATGAATTATAGTAGATGTTACCCTTTTAAGTAAATAAATTACTTTGATTTGCAAAAGTGAAATCTCATTACATCAAATCTGATCTTCTTTTCTTTCAGACTCTAAGACAGAGAAAGAAGATCACACAAGACACCACAGAAGAAGAAGAAGATTCCTCAGCCATCAATAAATGCAACAAAGTCGATGAAGAAACGGTATGGAAAAGTGACATTTTGGGAATTATGCATTTGGATGATGTGATAAACCCAGAACAATAAAGCAATCACAATCACAGTAATAATTAAGGAATAGTTCACCCAAAAATGATGTATTATATTCGCTGTAATGATTTCCCAAACCTATAGTGTATGAATTACTTTTGTGGAACACAAAAATAAAGGTGTCCATGTGACTTGTTCTAAAGTCAAACGCAACGTTTTTAAGACATTTGATAGCTTTGGGTGTGAGACAAAGTCTGAATAAATTTTTATACCATCTTGACACCAACACTAGTTCTCCGTGTCACATTCATGAGAATTCATGAGAGAATAGTCATGTGCAATTCATTTTAATCAGATATTTTCAATGAATCAGCAGATGAGGCTCACAAAACCGGTTTTAACAATTAGTTCACAAATTTGATACTTTTATGGTGCTTTTGTGTCCTTTTTAAAGCTTAAAAGCCCCACTCACCATTTATTGTAAATGAATGAAAAAACAGCCAGTTCTTCTTACTTGCTTTTGTGTCCCACAGAAGAAAGCAAGTCATACAGGTTGGGAACAGCATGTGAGTTAATGAAATTTCATTTTTGGGTGAACTGTCCCTTTAATTGTCTGTTACACAGTTATTTGCCTGACATCTGGTAGCAAGTTCATATGACAGGAAACCACATAACCATTGTGCTTTTCACATACACCAACAGTGTGACACGCTTAAGAGCATGTGACCTTATTTTCGGTTTCTCTCTTCTATATACAGGGCTTTCATATAATTTATTATTTTTCTATAGATCTTCCTTTTATAATAACAATGAGAAGATGCTTAAAAGCACTAGCATATATTTATGTTATTCGTGTGACTGTCCTGTGGGTAGACATAGAGATGTTTCACAAGCATCGATTGTTTGGTCCAAAGCCCCTAGATTTGACAGATGGGGTCAGTAATCTCCAGTGCAGTGACCGCCCCTCGTTCAGATCAGTGCTGTACCAGTCGGTTACAACTTCCAGTTATCTGAGATTCCCATGTTTGCATATGTGAGTTTGAACGTGCAAACAAGTGTGCTTGTGAGGAATTTTTACCATATTAACTAGTATTTAGAAATAGAGTAAAAGAGTCAATTTCACAAAACTGGTTAGAAATACTTTGTCACACTAAAAAAATAATAATATAATAACAGGAAATGTATAGTAAACTTATTTGCAATTGTACTATAGTATATCATACAAGTAGTTGTCGTACTAAAATTTTTTATTTAAAAACAAAAGTAAATCTATCTGGACAGGATGATTTTTATTCTGTATTACAGTAATAACAGTGAGATTTTTTTTTTACATGACATTACGTAATGATATTTAAAAAAAATGGTCTTAAAATAGTCTTAAATGTGCTAATAAGCCATTTTTACCTTATTAACTAGTATTCAGAAATATAGTAAAAGGGACAATTTTACAAAATGTGGCTGGAGGAAGTACATTTGCAGTTGTACTATATGATACATTCCAGATCATAGAAGTAGTTGATACACTTAATTTCTAATTAAAAATTGTATTGATTTTTATTAAGAAAATAAAAGTCATGTTATTTGTGGTTTTTATACTGTATTATTACAGTAATGACTACCATAATGATAATGTATTACACAAAAGGACAAATATATTACAAAAAAACTATTGTTTGAACATGATTTTTCATATCAAGTCTTATATTGCAGGTTAAAACGTCATCTGTGCAGTTGTAATTAAAATAAATTAATTTACATTAATAAATTAATTACATTAATTAAACTGTTCACTGCAATTAAACAGATGGTGTGGAACTGGATTACTGCCTGCTGTCATTCATACCAAAGTTCTGATGGAAATAAAAGGCAGTGATTTATCCTCATGTATGTGTCTACTGACAGTCTGACAGATGACGTTTCGCAGAATTACACCTGATTTTCTTTGTTTTCTCCTCCTCATTCCACAGAGGAGCGATACATGAAGTGGGCGGTTATCTTAAGTCTCACTCGGTATTCTGTCACGCATAACCACCTTGAACTGACTGACACTGCTGACTGTGCCCAAAACTGTGATATGAGCATTTTTTGACGTCATTGAAATGTGATTGCCTTTCGGACTTTGTAACTATAGTTGTACACCTGAGGTTCGACAACCTCAGGTGTCTCAGGTAGTGATATTGTTAAAGTGTTGTGATAGTGTGGATGGTTGGTGGACTGTACTTCTGTAACATCGGCCTGGATAGTTATATAAAATACAGCTAGAGAGAGAAAAGATGGACTGACGGATACACCTTGAGTTCAAGGTTTGCGTCTTGTTGAGCTCTTGGCCCCTCGTGGTCGTGAAATTATATTAAATGCGTCATCATCTTAGACACGCCCACTTTTTTTGGCTTTATGCTGTTATACTGACATCTAGTGGATAAACTGGGGAACTTCTCAAAGTTTGCACCCTAAACGATGAATTGATGGGTTTGTTAATTTAATACGGGTTCTTATAACTGAGAAATTGGTTTTGTTATTTAGGATCTGGTAGATTGGAGAAAACCACTAGCCTGGCAGGTCGGATACCTGGGAGAGAAATATGACACGTGGGTCCATCAGCCTGTGGACAGACCAATCCGACTGTTTGAGAATGACTTTTTTGAGGCCAACACAAAGACTTCATGGTAAGAGAGATTGAAATATTTCTTATTAATCTGACTGATTGTGTTTATGTTTCTTAGATGTAGCCCCACCACAAAAATAGATAAATCTGAATTATAAAAAATTATTTACAGTTTTTATTTAAAATACTATGTTTTGATTTGCAATGAACATTGATTTACATTTGTTTGTATCTGCAGGTACATGGTGCCAATTGTATGGTTGCCTGTGGTTATCTATCTGAGCTGGTATTGCTATACATTGTTGGCACAAGACAGCACAAAACTGTTCATTACATCAGGTAACTGATTTAATCCAAACATCATCCATTCTTAGTGTAAAGTTACTCTTCTATATAGATATAGATATGGATTTATCATTGACATGAGATTTGTCTTGGGCTCTGCATGATAAATATACATATTGTAATGTCCATTTTCCATTCTTGTCATCTTCAGATTTCTCCATTCTGATCCACAAGTACACCTTTCCATTTATTTTCATGTTCGGTATGTTCCTTTGGTCTTTTGTTGAATACTGCATCCACCGCTTCGTCTTCCACATGCGTCCACCCGCCCACAATTATTACCTCATCACGCTGCACTTCCTGCTGCACGGTCAGCACCACAAGGTGTGTGATTTTATTTCGTACCTTTTTTATATCTTTCATGTCTGAGACTGCTAGTGAAAATGCATCTGATTTGCATTTTTCTAGTTTTTCTACATTACAAATTATATACCAGCATGACGTATATAATTAAAACTTTCTGTATGTCTGAATGGACTTTTGGACCCCATTGTATATTGGCAGGAATTGTGCACGTTGATTCATATGGATCACAAATCTTTATCGCACAATCCAACCACTTTATTTGCTCTTTTTCCCCAACAGTCTCCATTCGACGGCTCTCGTCTAGTGTTTCCTCCCAGCCTGGCGGCCATCGTTATTGGTGGCTTCTACGTAATACTGACGAAGATCTTTCCCGAGGGTCTGGGGTCCTCGCTGTTCGTCGGGGGTCTTTTTGGATACGTGGTGTATGACATGATGCACTACTACCTGCACTACGGCTCGCCGCGGAAAGGCTCTTACCTGTACGGATTAAAAGCTTACCATGTCAAACACCACTTTGAACACCAACGGGCAGGTGAGGACAAGATGTGACCATGGGGCAGAAGTACACTAATGCCAATATTTATATTTATAATATTGACGAAATATATTGTTGTCCGTTCTACAGGTTTCGGCATCAGCACTACATTCTGGGACCACCCCTTCAACACAGTCATCCCAGAGCAGACGTTTTGAAAGATCTATCTTTTGCCACAACGACCAAATCGATATGTCCCCATCAAACTCCCATACGCCTCTCCCTTTCCTGCTTTATTCCTTTGTTACCGCATTTGGTACTGAGTCTTACCCTGCTGCTGCTACCAGCTATAGTCTACGGCCTTTACGATCATCAATTTTACGAGAAGGGAGAGTGCCTAAAACATCTAGAATCCAAAGCTATATAAATATTTATATACTGTATGAATGTACTGATGAATCAAGCGTTAATGTTCCTTTTATTAGAGGCACCACAATATCAAACCCACAGTTTTGCCCATCCATGTAACGTTAGGAGATGTATAGATAGATAGATAGATAGATACCAGTAAGTGTGGGATGGTGTGTGAAGGTGTGAATGAACGAGAGAGAGAGAGAGAGAGTGTGCAAATGATTTTCTTAGTCGTAGTGTTAATGTGCTGAAGGGTACCGGAGGGAGCCATCGGATCTCGTGGTCCACGGTCGTGTGAGCCATTGCCTTTAAGAAAAACTCAGGAAAGTCTCAGATGCTTTTATCTACTCAGTGTTGATGCTTACGGACCATTGGTTCCCCCAGCTGTCTGTCAAAACTTTTCTCCTCCTACAAGACGCCTTTAAAGTGTTCGGACACGTAAGGCAGATGTAAAATCTTTGATATTGTTTGATATTTTGTTTATGTGTCGGAATACTTTTTGGGCGGGCTGTATTTGTGATGTCATCGTTCCTTGTTTCTCTGATGTCATTTTATGTCTCTTCAAGCTTTTTTAATTCTCGTCTTGCATCTCGCAGTACCGACACAACACACGTCAATTGATTTCCTTGACTTTTTCCATGCTTTTTTCCTTATCTCATCCACTCTGAGGTGTTTTTTGCCAATTGACCTACTAATATAACAGCATAAACCGGGGGAAGCCAAATCCAGCAGTTTCTCGAGTAATATGTTACATATCCAGTGAGATATTAAGTTATGGAGGACTGAAGCTGGATTTTTGGTTCCCCGGTTAGCACATGGAGATCGCTTTTGAACTCATGAGGGCATGAAGCAGGGTGATTGGGTCTCTCCTGACGGTGGGGGTTGCCAGATGTCCGTAGCTATTTTAGGGTGGAGGGTGTATAAAAATCCTCTGTCGTTTCGTAGATCTAGCCCTCCCCATTCTGGTGTGACGATCTGTTGCATCTGACCAGGTTTCAGGAGAGGACACCCCTGACTGATCTCTCATCAGTTCATACGACAGATTTCTCCAAACTCGTGAATCGCTTGTCCACTGTCTGTTGTGGCTGACGCTTTTGTAATTGTTTTCTCCTTTTTTTTCTAACCACTTTGTCTTGACACTGGTTCAGCTCACTGCGCTGATGTTGAAATTCTGGGAATTTTCCAGAAAGGTTAAATGGAAGCCGTGGCCTCATTCAGCTCTGCATTTGTTGTATTCTATCATTCCGACATGAGCATAAATACTTTTCTAAAATCATTATGTCAGTCATATTACATTGATTTTCTTCATATGAGCTTTATGAGGCCCAGTTTTCCCTGAAATATATATATATATATATAAAGAGAGACAATAAGATTATATTATATATTTAAGTAAGAATGATCCTGATGACATTCACTACCTTTCTGTGCCTTCCAAACCAATTACATCTTGTAATGTAAGCCACGGAAGGAATGTCAGGGTTCGATTCAGAACATTTAAATAGGTCTTTCTTCTTACCATGATTAAATGGCAGAATGGAACTAATAAAATGCAATGGAAGTTGTTTTTGATTATTTGTAACTGTGACGCCCTCCTGAGCTCACGTGGATCCATCCCATGACGGAGGAGAATGCTTTGAGTTTAAGCAAGTGAACAGAGCAATATATATTTATCTGTTTACACTTGTAATCAAGGGAAGCTTTTAATTGAAATCTTTCAGCTACAGATGCCTCTAATAAATCTCAAAATTTACTGTTTACTATGTATTTTTATTTTGGAAATTTCTATGCAAATGCAATTGTATTTGTAAATAAAGTATGTATATTTCTGAAGGAATTATTGCTTTGAGCTTTAATTTCACTGACTTGGGATTGTTTTTACATTAGTTTATATTATTATTATTATTAATGATCAATTTATCAATGTAAATACTAGCAGAATCTTAAGACAATGCAATACTAAGGTCGAATGCAACGCTAAAGCTCAGCATGTTTATTTTATAATATTTTTTATATATATGACATAATGTTGATGGAAGTAGTAACTCAGTTTAATATCTTATAAACTTGTGTGAATGTTTAAAATGATGTTAAACATATTTAGTCACTATCATATTAGATAATGTAACCACATTACATGACTTACTGAAACAAAATGACAAGGTTAAAGAATGATGACAAGCTAGCATACAAAGTGCAAGTTATTACATGGTTTCATATGTAAAATCTCTCAATTCTAAAATCAATATTTTTAAATAAAAAATACCCTTTAAAAATGTAATTTCTATAATGTTATGTAAAAGTCTGTGTGTTTTGATTCATTTAAGTATCAACACATAACTTATGTAATCAGCTACAGCAATGATGTTTGGCAATGATGTTCCCCTTTGGGAACTATAATGATTAGAAATTCGACATATATAGTAAAATTGTAAATGGGTTATTCAATTTAAAGCAAATTTACAACAAATCATTAAACAATAACCTGTTAACTAAACGAAAGGCCAAGCCAACAATCCTGTTTACCCACCTTTACTGCCTCCACCCAGAAAGTGGTTTCAGTAGCAGTGGACATCAAAAATCATGAAACTGGTTAATACTTTAAAAGGATATGTAAATGCAAACACATTTACAGCATAGCAGTATTGCTGTCATTAAATATGTAAATAAAACAGTGTAATATAAATGAAATTCTTGTTTGCATTGTTGCAAAGCAGCAGAGAATATAAATATAAAACAAACAACATGGACATAAGGTAAGAAACAAGCAAAAGTTTTAAAATACATAGAAAAAATTATCTTGCACATTACACTGAACATGCAAATAGTTAATAAAAACATTTTTGTTTGCCTGTTCTTATCCTACTACAGTCGATTTTCAACGAAATGTCAGACACTAGGACCCAGATGAGCACAGACTGCAGAATTGAGCTTTCACTGTAAGAAAAAATAAAAGCCTCCACACCCTAAAGCCTGGGAGGAGAGATGTTTAACAGCATTCCTCTTCTCCCACTGTAAACCAGCCAATGCTGAACTCTGGATCTGCTCTGAAGAGTGTTTCGTGCCGTTTCTGTGTAAGTTTGTAACATTTTTGTTTTGTTGTTACATTGTTGTGAGTGTAAATGTTAACAAACGCAGGACTCCAAGAGCCTCCAGATCAGTTGTTTGTGTTTATGCGACGTAACTCTCTCTAACTCTCTTCCTGTTTATTTCTCGGTTTCACTTTCCTTTGAGTTGAGTTTCGTAGACAGTTTTGTCATCGTAAACATTTGCAAACTATATAAAAGATGTGCCTTTTTTTAAGTGCACTTGGTGTAGTGCCACCCTGTATTTTTTGCATTTGTATGAATGGCGTGTTGAGATCAGTTTTGTGTTCGGCTTGCAAACACACAGCCAGATATCTGACAGCGAACAGTCACGTGGCTTATAAATGTGTATTTGCACTGGAACCGATTTGAATAAGCTGTATATCTACCTTTTGTTTCCATAAGTCGCGTTATTTACCTGTTTAATAACAGAGGAGATACTGTTGAAATTTCCTACACTCACTGTTTTTACAGGGTCACCATGACGACCCAGAAGGAACCTCTGGAGGAGCTTTCAGCCCCGGGCAAATCATTAGGGCCCAACTCCTGGTCTCGGGTCACATGTCCCTGCTGTATATCCAGCCACATAGAGCCGCTGGTTCTGATCCAGCTGTCTGAGAATGTTCAGTCCATCACCAAACAGTGGATCATGTCCATGATATCAGCACCTGAGAAGACTGGAGGTGAGAAGATCATTTTCAGGTTTCGCTGCTTTTCAGCAAAACATTGAAGTAACACACTGTAATATTTCTGCTGTAGGTGCCCAGCTGTTAGTCCATCCAGGTGAGGACATGAAAGGGGACATGATAGTTGTGGCGGCTCCTCGCTGTACCCTTCTCAGGGTTACTGAGGAACTGGGACTCTGTAAAACCTATCAGGACGGAAACATGACGGCGTTTTCTAATGAGGACAGAGACAACTTTTGCAACATTGGTAAGAACACAATGGGACACTTATTACATGATAAAGAATAATTAAGAATAGAAATGTCATTTCTTTATTGAGATTTGTCTCCTAATATTTGTAAGTCGCTTTGGATAAAAGCGTCAGCTAAATGTAAATGTAGATTAAATTTAGCTGACGCTTTTATCCAAAGTGACTTATAAATATTAGGAGACAATTTTCTCTACAAAAGCTTTTATGCTTTTATGGAAAATTATGCTTGAACAGCCATTGATTGAGCATATATTATTTACTGTAATAACAGCAAAAACATAAGATATCGTACTTGGTAAAATTAATTCCAAAATGGATATGAATGTGGATATGAATCATATACTGTTATTGTAGAGGTATTAGAAAACATCCCGTGTTTTTCCAGATGACATGCAGCGGTTCCTGACGCTGGCAGAGAGGCAGTACATTGTCAAAAATGAACTGGATTCCATGAGAGCCCTGGAGGACCAGCGTATCCCAGGAATCCCAGCACCTAAGGGGAAGTTGAAAGCCAGAGAAAGCATCGGTGAGTCTCTCTCTCTCTCTCTCTCTCTCTCTCTCTCTCTCTCTCTCTCTCTCTCTCTCTCTCAAAAGTGCTTAGTCACTACAGCCCAGACTCCCCACCACTTTATGTCCCCCCTCCTCCAGTGGAAACCCAATATGGTAATGTTCTCTCTCTCTGTCTCTCTCTCTCTCTGTCTGTGGTGCAGTACAGAAGCTGGAGAAAGCAGGCGTGATCCGCAACATCACTCCTCTACATGACCAAAAGAAGCTGACAGCTTTAGGGAAAGACTGGTATTCACAAAAGAGTCTGTGGGGACAGCCGCTAGGTAAACACACATATATGTAATGTAATATAATATTATGAGAGTATGATAAAAAGTTGTATCTGCTAAGATTAATTCAAATAAATTTTATTTATATTAACGTTTTTTACTATTTCAATTGTTGCAAAGCAGCTTTACATTCATTGTAATTAAAAAGAAATAACAAAAATATTAATAAATAAAAAAGACAAAAACATGAGTGACAATGAACACAACATGAAAAATCTTTGGCCATTAAGAAAGATTAATAAATGCTAAAAAATCTTCATAGTTCAAATGTAGCTAATGCATTTAATAATGTTAACAAATACAACATTATCGTTTTTTATATAATTATCATTAAAGTGAAATTAAATATAAAAAGCATTAATTCATAACTATTAACTTTTGAGCACATGATTACTTTTGTTCAATACATAATCACTTTTATTTTTCTCTACAGACGCCATCCAGGCTTATTTCGGTGGCACTATAGGCTATTACTTCAGCTTTCTGGACTTCTACACTTTGTCGTTGTTTCCTCCGGCCATCCTGGGTCTGTTCATCACCTTTTTCCTCCCCAGCGCAAACTTTGCAAGTCAAAATACAACAGAGAGCAAGTCTGTGCAGCTAAAGGAAGATGATGACCAGCCGTCTGTCAGTTCTTACATGGTTCAGGCTGTCTTCAGCATGTTCTGGTCCACAGTATTCATGGAGCTTTGGAAAAGAAGAAGTGCCTCTTTATCTTATTGCTGGGGAACATTTAATTTAGCTGAACAATTCCAAGAACCCAGACCAGGTTTTCATGGAGAAATCGGCACCAATCCGGTCACGGGCCGTCTGGAGCCGCTGTATTCTGATTGGAAGAGGAGGATCAGGATGGGTTTGGTGTCGGTGCCTGTGGTTGGGGTGTTTTTGGGACTGGTGGTCACGGGAATGGCAGGGTTCTACTTCTGTGAGCGACTGGTCTCAGGCTGGCACAAAGCGTCCGGCTCGTACTTCACAGCTGTTTTGTTGTATTTACCCTCCATAGCACATATAGTCTACACGAATGTACTGGGGAATGTATATCGTAATGTGGCCATGCGGCTAACAGAAGCAGGTAAGAAAAAGTAGTTTTAACAAATACAACCTTATTGTGAAGTGTTATCAAACAAGCATTAAAATGAACGTTTTCTCTCATTTCAGAAAATCACAGAGAAGAATCATCCTTCGATTATCATCACACTACCAAAGTCCTTGTGGTGAGTTTATTCTCTGGTGCATTTAATTCAATCCTGTAAACATGTATCAGGTGCCTGATCTGTTATTTTGTGTCTCTCTTTCTCACTCAGTTTACCTTTTTTAACAACTTCGCTGTGCTGTTCCACATCGCTTTCTTCAAAGAGGATCTTCCTCTTCTGCGAAAGGTAAGAACGTTCTTCTCCGACACATACAGTAATCCAATAAGATGTAAGTTTTTGTCACCACGGTCTCATTTTTCTCCACAGAGATTATCATCCCTGCTGATAGTGACACAGGTTATAAACCAGTTCACAGAGGTTGTTGTCCCTTTCCTTGTGGACCGTTTTGTGACATCTTCAGAAAGGAACCTGAAGGAGGATGATCCAGAAGTTGACCATCTTCAAGCTCAGGGAAGTCTGCCGGCTTTCCCAGTGAGTTAACTTTGTTTACATTTATGCATTTGTCAGATACTTTTATCCAAAGTGTTTAACATATATATTTTGCATATATATATATATATATATATATATATATATATATATATATACTTGCATTGCATTGAATACAAAAGGTTGATTTTTTTTTCATTTGTCTCTAGGGCCTGTTCGCCGAGTACATTGAGCTTCTGGTTCAGTTTGGGTATCTGAGTCTTTTCTCCTGTGTCTATCCTCTGACCGCCCCTCTTTTACTTCTCAACAACCTCACCGAGATTCGCACAGATGCATATAAGATTTGCAAGCTCTTCAACAAGCCCTTCTCTGCCCCTGTGGCCAACATGGGCGTATGGCAGGTCTGAAACGGACTATTTAAAGATAATTTCTATAAAATTGTTTTGAATAAATGTCTAACAAACATTTGTCATTTCCCACAGACTGCATTTGAAGTGTTGAGCTTTATATCAGTCATTTCAAACTGCTGGCTGTTGCTTCTGTCCCCGAGTGTGAAGGAATATACACATGATGCTGGTCTCAGCGGTGGCCAAGTCCTCGTGTTTGCCGTCATCGTGGAGGTTAGAGATGAATTTGTGAATGTAGTTATGTGCAAATTGTCTTTGTGAATGAATGGTGTGACTCAATTATCTTTCATTGATTGGTTCCTTCAGCACGTCCTGATTGCGTTGAAAATGATTCTGGCCTTTATTATTCCTGATGAACCGGATTGGGTCCGAATAAAGAGGGAACAGATCGAGTTTAATTCTATGCAAGCGCTCAAGAAGCAGGTACAGTATACACAATTTCACTTGGGTTTAAACAAAATAAAAATGTTTATTGATGTTTATGTAAAAGATGAACGTTTTTAACCTGATAACTGTCACTGCAGATATTGAGCATGAATAAAAACGCCTTATTTGAACTGCAAATTATTTAATTTTAGATATTTTTTAGATTTTTAAAAAATGATTTTAAAATTACTTTGAATCTTGTTTATTTTTTGAAAAAAAATTTTTTTACAAATATTTTCATTTGATATTTTTTTAATACTTTTTTTAATGAAAATATAAAAAATATTTTTTCATTTGATCTTTTTTAATCTTTTTAGTCTATGTTTATTGTTATGAAAATTTGCAGTTGAAGTTCATAAAGATTGTGTTTGGTTGTATTTTTATTTCTAAATTTTTTTATTCCAGAGATTTTTTAAACAAATTTCAAAGCAAATACCTAAATATTGAGATAAACATTGCAAAGTATTTATAAAATATATAATGCAATCCTTTTTTGCTATAATGTTTTGTCCTACTTATTACACAGTTTACACATGATTAGCAAGTAATAAAAATGACTCATTTTTACCATCTGTGTAACATGAAAATGTTGTCCGAGCACTGTGTGACGTCTCCATGTTTATGCAAGGTGTATTCACAGCTAATGTTATCTTTCTTTATTACTTTATAATGCATTTTAATCTTGTTGCTCATAAATACTATTGGACTATTAGATGAAACAGCAAATTTGTTTGAAATGTTATAGATCTTATATATGAAACTGGTTCTGTAACCAC
Organism: Beaufortia kweichowensis; assembly: GCA_019155185.1. NCBI lineage: Eukaryota > Metazoa > Chordata > Actinopteri > Cypriniformes > Gastromyzontidae > Beaufortia > Beaufortia kweichowensis. The sequence continues at coordinate 8,831,501 of CM032816.1, forward strand.
AAATGGTCGTTATCATTTTCTTTCACAGAAGGTTAAGCGTGTCCATGGAGTTGATAAAGTCCCCCTGAAAGACAAAATCTGAAACCACAGTCTTGCCAGAGATGATGAAAACGTGGTGTTGCTGTTCAGCTACAGTATAAAGCCATATCACGCTGATGTATACTGAGCTTGCTTATGCACTATATGGTTTACCAAAGACTGATTCTACAGTTTACAGGGTGTTTTAAACTTGATGATTGTTTTATCAGTGGCGCCCTTTTAATACTACTGAAATCTGTTATAAAGGTCAAGAAAATTATAGAGGGTAAATGTACTATGCTGCATTTTTTATTATTATAAAAGTTTAGTTTACCCCTAAAAATTTTTTACTGCTGTGTCAGATGTGTATGATATTCTTTCATGGAACACAAAAAAAGATTTGAATTTTAAAAAATCTCAAAAAGATATTCAATAATTTTTTTTTTTGCTAAGTGGAAATGTAAGATTTGAAAGTTATTTAAAAAAAATTTTTTTTTCTCGATGTTGTATGTAAGTGTGAATTTTTTAATAATCTTTCTTTTGTGTTCAATGGAAGAAAAGCATTATGGGTTAAGAAAGACATGTAGGTAAGTAAATTACATGGTTTATGTCAAATGTTCACCAAAAAGTTTTCATTGTAAATTTTATATCAAATGTTCACCAAATATTTTGTTTATAAATTTTGTCACGTTCAAAAAGTTTTGATTGTTTTTTTTTTACATTTATTTTACTCTTGTGTTAATACATTGAGATGCTTGTAACTGTTTTTTCCTTTGCTGTATTTTACATTTCATCAAACTGAACTGTACAACCGGTTTTGCTGGCATCACTATCTACCCACACTTAGCGTCAGTAAACGTGTTATGCAAACATCTGTTGGTTTTATAGCCTTTCATACAACATTTTAATACTGTCTGGTGCTGAATGACTTTAGACTGAGAAAACCACATCAAACAATACAAGGATAGATCAAATGTGATCTACTTCACAAAACATATTTTTTCATAAAAAACAGTGAGACACATGGCAGTTTAATCAGTTTTAATAAATAAATATAAAAATAAATTAATCTCATTGAGACACAGTCATAGTTTTAGTTAAGGGTCAATGGGACTACAGACAAAACAAAATCTGACGCTTGTCATGAAATGTTTACAGCTGCTTGACAGAATGAAGACCCATGTCAAATGAGAAAAAAAGATAAAAAATAACAACAAAAAGCTGATTATGAAAATACAATGCATGAATTTCTGTCACTCTTATTTCATTAAGTTTGTTCAATATGATAATGGAGAACACTGATCCCAGATCAGCTGCATTATTGTTGGCCAATATCTCAATTGTAATGCATTTACTTATGCGTTTGGTCAAAGAATTATAATTTCAGCTGTATATTCAGGTAATATTGGCCTTATCTGTCCCCAAAGCACCTTTACATTTCAATACATGTGTTCTTGTGCTTTTGGTCAAGCTTATATGTGTGGTCCAAGATATTGCAAAATAAAAAAAAAGCACAACATTTACACTTGTGACTATGTGACAAAAGGAACGTGCTAATTCACAAGCTGATGACATGAAATCTATGGGTGACAGTTAGCTTTGAAAGTTTTACATGTGTGAATACGTGATGGAATAGCTTTGATGTTCTTTGGAGTACCACAGTCACATCTTCTATCTAAAGGTTTATGTGATGTGTTTAGGCTGTTTCTATGTTAAAAAACCATGCCATAGTCATGCCATAGCAACATGAAGGCTGGATTTTCTCAATTTTTAGTTAGGCTCAGCTACGCCATAAAGCTCTACGTTAGCATACAGCTCCTCAAATGTATTTACAACAGCTATGACATAAAAGTTTATGACGTTTATAAATAGACTTTTATAACACTGGTTAGTTTAATAGTGTCATAAAAGTCAAACCATTTATTGAATAATATTTAATATGGAGGGGTTGAAATGCTTCGTTCATACGTATGTGATGTAAGGGACAAAATACAACAACATACCAATAGCATAACACGTTCAAAAGATATATACACACTGTACATGACTGAATATTTTAAAGAGCTTATCCCCTTAATATGTTAAAGATGCACCCAGAGGCAAATGACAAAACAAAAAAATGTTTAATGTTAGATGATAAATCTCCCTCGCATATATTCTCACAAAAAATGTCTTTGTCACCATGTTTCCAAAAAACCTTTGCTATCACTCGAATAGTTAAAAGCTTAATGTTTCCTAGAATTAGCAGTTTTAAAACAAACTCCAAAATATAGCTCCAGGAAAACTTCGGTTTAGCTAATATTACTGTATGTCCATTTCATAAAAAGTCTATACTCTTTAAGAATAATCTCTGTTCTGTTTCTCTTTAAATATATCACAGATATATTTAGCATCTTTCCCTGGTCAATCCTTAGCTAATGAAACATGACGCTACGCTAAGCTGTGCTAAGCTATGCTAAGCATGCTCCTAAGCTGTACTGTTCACTGTATCAATGTGGCAAACTGTTTTGCTTTCTGCCCCCCACTACCTGTGGGAAAAGATGCTAGCTAATGTGCTAGCATGAGGCAGTAATGCGAAAACCACAACCGTGCCACAAACTTCTCATGCAACTTCTCAAAAATTCAGTGAGTACCAAGAAGAACCCTTGCTTTGCAATCTTTGACAAAGCAACTACACCAACAAGCACAAACTGTCAGAACTACTAAACTGTACGATACTGTAGATCTTTTATAGGCTTGTTCTGTGTCACTGTGAAGGTTTAAGCAATGCACTCTTACCCCAAACTCAGTGATACTCAAATGTGATGACGATATTACAGTGCAAAATTGACAAGTTATTGAATTAAACCACCTACGCTGGCAAGACATAATCTAGTTCTAGTAAAAGTCTCTGAGATAGCACAGGATATAGTGAGCAGTGTCAGTAGATACAGATGTTCATATACACAGCTTAGCTAAGAGGTTAATTAGGATAGCAGCAAGGAATGCTGGTTAAGGAAAGAAAATAAAGTAGATTGTGTGGCAGAAGCACCTCCGAGGTTACGGTATGAGGTGAGAACCCATTGTCCTCAAGTGTCATTATTTTCGTCTGTAATTCTATAGCACATGACAGCAGTTATACTGTGCAAATGGAAGAAGCTTCTCTTTAGACGTGGGCTGGATGTTGAAGGACAAGGCTTTCTCACATAGTGGAAACTGCAGTAGACGTTCTCTCAAGTTCACGTTCTTGACCTTGCAGGGGTCAGGCCGGATAGCAGGATCGGTACCCGTATCTCTGGTCCCTTGAAGGCCTTTCTGAGGTTTGGGCTGGACCTCTTCTGGTTTCTCACTTTCTCCCCCAATCTTACGCATCTCCACACCATCTGGACCCAGGTCCACACAGTGATTCCTAGGTAGGGACCTTGGGGAACCACAAGGAGTTGACATCACTCCAACATCAAGTAACTTGGATTTGGCTAGGGTGTTATTGTTGTTTTCTAATATGTCCTTTGAAGGTTCACGATGTCCCCAGCAGCACTGCACAACATCTAGTTTGGGAGCTGGTCCATCTGTCTTCAGATCTTGCTTATGTAAAGATATGCTAGGGTGGGTGAAAACACTTTTGTCTCTCGTTCTACCTGGTTGCTCTGTGTGGTTGACCTCTTCCACATGGGCTTCAGTCTTTGGGATCTTCTCTACCTGATGTTCCATGGTTATAGTAGTGAAGTTACACACCGAATCCAATAGCTGCTTCTGCTTTTCTGCTCCTTCTACCCCGTCCTCAAGTTCCTCCACCTCAGAGAGAGTTTCACAGTTTCCCATCATCTTACTTTTGGGCTTTTCGGTTTTCCTCTGATTCGCTGATTGTAAAACTGTTCTAGAAGGTTTGGAAGAGAGATCTTTCGAAGGAAGCAGACCAAGCCTACCGGGTACCACCTCAAGCTTCACCTCACCCGTGTCCTGCACCTTTTCATCCTCATCGTCCTCTTCTTCCTCACAGATCTGCTGTAAGGCTCCGAGGCTCTTGACAGTAGGTTGGTCTGGAGGTAGAGGGCGTAAGCTCAAACATGGAGCCGGGCTACAAAAGTCACTGAAGGAGTTATCATGACGGTTTGGTTTTGGTGCTAGTAGGTCCCCGGACTCACTCACACCCTTTCGGACGTATCCGGAAGACAGAGTGCTGAGAGGAACTAAGGGGCAAAGCCTGGGGTACTTGGCCCACCAAGTCCAGTGGTTCTGACATGGGCCTCCTGTAGGGGGAGCCAATAAAAGCGCTCAGTTAAATGTGTAAACATGTAAAGAAGTCTTAAAGATGCTTCAGCGACAAAAAGACAGAGGCTACACATAACAAAGGAACTTACCGTTGATGTCTCAGGTCAGGAGTGGGACTGGACTGCTCCTGTTTTTCTCTGAGAAGTCGTTCTCCCAGAAGGTAGTACGTGGCTGTGATGTGGTTATATCTGTCAGCTTCCAGTGCTCTAATATTCACACACACAATATATATTTGTTAATTTATTAATTTGCACTAAGCAACAAAAAAAATATCCGAAAAGATGCACTCACTCCTGGATGGTGTCACGATCGGCGATGTTGCCACTGGTCATGGCCTGCAGTATGAACTCATGCTCCTCGGGCAACAAACTGCGATGGGAATTGAGTGGGGCAGCTGTGTACCCGGTAGGAGAGGGGTCAACGCCCTGCAACCAAGGATGGCCCTCTATTTCAGTCAGAGACGCCCGCTTAGCAGGATCCCTCTGCAGCATACGTGAAATCAAACTGAAAGAGAAAAATCTGATAACTAAACATGGCTTGATTTTGTCACCGTTTTATATCTCAATCTCATTTTACGTCCGTCTTACTCTGCTTGCCACTTTTCAGGTCATAAAAAAAATCAGTGCTTGACTCAGAGGCGATGATTGCATAGACGCTTCTTGCCGACGGAAGAGACGGAATGAAAAGGAAGTACTTATCTTTCTACTAATTAATATTCATGAGCACCTGCAGAGAACTGGTGCTCAGCGAGGCAAATGGAAGAAATATGGAGCTATTGCAATCTTGTGTACGTGTGTGTTTTTGTGTGAATGAACTGCACACAGCTTGTTTATTCAGTGTTTGAGTGTTTCATCTTACTGTGATACTGTCTCATAAGAAAATATGTCAATTGTTTCTCCTAGACAGTAATGAGACAGGTACAGTAAGCAAACTGAGACTTCTGCTTTCAAGACGATTTCAAGGCTTCAACAATTAAGAGATTTGAATATGAATATAATATTCAATATAGCTGTTCACTTCTGCCTCACTCTTGTCTTCCTGTCAACATGTCAGTAATCACTTTATTTTCTCTAAACAATTTTATGAAAAACACATTTAGACTAAAGTCTCCTGAGCTATAAAGGTGCACGCTAAACATTTTAAACATGTAATAGAGACATTACAGTATGCTACAGTATCAATTTTAAGTATATGGCCAGCAGGAGGAGATGTTTCCTCTTTTGGTGTCTTTAGGTCTACGAGTGTAAATATAATCCCATATGCTCCATTTCACTGAAACACGAAAATAATCTCTGTGTGTTTAACCTCAAGACCTTAAATAGCTCCAAAGTAGATAAAAGAGAAAGCTGAACAGCAAAATCAAAGTCAGCCTAAAGACACAGTTGTTCTTCTCCGCTGGGAATATTCCTATTAAAAGAGCGTTTGATTCTGATGTAGATCAGGTGATAACTGTGTTTGGTGGTGCGGGCCAGATGTCTAATACACACTCATGTGCACAAACACCCTCTTGCACAATTGACCGATTCAGAGCCGTCTGCGAGCTATTGCTTTAGGGATGTTCTGACTACAAATAGCCAGGTCGAAACCCACTTAAAAATAACTCGGCTTATAGTACAAAAGCCATCCTTGTATATAACAAAAAGATCAATCTGGTTGTCTTGACATGTTAAACTCAATAACCATGAAATTTCTAGCCTGTAAGTCACAACTCGGTCCTAAATTCAACCTTCAATAACCTTTGCTCAACTACATTGTGTGTTTCACCGATTGGCTGGCTTTACTGTCACTCAAAAATCCCCATCTCGTGATTGGCTGGTGCGAGCAGGTGAAAACAGAAAGAACAGCGTGTTCAGATGGGCTTCTGTCCACATGTACATATGAAGTTTAGCGTGAGAGCGTTAACAGATTGTGGGAGTGGTGTCTGTCCTGGCGATTAAACCATAAAAACATTATGTTCTACTGTCAGCAACAGTGGGTTGAGTCAACGTAAGAATGTACTCGAGGGTTTCATGGGCATGGCGTGTGATGGGTCAGCATGGAAGGTCCGTGTCATGTTCTTGCTGTTCGGTCTTGTTGGTTTTTGGACATTTCTACAGTAGCATCTGTTATATGATATATTCATTACATAATGGTCTACTGTACATGTACAGTCTTAATACGTTATATGAACAGTTCTTGGCTTTCATATGAGACACTGTAAAAACGTAATGTACATAAACATACAGACGATATACATACTCTTTGCATTCTGTGGAGATGTGGTCGGGTACAGTGTAGCAACAGTCCATGATCATGATGAGGGTCTCGCTGTCATTGGCCTCTTGGAAGGGTGGACGTCCACACACCAGCATGTAAAGAATCACACCCAGAGACCAGATATCTAAAACACAAACATACAGATTCATAATCAGCAAAAAAGATGATTTTTATCAGTTTCAGCAGTATGCATGTTCCATGGAATATTATACGTTGAATACAATAAAAATAAAATGCAATAAAACCAGTTAACAGACTTTATGTCTGTTAGACTTCACTTGTCTGTCTCACTGTAACATGTCTAAATACGTTTCCACAAACTCTGGGTCATCTAGGGAACCCAGGAAGTTCCCTGGAACATCATGATCCAAGAACACAGTGAACGGTTCATATTAAAAATAGAGACATAGAGATGTAACAGAGGAGGCGTGCAAATCCCACAAGGGACGTGTTAGTTTTGGTGGTGTACTTTTCCACAGTGGTTTACCAACAAAACAAATTTAATCTTTTAACAGTTCAGCATGTGACACAGTCACCCAAATGTGTGAAGGGTTTTCACACGCTGTAGTCCTGATCTGTATTTTGTACAGTGCAGGGTTGTGTAATTTCTTAAAAACTGGCCTCAAGTCATTAGTTTGAAATTAAATTCAAATGGCCACACCTTACAAAAACTCAAATTTATATATAGGATTTTTATATTTAGATGAATTATAACTTTACTGACACAACCTTGCATTATGTTGCCACCAAAACTTGTTCCAGTAAAGATTAAGTTGCATAATGAAAAGATTGGCACAGAGATATACAGATAAGTATCAGATTTACATAAAAACATTTGTTTAATTAAATTAAAATTGTCCAGTGTGGGTTTCAGAATCATGTTATGTATGGGTGTTTGTTTTGTGTTCTGCGATTGTACATTCATGTATAAACACTACTGTCATTGTGTTCACAAACAAGACTTTAGTTGAATGTAGCTCATTTACTCCGGCATTTTCATGTGAAATAAAACATGAATATTATATTACTATCCCAACTGAAGGTGTTTGTTAATAAAGAAGATATAGCTGAGACCCAAAATGCTGATCTAGGGTGAGTTTAAAGAGACCAGCATGAGCAGTGTTTCAGAAACAGTGGTGTATGGTCTCTTTGTATGAGTGTCATGTGACTGCAGTTTACACAAAACAGTTCACACACAATGAAGGTTAACATGGTGCCGATGTATATCAGCGTGTATGTGGGTCTGTGTTTGCATAATGTGACAATGTGTGTGAAAGAGAAAGGTCTCGAGACCTGAGGGCTAGACTATTCAAAATCTTAAACTCATCTTTACGACAAGGATTTAGTGTGATAAAAATGACCTTATCTATGTAAAGTTATATCCAATATTATTAATAACTATGTTGCCATGACAATGTCATGCTGGTAGTAATACTGGATTTAACTATCGGTCCTAAGCAATTTTAATCACAAAGTTAACAAAATGTTGGAACTATACTTTCTAAGCAACTGTATAAGTGTCAGTCAGAGAAAGTATCAATGAGATAAGTGTGTGAAGCAGCTCAATGTCAACAGGATCCAGGTTGTTCACATTGCTGATCTGAGATGTTCTGAGACAGATAAGCTGAGATACTGACTCACACACACACTACATTAGTGAGGACATCTATAGATTAAGATATTAATATCATTATCATAGATTATCATAGATTTAAAGCAAAAAAATAATGTCTGTTTTATAAGCCTTTTAAAGCAAGGATATTTCAAATACCATCAAAAGTAGTATTTAGCAAGAACAAGTTATTTATCATTTAATTTGTCTATTATAAGGCTGTCCCAGAATGTCCTGAATGTCCCTGACTGTCCCCAAGGAAGGTTATCAGATTTAGCTCACTACTGGGGATAATTTTGTCCCCAACTTATAGTTACATAACACCCCTCCCAACTGTGATTTTCCTATCTCTCCTTTAAAAGCATTCACACAAACATATTACAACCAATAAACAACCTATTGTGTGTTTGTGTTATGTTGTTTGTGATTATAGTGGCAGATACAGCTTTAATGTGTGTATGTTTGTGTGAGAGAGATGAGAGTGGATTAGAGTCAGCAGCTGATTACCGGCAATGAATAAAACCTCCAGCAGAGCTCATGAATATTCACAACCAAACCCTCTCTCTCTCTCTCTCTCTCTCACACACACAATGTACTCACAAATAAACACAGATATTTATAAACAGTGTGAAGTTGTGTTAAAGTCGGACTCTGACACATTCAAATGGATATCAGCTATACTGTAACAAAACCCCCCTATCTCTCTCTCTCTCTCTCTCTCTCTCTCTCTCTCTCTCTCTCTCTCTCTCTCTCTGACATCATCTTGACCTACAGGTGCGAGACAAAACAAACCGAAACACTCTCTCCCTGACCCATTACTCACCTACTTTTGATTCTGTCTGACCTATTAAGTTAAATACCCACAACGCATCACTAACAGGCCCTATATGCCCTAGTTCTACTAAACGAGAGTCGAGGCGCACCATAGGGTTTGTGCGCTTCTGGCATCCGTATGCCTAAAACCTGTGTGTCTGTGCGTGACGCCTGCAGCCTCCTTTACACGCTTTGCTGGGTCTCACAGGAGGCTGACCCACTTTGTGTGTTTCTAATCCTGGCACATGCAACCTCAGTGAGAATTACTGGCCCATGGTCACGTGACGCTCGGTGCGGAAAACATCAGGCAAATATGATATTAATAATGGCTATTCAACTGCTATAGACAGATTAAGATAAATTTTTCTGTCTGTGTCACAATGTCAAGCGAAAGTGTCCTCTAAAGCCAGTCTCTCTCTCTCTTATTGGATCAGTGTCTCTCTCCCTTTGTTACACATTCAATCTCAGAGCTTATTAAGGGGACTTGGTCTGAACAATAGAAAGGATGATGGATTGGAGTCTGTACATTCATTCTCAACATGGTTTTCGCAGATAGCAAATACAAGCTGGTTTCAAAGCAAGACACTTTCTGAAACAATGGAAATACGTAATGCACCTTCACCCTATAATACATGCCGTCCACTTCACATTTTGTAGCATTTCTGGATGTGGTGTTAAGTCCAAACTATCATAATACTCATACATTCATATGACTGCTGTTTATGTATTATTGTGTTTTTATTTATGACATACATTCAATGTGGCTAACATACTTTAAGTCAACAAGAGCTGCAGAAAAAATAAAATATGCATTAACTTGCTAAAAATGTGATATGCGATACAATAATGGCTAAAGTTTGTAAAAGTCATTTAAATTATATTAAAATATATTTAACCCTAACCCTAACCCTAAATTTAGGTTTTTTTAAAATATCATTAACATTAGCATGAGCATCTCTTTCTCTCCAAAAGTCAACCATCACAAACCTCTGTGTTTATTTCTAGGAGATCCAGATCAAAATATCCACAGTAAGTCATAGTAATGTCCTACTGGGTACATGTGTGGAACACAGCTGGATTTGAATCATACAGATCTGACCCTATACAAACTTCACACTCGAACCCCTGCCGGATCGCAGATGTGCTGTTCATTCAGCAGAAGGCTTCCGCTCGGCAAACGGCAGCGATTAAAACCAAAAGCGGGGAGGAGAAGGTGGGGGAACATATGAAGTGGGTCAGAGAGCGATGAGCTCCTGCGTTCTAGTGACAGTATTCTAGTGGCTTGTGTGATTTAATCCCCCGATGGATTAATCTGACTGCGGTGCATGTAGATTGAAGTCAGACTAAACTGAAGTCAACATCTACTGAAGATTTAAAAAAACATTCGAGATACAGATGTGAAACTATGAGACACAAACGACATCCATAGTCAGCGATAAAACTGGCAAAACGTTTAATATTGATACAGACTAAGAATGGATGGTGTACATACAGAGCAAAGTCTTAAAGGCAAACAAGTGACAGAAATAAAGACAGCTTACCCACTGCAGGAGCGTCGTATTCTTCACCTAACAAGATTTCTGGGGCGGAATAAGCCAGCGAACCACAGCTGGTCATCAACATGGTCCCGGGCTGAAAGTGGTTACTGAAACCAAAATCAGTCAACTTCACCGTCCCTTGCTGTCGAAAGAAGACCACATTCTCTGGCTTCAAATCCCTGTGCACGACGTGCAGACGGTGACAGTAGGCAATCGCTCGTACGATCTGAGCAAAATGCACCTTGGCCGTGTCTTCGGCCACCCCGCCCTCGTGACGCAAGATGTAATCGAACATGTCGCCTCCGTCGCCCAGCTCCAGGATGAGGTAGAGCTTGGTTTGCGTATCGATGACTTCGTAAAGTCGCACCACGTTGGGATGCTGGACCAGTTTCATGCAGCGGACTTCCTGAAGCAAGTGACCGGTCGCTAGGTCGTCAAGTTTGGTCTTGTCGATGACTTTGACCGCCACGAGTTGGCCTGTAAATACGTGCCGGGCTAGTTTGACCACGGCGAAGTGGCCTTTGCCCAGCGTGCGGTCCAGGTCGTATAGGCCGGCTATCTTGCCCTCGTAACCGCTTTTGGTGGCAGCCATTTTGGATCAAGAAGTGGAGGTACAGTTGCAGGGGTTGATGGAAATCTGGACTCTACTGAGACATCACCTGGATAAACACAAAAGCAAAGAAAAAGATGCTGAGCAAAAAAAGATACTTAAGATTACTTATCTGCGCTTTCTGTAATAGTTATAATGATCTCGCTTTAAGTGAACTTTAAAAGGTTATCTTTTGGCATCAAGCTGTAAAACCCTTTCAGCAACCTTTTATTTTGATAATGTTCTTTGTGTCGAAATAGGCGGTGTAACATTTAGATCTGAACATCACTTGACTTTCACAAACCCCCACATGTTATTATCAAAGACAGGAAAGTGTGTGCGTGTGGAAATGAAAAGTAAGTTGTCTAACAGGTTTAATGTCCTGATCCTATATGAACTCTTAACAAGAAATCAGGTCATTGAAACCTGTAAATTTGATCTTATAATCTTTTAAACAACCTCATTAACTAATATTTTTTACAGTGTAGCAGTAACTTAGCAACTACAGTTCCACAGTATTACTAACAAATTTAAAACATCCTGTTACTTAACAGAGTCATCTATTCATCTATTATAACATTTAAAGGGAGTGACATTGCATGTGTGAGCACGACTATGACTATGTCTATTACGAGCATTAAAGTGACATGAGTAACGCAAAAAAAGCCCTTTAATAATGAAAGGTATTGACCTCATGTATGTCATCACTTGCATCTTTTGTAATACCATATAATTGCTAAATGCTGTGATTGCCAGTTTGTATACATTGAAAGAAAAGGATTGTTTTGGTTTCTTGTTTTTTCTAAATATTGAAAAGAATGAGGAATGACTCAAAATAAGTGAAATTAAACTCCTTAAAGAAATATATATAGAATGAGGGAACTCTAGTAAGCAAAAATAAAGGGATAAGTGGATAGAGGAAAGTGCATTTTGGGACTTCAGAGGGAGTTGGGTGACGGGGCGAAGCACAAATGGTGTAGATCAATACCTGTAATGGGATATCATTATTAGTGTATGTGTGTGTGTGAGTGATGGAAGAAGCTGAATAGTTAATGACCAATGCTAGAGGTTGAACAAAACACTAATGTCATAATGCCAGTCTGAGTCTCACACACACACACACACACACACACACACACATGTGGGTAACACACAAACACACACATCAAATGGACTCAAAGATTTTCTTGTCGGATAAAATCAATGCTGCTAATTATGACCTGCCCTTTGTCTGATGGGTTGATTTGTGACCAACTGGTGACACACACACACCCAAACCCAAAGACCTGTTAAGTAAATGACAGAAACTTGTGTACTGTATTTCTATTCTTAATACAAGCCGTAAGGAACAGGAACACTCTAGTGGCGAGCTAAAAAGAACCTGTTAAGATAAGAAAAACAGCATACAAGGAAACATAAAGGACATAACAAAGACCGGGTGGCCTTCATTTTGAGGAAGGATAGGGATGCCCACCCTTCCACGTTCATCATTTACAAAGCATGCCAGCAAACACAAAACTCGCCCGGGTATTTCCTACTGGAAACAGGGAGCACACACCGTGCTTCCTCCAGATAGCGTTCAGACAGACCCCCAGCATCCGCAGTTCGAAGAAACACACACGCATTTCCCCTAAACCTTTTCCATCTCTCCCTGCGAACGCAGAACTCGCTCGGTGAGACGACGGGAAACCAGCGGGCTCAGCATTTCTGAACAGCACCGGCGCGAGAAAATGTCTGCTGCCTGAGATGCTGGGCTCTTTTGTCGGAGGCAGAAAAACAGACTCATTTGTACGCGGATACACGACAGACAAACTCATTCGCAGGGTTGTCAGAAGGTACCGGGGGGAGAGGTGTGAAGGGATGAGTCATCCCCCTCTCTTTTAAAGGAGGGAGGACTGATTGACAAATGGAGATGTGAAAGAGATAAAGAGTTAGGGAATATTGAGTGGGGTTTCCTTTAAATATGATCTCATCGCCCCATGTTCTCATCATGCAACATTCATGGTGGTGAAGTCAGCGTGGCGCAGTGGGATCTTGCGTGTCTACTGTTCAGAGTGCATTAACACACACACAAAGTAAAACATTTCAACTACCAACATAACCGGAAAGTAAAATAATGTGTGCATATTCATAAAGCATTGTGAGGCAAAACACAAACATAAATGCACACGTATGTTTTAACCTTAATGCAACTACCATACTCATACCATATGGTCAAAGTGATTAAACTAAAAGCAAAATTGCAATAGTGACAACCAATCAGAAAAAATATGCTTATTTGAGGAACATGAGTTTGCACCAATAATATTTCACAGTGGGCGGGGCTACCAAGCACAACACCACAGAAAACAAGCACTGGAAAAATGTCCCGTCGCTTGTTGTGGTCAGGGCTTGGCTAGGACAGAAACTCAGTTTTACAATTACTATTGTATTTGTCTGTTTTTGCCATTGCACAACATCTCTGATTGTGAATCCCTCAGGCGTGCCTTGTGATGGGGTCGATGTGTCTCCGAATACTGCTGCGGTAACGCAGTGACCTGACACATGAGCACACACACACAGAAAAGGATCACTGTGAAACTGCCACAAACTTGGTGATTTGCCAGCTTACACATATGTGATTACACACATGTATGCACACACAATGCTGAGTCTAGGACTTTGGGGGCATGCTATACATAGAGACACACACTGTAGTATACATCTAAGAAGTGATGCAGAGCACAGACGCCATATACAGTAGAGATACGTTTATATAACTCTTGCATCACATTAGTAATTCATTTGAAGAGAAAACATCTCAATCTGGCAACATATCTGCCTTTCAATGCATCTTTTCTCTCCCATTTACATTAGCCCCAAATAAATAAATAGTCCAGATACATGGTCGTCCTATTTTTTTTAAATGCTATGTATGTACCATTGCTAAAAAGATGTCCTGGATTTCCCCAGTGCCAGCTAGAGAGAACAGAGGACAGAGTAACATCCATACTGAATGTGTTTGTGTGTGAAGAGAGAAACAAGATACAGGCCAGAGTTTGACCTACTGTTAGTCTGTGACAAAACCATCTCAACCAAACTCACCTTTAAAACACTTTTTCTAACAAATAGCTAGCAACTATAAAAATGAAAATCAGCAAATTTCTCAAACAATCAAAACCACTATAATCATTACCCTGCTACACAAATAAAAACTCTAATGGTTGCCATTACAATTACCTGTTTACTATTAAAGCCATTGCAAAATTTCTTTATGTAGTGTGTTTTGGTCTTTATTCCAATAAGAATTAATGGTTTTTTATTAGGCCACATAACATCCCACCAACACATTACCAGTGGAGACCAACAGACACCATTATAGCTTCCATTAAAATCAATAAATCTAACTTTAGTCATGGTTTCTATTGTTGTTCTTCAGCATGGACACTACACATCCATCACTATGGTTCACTTCAGCAGCATGAACTTCAGCTGCGCAGTCTTGAGTTCGCACCGTATTTCAATGACGCACATCACTGACACAAGCATACCTGCGCTGCCAACATGCGTGCAACCAGACAAACACATAACCAAACAAAACGTCTTTGTTCTCTATAATAACTTACCATATGAAGTGATATGCAGCGATTCACGCGTCTATTTGTGTGAAAGCATCCGCTGAAGATGTTATTTGCTTCGCGTCTGTGTTTTAATATAACATTCGCTTCCGAATGAACGTCCGTTTTTTTAGTGTTATTATTGCTTTTTAGTCTGTGAATAAATAATGCCCGCTGTCCGATAAGGACGAGGCATGTAGCTGTGCGCGCGTCGCAGCTCTTTTTCTTCAGTGTGCGCGTCGCTCCGCAGTGCTCGCGCGCTCACTTGTGCTCTAGCGCTCGAGCGCTCACCCTCCTCTGACGTCAATGCATTCCAGCTTACCCGGAGTTAAGTGTGAGAGAGAGAGAGAGAGAGAGAGAGAGAGAGAGAGAGAGAGAGAGAGAGCTCAGTGGCAAGGCAAGGCAGAGCCACATGAAGAAATGTTTCTGAAGTCTGAAGAACACCATTATGCAACCCGGTTATAATTAGGTGAAGGGAGTGAATGGAAAAACTGTGTTTACAATGACATTCCTCTCATTTTGTGTGTGGTTTTAACCACTTTATGTCTATTGTATATGCAAAATAGATGGATGAGTTACTTAACTCGGAAAACTTAAACATTCCAACAATGCTGTAATAGCTACACAGAATACTAACAAACAAGTTTAGGAAAAAACCTCATGCTATGTTATGAGAACGGATTATAAACAACCTTGATAACATCTATCGCACGTCCTTCATTAGAAATGTTATGCAATACTTCTGTTTGTTGGTCTATTTTCTGTTTGGGGACAAAAATATTTCACAATAATAAACTTTAGATTCCAGGACTTTCTTATTTATGTGCACTGTGGAAATAATCTCCTGGCACTTGTCGTTTTGGATTTGTTTTATTGTATTTCACAGCAATGCAATTTATGCTGCTGTCAGATTCACCGCAAATGGAAGCAATTATTTAATAGAAACAAATGGGCTACTTTGTGGTAAAACAAAGGGCTAGATATTCAATAATAGTTGTTAAATAGATTTTGAATCAGGTAAACATATTAACCATATTAAAGGACTTTGAATGGGCAATAGAACTTAATTATGAAATCACTCATGTTCTGCCCATTATTAGGATTATTACCCTATTATTACATAAAAAAGTGAAGTCAATCAAAAGAGACCATAGTGATGAATGCACAAGTCAGAACAGAGGACATTCTTAACATTCCAGAACACAGAAGGAAATCTCAAGATGCTGAGCACACACACTTCTGCGCAATGTTACTGAGTTACATCCTAAATCTAAACACGGGAGTCAGGGATACGTGATGTCATCAAAATACATCACCTTGCCAAATCGGAAATGCCTTTGTCACCAACGGGTTGTGTTATGCACTACGTTTTTCCAGTCTTTTAAATCAAACTATTCAACAATCACATACTGACTAACCCAAGCAACTTTACACAGCCTACCAATTTGATAAAATAAATAAAACATTTGCATTGTCCCTCTCTTTATATTCGGCAAGTCAAGGCCAAGCCTTGGTCAAACCACATCTGTTTGATTTCAAATCTGTGGGTGGTTTTATTACAAACAGGTTTGGACAATGATCAAGTTTCAACTTCTTTGCAAAACTATACGCTTTCATCTGTTAGTCAACGTGGACACAATGCATCTATTTAGAGGAGAAATGACAGACTCTCCCAATGGGAAACAAATGACGCTCGCACACGGCAGACAACGCACTGGTTACTATGGGAACCAATGCCATGACTTGTCGGCTCGAACTATGCAGATCGCAAAGCCTGCTGGATCATTATCTAGACTCACAAATGAATCTACAAATTACAAATTCACCCCCCATAAGTGTGCTAATAAACTAATAAAGGTCACAATTAAAGGTCAACTGATGCACTGATTTAGTTGTGTTAGAGAAACACACCTCACAGCACCTGGGCAACCTTTGTGCATTGAGATATACTCTTACACTTTCGTCATGTAAGATGATCTAGAATATATATTACATGCCTAATTGCCTGTTCAAACCATGACAATATCCTGTGTGTAGCTCTGTGTGCTTTTCTTTTAAGCAGGGTAAAAGACTTTACACTTCAAAACTTAGATGGCAATCAAATTTCCTGTTTTTTTAATATGGTATGCATGCGAGTATTAGTTTTGGAGAACTTGCTATTGACTTAACATAAATAACTCATTTTGATGTTTATTTAATTGTGGGCCAGGACAGAGAACTGTACATGATAATAACGCCATCTTGTGGTCTTTTATATAATAACAATACTTTACAATCGAACAGCTTACAATTGAAACTATGATTTGTTCACTTTTAAAGTCACTGAACGAAACGTTATCATACCTAAAAACATACTAGAACATCCGTGAGATCAAATCAAAAAAAAAAAAAATTAAACTCACTAAACATAAAATGTATACAGAATGTATAATACATTACAAATTATTGAAAGGATAGATTTTTCACAGTTTTTTGCTTTGTTATTTCTTATATCTGCCAATTTATGTTTTGAAATGAGTAAGACTTTGTTGATGTCCATTTACATATATGGATAAAAACGTTTCATAAATATAATAAATAGATTTACAATAAATCATATTTTATATAAAATATATTTGTATTGTGAGGATTGTATTATATTTAATAAAGTAAAAATAATTTTATATGAATACAGTCATAAAATTAATTTTCTTTAATTGTCTACATAACGGTAGTCGAAAAAATACAGAACACATGTGCACTCATTGCTCGAACGCAAGACACAACATTATATAAATCCTACTATGCTAAAGGTGTCATCTTTTAAGTATTATTTCAGCACCAATCCTGAAACACCCAGTCCCTGTGCAAAAGCGAACAGTCTTCTGCCTTTGAACCAATCAGCTAGGCTAACTGGGTGAACGTCACGCTACGTAATTAATATTCATAAGTTTTCCTTGACCATAGCAGTAGAATCGTCACTTTTGGGCGCGACTTATCTCTGTTACGTTGATCCGGAAGGACATTAAAAAAACTTCTAACAAGCGCATTGGCTTGCGTGCATGAAATCGTATTGCAGCAGGTTTTTGTGAATAATAGAAATGACCTTATTAAGACAAACTCTACGTTTCGCTTTTCCGCGACTGCCGTTTATGTGCTGGAGGTGCAGAAGATATTCATCTGCTCACGTAAGCGCTGCGTTAACTGTTACATGTATCACCTTATAAACAGACGAGAAAGAACTTACGCTAGTTTGTTTTAAAAACTAACACGTATTTATTTTCCTCTACGAGAATTATTGCAGCGTAATCAGCAGATGCACTAAAATAATAAATCGAATAATGTATTATGTTTATTTTAGACACTTACCTGTCGCTTTAAGTGCATTTCTTGCTGTGTGTGAACATGTTGATCTAGACTGGAGCCGTGGATCGAGTCATTTCGGCGTTTCGCGCGGTCAGTGGGGATGAAGGCGTGTCCGTGGGTTTAGCTGTTAGAGAACAGCACGGGAAGGACGAGTCTGTGCACAGGTGAGTGACACACCTGTCCCTCTCAACCAATAGCATCCACCGGCCTCTTAAAGGAACAGTTCCCCAATTAATTCTATCATTGTGTACTTACGTAATAAATCTGCTTGACTTCTCATCCTTAAACCTGTATGACTATCCTGTTAGAAAAACAATAGAAACCGTTGCAGAAATTTTAATCGATTTAATTGTTATAAGGGATATATGTATATGCTGAACATTTGCAGCAGTATTTAATGTTAAATATTTATTTTATGGTGTTTTTTAGATGTCGACCACCAGATGTGGTGGTGTTTCCCCGATCTGTGGAGGAGGTCAGCGCTCTCGCCAAAATCTGTCACCACCATCGATTTCCCATCATCCCCTTTGGCACTGGAACAGGCTTGGAGGGAGGAGTAGGAGCTTTGAAGGTTGGTCAAGTCATTTCTTAAAAGCTTTCTTAAAAACATAAATTGGCAGATATGAGAAATAACAAAGTAAACATGAAAATGTTCAAATAAGGCAAATTGCTTTTAACGGGGCTGTGCACTTGTTAGGGTGGTGTGTGTTTCAGTTTGAGGAAGATGGACCAGGTGCTTGATCTTCACCAGGAGGACTTTGATGTAACCGTGGAGCCAGGCGTGACACGCAAAGGCTTGAACGCATATCTGCGTGACACTGGCCTCTGGTTTCCTGTTGGTCAGTCTAATATATGTGTATCTTCAAATACACTCACTGAGAAGTTGCTTAAACAACTTAAAACAGTTTTTTCATGAATGTAAATGCATGTGCCGTCACAGATCCAGGTGCAGACGCGTCCCTCTGCGGCATGGCTGCAACTAGTGCATCAGGCACCAATGCGGTCCGATACGGCACAATGCGTGAAAATGTGCTGAACCTGGAGGTGGTGCTCGCTGATGGGACGGTCCTGCACACAGCTGGAAAGGGGCGTCGCCCAAGGTATCAGTGCATAATAAAAACTTCCTCTCGTCTAAAAAGCTGCTCTGTTTTGATAAATAAAACTTTCTGAATGCTCTTTCAGAAAAACGTCAGCTGGATACAACCTCACAAACTTGTTTGTGGGATCAGAAGGAACTCTGGGTATTATTACCAAAGCCACGCTCCGGCTGTACGGTATTCCTGAGAGTATGGTGTCAGCCATTTGCTCTTTTCCGTCCGTCCAGTCGGCGGTGGACAGCACAGTACAGATCCTGCAGGCTGGAGTGCCCATTGCCCGCATAGGTGAGTAATACTGAAATTCAGGCAAAATCCAATTTGATGAGATCAGGAGCATTAAAATAGTCATAGTCATTCTCTGTGGTCTGTCTTGGCTGAATGATCCACAGTAGTTCAAGAACTGTTTGTTTTATTCTGATTTATTCATTGCAGCATCTTGCAAAAGCATAAACATTTATTCAGAAGCCATCACAGCCCATACGCATAGTTAAGTCTGAGTGCATTCAAGGGTTTAATGAATGGCTTAGTTCTCTGAACAACAAAGTCTTTCTTCCTTTTGCAGTTCACTCAGGGAAAATATTCCACCAGTAGCTCCATCCAATTTATGAGTAATCAGGCGTGACTGGTCTCTCGATCTTTAAATCGAGCTTTCTATTTGCAAATGCTTTATATCTAATTCGTTGCTGGTGCGTTTCATCATAGAGTTTTTGGACGATGTGATGATAAACGCCTGCAATCGCTTCAACAACCTTTCCTACGCTATAGCACCAACTCTCTTCCTGGAGTTTCACGGAAGTTCAAAGAGCATGGAGGAGCAGGTGTCCATCGCTGGTACATGTGAATAACACAGATTACAATTTATATCTGTATGCGTTCCAAAAAAACAGTGCATTTTGTGCTAAAACACACAGAAGATCACAAGTTCAAATTGTGTTAACAATAAATTCAAACATGCTCAGAGGAGATCACACGGGACAATGGTGGCTCTGACTTCGCCTGGGCGGAGGATGAGGAGACTCGTGGGCGACTTTGGAAAGCCCGTCATGACGCGTGGTATGCTGCCCAAGCCCTGAGGCCAGGCTGTAAGGTCAGAATATTCACACAACATATGATTCAGATCCAAACAAATGTTGTTTATCTGCTTGTAGCTCAGAGAACTCTATCCTCCAGACCAGTTCAACAAAAATAATTTTTTATTATTATAACTTGGAATTGACTGTATAAATGAAAATGTTTTTAATAATAAGTTGCAGCTATATTTCATTTAAACCATTTAACAGATGTAGTTTATTATTCCAGTCAGTTTATTCACAATATTTGCTTATTTTAAGAATCAAAAGCATGTGACCAAGCATCAATCTATTAATGACATTCATTATGTTCCTGTTTTATATATAAAGCAAATATATTTTAATAGATTAAATTGATTTTCCTACAGGCATACTCTACAGACGTCTGTGTGCCTATTTCTCAACTACCTCAGATAATAGTTGAAACAAAAGAAGACCTAATCAGGAACAATCTTACAGGTACCTTGTTTGTATCATCTGATTTGCATCCCAGTTGTTTTGTTGCTAATGTCATATGTTGTTGTATCTTTTCCTCTAAAAGGTCCGATTGCAGGACATGTGGGTGATGGGAACTTCCACTGTCTAATGGTGCTGGATCCCGACGACCCGGATGAGGTGCAAAGGGTTCATGACTTTACAGAGAGACTGGCCAGGTACTTACATTTACATTTATTCATTTAGCTGACGCTTTTATCCAAAGCGACTTTACCAGTGGCACACTGGGAGCGATTAGGGGTGAGGTGTCTTGCTCAAGGGCACCTCAGTTGTTTCCTGCTGGTAGTGGGAATCGAACCAGCTCTCTCTCTCTCTCTCTCTCTCTCTCTCTCTCTCTCTCTCTCTCTCTCTCTCTCTCTCTCTCTCTCTCTCTCTCTCTCTCTCTCTCTCTCTCTCTCTCTCTCAGGAGGGCTTTGGAAATGGATGGAACGTGTACAGGTGAACATGGAGTAGGTCTAGGGAAGCGGGCGCTTCTCCGGGAAGAGGTCGGACCCTTGGCTATAGAGGTCATGCAGGGTCTCAAAGTCACCCTGGACCCCAAAAACCTTATGAATCCTGGGAAGGTGTTGTAATTAAAACGCAGCCAAACAGAACAAGGTAGATACTCTGCACTACACTTTCTGTCCATTAGAGGTCAGGACTATGAGTTTTTATTTAGATATATTAAGATTATGGTAATGTTTTAGGGACTTTGATATGAACTATGATATAGTACATTTAAATTCCCACAAAATCTGCATGTGGAAAAATTTATCTCAGCATTATGAGCAAATCTTCAGTATTATTGTGATCAGTATCAGTATTGTTGTAAAGGGTTACTTTTGTAAGGGCAGTGAAAAACAACAACCTGTTTGTGTAGAGAACAATGAAGTTGTCATTTTACTTCAATGTAAAAGTTATCAAATTTGTTTCTCTTACTGTAGGGGATGTATTTCTGCTTATGTCATTTTTAAAATAGGAATTAATGTAATCATTGTGCCTTGTGTTTATTATGGTCACTATACCTTCTAAACATTTGTGAACATATTTACATTAATATACAGTATTTGCTGCTGACACAAATTCTTGATAAGCTAAATGTAATTCACAAAACAAAATAGAACTGTGAAATTATTCTTTTACAACAATTGTAATTGTAATTGTAAATGAATGTGAAGTGTGATGTTAACGCTAGTTATTTATGTTTGTGATTTTGCAGTAAACAAATGAATAATAACAAGAAACATCTGGACTTATTTCATTTTGTTTTAATTATATGTATGATATCATCATTATTACTCGCTCCACAGATTGCACATCAAAACCATCAGACAATTACTTTGTACCTCCTAAAAACAGGCATCCATTCATGTCCTCTAAGAAAAAATCATACAAAAACATGTGAAACTGAAAAAAAAAAAATAAACAAGTTTATGCAGCCCGCGCTGCACCGCATAGTACTACACTATCCAACTCCATCCTGCTTTTTGTATTTATTTCATTTGTTTTACACACTGAGGTGAAATTATCTATGGTTTTGATGGATTTTGTTTATATGCCCTCATTTACAGGCACAAAGCAGAAGAAAAACTTTCAGAAACGCTATATTTCCATCCCACACAACAATTAATAGGCTGTCAGAATGTTTTCTTGCGGTTATTTTTTCTAGCTTTTTCCTTCCTCTTTCCTCATTTGTTGAATTTTTACAATTTCTGCAACGTTATTTACTAACAGTGATTGCTGTTTATACAGTAGACAGAGAGGCATCCTGAAGATTAAATAGTTTTCTTGTGAGGTCTCCCACAGATTTTCAAAAATAAAAAGTAAATGTAGATCATACAAATGATCTCGTAATAGATTCAACACCAGTGTATCTGGGCTTTATGTACAGTAGTGAAGCAACAATAGCCGCCCGCACCATAAAGCTGGTCAGTTTACATACAGAAAACATGAGATTAGGGACAGAAGCTTCACACACACATACGCACACACCGAATACATACTCGAGGCTTTTACAGGAAAACTGTCTGATGAATATTATGATCAACTGTCCAAATCTGCAGATGATGAAACGAGAAAAGGAGCTTTTAGCTTTGAATCCAAGGGGGAAAGACGTCTACTGTGAATTGTAAACATTTGAAAGACAAACCTTGGGTATATATCTCTCCTTTTTTTTGACCATAAACCCCCAATCCCCACATGCTGATCATGTTTACCCTCCTTTGGCGTTAACAGGAAACACAATATACACATTTCCCCATCTGTGAACACATGATCACACGCACATGCACACACAGAATAAGTAAATCTACATCCACCGGCTGTCCAACACATCACCAAAAAGTGAACCGACACGCTGAATGCACACACAAAACTCGCCCCCCCCACACCCACAGTTCCTTATTGGACTGACAGGACAGGTATGGCCTCTGGATTGGTCGCAAAGCATAATCTACTTCCTATCTGTTATTCTGGCTGTGCCCGGCCTGACCCCATTTATGCCTCCCCCACTTATGCCCCGCCCCCTCTCCTTCTATTTGAAACCACGTACGCAAAGAGAGCGGTCTGAGCAAGAATGCAAACTGAACACACATGTCTAGAAGTATGTAGAGGGAGCGAGAAGCCAGAGATCGTGGTGATCATGGTTGACGTTGGGGCCTGTTAGCAGTAAAGCAGTCTTTAGCACAGCAGGTTGGAGTTTTTGGGGAGTGGCAATGACAGTGTTGGATGAACTCTTCTATTTGGTTCAGTTTCGCGATGACACGTTTCCGATTCCTGTAGGCTTGTTCAAATTGGTTGGTAGATTGTTGTATTTGGTTATTTTTGTGTCAGGATATCCAGGTTTAGGTCCATAAAGTGCCCTACAGTAAGATTGGAGAGAGAAAAACAGAGACAATGTTTTCACAATGAGACATCTGAATGCGACAGAGTCCGAGGGGATTTTCACACTCGGTTTGTTTCAAGGGTCTGAGAGTGATTCAGTAGAAATTTTTTTCATGCCTTTATTTTCACATGCATGTATTTGGAATTCATTTGGCTATTACAGATTACAAAACTAGGCTGTTGTATCTTGCTTCATTTTTATGAAGGATTCTTCAAGGAATTATTAAAAAAGTAGTCAAAATGACAGCTTTTAATGTTATTCAAAGTGACGAAAAATGATTTTAAATATTGAAATGATTGATTTAATCAAACACTCCATTTCATTATTTTGCAAAAAATAAAATAAAAGTCAATATTGCTCAGTCAATATTAAAGATATCAAGATTTTATTTTCATAGAATGATCTTTACATTATGTAGGATGATTTTATGTAGAAAACAATAAATCACAAAAAACTGCTCACATATAATGGTATTAATATTATTCATAATAATAAAATATAAAAGTGAAATAGTGTGAATAAAAGTGGATTCAAACCTGATAACAACCAAAAATCAATAAAAACTGTGTCTATTTTTAATGTTAGGAAGAGTATTTGGTGCATTTAAATGGCTCCACGTTTAGTTTTCTTAGACTCAAGTGTTTGACACTTGAAAAGCACATGACCATTAGGCGTTTGGGTGATACTTTCACAATTACTATGTGTCTAGGAAAACACGTCAAGTCTCATTAAAATAGAATTCATAATAAGAAAAACATTTTCCTCCAGTGGGAAATTATTTCCATACTCTTTAATAATAAATATGACCTTTTTGTGTAATTTAATGTTTTTAATTTGAATAAATATAACTACAGTAATTTCTGTTTTATCTGCCACACTCGAATATTTCCAGTTAAAATGTTTAATGAAAATTTTAGTCAAGGAAAATGTTAAATGTTTTTACATTAGTGTGTGTTTACCTTTCTCATTGATAGCAGAAGTAGATGACGGTCAGTCTGAGGGATGTTCGGGGCAGGAACGGTTGATCTCAAACCAGGAGTCTATACAGCTAAGGAAAAGATGCAAAAAATATCAGTTAAAGTTTCTTTTATAATGTAAGCAGTCTAAATACTAAAAGATTATTATTTGGATCAAGTAATTGTTTTGCTTTTTATTCTTGCCCAATCAGATTTCATGGTAGGCGGAGAGACATGACAACAAAAGAAGTTAATCGACTGACAAAACGTCTTGTTGCTTGTCACGGTTGCAGCTGGAGTAAAACACTCAGAAATACATGGCTGATTTATCATTTTCCGCTTTTATCATGCTGTGTCTGAATAGGAAAATGACTCATGAAAATTATGCTTCAATATATCAAATCCTCAAGTATCAGAACACCAGTCAACCATTCAACTGAAAGTGTCTGAGTTTCAAGACTAATCAACCAAAACATGCGTACAATGAAACCACCTAAAGTCAGTCATAAAGTTACACAACACTATAATTATATATATTCATGACATCATTTGTGTTACAGCCAAACATCCACCCTGGAAAACGTAACATTGGCTGCCAAGTTTAAGAACAGATGCAAAAAGAGACAACCTGATTGTCATTACCAACATAATATAGGTATTTTAATAGCTATTTGTTGTTGGCTCAACATGAAATAATATAAATTTCACAATAAAAAACAATGCTGATTTGATGCTGTGTAACAGATAAACTCCAGCTTACCTTTTGTGATAAATACAGAGGCACGGCAGTCTAGCAATGGTGTCGCCTTGCTGTAGCTCCTCAAGACATATTACACACTCTCCGGCGTCTCTTGACAATACATCATCTGTAACAAACACACACACATACTCAGACTCACAGCAACTACAACATATTAAACTTCATCCTTCACAATAAACGGTTATGTAACTTGGTGCTGTCAATCATTTAAGCAATTTATTGAATTATCATTGCTGAATTATTTATTAGATTAATTGCATATTCTAAATCCCTGAATAAAGACAATATTATTTTATTTATTGTAATTTATTATTACATTAATGATTTGACAATACAAGCTATGGGTTTAGAGGTCCGTGTTTTATTTATTTATTTGTTTTTTTTTCATACTGCAATACATTTTGAAATTTAGTTTGTCAATCTGTCATCACTGTCTTATTAGTAATACAGCGTCTCTCATTGCATATGCAAAGCCTATATACAAACTCAAACAGCTTGTCAAAAGACATTTGCTGGTAATTTTCATACTGTATGTACATCTACACTACAGACATGCCACAACGCATGTCTGTTCTCATGACGAGATGCTTTGCATTGCATTTAACAGTGTTTTGTCAGAGCTGCTTGCTTGCCAGCAGGGGGCAGTAGTGAGTGAATGATTCATATGTTGTTCTTGCACTGTTTTTCACTCATGATAGAAGACAGCTGGTTAAGTGAGACTGGTTAGCGGTTAAGATAACAAGCAGTTAAAGAAAGTACTTATTTTGCTGTGTGCATTATGGTAGATAGACGAGATGGAGGTGTGAACATCTTTTAATGACAGCTTATGGGCAACAACTAGCATGATAGGACTTGCTTGTCCATACCAACATAATGACTCAAACATACACACACACACACACACACACACATCAAGCACTTATGACCTAAACTGATCACTTTAATTAGCCTTACTAAGGAGTTGGCCCTAAAAATTATAGCCAAACCTATACACAAACACACACTAATGCTGTCCTTTTCACCTATGTTTAAGTTTCCAGTTAAAGTTCTTTGTGAAGCATTTACAGGAAATGTGCCAGAAACGAAACAGGCCCACATCCTCTTTTAGAATGTGCACAGCTTCCCCTGGAAACACCTGTATGTATGTGTGTTTAAGAATGTGTTATGTGTGTGCAAAGGTGAGCAGCGTAGTACATACAACAGAAGGTCAGAGTTTGTGCAAGTGCAGGATACTGATTGAGGGTTAACCCATTTACCCAGAATGCTTCAGGATACGTGTCAAACTACACCTCATAACACCTAAAGAGAGGTGGTACAGATTTGTTTGTGCTTACTGTAATTCTGTAATAAAGACTGATGATATGATTGATATAAAACTAAAAATTTTTTTTACTATGTTTATTTTTCTTTAGCAGTAAATGGCCCATACTCAAAATAATGTCATATTATGTATTTTGCTCTCTATATCACCATCTTTCTTAAAAACATAAAATTGAAGGGTTTTTTTACATCCATATCTTTACATGGGTTTAAACCAAATGACATCAAACTAACATTTCCTGCAAAATCATACCTCGAATAACTCAAATTATAAATCCATAGCATAAGCTTTCCGTAAGATAAACAAAAAGTATGTAAAAAAGTCAGTGTCTTTATTTTTAACCAAAATAGTTACAGATTCAAATTGTGTCCGATTCATAACACATCTGCAGCACTTGAGGGCAATAAAATGTGCTAAAAATGTTCCTTTGTTGCTACATTTAGCAGTAAACCATCAATCTGGCAACCCATTTATGATTTAGTAGGATGTACCGGATCTGCACAGATCTCCAAACTTTAGATTGGCTCGAGTTGCTCGGTGCAAAACCTATGCAATCTTTTATATGGAGGGTGTAGACAAAAGAGATAAATTGCATTTTAAAACAGGATGTGATAGGTGGAAAGCAAGATGGGGTTAGCTGGGGAAAACAAGAGAGGAAAAGAGCAATGAATTGAGAACAGACGGCAAACATATGCTTTAAATACAAATCAGCTTAGCTGAGCCGACACAAACAGGCCCCCGTATTCAACTCAACCGCCGTGCGCCGCTATGATTTTCCAGACGCCGGCCCCGGCAAACATCCCCGGGACAACAGCGGGACGCTGGCCATACTGCACTTGAGCCTGTTATCCTCTTACGGCCCGTCACTTCAGACGCTAAGACGAGTTATGCTAGTTTACAGGAATGGACAGGTGTGTATGTGATAAGTTGCCGGTTAGGCTTTTTCGTCTGTGACTCGGGTTGCTGGTAATGATCCAGGTTTTTCCACTCAATGGCTGTGTCTATTTTTGTTTTTGGAAAGTAACATTATTACTTTGATAGCAGTTCTGTGTGTGTGTATGTATCGTCCTCTGGCCCATGTGAGCTGACCAGTGTGTCTGTTTCAGGCCAGGACGATGCATGATGATATTTTAATACCTGCTGTTAAATTTAGCTCTCAGATAGGGAGGGGGTGGATAAGAGAGAGAAACAGGAGACAGAATACAAGAGGCCGGAATAACACTTCTGCTGCACAATTTATTCTCCGTTGCCTAAAGAGAAATGTTTATATTCAAGTTGGATATATGTATATAATACAAATATACAATGTTTTTAATACACCTTTAATAAGACAAAGGTTGGACATATCTATAGCCACAGGTAACATCCCCCCCTCCTCTATTACCATCTCTAAATGTAAATCAATTGTTGGTTAGTTAGTGTTAGTTAACTGCAGCATTAGTACAAGAGTATTTGCCTGTCTAGATTAGAGATCAACAGTAGTGGATGGCACAAACCGAAGCGTGAAAAGGCCAGCAGAGTTTACGTACTGCATTCACACGCTGCAGTTTTTACAGCGAGCAGATCTGCTGACGTGCGACTGTCACTGGTCTGGGCTCACAATGGGACAGGGTGCATTGTGGGAAATAAGATTAACTGCAGTGTGTTCTGGTGATGTAGATGGGTCACTAACTAGAGAACGAGGAATGATGAAAGAGGAGAAATTAAAACACAAAATATAAATGATAAAAAAAATTTCTCGTACATTACACCAGTAATTCACATCAGCAGAATTCAGATGCGTCACCTTTAGCTCAAGCAGAGTTTGACAGCTGTCTTTCAGTCAGGTATTTGTCGGTAAGCCACGAGCAGCAGACATCTATCCACCCCACAGCTGTTACAGACAGACACTTACACTCACTACATCTATGTCATGTGTGCTGTCTTCCTGTGAGATCACACTTGACTGTCTAATCCAAAACGTTACTGGATTTAAAGCTGCTTGTCAAGCTGTCACTGTTAGTTCTTAACTTAAATTTTGTTTTAATTTTCTAAAGCTCGTTGTTGTGCACAACAAACTATAAACTTTATTCTTATATTTGTACTTAGCAAATAAAAGGACATGAAATATTGTTTTTTGATTACGTGAGAAGCAAGCGGAGTATTAAACATTAAGCTGGAACAAGTGCAGCGTGGAAAATTGGTTGTCAGGACAACGATGAAATATACGATTATACCGGACATTTAATAGCCAAAGAATTTTACTTCAGGATGACTGATGCCATGATCCAATCACATTATAATGAATAAAATTCAAGTCCCGCCTAACAAATATTTACCTGAGAAATCACAACATGGACATAAAATACATTGTGAGTGTTATTTTTAACCTAATTTTGGCAATAATTGCAAACATGGCTGGATAGAAATCAATACAGGAATATCTAAAACTAGTAACTTTTGTCTCTGTATCACCTGTTTAAATTGTTGCAAGTTATTTAGTAAGTCAAATGACATCAAACTTAAATTTCCCATAAAACACTGATTTTTATGCACTTGCTCAAAAACTAATTTTTGTTTTTATCCAAAAAAGCTATGATTTGTGTATTTAAATACAGCAAATAACATCAGATTCATGAGAGGTCAGTGGGAGGAGAGATGGGCAAACAGGTGCTGATAGTTTTCCAGATACGTAGTGGTACAATATCAAAAATACTTTTTATTATGTGGTGTAATAAAATGGGTGTGGCTTATGTAGCCATGGCTTACCGTTATAGGAGAGGCGTGGCTTGCTCAGACACATGATGAAGTGAACCTCCATCTCATTGGATGCCACTGATTTGGAACATACAGGACACTTAAATCCTGTGGAGGAAAGAGAAATCTGTCATCAGAACAGCTCGTTCACACACAGTAAAACTGTCAAAAACCGGCAAAACCAGTCAAATTAGAAAATCTAATAACGGACAATCCCATAATCCTTTGCATCATAATGTGCTCCTATTGTAAATGCACCAGTTACGCTGTTAGTCACTTTGATGACACACCGAAAGCTTTTATTGATGTTATTTTAGTGTATACTTTACAAATTTTTGTGTAATTTGCTAACCTAAAAGGATCAGGGTAAGCTTTCATCGGTTGTACAAACCAGTGTTTGCCAATGATGAAATGATGAATGAATTCATCTTCATGAGCGATCTGAAACTTTCCACATCAGCATTGCCATATAGAAAGCATGTTGGTCAGGTTTGAGACTTAAGAAGGTGCAGGTGTGGTTGTGAAATATTACTTGAGGGCCTTGCCTAGCTCTGAAGAAAGCCAAATAAATGACACTTCTGCACATTTCCTGGGTGGATACGAAAGCTTTCGGTTTCCACCAAGTTTAGAAACAAGTATCGATATTGAAAAAGGAGCTGTTTCACAACTGCCCGGAGGCTAGATTACCAGACATTGTAAACATATGGAAAAAACCTGTCTCCATCCAGACAAGCTTTGTGCCGGTGATGCGGAACCCTGGTACGGAGGGGGATTGTAAAATCTAATTAACAGCACTTCCGAGGCAGTTTTATACCGTTTTGGTGCATACGCTGATAATTATTTAGGGTGAAGACAGGTTGTCTGCCCTGTGGGAGCTGCCTGAAACATAAGTTACATAAGCTTGAAAATCACAAAAGAATCACAAAGCGATGGAGTTAAACATGAACGTTCTGTGAATTTTTAAATCCGTATGCTGCTATTTGTCTTGCATGGGAAACCAAAACGGAAAATTGTTTGGAAAATTCATACAATGACAGTATAAAGTACGTGAAAACCCACCTAAAGTCATTTTTGTGATTACTATTTTCTACATAAATCATCCAACATAATGTAAAGATTATTATAATCTTGATATCTTTAATATTGACTGGGTAAGGCCATGTCAAAGAAATTTTTGAAATCATACATTTAGCCAATTTGAGGTATTATTTGTGCAAAATAATAAAACATAGTGTTAATAAAATCATTAATTTCAGTATTTAAAATCATTCCAGTTTAATAAAATGTAATTTGAGTTCTGCATTCCTCATATAATCTTTCATTTAAAAAAAATAAACACACATTATGATTTTGCACAAAACTGCAACAAAAATGCATTGAAGTTGATGTCATGACTAGTATGAGAGAACATTTTTTTACAATTACATGGCTGCTAAAAAACACAATTATTATTTTTAGGTAAACTATGCCTTTAAAAGCACTGACACAAAGTGAGTTTAGCCATTTTAATAAGCAGAGGCAGTCAGTGACTGAGACAAAGAATAATAGACCAACAGATTATAAAATGCAGAGTCAACAAAACAAACAAACTAAATCTACAAAGTACAAAGACAGTCCCATCTGTCAATATAACACAAGGTTCGATACTCTCCGCCCCTTTTTGCACATTGCGGCGTTTACTTAGCGCACACCCCAACCTCGAAAACGCACCCCGGGAACCCATGATGATGCCTGACCCACTTTTCCCTAGGCTGCTATTTTGAGGCATTCCTTGGGGACAGATGGAAAGAGAGAGAGAAAGGCCGAGAGAAGGAAAGGAGACTGAAGTGGAAAACGGAGGTGTGGAAATCTGTGACAGGGATGTCCCGTCTTTTAAGAGGTGTGATTCACCGAAACAAACCTAGTAAAGGGGGCCGATAGGGTTCCATCTGTCAGCGTGCAGAACTCGAGTCACACATGCGAGATAGGCCAACTGTCTCCACTACCACGAGTAGCACATGGGAGCAAAATATCAACACAAGCTTAACACAGCAACAAACAGCCTGGAGGTGTGTGTGCCAACCTGTACACAATGACATCAAGGTATCTGGCCTTAAACTTATTTGTAAATGACCTCCACTCCAATTTACCCTAAACCAAAAACCTGTCATTATTTAGTCATCCTTATGTTGTTCCAAACCTGTATGACTCTTATGCTTTTGAATAATCTGTTAACCCTCCAGTAAGCTTTTAACTACTGTACGTTTGATGACTACCTATAAAACCTGTTTTGACCGGATCACCATTTCATCAAAAGATGACTCAAAAGATTTTAGGTAATTTTAAGTAATTAAAATGTGTACCTGGATTTTGTTTTGATGATAACACAGTGCTGCTACAAGACTTCAAAAGAAATATACTGTATTGCCAGCATAGATATGTATATATAGATGTTACATTCAGTCAGATGTAAACATGTAATATTCATACAAAGTATAACTACGGTTGCAGACACATAGTCAGCATAGACACATAATTGACTGTTCCAATATGGCAGACGTCTTACACATAACAGCACATAGAAACGGACGCTAATGTGGCATCTATGCATATATATAATTATGGTTGCACATACCACTTACGTGACACTCTTTATTCATCATTTCCCCTTTATGTTAAAAGTAAGTAACAAGGAAAGCAACAGGACATGAATGTACCTTTATTTAAAATTGTTCAGATACCATACAACATTTGTCTTGAACCTTTGTAAACAATGTTTGGGCTCTGATGTGGGGAAGAACCTAAAATAAATTGATGGCCCCTCGATCTGTGAAATCCTGGGAAGAACTTGCTCTCACAGTCTTAATTAGACCCTCTATTGGTCTTAATGAGCTCTGGCTCAGACCACAACACTAATGGGAGATGTGTGTTTGTGTGACTCTGTTGTTGTGTATTTCAGCAGTCAAGAGGGGAGCGGCTAATGGTCAATAAGACACTTTAACTTAAATGCAACCTTAATTGCACTCTTTAAAATAAAGATTTCAAAAGGGTTTTACAGCCTGATGATAAGCAGAAGCTTTAAAGTTGCATTAAACCATGACCATCTTTAACAGTTATTTTACAAAGGGTGGTGAAATGGTGCACGATGCAAAGCTGTGCAACCCCTTAACCATGATAAACACTAAAACACAGCTGTAATTTGCTTATTAGTTTTACACTGATGCTACCTATAAGAAGTTATTAACATCAGTATCATATAAATTATTTAATAAAATCACAATATCAGTTCTTAGACTATACTGTTGCAAACTTAGTGCATTAAATTTAATTGATGTACATCTTTTAATCCAAAATTAAGCTTCTAGATTGTAGATTTTTACAAAAATTACATCATGTACCAGTGCTCACTTTCCTCTGTTATCAGATAATATTTACAACCAAAACAATGAAATGGAGAAAATACTGTATAGTTTAATGTTAAAATCAAAATAACATCAGAAACGGTTTTATTAGCAGACTTGATTCATTCAAGATGATTTAATAAATTTCATTTTAAAGAGTGTATGAGCCAAATATGCTTCACATTACTTTTGATTTTCAATTATAAATCTTTGGTGTCTACGAACCTTTGCAGACTACAGTTCAGCAAACACAAAGTCACAAAGACTTTCTCACGCTTTTGTAAGTCTTGTATAGTCACATTTGTTCACTGAAATGTCAACTTGATTAAAATGATTATTAAAAACCATGTAATTCAGCTCTAATCCGCATCAGTTCCACCTCGAAAAAACAATCAAGGCTTGTGACTCGGAAAGCATATCTTTGCTTTGTGTCTCCACACGAACGTGTAATAGAGTTAAAGTGTCCCTTGGCTCGTGATCTCCAAGCTGACGTCTTTCTCAATCAGAACCGACCGCTCTGACTGATCCCCATGCATTTTTGATGACACCCACACATATACAGTAGTTCTTGCTCAGTTGCCCACGGTGGAAGATGAACAAGTCGAAAACTTGTGCCAGTTCTGCTATTAAAATTCCCACAGCTCACCAACAGTGCACTGTACTAAATTCCATTATCTCTTTGAAATTATAAACTTGGGGCCTTATTCAGCAAATCGAGTTTAAGCAAAGTAAGCAAAAAGTAAAGTATATAACAGCAATTGAATACAAAGGCAATGCTAATAAAAGAATACTTTATATTATTCAAAATGCAATACTGCACAGTAATACTGTATATACCATAGCAGTAAATACTAATGTTGCCAAATTGGTATTTTAAGTATGCATACTTCATATTTCATACTTGAATTCTAATCTAATCATGACAAGCTATATATTGATAGAAGGGTCTAAGACTTAAGAATACATATTTGACTAATGTTCATAACAATAAAAAAAAATATGATGTTAAAAATGATATTTTTCAAAATACCTAAAATTAAAACAAAATATTTTTTGATTTATTGATTTTGGATAGTGCATTTATGTGTATGCATAAGTGCAGTAACATTTATCAGATTAAATATACACACAAATATTTTAATCCAATATTGTGTAAGAATATATTGGGTGTTCTAATAAAATAAGCAGTTAAGACACTGGAAGGTCGAGTCAACTGCAAAGCATTGTGGGATACTACAATGTATTCTACAAGTACAACATTTTCTACACGGTTTGCTCTGGTTATTCACAATTACACAATAAACCTGCAATATTAATTTTAAGTCCCAAAATGACCAATCAGAATCGAGTATGCAGTAATGTGTCTTATATGACAGCGTCTGCCATGTCAACACTGAATAAACGTATTGATCTGTGTCTCCCACAGAGAACCTGAAAGATCAGTGTTTCCTAAAAAGTATTCAAACAAAACGATTGATTAAAACAAGGGAGGTTACAGACAGCAGTGATGCTTAATCAATTACCAACAGGGGGACTTTGTAAAGATCTTAATAGTTCTGTTCCTAAACCTAGTGACCTTCTTTGCTGACTACTGTCTACATAGACATCTGTCTTGTCATGAAACCTGTAGGCAGTAACTCAAACAAAATCTCAAACTCGACAAATGTTGGGTATGATAATCAATCATTTTAATTACATTAAACTATTTATAATTGGCACTTAAGTGTTTAAAAAAAATGTAAATTGCATTCTGGGATTGTTACATGAGGCAGCACAATTCTGCACCAAAGCAACACATTACATCACAAAACTGCGTCATAAAGGACCCAACGGCTAAAACACTTTTTGAGACTATTCATACACAGTTATTTTATAAGCTACGACCTCCAGTTTGTGTTCAGTACAGCTATAAATGTGACATTCGAAACAAAGCTATGAATCCAAAACCTGTTTAGTGCCTTGAAATCAAGCCGTTATGAATATACCCATGACGTTTCAAACAAAAGTGATAATATTTAGTATGGCCACTCAAAACGACAAAGAGGCTGATGTACTGGCAGGAAACACTGCATGACTCAGCACAAAACCACACACAAAAACAGGTCAAACCATTTAAAGGGTGTAAAGCGCTGCAGGACTAACTAGAAACCACAAGTGCCCGGACAACAGTGACTTCCTGCGACCATTTATTTGTCACGACACGCCACGGCTTACAATGATATATATCCATCACTGCATGCAGTTCTCTCAGAACTCGATTTCACTCTCCGGCCTTTTATTACAAAATATTGATCAGTATTGATTGATCAGGGGCCATAACCGTGAACCAGCTCTATTAATAAAATCTGACACACACACACGAGACCTTAGTGTTTAACAGTACTGAGAAGAAACTAAACAACATTAGTGGCATTTTTATTAATGTAACAATAGTTACTCTAGGTCTATTTTTAAAGTAGTGTAACTTTTTCAGCAACAAGCTACTTTTTCTATGTGTGCAGTGTGATTTTTTTTACCAAAATGTACAACAGAGCAAGATGAGGCGATATTTCAAGACGCACATCTCATATGTAGCATTTAAGCAAATTCATGCATCTGACAAATGACACTATGGCTGTATTTTCCAGTTTAATTACATCTATTGTAAAATTAAGTAAAATTATTGCTGTTATCATAATTTGATGCTTCATACTAAACAAATGCACAATTAATTGCACAATTAAACAGTATCATCTAACATTTGCTCTAATCTGTGATAGCTTTACTTGTTGTTCTAAAAGAGTAAAAAACAACTTTTAATTAACTTTTAACTTTTAATATTTGTCTCCTAAAGTCGCTTTGGATAAAAGTGTCAGCTAAATGCCTAAATGTAAATGTAGTCGACTACAGTCTCAAAGAGGATTAAAATTATCCACATTTGAGTAAATACTTAACAATACTGTCCAAAAGGACAACAAAACCAATTCATATCTACAGAAATACAATGCAACTATTGCATTGTCTTGATGATGTTTCTGTAAACGGTTTACATTTGTACAGATCATACAATGACTCCATCTGCAAACAAACACTGACATCAAAAAAGCTGTATTTCAAGATAGCCTTTTATGAGGTAATGTTTACAGAGGGATTCACAAGCCTAGGACATAATTAATTATTTATGGATATGTGTGTGTGCACAATGTAGTCAGTTAGTGGTTAACCAATACATATAAGCGACTGTTTTAACGTGCGGTCTCATGGATATATAAAAATACATTAGTGAAAATAGATGTTTTAATTAATGGGTCGGTTTATAAATCCCTCATCTTGACACCGCCCCTTGGGTTATACATGTATGTTGAACCTGATGGCTGTGTCATCAATAGCTTTATCAGTCTAATACAAGGATGAAGGATAGAAAAGAGGGAGGAACTTAAGGGAACAACAAGATGAGGATGTAAACATGGTGACACAGCAATATTGAAGAGAGAGAGAGAGAGAGAGAGAGAGAGAGAGAGAGAGAGAGAGAGAGAGAGAGAGAGAGAGAGAGAGAGAGAGAGAGAGAGAGAGAGAGAGAGCAAAAACACAACATGACAGCTTCTTTCCTAGCAGTATCAGAAGACCATGTCTTCTCACAACAAGCAGTTTAGTCTCAGATTCAAGGGCAGAGGAGTGAAGGGCATTCCCTGTCACTATTTCAGAGGCGTTTCATTAGCTTATTCAGCACAAGTGTGGCTGTGTGTGTGCACGCCTCCATATTACATTATGGATGGTACACATATATATATATATATATTTTAATCATTTCTGCTATACAGTCCCACAGGAGATTTAATTCTTCAGCTGTTGTTCTTGCATAGCGGCTTGAGTTTAAACTGAAATATTCTGATTTTAGATTCCTGGCAAATATTTAAGAAAAATCTGAGATGCACAAAATTGAAAGCGTTCATCCAAAAATAAAAGACTTTTCATAATGTATTCACCCTCATGTCGTGTTCTTCTGAGGAAAGTAAAAAAATAAATTTTAAGAAACGTCTCTGTGGTTTTCCATACAAAGTCAATGGAAGCCAATGTTGTTTGCTTATCAACATTCTGCAGAACAAAAAGTTTAAAGGGTGAATAAATTAATTTTTGGGTCAACTATCCCTTTAAGCATATTTTATCATCATTTCATCTCATTGGTATTAAGGAGAAACAATTGAGATATTAAAAATTAGCAAGTCGAAAATTTCCTAAAAATGAAGCAAGATGGTCAACAGCTGATACATACACAGGCTTTAAATAGGAAAAACTGTTGAAATAAATCAATGCCAGATGTAAACAAGTCAATCATCAATCAATCGCCATCAACCACTAACTTAACATTCATCATATAATGGTTCAAATAGTTACAAGATACAAATGAGCTCACTGCAGATATGAATTCATTTAAATGCAAACTGTAGAGAGATACAGCCATCTTGGGAGAGGAGCGTGTACATAACATCACGAAGACAGAAAGCAACAAAAACAAATCAATATTGCATGCTGTTTTCGCTGTAAAGAATACCGTCTGCAAGGAGGCATGCTGCGTCTCAAGTAAAAGCGCGGCCCTTCTCTGTGAATGAAACGTCCAGGATGCCCATACATGGGCTTACCTGTGTTCTGACATCAGAACGAACTCTCCTCAACTAGTTTCAACTTATTACCTCCAGTCGGAAAAGAACAGCTGTTTCCATGGCAACAGAGGAACGAGAGAGAGGTAATGACATGGAGAGGGAGAGGAGTGTCTGTGTGAGTGTGTTTATATGTGTGTTTTTGTGTATGTAAGTGTCTGTGTGTATGTTTGGGTCGAGAAGAGGTTTTTACTTCCTGATTACAGGATATTGTTTTG
Organism: Beaufortia kweichowensis; assembly: GCA_019155185.1. Classification (NCBI taxonomy): domain Eukaryota; kingdom Metazoa; phylum Chordata; class Actinopteri; order Cypriniformes; family Gastromyzontidae; genus Beaufortia; species Beaufortia kweichowensis. Next base: position 8,869,052 of record CM032816.1, read on the forward strand.
GTCTTGGTGAGTTTATTTTCATCATGCAACAACATGTAAGCAACACCATGCACAGAAAAATATAAGCAAAGCTCAGGGCCACGACCGTTGTTAAACAATGTTGCAGAGGTCCCTGGGGCCGCACAAGCCGCCCTTGTGTTTGTCACAGGTTTATCTTTAGCTAGTCTCCACTGTATAATGGAAAGGTTTGGTCCCCGCACCATGGAAACAGTTGTCATGGCCTCTCGCCGTCTGCTAATTGGCCAGTCGTTTGCACAAGCGTCTCCTACTTCATTGAAGGGCCCGTCAGCTGTCGTTCACAGGGGCCGCTAGATGCAAAACACGGCACGCAGGAAGGGGAACTCTCTTTCTCGCCATCTTTCCCTCCCTTGATGAAATAAATGTTCGAGTGTTGTGGGGGTGGCAGGCTAGTTGAGGCTCCATGCAGAACGAGAAAGAGTGGCGACAAGGTTGTCACAGCAACAGTCGACCTCTTTCAACTTTGCTGTGTGTGTGTATGCACGAAGTGTGTTTGGATCTGTGTGTTTTTTTGTGGCAGTAAGACGCTAGCGCATGTCTTTGTGCACATCTGTGTTTTTGCATGAATGCATTACACCATGAGCTGAGAGAGAGGCAAAGAAAAAGCAGAAATAATTTCCAGAGAGTGACCTATATTCTTGAATCCTGCTGCCAGACAGATCAGCACAGATGTTTCACAATCCCAACATTCCTAAAAGACTTACCATTAAAACCAACACCATAACACTTTATTTTGGTTGCAATTAAAGCAAAATTATTTATTCTTTTCCACTCCAGTGAGCAGTTAACTAGTATGGCAAAATGATAAGTTTCCAATTCATGAACATATCATTCAGACCAGCTCCCTGGACAGATAAAAAAATGATTAATTCATGAATCTGGTACTTCTAAGATTTCTAAAAACTTACTTAAATTAAAGCATTACATTTACATTTACGTTTATACAATTGGCAGATGCTTTTAAACGTAGCAGTATGGGACACTTTTTGATACTTTAATGTTCAATTAAATTAAAAATTGCAATAAAAACTAGCTTAGAAAGTAAATAAGTAAATAATGGTAGAATTTACATTTACATTTTGGGTGACTTATATTTGAATGTAAAATCTGTTGATCTACTGTGATGTCACATTGGTTATAAATATATATGCTGGATGCTTTAAGAGCAAGAAATAAACAGCATTGGAAGCAAGTGAATGATTAATCAGTTTTCCAACGGCTGGGCAATAATAATTAAACAGAGCACTTTTAGCAGAGTGATTACTTGTAATCTGCTTTCGTGGAGCAAACAGGTAAGAGACTGAATCAACCAGTACACAGATGCTTTAGTTGTAATCTGTATGGTCAGTCTTTGGAAACAAGCACACTTGACACACAGACAATGCAGAATGGGTTTCATATCTGACCTGACCAACTTCTATGAAAGAGATGCTAATTCCATTTTAAACAAAGGAAGAAAAAGATACTGCTAACCTTAAATCACCAACAGGACAATTTCAAGAGATCTCAATGTTACCAAAGATGGTCAATGTACAGTAAAGCAGCTATTAGAAACATCATGGATGAAGTTTGACACATGAGAGAAATGAATAAAGCAAGCTGACTTGCACTTCTCGAAAATATGTTGCAAGTCGACCAGCCGCTCGTGTAAACAGTACTTCTGTTTGCCTAGTGAGAATAAACAGAATTAACTTGTAAGACACTGATTGAATCCAGACTCATTCATGCCTCGTACAGCCTGTAGGGGTTTGATAGCAAGCTAACAGGTTTAATATCAAATGATTTCAATTAAAGTTTTTTCCGGTAAATCTGTAAAACAAAACTGTTAACATGTGAACGTATGATTATTAACTTAAACTATTCGTACATGATTTTTGCTGTTAATGTGTGAAATGTATTTTAGGTTAACTCACTTGACATTTTTTCAAGGTTTAATGTCTTGAGGCCTATATTCAAATAATCATACTGCTGTGAGTAGATAAATTTACATATATGTTGTTTTTAAATTATGGACCACTTGGTCTGATATGGGTATACACTCTTAAAAATGGTGCTTCTTGGTGTCATTAAAGAACCATTTTTTGATCAGTGGTTCCAAAAAGAACATTTATCATCATTTATCATTTTTTTGTTTTAAAAAAGGTTCTTTGTAGTGGTAAAAGGGTACTTTTAAGACTAATAAAAAAGGTAAGAAAGATTTTAAGAACCTTTGATTGAAAGGTTCTTTGGGAAACCAAAAATGGATCTTATATGGCTGTAAAAAAACCTTCTGAAGCACCTTTATTTTTAAGAGTGTATATATATTAAAGTGAATGTGTTACCCCTATTTCATATATTGTTTGAAATGACATACTTTCAAGCACTGGGGAACAGGCAGTACTGTTCCCAGAACTGATCCCCCTATGGTCCCCAGGTCCCACCCTTTAGAAATGCACCTGACCTCTCATGTGTTCGCTGTGACATTCATTAACTCACAGTCGCAACCTGGCAACCTGTGGGTGATCTCTGTTTAGATGCCAAATTACGCACCGTGACATTCAGAGGTGAACGTTCCCTCACAATAAGAGAAACCTCATTTGGTGTCAGTGAAATAACCTTTAAGGGAAAAACAGAGTCGAATTGTTTACATCTGTCGCGATTTCCTCAAGAGACCACATTTGGGGTTTGCTTAACGAGCACCGAGGGACCGAGGCGTCAGAGCGCTGCGGCTCGGGCCTTAACAAGCTCAGACATATTGTGGTTCGAGCTAAGCGGATGATCACCATTGAGCCCCCCTCCCTCTGTAATCACGGGCTAATTGTCTCGGTAAGACCTGGCAGCCGGCCGCCACAGACGCGACGCGTCCAGCCTTTGGTCAGACAGGTCTGTGCGCAATCCCCCTCCCACGGGCGCGCGCGCGCGCTCAGACCCTGTAAAGTTCAACGGGCGAAACCGGAGCAGCAGCGTGCCCTCGAGCCATATTCCGTACTACATGTGGCATCGATGTAGTTCGGTGCCCCCGCGCCCTGTTTATGCGCAGTTTCGGTGATCACTTACCGCTATGAGCGCTAAACCACCGGGGCGCGATGTGCAGGGGTAAAGTGTCTGCCAATGACGCGCGGGATCCCAGGTAAAGCATACCGTCCGTGTGGTGCCCGCCGCCCGGTTCCTGGAATCCGTTCCCGTTATGGGCCGAATCCGAGCCAGAACCCCCTCCGGCTCTGTCCGAGTCTGTTCCTCTGGGGGTGTAAAACCCGAAGGGCACTGTGGCGCTGTGATCTATGCCCATCCCCGCCACGGAGCTCACCGAGCGGCTGCGCAGTCCCATCGTGCCACCTGGCCGGTAGTGCCCGAAGTGGGCCGAGGGTGGCACCGCGCTGTCATCTGTCGATACGCCGGGAAAAGCTCCCCGGGGCCGCCCCGCCGTACTCTGCTTGCCCCCCATCCAAAAGTATCCGCTAAAATGGGTGGGGGTGTCGCGGGAAGGGTGTCACGGGTACGCTTGTCTGCGGCGCTTTTCGAGCCTCCTTCCAACAAGCAACCAAAACAAGCGCTAAAATCCGGGGTTGTCAAGTCTGACTACAACAGCTGTGTCTCGCAGACGCAACAGCCCATTTTCCTGGTCGAATCATGGACCTAAAGTCTTAATCCCCTGTAACTCACAAGTGATGATGATAAAGCCCAAGACGCGATGTCGCGTATTTCATTCAAGCAAAAAACGCAACACGTTCTCCCCTTCTAAGCAAGTGACAGGACAGCCTGCCCAAAATCACCCGAGACGAGGGCAACAACAGATCCGCAGTACTTTGAATGCAAAATCTCTGTTATTCAGAGAGCATGACTCAATATATATCAGCCATGATGTCCCTCCAGTGTGTACGTCCAGGTCCGCTTGTCCTCCCTCCGTCTGCCTGGAGATTCGGGTCAATGAGTGCCGCTCCCCTGCAAGCGCAGATCCGTCCGTGCGCTCACTCACTCGCCGCTGCTGGGAGACAATAGAGGCGTTTACTGCGCATACGCGGATTAACAGTGGCGAGATGTGCAGAGGTGCTGTAAACGCTTACACGGATTTACAATTTCAATCAATCAGTAAGGAAGATGGGTGCGTTTTGGTTCTGTCGCGGACAGGTCGTGCATTTTAAATGCGTCGCCTACAACAACTGCACGGTGATGTGAAAATTGTGTTAACAGTGATATGACCTCGTAACGTTGCCATAACTAAGTTAACACAGAGGCTTCATTTACTCCTCGTGTTTTTATTTTCCACCTTTTCTATTCAGTTGTGGTCGTAATAAATGAGTTAACATCATGAGGGAGATCATAATCTTTCATCTCCATAATGGGGCAAAATGTGAAGTCAACAACCCATAACATTTCAGGGGGATTTGACAGTTAGACAAGATAAATTTACAGCTCTTTGTCCCTTTGTATTCTCTTACTCTCACCATAGATTACAACATTTGGGTAAATTTACTACAAAATTACAATATGGTCGACCCAGTTCTCAATATGTGGTTACATTCTTGCGTGTAAAACCTTTTGCATGTCTATTATATTATTTCTGCTGATGACAATACAACAAATGTTTAGTCTCGGTAGCGTACTGTATTCGTTTAATGCATTATTTACTGTTATACACTGTGGACTATTTTAGGAACAGAAATGCAGTTCGCGGTTAATCAGTATATCTGTGCACATCCATATTTAAATGCAAGAAAGCAGTATAACATTACTCTGTTCTGCACATTGACTACAGCCACCAGGACCAAAACATAATAGCATGCATATGAAGATACAGAGCAAAAAGAGTGTGCAGTCTAGAAAGAGAAACAAACCTACTGTACTAAGACTTATAAAATAAAAATTCTTTGGTTTCACATGCAGTTACATTCCATTGAAGAAATAGCCTATTTTAAGCCTATTTTACGCCTCCAGTGTAAGAAAAGGGCCAGGAAAAATCATTACAGACCCCCACACACCCCCTATAGCTTCACAAGTCATTGCCTGTAACAGCTAGAATGGTCTCTTACATTTACAGTGCAAAATTGCATGAGGAATTACGCAATAAATATGTACATTATTGTGTATTATGTACAAATATAGCTATTTATACAGTTACAGTAGACTACAATTGCACAATGTTTTTTGTAAACGTGTACTCTTCTTATATATTTAAATGCTTTGAACTAGTGAATCAAAAAAATTTATTGTGTGAGCGTAATGAGTTGTGTTTCAATAACATTATCACCGTCTATTAAATAATGATATAATTCTGTTTAATGACTGGGCTGTAGTAAAGCATTGCACGTATACTTACAGGAGATCATTCATACTAGATCCATACATAAATCCAATTCTGGTCACGATAACTACAACAGGTACAAACGAGCTCGAGTTAAATAAACATGCAGCGACATCTGTTGGCCAACATAACAAATGCACACGCAATCAAAACACAATTCTCAAATAGCCAAACATAACTCGACATAAGTCGACATAATACAGAAAGAACCAATACGAATTAAAAATAAAACGTTTAAAATGATCTTCACTTTTACATCTTTTAATACGATCGTTGTCAAAAGCAAACTTTGAAAATGAATAAAAATGCAAAAGCTAATCAAGAACACTGCCTGTTTTCTTTTAAAGAAGACAATCGTCTTGTTTTTTTTTTCCATTATAAAGCACATCTTTGTAGTAACTCATACAAAAGTTGAGAAACTCTGCGATTGCTCACGCCTGCTCTGTGCTCGTGCTCGGTGCTCGATTACTTCCCATTTGAAGATACGCGCCAAAGGCCTCCGCTTTGACAGTAAGCTTTGCTTTGACAAGTTGATTTTTCATTGCCTGTTTGTGGTAAGATTGTACATGGATACGCAGTCGTACCTGCCCGTTTCTCCGGGTATCGGAATGGAGGAGAATTATTTTTCTCTGGATGATATTTTACTGTCTCACGAGCGGCTCCCGTGCAGGACGGAGTGCGCGTTCCCGCGGCTCGGATTCCTGGAGAAATCCAGCGATACTCGGGACATTCAAGAGGTATTAAAAACAACAGCACTATATCCAGGAGATATATAAGAATGATTTGGTACTTTCTTGAATTTGTATTTGTTTAATTTTAAGTTAAAAACAAAATAAGTGTTGTTTACAATGTAAACATTAGGTTTAACCTTACAGCCAGACGTCTAAAGAGTAAGTAAAAATTATATTTTTCTGGGAAGCTTTTAAAACAGCACTGAAGGAATTTCTATCTATGCTGGACTCCTATTGACTGCTTTTTATTCATTATTTGGCCATTTCAAAAACATTTTTTAAAATAAAATAAATAAAGTTTTAGATTTCTAATTAAAGATTATATTTTCCCCTACAAAAGTCATTTTTAACATTGAAGTATACACCTTCAGATGAAAAGATTTTTAAAATCCTGAGAAACATTTTTGTCAATTGTGTTTGACTGGTACTGTAAATGAGAACCTTTTATGTGATGTAAAAGGCACTTAATTCATGATTCATAAACATTGATTCAGGGGAGTAAGATGGAGATGCCACTGTGGCTGGCCAAAGGTCTGTATGAGAAGAAGAGGCGAGTGCTGTCTGTGGAGCTGCCCAAGGTGTATCGTGAGGGATGGAGGACTGTATTTGGAGCAGATCCCACTGTGGTGGACCTTCACAAAATGGGACCCTATTACTATGGCTTAGGCTCCCAGATGCTGCATTTTGACAGTCCTGAAAACCCAGAGATTGCTCAAAGTGTACTCCAGGTATGTGCTGACTAATTCATTTGTGTGGTGTGATGTAATGCCAAAATGATATTTTTGTAGAGGATGCAAATGCATTGCAATTTTGCAATAAAATCATCCTACATAATGTAAAGCACATTCTGTGTAAATATCACCTTGATATTTTTAATATTGACTGAGTAATGACATGTCAAAGATTGAAATCGTGATATTGAAATCGTTAATTTTGATACTTTAGCCTGGTTTTCACAGACAGGGTCACAATGTTCCCTCAGAATTTGTAATGGATTTAATGGTTGTAATGGGTGTTGTATTGGTTTTAATGTCTATTGTTGCAATGTTATCTGAACCAATAAAACACCATTAAACCATACTGGAATAATGCCTAAACACACTACATTAAGGGATTTGGTCTTAATGGTAATTGTAATAGAAGCCATTAGATTTGTATTGTTTTTTTCAACAGGGTTATGATCTGAACTTAATAACCACCATATGATATATGGTGAAGAGGTTTATGTGGCTTAATTAGCTCATTAGACATATAAGACATGAATTAATAACCAGGTCACAGACGACATGAAACTATGTCCCTTAAGTTTAATTATAGAGGCAAACATAGTAAATTATAAATATCTGCTGTTTCATGCTTTAACCAGTAGAGGGAGCAATATGTTTACAGTCATTACTAGTAATGACGAGTTGCTGGGCAGATTCTCTGGTTGAGTTGTCATTAAGTGTAGTTTTGTAAAATTCATTTTACATTTATTTAGTTCAGGGAAGCAAATTTCATAATACACAGCCTTAAAAGGCCACTGGTTGTGGAAATACACCACAGTTTTAAACAATAAGAAATCAACAACAGTCTCACCTCTATTGTGTTAACTGTATAATATCCCCATCTTTCTCACCAGACTTTTATTGGCCGTTTCCGCCGGACCATGGACTCGTCCCAGAACGCCTACAATGAAGACACATCAGCGCTGGTGGAGCGTTTGGACTGCTTGGAGAGGAGCTTGTTTAAGGCAGGACAAAGTGGACTCAATGGTTTCCAGCAGTGGGAAAAAGGCCGGTCCTCTCACCTTACTGCCTCTAATCTAGTTATAAATTACAGAAAGAGAAAAATCACAGACTTGCAGTCTTGAGAGATGATCTTAGACAGCAGATTGATAAAAGGGACCGAGACTAGGACTAAGAGCAGATTGCAGTGGTTATTTTGAGTTTCTTGTAAGTATGTGGGAAATTTTGTGTGTTATTTAGAAACTGTTATGGTTCATTGTTTTTTTACTGTAATATACATTGCTTTGTGTGGTCAAGATAATAAATCAAGTTATGCTATTATTTTCATTCTTGGTTTCCATTTTGATATCTAGTGTTACCAAATGGAATTACAAAATCTGATCCCTTGTGGCCCTCGATGCAACTCGATTGGTTAAGACAACCTCAATCTTATTAGGCAATAACAGGCAATATTTTGATTACTGCCTTTATAAGGATAATACACTGCATTTTTGATCAGGCATTACAAACAGCTACCTCTTGGGATCCGGGAGGAATATGATCTCGGCTGACAATGGCAATCAGAGATGTGTCGGCCGATCAATTTGATGTGTTATTTTAAAGCGATCTATACGTTTCGTATATTAATACTGAAAATAATAAAGACTCACTTTGATGGACAATTTTAATCATTTATGGTTTCTGATAATCTATGAGCTCTTATATTTAGCATATTAGAGGTGACATCCAATGCTTCACCACATTGTGTGTGCGTGCTTGTGAGCCTTATTTACGTCATTCAACACAAGGACAAATCAAATCGTGTGTCTCCACACCTCACTGCCTCTCTGCTTTCCTCCCACCACATAAAGCAAACGTTGTAAGTCGGTCTGTCCTTCAGACTCTGCATACATCAAGCGAATCTCTTTTTTTTTTTGCACAAGTTTCAGATTTCAAATGTCTTTGCTTTTGGTTTAACAAGTCTGTTTATGAATGCAGAGTCCCAGCTGCTTGTTCATGTGTAAAATGTGGGTCGCCTGATGAGAACGACATCATTCGTGATTCTGAAATGGAAGTTATTGATATGTCCCTCTGGGGTGCTCGTATTGACCCTGTTATCTCTGTGCAGCCTCAGTCGAGTCGCTTTGGGTGAGACAGAAGGGGTTTATCGATTTCTTTTCTTTTTTAAGGTCTGATTCAACTAAAGTCATTCACTGCCCTACAGTTCTCCTGATGTTACATCATTAGGTGGCTTTATTACATACAAAAAGGTTCAGGACTTTAGCCATACTGGTAATGTTTCCATAAATGCCTTTTGACCTTATGGGATTAAGTAAAAATAAATTGCTTTTTATTGCTTTTGGTTCTCTTTTTAGACGTTTAACACCATAATACAGTAATAATTTCACTGTAAGTAGCTTTGAATCTTTCTTTTTCTCATTTTAAGGTGACATGGTTAATATGATGGCAAGTATCCAGAAGGTCATGAGTCATGTGATGTCACAGCTGAAACCCTACAGCAAGATCTGACTCCGGACACTTCAGATAGAAGCATCTGGACAATGTCTACATAGTATTTAGGTGGTTGACAAAAGTGTATGTCATATGGCGTGACCTACAAAAAGTATGTAAGTAGAAAAAAAACTAAAAATTACAGTAAGATAAATCTCTCATGCTATTTGTATATTTTTATTTCTTTCTACATTTTTGCTGTCACACCATAGGACACAGTCACATATTTATTTGTCAACTACCCATTTATCATTTTACAACCCAGATGGAGTACTGTATATAGCATTTATAGTGTGTATCTCCCCGCTCGCTTTAAAATCCCATGTTACAGTTTCATAGCCTCCTTGTAAATGTAGTCGAGTAGTTCTCCATCACTTCCCGCAGGGTAGAAGAATCTTCTAGATCACTTTTGTTGTTGTTGCTCAATGAACTGCTTCTGACCTTCGCAGTGTTTCTGGCATGAGATAGTGATATACTGTTGTACGTGAAGGTCGTAAACAAGAAGTTGACCCCATAAACGTGTTAATAGTCTCTGTTTTCTGTTATCGGGATGAATCGGTGACAGTGGAGTTTAAGGTACACATGAGACATTTTAAGGGGACACTTAAATATTTACAATGAAGATGCTTTTTACTGAATGTTGTGTGTGATCTCAATGCCAGTGCTACATATTATTATGATATAGTATAACAGCACTGTTTGTTTTTGTTAGCAGAAAAAAACTACAAAATGTTGTGTAAATGCAAGTATTTCGATATTTAGTGGTATGCAGAACTTGATTATTATTGTTCTTAATAGTTGGGTTCTTTTGCTTTTGAGTCTGTTTAAAATAGTTGTTTATTTATTTATATTAATTTTTTATATATTTATAATATAATTTAAAATATTTTAAAATGAATATATTTATAATTATAAATATATATAATTTATAATATAATTAATGTTTGAACATTTTTTGGTGAAAAGTACAACGCAAACGTTTTTCTAACGTGTTTTGGTAATATAGTGCAGTTCTGTAATAATACAATATATTGCGTATAAGTTCCAGCAGTTATCGGCATATGAAATTTTGATACAGTGAGCCGTTTATGACCACAATTTATTCATATTGCACATTAAGCTAAACTTTTATAAATCACGGTGTACACTACAATTTTCAGGCTCACAGAATCTCCAACAGCAATATTTTAATAATTCATGTAAAATGAAATCTGGCGATAAAAGGTTATGGATTGTGTTTATTTTGTAGTTTTACAACACCATGAGTTTAAATTAGCATTATATATTTTTGTTTGCCTTTGGCATCTGATAGAACATTTGGACCCGGAAGCGGTGGTGCATGACAGCAGATTTAACAAGGGGACTGCACAAAAAAACCATGAGAAACTTTAACCAAACAATTCTTTTCTCTCTCAATGGCTCTCAAACAAATTGCAGATTCATTTTTTGCCTGTGAGGTTGCTGCAAAAGATTTGGAATCCCATCTGTCCTAAACTGTTTTCCATATTTCTTCGTCAAGGTCGAGTTTCCCCAAGTTTCCGCCGTTTGTCTCTGAACTTCTTTCAACTTTCAGACGTTCTGGTAAGCAGATTTGAGACCTTCTCTAAGGAACAGACATGACTTGGAGGCATGGAGGAAAAAGAGTGAGAGATGGAGAGTGAAACAGAGGTGTCAGGATTAGCCGTATCTGAGCAAACGCCCACGTTCTGCTCTTCAGATGTGGCTGATCTCTCCCCGGCTGTGCTTGTTTTATTCTGGAGCAACAGATCTAACAACCCTGCACGCTGGAGTAGGTGGGAGGTTGAGAACGGTGTTCATTTCAATTTTTTCCTATGAGGTACAAACTCGGCTGTTGTTGAATGTGTTTTTAAGAGAGCGTTTTAGAAATCTGAACCACCTGTAGCACATCATCCATCTGTTATATTAGCTGTGTTGTTTTAGAGATCCACCCTTTGGTTTAACCTCAGATTGACCTGTCTTTCATACAGAAAATAAGCAAAGAGATCATTCATTGTGCAATACACTGTAATGCTGTATCTCTGCTTGTTTTTGCTTTTCTCTATCCATGTCACTTGATGCCAGTTTGATGGACAAGTGCACCCTGAGCAGATGAGAAAAACGATCCATAAATATCGGACTTCAGCGAGGCACTCTGTTTCGTTCCTGTTATGATGGAGAGATGAGTCATTATTCCACTGTCTACCTCTCGCTTTATTTATCCTTTTGCCGTCATTTGTCTCACACTTTAGCACATATATTTTTGTGTTACTGGCAAAATCACATCTGGATGTAAGCATGAACTGGTCACCCACATATCTTTCAAAACCCTATAGACTTTTTTGTCATTCTTTTATGAGACACAAAAGGAGCGTTTCGTAACAAAAAATGCATTAAATACAATGAGTAATTGGTAAGCATGGCTGTCAAGCAAAATTCTTAGGAAATAGTTCACCATAGTTTACCAAAAAATAATATATCTTTAATCATTTATTCATGTCATTGTAAACCTTTTTGAGTTTCTTCTGCAGAACACAAAAGAATATATTTTGAAGAATGTTTGTAACCAAACAACATTGACTCCCATTGACTTCCATTGTATGAACACAAAACCACATTTCTCAAAATATCTTTTTTTGTTTTCCACAGACAGGTTCGAAAGGAAATTAGTAGTAAACAAATATTGACTAAATTCATAAGATTTGGCCAATTGTTTCTACATGTAATACAGCAATTTATTTACTGGCACTCTCCATATGACTTATGGCTGATTATGTTGTCTCTGTAACTCCATATATCACATTGGCACAGCTACAGAAAAACACACCTCAGATAAACGAAAGACTTCCAAACGTGCTCAGCCTATCAACCCCGACCCACTTCGCTGCCAGGTTTCTCCCAATTCCCCACTTCAAGTCTGGCTATAGTCCATCTACTGTTCTAGACCTTTCTAAAAAAGGCAAATGACCCATTTCTTCTTATCGCAGGGCTAAACTGGAGACAAATAAGGGTCAATTACTGTTCGAGACTTTGTGCCAAGAATCTGGCCTGTATTTTTTCAACAAACGATGAAGCAGGAATTTGTAAACCATGCTGCAGTGTTGAGAACTCGACTGTAATTCAGGGTTAGATTTTAGCTGAAGAGCCGACAGCACCCTTTGGCAAAGAATACTCTCAGGACGCCGGGTACTGTGAAGTCCCATAGCTGTGATTTGATTATATGTGACGTTCCTCATTTAATTAAGTCAACAACTGTGCTGAAAAACTGTGGGGTTAACATCTCTCTTAGATGATGACAGGAACCTGCCATGGGCGATTCAGTCAATTGCCATGAGCTCAGTAGGGCAAAAGGACATCAACAATCCAACTAAGCCAAAAACAATCATGGGTTCGATTAACACCTGGATAAAGCATCTGCCAAACGTATAAATGTCTAATTCTTAAACGTGCCAGACCATATTGTTAAAGTTGGTTTAAAAATGGTTTGTGGTCAGCATAAATAAGAACAATGAAGCAACAAGTTGGCATGTGTTGCTATTTTCCTATTCAATTTTGTGCCAGTCATATAAAAGCGTTCATTTATTTACATTCCTGATGCTGGCTCCATAGTGAGTTACGTGCTCTATCCAAATGTAAAAGACCCTTAAAACATTGCCAGGGAAAAGATTTATAGGTTTAAAAAATGCTGACAACTTCCTTTCAGAAGCTGTTGGCTCCAGACAGCATATGAACTCCAGACATCAGGAGTTTTCTTAGTAAAGCATGGAAGAGTAATAAATACGGAGAATGTGAAGACAAGACACATGTTTAGCCTTGGGGTGTATTAATTGATTCAGTGTGATGTATTAGTCTCTGTATTTTGTAAATGGCACTTTGATCATCAATACAAACATTTGTCTAAAATGTTTCTCTCTTCCCAGTCCCCTAAGGTGAAAACGATCATGTTTCATGTTTACACATCAACGCCTACCAGGCAATTTCGAACGCCCCACCGTGTCAACTTCGCTAGTGAATGAAGGTTAGCCAATCACAACAGAGGTCATTTACATTTACAAAAATGATATTATTTAATAGTTGGGATAGGGTGGAAAATAGTCATGTGAAACTAAATATAGATTACCTGATCTCATTCATACGTATTTTACAAGGTGGCTAATTCACAGGAATTTGTACAATTTGAATCACACTAAAACGTATAAATTAGGTGAATTAGCCACCTCATAAAATACGTCCAAATTGACATTGTGTTGTCTTGTCAGTAGTCTTCAGGAGAAAACAGTAAAGCAGAAATGCTGTGTAGCAACTTGTGCATGGGCGTATGTGTCTGCAAATCATGCTGTGATGAGTAAATGTGTAGGCTTGTTATTACAGTGTTTGGGTGGGTATATGAGCATGTACTTCTAATCTGTATGAGCAGTATCTAATAAAAACTGACCAAACAAAGCTCACGCCTCCTCATCACGTCTTCTCCCTGAAGTGTAACCGTAGTTTGTGCAGAGCTCACAGTCTCTCACGGTCTAATTGAACAGCCTTTCCTCTTAAGCTTCAAGGCTTTGCTGAGTTTTTCAGCGTCTCGCTAATGCTTCACATCACATCTTTGTTTTCATCGTTGCCTTTTGTATGCGAAAATACTCAATTTATAAGATGCCATCATTGTTTTAGTCTTTTGGTTTTATATATTATATAAGTGCTCAAAACACTGCTTTACTTATTTAACAACTACAAAAATGAGCCTTCAATACATGTCTCTCTTCCCTTCTCGCTCTCATCTGTCGGTATGGCTCAGGCAACATCATCCAAAAGGACACGTGTTCTGTGTTTATTACCAAGCAGGGGAGGGGGCGAGCGAGCAAGAGAGAGAGAGAGAGAGGGCGGATCAGACGTTGCGAGAGATTCACACAGCAGAGCCTTCACAGGGTAGACAGCATCTCTGCGAATCACACTCACGACAAACAGTAAGAGGGTCTGAAGACACCAAAATCCTTCACACCGCAGCAGAAACACCATCTTTTAGAAGAGGTAAGAAAGATCTCCCTTCTCTTTGCATTTGTTTGTGTAGATATGTGCAAGATTAATCACAGGGACTCTTAAGACATGTAAGGTCAAAGTGATCACTTGGTTGTTTTGGTGCAAGGTTGGATGAAGGTTTGGCCTGATGTTCTTGAGATGTAACATTACAGTCATTACTCTGTATTTTGCACACTGCGTTTCGTACGTGTCCAGTTCCGTCCTTTGCATTGCCATGAGTAGGAAGTCGACAGGTTGAATTTATTAACCCCGCAAAATTACTGCGTCAGACAGACAGGCTTTGCCAAAAACAGCAAGCCAACAAGACTACCCTTTAATCGGAGGGTCAGTCAACTAACAGGTGTCTTTTCCCCTTCGCTGGATTAACTCTATCTACCGTGGTGCTGAGATGTATTCGGGCCTGTGTTATAACAGATAAGCACAGCATTTGTTTTTCTCCCTCTTCCTAATCTCAATAACACTTCATAAAATATCTGACGCCAGTGTAACTGGTGGGGAGCCAGCTTGTGTTGGAAAGCTGCAGGGCCGTGGAACTTTCCAGGGTGGTTCAATTGGAGCTGTCACAAGCTTTGACGCTTTCAGTTTGGTGATTGATGGCCGCTGTTTAGCTTGTGCCATAATGTGAGAACTGTTGTGATTTTTAACAGCGAATGACTGATGCGTTAATCCCGGTTGGTTGGGTGTATTGTGACTCATTGCTGGTGGGAAATTAAGCATGCAGTTTAATCACTAATACGAGGGATGAATAATAATATGTGAAAAAGAAGTATTAATAAAGAGAAGTAGTGACGATTTTCTGTAACAATCAGCTTTAAAATGAAAGATGCCAAAGAGAACTTGATGCAAGGCTGTGATGTATTTTTTTGCTACAGTACGTCTCAGTGCAAGTCAACATCGAGATGGCCCGGTTTTCTGGATTACATAACAATGCAACAGACGCCTTGGAAACTTTTCTGTCTTACAAAACCCATACTTCCTGGAAGCTTTCCCTGTTAAACTGTTGTAATGCTCGATCACTGAGCGTGGACAAAGAACCGCCTATGATTGTTAGCTTTTCTTTAGGCTTTAGTGGTACCACTAACTTTCTTCTTGATAAAGAATGTAATTTATGGAGGATTTAAAAAAATGCTTTGGATTTATTTCATAATGCAAGCCTTCCCTGGGTCGAAATTCTGAATATCTGCTCAGGACAACATACAAACTGTTTGCCGAATATTGTGTATAGCTGAATTACAAATGGATCTTGTTTTGTACTGATAGATGGGGCCTGGATTGTTCTGGAACTTCCCATCCAAGACTAGCTGCACGGTTCCACAGAGCCTGCTGCAGACAATGTACGTAGTTCCGCCTGTAAACGAGGCTGTAGCTTTTATTTTCCGTTTCTGGCATTCATCTCCTCATTTTTTGTCCGTCTTTTTGCTTGTGAATTCCATGGCCAGTTGCTGTGTCTGACCACACCTTGATTTGTCGACCAATCACTGAGCTGTGTGCCAAACAAGGTCAAGTGTCAATAACCAATCATTACTCATAACTCATTGGCCAGTAGTTGTAGATTGTTCATCGACCATGAATAGATATTTATGTGTCCAAGCTGTTTTTACGTACAGTAGAAAGATCAATTTGATCATGTTCACCATATTGGAATGTAAATTATGATGGTTAGATAAGTGATGAAATTGCGGATGGTAATTTATTCCCTTTAAATCATCATCACTGCAGCAATAAAAGCAGAACTTTAGAAACAATTTTACAACCTTAGATATGACAATAATTTTTCTATTATTGTGCATAATGCGTAAGTCTCTGTTGTTTGTTTATGATATATTGCAATATATATTGTATATTATTGCAATATGTAAATAGTTTTTTAATTATCCATGGATTTTTATTACTATTAGTATTAAATGTAGTTTTGCACACCCCAGTGACTAAATACATTGGACATTTTTCCCCTCAGAATTACCAAGAATCTTCAATTTGCACTTTGCTGCCAATACAGCTTACAACTAAATCAAGCCCCACGACACCAATATCAATTTTAATAAACTAAAATGAATGAAAAATCTCCATGGATAATCCGAGTGCCCATAAGCATGAACAGCGGATATGAGCCGGAGTCTGATCCAAATAAACGGACAGCTGTGATACAATCTCAAGTGATAGCTTTTAGATGCAGGTTATTTATCAAAATGGATGAACGGCCATTACAGAGTCATTCAGTTTAATTAATTTAGTTTAAAACCACATCTAAAATCCCAGGATTGATTTCCAGCTTTACAGTAAAAAACAGCCATGGAGGAAGGTTCGGCCAGGTTACTGTACTTTTGGCTATGGTGAAAGGGTCCCATTGAGGACCACATACCATTTCACCTTCTGTCACACGGCAGCTCCTGACAAGAGGCA
The DNA here is from genome assembly GCA_019155185.1 of Beaufortia kweichowensis. Taxonomy (NCBI): domain Eukaryota; kingdom Metazoa; phylum Chordata; class Actinopteri; order Cypriniformes; family Gastromyzontidae; genus Beaufortia; species Beaufortia kweichowensis. The sequence goes on from CM032816.1 coordinate 8,885,728, forward strand.
GCGTGAGGGACATGCTGGTGGTACAATGCTATCAGGACGTCTCTGACACCAGGCCTGAAGACCAGATAGCCTTTACTGGCTCTTTAGATGTTACCCAGAATCCCACTGGAGGTGTGAAGTGAGATCTCTGAGGGATCCAGATTAACTGTTAAATCTGAATAGTGCTGTGTTGTTGTGTTATAGCCAAAAGGTTTCTTTAAGTGCACCAGTGCGTAGTATTCGTGACAGTCAGATCATGCATATTTTACAAAAATACAGGTTTACATTTCCTGGATCAGTGTACAGTATATGGTGTTGAGCTTGTGATGTCTCATTTAAAGAGTTTTTATGTATATATCGTGTTAGGTAAATGTATATGTAAACGTACATTTTAAAGTTTTAATCCTTGATCCTGATTGGTCGGAAGGGATTTTACTTTATAAAAGTTACTGATACATATTTTAAAGCTTTATTTTTTGTATTGTAAGGTAACTGTTGTAAGATACGTGCTTAATCGTGAATAAGTCACTACAATAAAGCACAATTGCTTACTTCTGATTCATGATAATGTGCATAAATGATGTAAAAGAACTGCCAAATTGTTTTTATTCTTAAACCGGTTCACTGAAACTGGAATTAAGTCAAGCTTTCCATCACTAGTGTGAGCATTATGTGAGCTGGTTGTGTTTTCATGCCTGTTTTTGGTCTGTTCATATGAAGATTAACTAATGCCTGTTTTGTCCGCCTGCTTTTTCTTTCGGATCTTATAAAGTAGATGCTTGTAGGAATCTTGGCCTTCACAGACTGAGAGAAATACACACACAAGAAAACAAAAACATCATTCATTCTATAAAAGTCAGGAACCACAAAGAAGTTAACAAACAGTCCAAGCCAGATTCCAGTGGGAGTACGAGGGAGATTTTTGCTGTGACTTTTTCCAGGGAGCAACAAGTCTTAAAAGACTACTATTGCACATGCTTTATTTTTTTCCTAGCATGTGGGTAATACCTTTGACACCTTCCTTTAATTTAATTGCTTTTCATGTTTTTTAGTCAGTGTTTATATTCATCTTACATTCAAATAGCACCTTGTCTCAACTGATTTCTATACAGTAAATAAGACAGTGGTTAATATACAGTACAAGTATAAGACTATAGCTCAGATCACTTGATCTGGAAAGCTATTGATGATAAATGTTTGAGCTCATTTACATTTAAAAAAAAATTGTATTTAGTTTAAGACATTGTTAAGGTCTTCTTTAGAAGCTCCAAAGAAAACAGGTTAGGTTACAGGGATATTTGTCTTCTCTGGGACTTCAGTAAGAAAAGACAAAAGATAAAACATACTATTTTCAAAGCAATCTAATTCATGATTTCTTTTTCTTATAGATTTTGTATGATGTAATTTTGATGCCATTCTGGAAGCTACAAGTTGTAAATTTTAATCATTTATCTGCTTGACAAGCCAGTACTTATATGCTGGTATGACCAGCTGGTATCTGATTCGATGCTGGTTGTTTGCCTCTGTATGTGATGCCAAGGAATGTGTTATTGCGTCTTATTAACACAGTTTCACGCTAATATACGTGTACACTAAATGGAGAGATTCAGCTTGGTTGTGTGTGCACAACACAAACACACACTGTCCTAACCCAGTTTCCAGGCATTGATTGGACTTTTGTGTATCAGGTCAGATTGATTCGGTGTCTGATGGAATACTCTTCCAGCGACCCTTTCTGTGTTGTCATATTCCCACACACACTCATACTGTCTTTGTGCAGTGTTATTTGCCAGCCCTGGCTGTTGCCATCTGCACAACCTTATTGTTCACTTGATACTCCAACATTATATATAGATTAATGGCCTTTTAACGAACATCTCTAATACTATTAGTGTTTCTTGTACCATGATGATGTACTGGCAGTGATGCTGCGGAGAAAAGGACGTCGTGAAGATAAAGGTTACCAGCTCCCTGAAGATTGCAGGGGCGTCTGTTGGCATCACTAGTGGTTACCACGGCAACAGTGACGGGGGTACAGAACCCACAAAATATAAATCATTGCAGGGATGATGGGTTGCAGAATCTGTTTGATATTGGCTGTTTATCATTTCCAGATAATAGAAACATCCTGCCAGAACAGAGGTCGAAATCTTTAGTGAGCCAGGAACGATATATTTAACCAAGAGGTGCTGTGACTTATTAAGTGAATTTATTAGACCCAGATGCTAAAAGAGAAATTTTTGCATACCCAAACAAACCAATCTCATCTGTCATTTGTTAAAGCATGCCTGTTACTAATTTTGCAAAACAAAATCTGGTTCTTTTATAGCTATGTAGCACAACAGAGCAAGTATATGTGTTGGAATTGCGACATCCCATTACCCTAACAGGTTTAATAATGATCTGAGAAAGGTCATACGAGACAGGAAGGTGGGGAGAGATGGATAAACAAAGAGATCGTGACAGAGAGAGAAAGAGATGGCAATTGAGAGTATTGTGGTCGGGTCTAGACCTCGTTATAATCACCTCATGGGTGGTGTTATGTAACCAAAATAATCATTGCCTGCAGGGCACTGAATCATTCTGTCCTCTCACATCCGAGGGTTTGATTTACACTGCCCATGATTCCAGATTCATGCAGCTATTGGCGCTGATGGGAAATAAGAGCTGAATGATTTTTCTCTTTGTTGTTCTGATATTTATATCGTGGGACTCATTCTGTGAGAAGTGTATATATTGGGTAAAGGTGGCAAAAGGTGGACACAACCTAGACGTTTATTACATGTTTTTGTCTTTTCTTATTTTCTCATTTATTTGTGCTTGTTTGTGCTCACATTCGTAGCCAGTTTGGGGCGGGGCTATCTGTTTCACACACTTCACCTTTAATGTTATAAAAATAACCGTGACATTGTTATTTCTTGTATTTTTGGGATTGCAAACGTATTACATTAAGACTTCAGACTTCTTTATAAACCATGAGTGTCATAGAGAGCCGTAGGTTTAGCAATACTATACAACAGAAACAAAGAAGTTGGCTGTGGGCTGTTGTTTTTGTTATTTTAGTGTTGTGTTATTGAAATATCATGCAACACTGTTGGAGAGAGAGTTCAGCCACATTTTTTGTGTCATCTTTGTGTCAACATAACCATACAACATTCAAGCTATCGAGTTCAACCTCATGTCCACATCGCAAGTCCACAAAACCATATAATCTCATATAGGCTTATAGTATTAAGAGTAGGTTCAGTTGCCCCTGCTGAAAAAATGTGGTCATAACCAGCTTCAGATGGTGTCAGATGGCCTTTTAGATGGGGTGTGTTTCTATTTGCTACAACACATGCCCATAAAGTCATTTCTAGGGCTGTCCTTTTGTGAAAAAACATTCCAATCCACCTTAAAATTCCCAGAATGAATTGTAAAATCTATTGAGTGAAATCTATTAACTGCTTGCTGTATTTGCTATCGTGTCCACAAGAGAAACAAAACAAAACAGCCTATAGTGAATTAAAAGAGAAACAGACTAAATTACTAGCTGGTCCAAACTGGTTTACATGTTTAACTGGATCACCACCAGTAAAGCCAGTAGATTAAGCTCATAAGCTGTGGTCCCAAACTGATAAACCAGCTGTACCACCTTAAGCTGGTATGATATGATTTTTCCACAGGGGCTTTTGATTCAATGAGAGTCTGATGTCTGAATGGTGATAAGTTATCATATTAAAAACAACTGGTTTGTTGTGAAACGACCATGTTAATCTCAGGTGTATGTGTTGCCATGGTGATTGCAGGTTGCTCTCCAGGATGGCTGGCATGAAGGATCAGCAGTTTACTGAAGAGAAACCGCTTCTGCCAGAAATCAGAGGACAAGAACCAGAGATGGTGAGTGTGTGTGTCCTTGGCTAAAAATAGTGTACCGATTAAAAATATGTTCCTGTTTTTTGGCAATAGAACAGAAATTTGGATGTGTGTATATGTGCATGATAGAGGATTTATCTACACTTAACAAATACTGCATTTCTACTTAATACACAGTTTATGTATAAATCGGAAATTTTAATATAAAAATATATATTTGAATATACAGTATGTGGTACTAGTACATCTGAAATCTATTTCTTAATAATTTAATGTATCAGTCTAATTGTTATTCATTATATCAGAGATGTAGAAACAGGGGTTTTTAGGGTTGTTGTGTGAATACACTACCTGTCAGAAGTTTGGAAACGCTTACTCGCTGTGGTTTAGATTTTTTCCTATATTGAATAAATGAAACATGAATTTTTATCTATGCTGAACTCTTATTGGCTACTTTTTATATATTTTTTGGTTCATTAATGGTTTTGGCAAAAGTAATTTCAAACATTGAAATATACACCTTCAGATTCAAAGATCGTTAAGATCACACAAAACATTTTTGTCTAAACTTTTGACTGGTACTGTATATTCTTCAAGTTTGGTTCAACTATAAAATATTTAATTGACAAGAATTTGACAAAATGTTAAATGCTTTCTCATTTTAAAAGTCAGTTTGGATAAAAACATCTGCTAAATGAATTAATGTAAATGACTGAAACAACTAAAAACATAACTGAAATCTTCATCATCAAAAGGTGTTGCAACCCTGTTAACTATCTGCAAATGTATTTACCCACATATCAGACTCCTAAAAGAATACATATCATGAGAAAATACATATCAAACTTTCTTCCAACACAGCTTCTCATCACTCCTACCAAAGCATTGTCCTCCAGTCGTGTAATGGTTTTGTTTAAAGTAGTGTGCTGTAACTAGTGTTTGTGTTTGTGTGTAATGGTGCAGGCTAAAGAACAGTGTGTGCAAGTGCTGCCTTGTGCTACGCCCTCCCCCCAAACGGCTCGCCCCCCCAAACGCTGGCATTCGATCGCCCGGCACTGGCTCGGCATCACACGCCGTCGGACCAGCGGGTACATCTCGGTAGGCTGAGTACCGCACAGAGCACGTCCACCCAAGCAAAGGATACTCATTTCTCTTTCAAAGATATACATCATTTAGAAAAGTCAAGGTTAGAGACCATCAAGTCTCTAGTCTAACATACATCCACTTTTTACCTGTTGTATGATTTAAGGGTTTGTATTAGGGCTCACATGAGGGACAATTTTACTAAATGCCTTTACAAGTCATAATATTTTATAAGAACTGTTTCAGCACCCACATCACCATAAAAAAAAAACATTTTACCTCAATTTCCAAATATAGCACAGGCATATACCCCAAAGTTAAATAACACAAAGTTTGTTTACTTACAATTGTGCCACATTATGCAATTATTGAGTACTGCAATGGAGTTTTAAATCTTAAAAAGGAGTGACACCTGCTGGTCCGACAGTAAAACTGCTTTTGCCATTCTTCTGTCATCTCTCAGCATCTGGATTTGCATGCACTAACCTCTTTCTTTAGGTTGTACCTTTGTTCCAGCTTTACAGTATCACTCAAAGATACTCGCTTTGATTTGCTATGCTTTAGTTGGATCTAAAACGTGTTTGTGTCTATTGTGTCTAGTTTTTCTTTATTAATAAATTTCACTTTAGTTTCTCTGTTTGTGTGTCGTCTGTCTGTATACTGTTTTTTCACGCAACATGGATTCTTTTATTCCTATTGTGATTGTGGAGGAACAAGGATGACTCTTCTTCAATAATATTTTGCACCCACTGCACCTTTCCTCCTTAGCACTAAATTTAAAGGGATAGTTCATGCAAAAATAAATATGATGTCATCATTTATTCACCCTTGTGTCATTCAAAACCTATAAAGTATGACTTTCTTTCTTCTGTGGAACACAAATGAAGATTTTGAGAAATGATTTTGTGTTAATGTTGTTAGGTTACCAATATTTTTCCAAAAAAAGAAAGTCATACACAAGTTTGAAATGTCATAAGAGTAAGTAAATAATGAAATGATTTTCATTTCGAAGTGAACTATCTCTTTAAAAGTATCTTAACTTACTAAGATCAGCTCTAGGCCATCAAAACTTTGATTATTATATTTCAACGTTTAACAACGTTAAACAAAACTTATATCAGTAACAAATAAAATCTTAGTTTGCACAAGCCATCTACTGTACATACTAACCTTGTCTACAACAACAAAAACTCACGCAGGTCTCAAAAAGTACTTGTACTCTTCAGCTTTCCTGTGTCGGTGGAACCTTGCAGAGTGTTGCTCCAATCACTGCTTCATTTATTGTGATTTAACACGTTATAATTGTGTTAAAGGCTTTGATGAATCTGACATTTTGTGTTCCTGCAGGAAAACTGTGAGACGTTTGTGGATGCTGGAGATTGGAAGGTACAGTAATTTTTCCTGTTGCGTATTTGATATTTATGATATTTGATATTTGATTAATTACATTTAATCAACCCACCATTAAGGGATTTTGTACCATTGTGAGGTTTTTGTAATACTGTATCATGTTGCTGAATAAGCCTCATTGTTTCAGTATATAAACCCTTACGAGAGACTAAGTGTGAGAGAGAGAGTAAAAGAGATGCCTGAACAGATTCAATCGATATCTAATTTTGTCAGCTAAGAGCAATAAGCAGTACAAGTGAGCCGCCTGTCGGTTAGAACTAGATTATCCACCGTGTTTTGGTGTTTTATGTATAATTATGTTACATCTGTGAATTTTAAACTTTATTTCACATTGAACTTTTTAACCTGATAACTGCCACTGCACATATTGAGCATACACATGAAAATACACTATCCAAACTAGTTTTTTCATTTTTAACATTTTTTAAACATTTTGTTTAAATCTTTTCTTTTTTTAAATTTTAGGTATTTTTATAAATACCATTAACATTTTTTGTTTGTTTGTTTATGTTTATTGTTATGGCAATTTGTCAAATATTTATTCTCAAGTCTTATACCTTTCCATCAATCATCAATACATAGTTTAGGATTAGATTAGAATTCAGCTATGAAATATTAAAGTAATTACAGACCCAGTTAACAGGTTAAAGTTTCACTCAGTAATATCATGCTAATAGTATTAGTACTTCTATAGTTTTATAATTATGTTGGCTTGAAAACATAGCAGGTCATTATGATGTTAATTCATGCTAGTTATAATTTAAATGATTTTAAAACACGGCACCACTTTAAGTTTGTTCACTTTATCTGTCTAGTTCTTTATTATTTGGCACGAGAGTAAGTGACCCATCATGGGTGTCGTTTGGGCACCAGCCATATCATACACTTCACAGTTGTCTAAATAAAAGAAAAGTGCTATGGAGGAAACATTTTATTATTGTTTTCAGACAGTGCCCAGCGGACATTTTACACAATGTACTTCTGTCACAGCATACGGAGCCCGAGTCACCCACGTGTGATCCATCAGTCTGAACAGAATAAGTGAAAAAATAAAATGTCCAGACACGCTGTTCTTGCTGGATAAAATGAACTCCAGTGACCCTCAGCTCCCACACACAGATAGAAATATCTGAACGTTAAGCATTAACACACCAGCCGCTGCTACAGGCAGAGAGTCGTGATAGTCTCAAACCAACAACAATGTGCAAAAATCGACCAGATTTAGCTTTTATCAAATTCGTTTTATGTTGATTTGAAGAGTAAATAGCATCTAGTTTCTTTGTAAGGAGTAAAAACACATTTGTATTCATTTAAAATGTTATTGCATTATTTGCAATTGTAGCTTTTGAGTAAAACAAGCTCATTCCTCCTCTAGGCCTCTAAATTGAGTTTCCTTGAGAAATGATTTAGTTTAAAGCATCAGATTTCAATGCAAATCAAACTAAGTTGAAATATTCAAACTTTATCACCTTAGTTTTGTCTCTGTCTCACGGTTTGCATCATCTCTTCACACCTCTGACAGAAATAGGACCAAATCGCAGAGAAAAAGCAATTGATTTATACAGTGAGAAAACAAAACCAGGAGGGAGCTGGAGATGACAGGATTTGTAAGCCACATGCTCAGCTAGTGAGAGGTTTTAATTGTGACAGAGAACAGATTTATTAAGTAGCTGTTTGCTATTACAGTGACAGAGAACAAAAGACAAATAGTTAGCTTGTACCTTCTCTGCTGAAAAATAATAACTTTTTATGGTTTCCATTATGAACTGTCAGCTGTTTACCATTAAAACCATATGCTTTACAGTAAAATAAAAAATAAATTACGCAATATAGTTTCATCTATTATGTGAAACTCTTGTTTACCTTTGACAACTCATGCAAATTTATAACTATTTTGCAAGGTGGCTAATTTGGATGAAATGGTACAATTTAATTCAAATGTTTTAGGACAATATTCTTTAATGTAAATAACTGTTCGGGGCTTCATTTTTGTACTTTTCTATTTTTTTGTATGATTTACAAAAAATAATAAGGAACTCACCACGCCTTTAAACTGATACAAAATAATGAAGTTCCTTTTTAAAAAAGAAAAGAAAGTCATTTGGCATTGACAAAGGTCAGAATGTGACCTTTTTTTAGTAACGCATTGAGTTTATATCCATGTTTATTATTCAGTTTATGTTTTTTTACTCAGTTTATCATTTATTATTTAAAGTACTTTATTATTCCTATTCACATCATATGAATTTATACAATTAGACACCTTTTAAAATAGTTCAGGCTCGACACTCACAAATGGGCATTTAATAATAGTTATTCAAATATAGTGTTAATGCAGATAAATATACTGTGTGTATACAGGGGTTCAAAAGAGCCTGTTATCATATGCAACGACAAGGCATCATATCTACAGTATACACTACATGCATGTAACAGATAGCACTTGTTTACATTAGAGAGACAGCGATTGCCAAGTCAGCCGTGAAAGGAATTATCTCTCTTTTCAGCAGAAATAAGGTTAATTTAGCATGTTACACATTGCAAATAAATACAGAGTTGGCAAGTAATACAGAAGACTGTGGATTGCACGTACAGTTACAGTACAGCCAGCTCCTGTAGGCAGCAGAAAAGTGGGCCATGTGTTCATGTGTTCATGTCTTAGCCCTCCCTCACATCTTCATGTGAGAGCACACGCTGTCTCATACAGCATCCATAGTTTATTTCCTCTTCTAACTTAGGAATCTTGAGGCGTTCTGACATGACTAATCCTTTAACCTGACCTATTTCTCCTTGTGTGGGTATGTCTGTGCGATATCATTGAAATAAATTTGAAAGCATTTAGATGTGCAAACAAAGAATCAATATCAAAGCTAATTTATAGAGAAAACAAATGACTATACCACTGCTTATTTTAACAAAATTACTGTTTTGTAACAACCTTACATCTATTTTCAAAGCCTTTATGAGCGCATTAAAGATGAAAATAGCAAATGTGGGACAATGCGAACGCAACAGATCTAGACTGACACAAAAATCAGCCAATCACAGTCGAGCATTCAGTGCAGCCAGCCAATGAGAGGATTAGGAGCGTGCTGGGGGAGGGGCCAGCGGTACTGCATAATCTGCCACTGACTCGGACGAGGAGAGACAAAGAGACGCCGTAGCAACCGCAGCATCCCTCTGGTTACCTGGATCCGAGCAAAAGCAGTTGAAGACTGTTTGTCTTTTTCTGATTTTTACACACTTTTATCAAAGCGTACACTATCTCTGAGCAGCCATGCCGGAATGCTGGGACGGGGTGAGTGGGATATCGTAATTACAGGAATGTAAACAAAGAGAGAGAGGTTTTGTTTTTATTATATTATTATATTATACATTTAATTTAGCTTATCATGTAATTTACTGCGTATTTAATATGTATGCTATATAGTAAATATTTGTGTATTATATATTATGCTTTTTAATAATTTCCCTGGTATATAAATAAATATAAATGATTGCATTGTGATCAGAACAGATCGGTTTGACCTACTGAACTGATTATTATGAAATACATTTTGTGCATATTAATGTATTCCTTGAAAATATTTTTGCAAAACAAAGAATTTCTTCAAAAGTATTATTTTTCAGACAATAAAAATTGTCTGAAAAAAATAAAAAATTTTATCATTTGCTGGAACAGCAATTGCTGGATGTAGATTTTTTGTTGTGCAGAAATGTCCAGTCATGTGTGAGACACAGACACACTAACACACTGACACGTGTGGCACGTGCGCTCTGATACACCTGCAGTAACCTGAAGTGTGTCTTTAGTGTCTGTCTGTCTATCTGTGTTTTCGACTGTAAATTGTTTGTAAAATTCCAATCTGACCTCATAATAATCTTCAGACAAGGACAAATCCACGACCTTGAGATAAAAAAAATGTACAGCTGCAGATTATCATATACAGTGTTTTACACTAGCTTTGTCATATTCGCGCAATATTGCTGTATTTAGGTAACATTTCACACTAAATCTCCCTAGAAAACATGTTTAGCATTTTGCAGCACAGTGACAGCTGTTGTGCGCTGCCATGAGATTTCATCTCGAGCGAAACACTGACAAACACACACACACACACACACACCCACCCCTTGTATCCAGCCTGACCTTCCTTCCATTTTCCAACATCAAAAACAACAAATGACAGGCTAAAACCCCACAGGAGATTTATCTTTGTCTGCAGACCTACCTCGATCTGTATTGGCTTTGATGTTGGCAGCCTGGATTTGAGCAGAGCTCTAGAAAATGAAAAGCTGAAGATGCTGAAAAAAATATGGATACACAATCATGTGCATTAACTGCAATTGAATCTGGGATCAGTTATAAGATATTATAACTCTTCATTGTATTGATTGTTGCAGAAATCAATTATTGCATCTAAAATGTAATGTAATGCATCTTTAAATCAAAACTTTAGCAAGTTCAGGATCTGTTTCTGGTCAGTGGTCATGCAAAACAGTCCCGTCCCGACCTTCTCAGGCTGTTTTTAGAAATGGATGTTTTTGTGTTACAGGAACACGACATTGAAACTCCATTTGGGATGTTGCATGTGGTCATCCGGGGAGCTCCCAAAGGCAATAAGCCAGCTATCCTGACATACCATGACGTTGGGCTCAACCGTAAGTTAACAACTTGTTTATTTGTGTGTGCTTTTGTGTGTGCGCACATGGGTACCAAAGTAAACTCTAGTCCGTAGTACACGTACCACACGATTTCCACTGCACCATCTGTCTCCCAAGCATTGACCTGGAGTTAATTTCGCTATCTCTGTACAAGAGATTGCTTATGTGTGTGTGCTTTTGCTTTTTGGCAAATCCAGAGAGCAGAGCTGTTGAAATGATGTGGGTGTCTTTAGAGGTGTCATTTGGATGCCAGCCGACTGCAGTTTATCAGTTCTCTTAACAGCATACAGTGTGAGAAGTGACTGATCTCAGGTGATTGCAGCATCTTATTTGCAAGTGAAAATGAACAAAGAAGACTGCATCCTGACAAGCAAAACAAAAAAAAAGACAAAAAATTTACAATATACAGTATTTTCAGTATAATCTTAAGCATATTTTTTTGTGAATCGTTGTGAAAACAAAAAATAGCTTGTCTTGAAGATTAGCAGTACAAACCTGCTTGAACTGGTAAACTGATTATTATTATTTTAGATGTATTATTAATTTATAGTAATTTATCATTTTTATATATTAGTATTATTACAATGTTTAATGTGTTATAATGTTATTGTTTATTTGTATTTATTATTGTTATTTGTATTTTTAATCATTTATTACATTTATTAATAAATATAATACATTAATTATTATTTATTTATTGGTTACATTATTATTTTTAAAGTTTTTTTTTACTTTAACTATTATTTTATTTTACAGGTAAAATATCTATTGATTGTCTTGGGGTTGAATGTTAAATGAAAATCTTAACCATTATATGATACAAAAATATAAAAAATCTGTTCTATCCAAACATGCCTTTTTACATTCTCATAAAATATAAAAGCACATAAAAACATATATCATGATGGATGAAATGTCTTCCTACTGCAGTAGTAACATTTATGGACATAATTTTATAATAATTTATTTAGGATGAAAGCTAAAGTACATATATGAACAAACCCTCAGCTTCTTTGTCATGATGTTACTTCTCGAATGTGCATCATGGGAAATTTGGATATTTAGGTCATAATAAGAAACAATTAGACAGATTTATGGGTCAGTGAAACAACAAGGCGGCCGACACCCCATTGCCCTTGATGTTGAATTTAACGTTCCATCAGTGTGACATGAAATATGTATGAAATTACTCCTAAAGTCCTGCCTGAGAGCATTTATTACTCTCAGCATGTCTTTCCTGTTCTCTTCTGCTTATATTTACTTCCTGTTTTCCCTTAATCCCTTCATCTCTTGCCTCCATGTCTATTTATAACTCATTATGCATCTCTAAAATGTGTTGTTGGGACCGGATGTGCCTGCCAGTTCTTATTCTGTTATGCTGTGAGAGAGAGAGATAAGAGGGGGAGAGATATGTAGGTCACAAAAACAGTAGCAGGAAGGGGGGTCAGCACTGCGGCACGGAGCGATTCTGTCTTTCCTCCCTGCTGCGGATACATGTATTAGTATGCATGGTTGTTCTTTATCCCAAAAACATGACTCAGTGACAGAAAGAGCGAGAGACAGAGAGATAGAATTTGGTCCAAATAGGTAATGCAAAGTGAGCGATACAGCTGGGGATGTAAAAACTGGGTCATTTACTACAGGAATGTAATTCATCATGTGATGCGGCACTACGGTAAAGTGCACCGGCTCGCTGAGCTCTGATTGGCTGATTCTCTGTGCTTCTGAATCATCACCGAGAACGAATTCAGAAATTTGATTCTATAAGAATTTACATTTGCAGACGTGACGTGATATTTGCAGTTTGTTTGTCTCCAAGCCATGACCTTGTATCGCCCTACCAGTTGCCCTAACAGGAACAAGATATGCTTATTAAATCCATTAAATGTCACCCCAACCGTTCACACCGTTAGCTGTGATTGGATGAGATGGCTCAGTATCAAATGAGCATTAGTGCAGCTTGAGCGGTTAGATTGAACAACTGAGTTGTTTTGTTTTTTCACTATGTGACTTAAGTAGGCCAACAACTCAGACAGCCAGACTGGGACTAGGACATGACATTTTCTGAACTGATTTTTGTAACTGGCCCAAATTTGAAGCATCTCTTACCGTTATTTTTCCGTCATCTTTTTATTGTTACTTTCACATTTATTTTTACATTGTATCACTTCAGATTACCATCACTTTACCTTGTTAGTAACATAGTACTACCCTGTCTCTCTCTGATCAGACAAGCTGTGCTTCAACTCATTTTTCCACAATGAAGACATGCAGGAGATCACCAAGCATTTCGTCGTGTGCCACGTGGATGCACCTGGTCAGCAGATTGGTGCCGCCAGATGCCACAGGGGTAGGACACACTAACAAACAAACCATTTTTAGACAATTTTTAATCTCTTAAATAACAAAAAAATGGTCTAAATGCTTTTAGGTACCAGTATCCCACCATGGATCAGCTAGCTGGAATGCTTCCCAGTGTGGTGCAACACTTCGGGTAAGTGTGGTCAGATTATATTTTACAGTAAAGCAGTACAATACAATAGAAAGTATGACAATGATGCATTGTGTACTGTCTACTGTCTTATCCAATGCAATTCCTAAATTGTTTTCTAAATTCCTTTTCCTTCAGCTTCAAAAGCATTGTTGGAATCGGAGTCGGGGCAGGTGCCTACATCCTTGCCAAATTTGCAGTCAGTAAATCTCACCTTTGGCTTAATCTGGTGTGGACTAAGGTTTGTTTGTGTACATTTAATCTAACAATTTAATACGCTTTTTTGCAGCTCATTTTTCCTGATCTCGTGGAGGGATTGGTTTTACTCAACATCGACCCCAATGGGAAAGGATGGATCGACTGGGCTGCCACGAAACTGTCTGGACTTACCAGTTCTCTACCAGACACCGTTCTAGCCCACCTCTTTAGCCAGGTACAACATTAACAAAATAAAAAAAATTACTTATGACCTATGTAAAAATATTTTTTAAATACAAATGCATTTAAGGTAAAATAAAGTTTCTAAAAAAGTAATAGTTTTGAGTGATTAAAAATCACCTACCTAAACAAACCTAAATATAAGTGCACATACATTATAAATTAATTTAAAAGTAAAACTGGCAATATGTAGTTAATATAAAACATGTTTGGTTGTATCTGAATTCTAGGAGGAGATTATGAGCAACACAGAGGTTGTGCAAAGTTACCGTCAACAGATCAATAACACTATCAACCAGTTTAACCTACAGCTTTTCTGGAACATGTACAACAGGTAACTCCCACTGCCTCATTAATATGTAAGTAAGGATATTTAGTAAAGGAACAAGTGTAATCTTATAAAAACCACTCTCTTTCCCAGCCGCAGGGATCTGGAAATGAACCGCAGTGGCTCCGTCCTGAATGCCAAGACCCTGAGGTGAGGACTAACTTCATTAGACTCTGTCTAATCTCATTTATATGTGCCTGTGTGATCAGTATGTTTGACAGGTTTTGTCTTTCACAGGTGCCCGGTCATGCTGGTTGTCGGAGACAATGCCCCGGCTGAGGAGGGTGTGGTGAGTACTTAATTTGTTTTTATTCATTTTATTTTTTGTCTTAACCACGTAAATGTAGAAGTCTATTGTGGGCACTCGTCGGTGAGAGAGATCACTCTGATTAGCTCATATTTTTATTTATGAACTATATTTGAAGATATAATATAGATATATAAACTTGAAATCGGAAGTGTTTTTTGTCATCTAGTGACAGGTCAATCCAACCCCATCTGTCTTGCTTCCTCTGTTTACCTCCTCCTGACGACCTCTCTACCTCCGCTTCCCTCGTGGGAACAGATGGCAGTGGCCCAGGGGTTGATCTCCTGGGCTTTGCCAGCTTGTGTGGCCCTTTAATCTCACATATAAAAGCTGCGTCACTGACCCATCACATTACATTAGACACACGGGGTGAGAGAAGAACAGGAGGGGAGAGAGATGGATGAGCGAGAGAGATGGATGAGGTGAAGAAAGAAAAGAGGGAGGGATTTGAGTCATTTAGGGCAAGAAGAAGAAGATAAAATAAAGCTGACTGATGTAGAAATAGACTAGGAAAGTAAGAGATTAAAAAGAAAATAATGAAAGAGCAAATAAATAAACTTCCAGGAATGAAGCTACTCATTTTAAAACGATTAAGCACATGTATTCTGGACACATCTGGTCCAAATCACCTATTAAACGCAACAGAAATGTTGTTGCAATTTATTTTACATATTTTTGAAGGCAATTTAGGATAATATTATTTTTTTTACATAATATATATTATTGAAAAATATTGTTAAGATAGAGCTAAATAGAAAAAGGGGTGTCCGTCCAATTCCAAAATTGCCTTCCGAAAGTAGTCCGAACCAAGCCTGCAGGCGGATGCATCTGCGCAGCTGTCTTCCCTCACTGCTGGAATATGACTCATCTTTGCAGTACCGCAGTAACTGGGTCAGGCCATAAGAACACATACATATATACAGAGCTTGTTCCACCTTCAGTGGTCTACTGTAACCCCATGACTGTTTATACACATAAAGAGATATCTGGCAGTGTGTTCTGTAAATATGATGTATGGTGTCTGTTATGTGTTACAGGTTGAGTGCAACTCCAAACTGGATCCAACCAACACGACATTCCTTAAGGTTAGAAAAGATAAATATAACAGAACGAATGAAATTAAATTTAAATTGATCATTTTAACCTGTTACCTCAGGTACAACACTTTAATATTTCATAGTTGAATTCTAATCTAATCATGACAAACTATATATTGATAGAAAAGGTCCAATAATCAAGATATTTAACACATTTTTATAACAATAAACATAAACAACAATAAATTTACATTTTTTTTAAACTAAAATTTAAATTTTAGGTTAAGCTATACAAATTTTTGGGTTAAATCATCTATACAAATAAATATATTTTTTCAGTAAATAATTAAAAATATATATATTATTTTTTAACAAATGAATATTTATTTTCTTTGTTGCAGATGGCTGATTCAGGTGGAATGCCTCAGCTTACACAGGTCAGACTACTTTAAATCTAATCTAATATTTCATGCTGACTCTAAGACTCATGTGCTTTACAAAAAAACTGATCTGAAAACAGTTTTTTTACTTTAAACTTTGATTCTTGTTCTGATTCCAACAGCCTGGAAAACTCACAGAGGCTTTCAAGTACTTCCTACAGGGGATGGGTTACAGTAAGTTTGACTTGTTTATTATTATTTTAACTATAAATATATATATACTAAACAAATGGGGATCAATTTATGTCTCTAAACCAGACTACCAAAGTAAAATCGATTGTCCTTTCTTCCTTGTGTGTGCATATCCTATGAGTGTACTGTATGTGTGCGGGTAAGAGTGTGTGCAGGGTCCAAAATTACCACTTTCTAATTCATATCAAATATGAAAACTACTTCATTAGTTACTGCAAGTCAATACAAAAAGCTGCTTAAAATTTTAGATATAATTAAATCTGCAATCTTGTCTCTCTTATCACCATCTCTGTTTGAAACATAAAATTGCATAAAATTAATAAATATTTATGAATAATTGTAATAGTTAATTTTGGACCCTGTTTGTGAGTGTGCTGTATCTGTTATAATCTGTACCCTATGTATATTTTTCCTACCTTTTCTTAGTTGCGTCTATAAAGGATCGGAGAATGAGTGGGGGGCCAGGTACTTCCAGTTTTGTGTTTACGCCTGCCCTCTTCCTCATCCCCAGCCCTCATTCAGATGTACTTTCAGTCCCCTGATTTATGTTAATCTACCCGATTGATTTCTGAACTTATCTGCCCCAGAATGATTTCCATTCATTCATTATTTTCTTTATGGATCCGTGATTTTTCCCCTGGAGGAAAAATGTGCCTTGCGCTCCTGCACACCGCAGTCATTGAATGGCCTCTCATGCTCTTTGCATGGCGATTATTTCCAAATGTCAGGTTTAGAAATTGTATAGAATATTTTGAACTTGTTAGATTTCCTTTAAACTTATCGTTTATTTTTACCTGAAAAATTAATTATATCTTTAACAAATAGATGGGAACTATGTTACTATGTAGCCAGTTACCGCTTAGTTTAATCTCAATAGGTCCTCTGTTATCAGATATTAAAAATAATAAATGGCAAATACATCTGCAAATAAGGGATGCAATAGCTTAATACAGTACAAATTTTTGCTTTTCATTGATACTGCAACCACTAATAATGTAAGAAAAACAATGTAGCGAAACAAAAATACTGATTAAGAAGTATTTGCACCAGTCTGAATTAATTTTGGTTATGTGATCTATATTGTTTGTGGAATGTGATCAGCTTGACGCAAAAATAACCTAGAACAAACCTCAAGCATGTCATGCTGCCTCCTCCACAACACATCATGCAAGACAAAATTACCTCTGGATATGTAAGTATTCATCTCTCTTTCTTTCTCTCTCTCTCTCTCTCTCTTTTTCAGTGCCTTCAGCCAGTATGACCCGCCTCGCTCGTTCACGAACAGCCTCCCTGACCAGCGCTGGTTCCGTGGACGGTACTCGCAACCGCGCGTGCACGCATTCGGACAGCACCGAGGGTGTCGGGCAGGTCAGCCACACCATGGAAGTGTCCTGCTGAACGCTCGCTCATGTTCTCACTCGTGCACATTAGAGAGACATGACGCATGGAAGAAGGGCCTGAGAAGAATGGAGAATTCTTTCTTTCTCAGCCATTCATTTTCCATGTACTTTTCTCTCTGTTTCTTTTTTCAGTGTTAGCCCTCTTAAAGGAACAGTTCACCCAAAAATGAAAAATCTGTCATCATCTATTTACCTTAATGTACGCAATGTCCATGCTTTTTTATACAGTGAAGTGAGCGGTAATCATGGCTGTTGAGAAAGATAAGAGTCGTATGGATGATTTTAGTATGGACAGCTTCTAGTCCCCATCCACTTCCATTGTACAGAAGAAAGAACGTGTTTAACTTCTGCTTTAGTGTTCCACAGAAGAAGAAAAATCACATTAGGGGCATGACAGAATTTTCATTATTGGGTGAACTAATTCTTCAACCTGTAAAATAAAAACATGCTGTCTTCCCCCTTACAGTGTTTGATTATCTCCAACTTTGTAACACAATTTATTTATCGCTAAGTGTCAGTATTTCTGCACCCTTCGCTTGCTGCCTCTGGCCTTCACCTCCTCCCAAGAAAAAACTCCCATCAGCCCTTGCTCTCACTCGTTCCTGTCCTATGACAGTCTTTGGGGAGTAACTGATTGGTGGGTCGCACAGAGAGGGGGCGGGTCTTGAGGAGGAATATAAAACAAAGCTAGAGGAAGATAAAGAAGGGTTCTTAAAGGATTGAAAAAGTGTAAACAGGTTATGCTCTCCCTCTCTCTACGAGTGAAAGCGAAGCGAATTGTGTTGCTGAAGAGGGCAAAAATCAACCGCTGAACAGCAGCTTTTGGCTAATCATCTCTGGTCATTCGGTCATATTGAAGTGCATGTATTACTACGCTAAATCATTAAAACAATATACATTTCATACATGGAAACTACGTTCATCTGAGTTTGTGACGTAAAACTCAATAATTCTGTATTCACCTGTTGCTTTTATAGTAAAATAGTATAATCGTCAATCAAGTTAACGTTCAATAGCGTGCACTCCCTGTCATATGAAGGTGGCTTTGCCTGGGATCGGTTCTGTACGGTCTCCCTTTTACAGACAATCATCTTCTGACCCAAACCAAACTGGAACCGTCGACTGAGGCAGAGCCCGTGACGGGGTTTGTCGCTTTCATTTTGTAAACATTCATGCATTAGTGCTACACGATTAAACCTTCAGGTTTCTCTTACAGCACCCAGCCCTGCACAAAGAATATACCAAAGTTACTGAAACAAATACACACACGCTAATACATGCATACACATTCCCCGATGAGGGCTGGGCTCTGCAAGAGAACGGTTTGCATGCTAGTTATGAATGTTTTGTCATTTTTATTTCATAGTGGACTCAATGGATTAATTTATTGTAGCTTTATGCAACCATAAGCATTATTAATTATTATTAAGTCACCATATACTAAGCACTCTGTGTGGAATGAATGAGTGAATGATTGATTGAATGAGCTCAGAGCTGATTGGCTGATGCAGCTGCTTGATTAGATTTACAAATTCTTTTAAATTCCGTTCCACTTGCACTTTTGTCTTTGTCATTGAATGTCAATTTCTTCAACCAGAAAGCAAACAATAACATTTCAGAGGTGTGTTTCCTGTGCGTGTCTGTAAGGGGCAGGGCTTTCAGGAGCACCCTTGCTCCAAGCTCGGAATGTAGGGTAAAATCCCACACCCAAAAAACCCAAACCCTAAAAACACAAGGTGCCCCGCCCCTCACAAACACACTCAAGGCGCCTCAAAGGGCTGTCGACCCAGGCGACGCATCGTGATCACCTCACGCGTTACTGTAGATACTGTACAAAGAGAGAGATGAATGCATGACGTAATGTAAAAAAGAGAGGGAGAGCTTGAACGAGAGAACTGCTGGTGAATCAACGGAGGGTGAAAGCCAAACGCAAATGTAGAGAAAGAAGAAAAAGTGGTTGTGTTTCCTCCTAAAGACTGAAAGGACAAACGTGCGTTCTTTCCCGCTATTGATTTGCATGAGTTTTAAGAATGCAAGCCAGTGTTCGTGTCGTTTTCTTTTCTTACCTGTTTGAAGTATGCAATCGTGAGCTCTTAATAAGAGACGAGGAGCATGCCACAAACCCACCTTTCAAAGGTGCACTTTTATCCGTGATTCCCCGCTGTCTGCTTGGGGCCCTGAATGTATCCAGTCCTTTGAAAGTGCTGTACAGTATTGTCAATGTGGCCCCATATTACCTTTACTCAAATCAGGGCTCACACCAGTGTAACCTGCCATACCTGCCTTCCCTCGCACCCTTCTCCCTATCAACCTGTGTCCTACGCTGTAGATATTTGCTGTTTTTAAGGCATAAAATCTAAAAATAGGTCTCTACCACTAGCCTTGTTGTGTGGAACATCTTAAATTCAACTTCCCAGTTCCTTTTTTATATAACAGTAGTTATATATCTCGTGTTGCATCTGTTATTGTGAGGATTCAATGAGTATTATTAATAATATGATTACAGTTGCTACGACCTGCCATTGTTTTATATTAAGCAATAAGTTCTCTTGTGTGTTTTTTTGGAAGGGAAGCTGGATTCACTTAACCTGCTCATAATAAAGAAAACAAAACTAATGTGTTTATGTAGTATGTACATCTATATAAAAGCTGTCACTGTCTGTGTACTAAAAAACTGATCGTGCATTAAATAAAATGGATATGTAAAAGAATGAGGTGCTTTGTGTGTTTTTTTGCACCTGATTTATTTCAAAAAGCAATTTAGCTAGAATTTTACTTCTTTCATACAGTAAAATAATTAAAATTTTCCTTAGTATGAGACTTTTAAAATGTATTTAAATAGATGACGAAAAGGAGTTTTTCAATAAATAAAATAAATGTGTCTTTTATGGAACCTGAATTAAAACAAAAACATGACGTCACCGTTTTAAGGCCTGTATTAGAATTTACAAATAACGTAAGCAAAACCGTTTTTAATTCATAAGCTCTTAATTTTAATTAATAATACTTGTGTACGCTGATTCGATCACTCCTGACATGTGGGCGTGTCCGCCATTTTGGAACAGTCCACATTTCAATTGCAGACGTCACTCACACTTTGCCAAGACGCCACGTAAAAACCGCAGGATTGAAAATGGGATAACCATTTAAAGGTGAGAATGTGTTTGTTATGTAATACCACAATGGTACAGGTTTTTAAAACTAACTTTTAATGTTGTGCTGTCGTAACTATTGTTGCATTGTGTTTGTTGATGCAAATGTAATGTTTGTGTGTACACAACAACATGTAACATTTGATCATTGTACTTACAGTAACTACTGTACGGTTGCACAACCAGTCCATTGACCAAAAAACTGGCCTAATATGACTTAATATAAAAATTTAATTATGAGATATCTATAAATATCACTAGGATTTTAATCTTTGGCATGTCATTACTCGGTCAGTATTAAAGATATTAAGGTTGCATTTTAATTTGAACTGTTTTTACATTATTTCAGTCATTTTAACTTAAATTAACATTTAAATTAAGTTAAACAACAACAGTAAGGCAAATAAAAAGTGAAAACAAACAAAAATTTATATAATAAAAAAAAGTATAAAATATATTATAAAATCATTATAGAAACTAAAGTCACTGCATTGCTTGTGAAATTGCATGCGATAAGATTACTCCCTCATAGTGTAAATGTAATAACAGTACTGCAAACAAACAACAGAGGGCAGTGTGACATCACGAATCATAAAGCCAACATAACTCTTATATTTAGAAGACTAACTTTTATTTTATATCACATTCAATAGAAACTTACTGAAACATGATTTCATATGTAAGAATGTAAGCATCACTGTACACATACAACAGATGATCTCTGGGGTCATAGTTTAGAAACTTAATATTAGCCTGTATCTTCTTAATACGAATTCTCCAATCATAGCGCTCTGTGTTGGTTTTGGTGTCAAATGAATAAAAGATCTCCTCTGTGTCTTTATCCAGGTAACGGGTGGCGTACAGCACACCGCACACCATGAAGGTGTTTGTGACTGTCTTTTTGTGCAGAGAAGTGGTCCAGGTTTGACTCAAGACAGGTGGAGTGCTAGTCTCAAGTTTACTAATAACTACATTACCAAAGTTGCTTGTTGTTGCATAAATAACGTATACACCCAATTCATCGGTGGCAAAATCCATGTCTGTATGGCTGTACGCTGAGGCAAGATGTGCAAAAGGAAACTTGCTGTTGTAACCTGCATCATTAGGCAGTGCCACATTACTAACAGTGCGAGTCGTCATATTAAACCGACAGACAGATAATGTGTTGTAACAGTTATAGTAAAGTGCATTTCCATACATGACCATGTTTGGACTCTGAATTGTGTTAGTTGTTGGGTTGGAGCTTGATATGTATGTGTCTGTAGGTCCTATACCTAATAAAATAGTACTCAGACTATTGTATTGGCGAATATAGTGGCCGAATACATTGCTAGCTGTCAGTACCACCAGCCAGTACTTGTTCTCGTCTCCTGGAGCAGGGTTTGCATCCCTGCCCCAAGCCCCAAAAGAGTAAGAGGTCCCGTATACTGTAAGGGAGTAAGTTTTGGGTCCTGTCACATTGACCATTTGACCCAGACCACAGTAGCCTAAAGAGAAAGAGAGAATGATAAGTTAAATACTTGATCTGTTGCTAAACATAAATGAAAACGAATAGGTGTAGTACCGGGGGAAGATGTTGGGGGTGGTGATGTTGCATTAAGCTCATCCTTGCACAGTTCCAAGTCTCTCTTGATACGCTGATTCTCCCGTTGTTTCATTATCACCAGCGTGTGGTCAAAGTTCTCTATCTCTGCCATTGTGTCCTTCATATCCTGAAGCTTTAAGAATGTGGGAGAAAATATGAATTAGCACAAGATAAACCATGACAAAAATTGAAATAGAATAAAATTGGCCTGAAGGTTATAAACAGGTAAATAACCTAAAAACAAATATTTCTCATTTAAGAAAAGATTTTTTAGCATCTGTTCTACTGTACTGTCCCCTCTTTTGCATTATGTTGTAATTGAAATTACAATTAATGTATTTAATTTAAACATTATGTTTAAAATCCATTTACAAGTTTATGAAATTTGAAGATTTTAATCCTTAATCCTTCAACTCAGCTTATTTGTGTAGATTTCTCCAATATCAATCGTTCAAAAAACATGAAAAAGCAACACTAAAGCACCCCTAAACCTAACCGTCATTGACACAAAAGCAGATTGTGTGCCTTGAAAATTGTTACAAATTGCCATGAAATTGTATTGGAATATGTATCAGCATTTCTTTGGCAAAATGATTTTACACTGAAAAATAATAAGAATATTGATAATGGTGTATGGTCACCTGAGCTGATGTTTCTACACTGAGTTGTTGGTAGTTGCTGGTGGTTTTGCTGAGTTTGTCCAGAAGATCTTGAATCTCGTCTAACTCTAACTGAATGATGCGCAGAGACACGGCCGCATACAGATTTCCATTGTCTTCCTTCTCCAGAATGGACACGTTCTCATTCAGCTGCTTGATACGGTGTCGTAGACCCAGAACAAGCCTGTCCACCTCTGTCCTCTGCACACATCATCAGTTACACAGATTAGTTTTGTCCAAATTGTTGTTATAGAAGCCTAATTTCTAAGGATGAACATCATTTGGCTTTTGTAGATTTTTTTATTTTGATGATTTTTACCTTTTCTGAAGTGATGTTTCTTATACATTCCACCGCAGTGCTCTCTACTTTCCTAAGTTTGCTCTCGGGGAAAGCAGACTCCGAATTTTGTAACTCACACACACAGTCCTTTCCTCCTACTGGCTGTGAGAACCGAAAAATATGATAATAAAACATATTTAAAACATATACTAAAACATTTTTAGCAAATAAAACTTAATTTTGGTAGATAAGGTACAGTTACATTTTACCTGTGATGATATTAGAGTAATGATGACCATCACACTGAGTAAATTAGATTGACTCATGTCTGCGATTGGAAATGTTGGAGTCCTGTAGACTCGAGAACAAAGACATTTTTGTGTGTCAGAAGCAGAGATTTAAACCAGTCACTCATTTCTGCTGACATAAGGAAACACATTCAATTTGAAGAAGTTAATTTTCAGATCCTGTGAATATCTTGAGGAGGTGGTTAGCTTTCACAACAGGGGTTTGCTCATCTATGAAGTTTGATTTCCCAGAGAAAAAGTTTTAGATTCTGCTTTCATAGCTCTGGAGATCTGATGGAGTTTTGTTTTATTTAAATATTCAACTTCTACGTCCCGGTGTTTCTCCTAAAATTGCTGTGGAGAAACATTAAGAGTATGCCGGTAGAAAATGAATGTGGATTGTAATAATCTGGTTTTGGAAAAATGTGATGAGAAATCTTTAAATTAATATTGAAATCTTTTAAAATATTGACTTTTGGTTGTAGACTTGGCAAATATGAGCTCAATTTGTGACATTATCTCTTCTACACTTTTATGGATACATTTGTGACATTTCTCAAAAGAAATATCTTCGATGAAGCGGATAGAATTTTCCAGAGCCAAAGAATTCTGCTGACATGATAATAAAAAAGGAGAAATAAATGCAAAATTAAGAAGTTAGTAATTTTTATGTTTCCTCTTTAATTCCTTTGTGAGAATCTTTGGCGGAATTATGATCTTAAGATGCAATACTGAACTTTTTTATCTTAAATACTAAAAATATTGTATCTTAAACTTCCTCTTATTTGTGCAAATGCTTTTTCTTTACAATACTGTGTTTATTTGCATAAAAATATAAACTTGATCATTGTCTTAAAGTCTTAAATCAAAAAAGATCAATTTGGCAGTCAGTCAGCTTTGACTGAGAAGTAAAAATAAGAAAAGTTTAGACGTTAGAGACTTACTTCTGTCACTAACTTTTGCAAATGAATGGAGTACCATTTCAGTATCATGTGTTGTTGAAATTAAAACTGATTGAATGCTGTTTTATTTCGTTGCATTTTGTAGAAAAAATATTTTCATTCGTTTTTTCTTTATTGTAATCCATTTGAGCAAATTACGTTTTAGCTAATCATGTTTTATGTTGGTTACAAGTAAATATTATTGTTGCTATAAGGACCGTGTGGATGGCCTTGGTTGAGGTTGTAAAATTTTGCTGGGGGAACTTGTGAGTATCTGTAGGATCACTATGATTGACTTTTCCCACATTTCAAAACATAATTTCTTCCTGAAACTTTTAAAATGCTCTGTTTGTGCAATTTTCACATCCTCATTAGCATCCTCAATTTGCATATCTAGTTGCAACATCTTTATGGCTTTTGTGCACGTTTAAAGCGCGTCTTTTAGTTGTTCAGCTCATTTGGTCATCATGTTCCTGTACCTGCTGCTCCTCACAGTAATTGTAAGTATTTATTTTTGCCACAGGTTTCTAAATTATTTTTCTTCTCTAATTAATGCACAAATTGAAATGTGGTTGTGTGTACGTTAAGGTGACCAGTCAGGCTCAGAGAATTCCAGGTCTGCTGAACTCTGATTCCTGCGTGTGTAAAATAAACAGCTCTATATGGACCTTCCCTGCTGCACGATTTATAGACGTCACAACACAGGTCCAGATCTGCGAGAACAACCTGGATGAGTTTAAGAACAAGGTAAACGATTTTCATTTTGAGCATTAGTTAAGCTAGTATTTGACTAAACTGAGACTTCAGCAATTTTTACAGCTATATTTGTATTGGAATTGTTATTGATGGAGCTAATGGAGCCTCTACGTAATAACAAATCATTTTTGTGATGACTTTCAGCTGTCAAATGAAAATGTAGAACTACCAAAAATGAAAGCCACTCTTAAAAACATCACAGCCCGTCTGAAGCGATTCGAATATCTTCAAACAAGTGGACTGTACAACTCTCTTCACCTGCAACATCTGAACCAAGATCTGCAAAAAATCCATGATGCTATCATTGAAACACACATGCACAACCCCAACGAGACACAAAACTTGCTAGATGAGGTAGATGTTGATGACAGAATATGTGTATGTGACCATGATGTTATACATTGAGTTTTCAAAAACAAAATCTGTTTTCTTCTCAGCTGAGTAAAGCAAAATCAGACGTCCAAAAGATGCACAAGGATAACACCTTCAACCTAGAGACGATGAAGAAGAGGTTACGTGACCTCAGCAACCGTGTACAGACCAGTCGGACCATACCAAATGATTTTAGGAGTAAGTGTATTTCTGACTCTTATTATTTTTTAGAGGATTAGAAATTCTGAACCTTGAAAAACATGTAAAAGACCATTTACAAAATATTAAAAATGCAAACCTGCTGCTTGCAGGCTCATGTCATCATCGTATCATGACCAACGTAAGCTCTCCAAGTGTCTCCAAGCTCAATTCCTTCAGTAAGTCATATATCTCTGGTGCTTGGGGTCGAGATGCCAGATTAAAAAGTAAGCAGATCTTCTGGGAGCATTGCCTGGTCAGCGGAAACAAGCACGGCAACACAATCAGAATTTCCAGTTCATATGAAGATTTCATGGCCAACAAGAACTACAAAGACGAACAGATAGCACCATCTTATAGTGACAAGAATGCCGTCCAGGGCTCTGGCACTATACTGTATGATAATACTGTGTTTTATCAATGCTATAGCACAGCTGAGATTTGCAGCTTTAACATTACAACAAAGACCACCAAACGTATGAAGCTCAACGGTGCCGGCATCAACAATAAGTTTCCGTTCTGCTACTACAGCTGTCGCGATTGGACAGACGTCGATCTGGAAGCGGATCAAGACGCTGTGTGGGTGATATACGCCACAGATGAAAACCACGGCAACATTGTTGTGAGTCGGTTAGATCCAGTGGAGCTCAATATCACACATACCTGGAAGACACATCTGTTTAAGAAGTCTGTCACAAGCACCTTTATGGTGTGTGGGGTCTTGTATGCAACACGTTATGTTAACACTTATCAAGAGGAGGTATTTTATGCCTTTGATACAGTCACTGGTCAGGAGATAAACACTCTTTCTTTGACTTTTGAGAAAGTTGCAGCAGGAATAGCCAACCTGAACTACAACCCCGCTGATCAGAAACTCTACATGTATAATGATGCCTATCTTTTAGCATATGATGTCGTCTTCTGAGAGCTTGTTAATATGCAGGTGCTTAATAAAAACTACTGATAATGTGTTTTGCATAAAAAACATCGATTGCATATTTATAAGTGGTTTATATTTTCCATAGAGACATTTCTGTGTCAGAACAGAGGTTTACATAAATGCACAAATAACAACTTTCAAAATAATAGACAAAAACAAACATGTTCATAAAATGGGGAAAAATGAATAACAATGAATAATTCTAGAGGTAAAACTCTTAATTAAATCTAATACACCATTACATTTCTAATAAATCTTCTTCAAGTAAGTAAATAAATAAACTTACAGTACTATGTTTTACATCATGAGATTATTTAGGATACAACTGTTACAGTATCAACGGCATCCAGCACCTTCTGGTGATTGGATAGATGGTTCATCCAACCGCCTATTTGGACTTGAATGCTCACTGTCAGTATGTTCTTGATCATCTGGAAAGCACAAAGACAAGACAATATCTGTAACATACTAGGTTTCATGCTGACATGTCATTCTTGCAACAATCTGATGCAAACAGAAATCTGAATGGATAAAATCTGATGTAGTAAAATAGCCTACTGTATATACAAATACACACGTTCATTTTAATTAAACATCAATGTATTCTATCATGTTACCCCTTTCACTTCTAACCATAGTACCATAAATGTCAACTTAGTTTGACTGGAGCAACTGGCTAGGTGAAGCTCTTTGAACAGTAAATTTAGCTCATTATTGCACCTCTCTTGGCTCCTGTTTTTATAGATGATATAGATCTTATGAGCGTCTTCTGTGCCTCTGTTGAGGCAGAACAAGCATGTATGACTCATGTGACTCATTATATTAACTCAGCTGGCTGGCTCCATGAGTCCAGACTAGAAGACAAAAGACTCTTATAATTGGGGTAGCGAGAAAAGGTCAGTCTCAGACTGTTATCGGTCAGGTGCTTTAAAGAGCTCTCATGGTAATTCAGTCTGTTTGACAAATAATGAATCTTATTAGCATTTTTGCACTCAGTACTTCACACATGGTACTCTAACAGTGTGCATGACAGCTGCTGGATTTATATTTTCTTTAACACATGAAACACACACACACCTGATTCCCACACGATATTGTCTAACATTTGCTCTGCGTTCTTCAGCCTGTAGCTCAAGAATCTTTGCTCTGTAGAAATTAACACAAGAATGAAAATGTTCACAGATACTTTGTGAATTCAACTTGAATGGAAAAATATTTTTTTTCCTGGTGTCATTCTAAATCTGTATGACTTTCTTTCTTCTGCAGAACACAAAAGAAGATATTTTAAAGAACGTTGGTAATCAAACAACACTGGTCCCCATTGACTTCCATTGTATGGACACAAAACCACTAAACATTTCTCAAAACATCTTCTTTTGTGTTCCACAGAAGAACAAAAAGTCATACAGGTTTGGCTTGACATGAGGGTAAGTAAATGAAGATCACAACTATTCTAATCTAAATGTAATCAAATTTAACATACCTATTTCACGTCGCATTTGTTTTTCCTGCTCTAGCTTAGAATTAAGACATTCCACTTTTTCACGTTGTATATCGAGCTTAAAAGACAGTCGCCATTGAAGCATCCATGTACAGTACATAAACACATACAATACAAGCACAATAAATTGAGAGTGACCATATGTTTATTTGCGTTTATAATGCTATTAAACAACACTATTCAGTATAAAGGACCACCACATATCACAGAAACTGTAGTATCACCTGTTCATGTAAGGTTTTGACCTCTCTGATTAGCTTGGTCAGAGACATCATCTGTTGCTGATAGGAAGAGAGAGCTTGAGACCTTCTAACCCAAACGAAAAAGAAAGACACCACTTAACTATTGTGTGTTTAACACATTAATGACGTTTGCATAAATTAAGAGTAAGGACAACCACTGGCAACCGCTATCAAAACTTTTTGTAACCCTTTTTTCTAATTTTGTCGTCATCATTTTATACAATGACAATAAAGACAATTGAAATGAACTCACAGCATATGCAGTTCAATCTCTAACTGTTGTAGATTTGGGGAGTAACCAGGATTTCTCATCTCTAAATCTGTAGAGGAATATAAATCAGAAAATATTAAGTTGTACAAGTGTGTGTTAATATGAGTATGTGGGTGTTCCCACCTCACCTGTTGTAAAAGGCGGCAGGTAGCTCATCAGAATACTGTTGATCCAATCATCTTGTAGCTCCCTGTGTAAGAAAACACTTTTATCAAATTTCTACTCAGAGGTTAAATCATTGGAACTGGCAACCCAGAAACATGCATGTGTTTCAGCAATTAAATGCATGGGTAAACAACTTTTTATTAGCCCTTGAAGTAAACACAACTATATTACTGAATTGTTGTTTAAAAAAATCATCAATAGATTATTAACAAAATCTATTTATTCTATTAATAAATGGTATGCAACCACTATTAGATTTTGATAAATGATAAATAAAACATGGCGCTAAAATAAAATTGAAATGAAAACATAAATACTTGAACTTGTTGTTGAGCAGGGGGTCATCCGTGAACCCGTGGCGTTTGAAGAAACCTACTGAATCTTTGTTAGCGTGGACAATCAACACATCATACTGTCCTACCACACACTGAGTCTTCAAAAGCTGAAACAAAGTCCACAAAACATAAAATGTTTAAAATAAAATGAAATATATCTATTAAAAAAAAAAAAAGAGCAGTACAGCATATAAACAACAGGGGGCAGTGTTTCTACACAAACACATGTAGATGTAGTCCAGAAGTCCACAGTTCCCACAAAAACTCCTTAACCATTTATTCACTCTCACATCAACCCAAATGTGTGTTTACCTCCATAATATAGCCGCCAATGCCTAGACTCCAGAAGCGTTGCCTAACAGCTAGCAGAGGAACCTGAAGCACCATGTCTCCTACAGACCTACAACATCACAGAGAGAGAAACTGTGAAAATCTCTATTATTATCTTCATTATACCCACTACTGCTACAGTTGTTCTCATCACATAAACACTTCAAACACATGAGCTGTGTTCTTGGATTAATTCTGTATGTGGGCACTTAAGTGTTTTTTGTAGCCAATTATGCTGTACATTGTGATTTAATATGGGTGTGTGTTGTGGACAATTAAGCTAAACTAAACCACTGGCCATGTGGAAGTCATTGGCGAGAGCGGGCACGCGAGAGAGAGAGAGAGAGAGAGAGAGAGAGAGAGAGAGGGAGAGAGAGGGAGTCTCTCATTGACTGGTAATAACACACCAGTAGGGCAGGGCAGGATTCTCCAGCCCCTCGTACTGGAAATAACCTCAGGGTGGAGCAACAGCCTTCAGTGGGATCTTATAATGACAAGTCTTGTTTCAGTTTGATGATATAAATAGTATTTTTTAGAAATCCTGGATGGAATCCACTCAAGTGGTAAAATGCTGACTGAGGCTTTAGGAGGGACAGTGAATAGCTTGTTCTTAAAGCTGAGTTTGCTTTTGGCCTTTGGATTTCAGGTGGAAACTAATTTAGCACCTACATGGAAAGTATTAAAGTCTATTAAAAACCTTTTAATGCAAGAAGACAGAAGTTATAGACTGGAAAATTCAATGAAAAGAATTGGAATCTGATTCAAGAAGCGATCGTGAACAAAAATCTGACCATGTGTAACCTGTAACGTTTCCTCTCACCAGACCAAAAATTAAACTAAAAACTATAAAATGCAATAGACAGATTAACATGACCAGATGATGCTATTTGATACTTGGAGAGGAAAAGTATCATACTTTTAAACTGTTAGTGTTCTGTTTCACAAAATAGTATTAAATGTCTCTTTCACAGCTGTTTGATTGAATCAGTCTCATACATCATCATTGCATACTCAAGTACTTTAGTTTGCTCACAGTGGCTTGAACTCATAGCAAGCAGCAGCCACGATCAGAGATTCAACTCCTATAGCAGATGGTGGGATCTCGTCGTCCTCTCGTTCCAATTTCCTTCTCTCTCTCCTTTTCATCACTTCTTCCACGAACTCATGTAGCCCTTCACGGAATTGTTTCCAAGACCACCTACAAAGAGCAGAGAACAGGCTTGTGCATACTGTACTTTAACTTTTAAGGAAGTCTTTTGTTTGTTTCATTAATATGTTCATTCTAGCCACATCACAGATGTACTTGATTGACTTTCTGGTTTGTTGTGATTCAAAGAGATTATTAAATTCAGTCCATAATATGGATTTTAGGTTATATCAGTGTCCCGTCAGAGCCTTAGGGTATCCATAACAAACTAAGTGAAATGAAAATAATTTTTATAACAACCCTGCTATGTTCTCCTCTGAGCTCTCCTCTAAGGTTTCTTCTTCAGAATCACTGTACACCTTTGCAAGCAGGCTGTGTGTGAAATCTACTCTCTCTGTAATTTTATAAGGCACTGGGCACAAAGATCTTTCCTTGGTCCTGGGTCTTTTTCCCGTATACTCCTCCAAAACATCTGAAAGAGACATCACATGCGAGAAGAAACATAATACAGTCTTGGGTCAACATTAATATGAAATAATGTTGGATGTTTCTTGATGTACCTGCATGGACCCTTGACAAAATAAGGGTATGTACCCCAGGCCAGTGTACAGTTTCATGGATGTCCTCGGGGCTTAAATCAAGCAGGTATGTGTCCAGCAAAGCCACCACTGCCCGCAAAACATCCTCGTTTTTAATCTTCAAGACCTACAGAAAGCATCTTTGAGCAAAAACATTTATATGCGCATACATGTACAACAGTATTGACACATAGCAGCAACGGAAACATGCCACATCACAAAAACACATGATGCCATAGTCATAATAAGGCTCCTACCCCCACTTTATCATGTCTGACTGACTGGATAGCAGTGAAAAATCTATTCAATTAAGTCAGGGAGTTCCTGGATATACAGGACAGGAAGATGAACCATGATGTACATTTACGATCACGCAGGCCCTATAATTTCATATTTTGTGGGATAAGAGAGGGGGAGCAATAAAAGGCAAGAAACTATTTTAAAAGCCTGAGTTAGTATGTTAAAGGGAAGTGCAATACGGCTTTCAATGAGGGGAAAGCAAGCAAGATAATACAATTGAGCGGGAGGGAAAGAGATTAAAATGAATGTGTTGGTGGGTGTAAGCGCACGGGTGTGTGAGGCAATTCTGCACATTAAGTGAGCATGATAACCTTCAGTTTTTCTGTCATAGCATCCATTAATGTATATAAGCAAAAAACATATTTGCCTTTTAAAAGCATAACATAAGGTATGTTTTAAATGTTTTCATATTTTTTTGTCATTTCCTTTGTTACATGACGTAACACTTTTAAGTGTAGCATGTTATATCAAGCCCCATTGCTAATTCAAATTGCCCCTTGGGGGATTAGTAAAGCTGTAAATTATATCTAATTCCCACTTCACAGTCATATTGAGGACCTCTAATGTAATATTGTCATAATGATCTGCAAAACAATAGTTATTGTTTATGATATTAATAATGATGAAT
This sequence comes from Beaufortia kweichowensis, assembly GCA_019155185.1. Lineage (NCBI taxonomy): Eukaryota > Metazoa > Chordata > Actinopteri > Cypriniformes > Gastromyzontidae > Beaufortia > Beaufortia kweichowensis. The sequence continues at coordinate 8,918,020 of CM032816.1, forward strand.
TAATATAATAATTAATTATTGATTATTAATAATAAACAATATCAATACTATTAATTAATAAGATAATATTCACATATAATAATACATTATTATTCATATTATTTTATAAATAAAAAGTGTAAATGAACCGTGGGCAGGATCGCAGGTGCATCTCTACTCATGAAGAGCTCCCGGAAGTTAACGATGATAGGCTGAAGTGTTATATCACCCCCAAAGCGCACGTTTTGAAGATGGACTACACATCCCTCCATTGCTTAACAGCTGAAAAGACATTACACAAAATGATTAAAATGAATAACTTAGTTGTGAACATTAATATTATTAAGACAACGACTTTGCCACGCCGTAAGGAAAATCTCAGACGACGCTATGGCCATTTGATATGGAGATTAAACAAAACACTAAAGCAGGTAGGCCTCCAGTTATCTTTCTTTTTGTGTGGATGTGTAATATAAATAGGTTTTACCTTTTATTTTATATACTTTGATTCTTCAATTTCAGCTAAATACCTTTAATGTCTGCTTTAAACCCGTTAAGAGACACCTTCAAACTTGCAGTGTTTTGTATTGTGGATTTAAACGGCGAGTGTAACTATGGGAACGGTGGAACCGGAAAGACCGCAGTGTCTTCTGGGATTTGAAGTCCACCAAAACGAGCACGCAACGTTCACGTAGCTAAAAGCTGGAGAGTCACTGTTTTGTTTTTTAACCTGAGATTACTCCACCCATTACAGTCCACTTACTTTTACGCATGCTATAGTTTAGATATTTAAAAAAAGAAGCGAAAAAGGCTTCAATTGAGAGCTTAAAACATAAAAAACGAAATAGAAAGTCTGAATAGAAATATTTATTATTTAGTTTATATTCTTGTTTTGTGTATTTACCTGAATATTGTTGGACTCAATTCTTGCTATCTGGCTTTTTCTTATTTCTTCTTATTAGATATTTACTATTGTTTGTTTGTTTTTGTGTAGTGGTTGTTAGCCCTAGTGTTGTTGAGCAATATACAAGAACTTTAGGGAGACGGGAGGGGGTTCATAAGAGTACATATCTAGTTCATATGCCTATACATTTCCATGACATTTCTAACTATAAACCATGAACAACCATTTCTGGTTGTCTAAAAGTCTGATTTGAGTTCCCCTGAGTTTATAAAATGTTTAAAAGCCCATATACTTTTCGTATGTACGTGCCCATGGGTGGCAAAATAACGAACATGCACAATTCTTTGTGCACTCAAATAATAAGATCATTTAAAACACTCCCTCGATCCTGCATCTATTCTTTAGCATTGACTAGCATTGTCAGTTAGGGTATGGCACCTCACACACACCATTGACGCCTTTAATTCATCGGCTTTATATGTTGTAGTGTAGCTCGTTGGGTGGGGTCTCCTCCAGCTCGGCGGATTGAAGACCGTCGTTATCTGAAAGGCGTGGCGTTGGTTGGGTTCGCGGGAGTGACGTCAGTGGAGCTGTTCAAAGCGCGCTGGTGCTGGAAAGAAACTCAGCGTCGTCGTCAGCAGCGAGCGGCGAGGCGAACCACGAGCTCAGAAATCTCTGAAGGAAATGGCGAAAAACGAGCAATTCACCTGTTAGTCTCCTGAATTGTGAGTATTGCAAATATCCAATCCGACTGGTTGAAATGGAAAGTTGGGGATGGGGCTGAATGGGGAGACTGGGGAGGAAGGGTTCGCCTGAGTGTTTGAGCATCACCGAGCACGCTTCTTTGTGAGACTTGCACGACAGGACATTGGCTGGAGAAAGGGGTTTGCTGTGTGTAACTGTTACACTGGTTCACTGTTTAATGTTTGTTTCGAAGAACTGCACCGCCTCCGGCTTTGAAGCATTGTTTTTACTATAGGAAAGGAACGATTTGAATGACATTTGCATGCGAGAGACTGCGTTTGATCAGATTTTCAAGCCAGGTGTGTTTCTGCGCGCGGCTGTTTATTTAAGCGTGTGTGTTTGTGCGCGCGCACGCGTGAGTGAGAAAAAATTTGACCGCTCTTCTTTACAACAATACTTGTATGGTTGGTCACTTATGCAAGAGAGTTTTGCTTTCTTTTGGTATCTTATGCCGTTTCCACTAACAGTCATCGGTCATCGGCATTAGACAGCCAGGCATGTAATTTGACAATGATATCTGACGTATTTTCTATTTATTAGCGATATGCATGAGTCATAATAAAAACAATTATGTGAAAGGAAGTACACATCAATGAGTTGTATTCATTTGCATATTGCGTATTGCCAAATCATTGTGTAATTGTTTGATTTAAAGTGTGGTTTAATCCACGGATCAAGGTGTGGCAGATAAAACGTTTCTTGTAACCCTGCTTTCCTGACGCTTGAAAAGTCTGCTTCTTAAGTCACACAAACAAGCACTGTAGTCCAAAAAAACTACATTAGTTAGTTGTTAGTTAGAAGTTGTCAATAATAAATAGTTTACGTGACCACACGGGGCGGGGTCTTGCGCCTCAGTGGCCGAAACGTGATACGTGACGTCCCATTTTCTTGTGTGTTTACAAATTGAATTGGATGTTAATTACAACCACAGCCGTGTTACTGTGTTAACTAAGCAGATATATCTGTGGCTGGCCCAATTTCTTCTTCTTCTAAGCTTCATTATTCATTAACTATAGATTGTTGTAGCTTAACCAATAAACCTCCCATGTTGCTGTCAGATTTACAGAGGTCCACTTTTCCTTCAGTCCTTGAGGAGCCTTGCAAGATAGGCAGAAGTCCAAGTCACGACAGTGGCTGAGGTAAAACGTGGTCACGGTATTGAAATGAAATGAATGACGCAGTGATAATCCAACACAGCAGGTTGTTTTCTTTATTATGGTTTCACATTATTTTAACGTGAGACAACAACTCTTAATGCATATAAAGGGGTCCAGTCGGCATGCCAAAATGACCATACAGAAATGTTTGGCAAGCTTTCTGTAATTATGCTGAAGCCATTAGAGGAACAGCTGAGAGAAGCATCTAATATGCTTCTTATGAGCAGAAAAGCATAATACATTTAATGCTTCTGAGATGGAGGATACAACATAAATCTCTATTCTTTCTCATAGAATGACACTTTGTCTTTAGGATCCATTAAATCAGAAATGGACTTGTGTGGCTTTTAGTCCACAAGCTTTAAGGCCATCTAATATACTTTTAAAATATTCCAAAATGAATCTGTACATATGTAGGATAGAGTCTGAATAGAAAGTATTGATCACCTGCACTCAGGAACATATGCCATATGTCTTTACCTTCTTATTTTGTGTTCTGGTTTGGTTGAGAAGTGTGAGGTTATGTGCATGTGGTCATGCTCGGTGTGTTTTCCACATTATGACCGTGGTCCTTTCACACCCACAAACAAATCTTCAAATCCTCAAATGGAAATACTTTAAAATCTGTCAGCAACAATCCCATGTAGCAGCCAGGTTGATTGCGATACTGACGTGGCAATCTATTTTTAGGTCTTTAGTTTTGCTACAGGTCAACAGATGTTGCACATTGGGTGTTTTAGGCCAGGTTCAACACAAGCCATGTGACTGTATGTCTGAAAGCATGTGTTTGGGCACAGTGTGTTCACGTTCATTCAAACATTGTGCTTTCAAATTTCAAGGATGCTTTAGAGTATTGAATGACATGCCCGGCACAGTGAATCCATTCTGCACAACGGTACGTGTTTTCTCCCGCTGCAAGGGGCTAAAGCAATGTTTGCACATGGAAATCTAGTGGACAAATATATTTACAAATGCATGAAGGCTTAGATTGAGGCGCATGATTTTAAATTTGTTTTTTAGCGTAGAGGTAAATATAAGCTGATCTAAAAACAATAAAAGCCATGGAAAGTCACCACCATGACGAGTGCACAAACACGTGTGTGTGATTGTGTGTTTGTCTGTCCTGGCTGATGTTGGCAGTGCTCTTTGAACAGACTGTGTGAACATGTAGAGATTAGATGTCCTCTGCTGTTACACGGAGAAATATGAATACAACGAGAGACAGGGATTTGGGTTTTGTTCGGTTAATCTGCCAAAGCAGTGCGATATGCTCGGGTTTGTGTGTCGTTGTAGGTCATTTACAGAACATTGCTTCTTTGTTCAGCTCTGGTTTTAACACTACCTAGCCAAGCATCCATTAATAGATTGGCAGGCATTTTGTGATGTGATATGTTGTTTTGATATACGGTAAGATCACTTTATTTGTGTGGTGATGATGATGTGATCATAACAATAATCATGTGAAAGTTCAGTAGTTTAGAAACTATAGTACAGATGTCTAAGGGCAATGTTGCCATGATGTCAGGGTGTTCTAGACTAGGGTGTTGCTATGTGGTTGCTAAGCAGTTTTTGAAGTGGTATTTCTAGGTGGTGGCTTACTAGCCCATTTCAAATAATTGCAGCCCTATTGATTATCCATCCAACCATCACGCATCCAACAATATCTCCTGCAAGTACAGAGCAACTTTACCCTGCAAAAATCTGTAGTGTGTTATTAGGTCCCATGGTTTGCTTTCTCTGTACCTCCAACTCTATTTCAGGATTGTGGTTGTGGGAGAACCTCCAGTTAGGAGTCTCGGCCCAGCAGAAAGACGCCGGTTGTGGGCGTGCGCTCAAGGCCGTGACTGTTGTTAGATTACAGAGAGCGCTTTAGTTCTGAACCGCCCTAATGCACCCTTACACGAATGGGGTCTGTCATTACCTGCAGGACACGAGCTGACCTCAACCAGATGAGAAGCTTTTCTGAAATGTGCATGTGTGCAGGTTGGGTATGGAAATGTGCGTTTGTGCACATGGGTGTTTGGAAACATGAAAGGATGCTTAGGCCATATTTGAAAATGTATATTTATTGTATAAGATGATAAAACAGGAAACCAGGTGGATCTGATAGCAAACTTTTTCAGTCCTTACTTTACTTAGCTAATTTACTTACAATTGCATGTAACCAGCTCGACCCAAGGTGATTCTTAGTGGATGTTTAAAGTGCTTTGTATCTCAATTTTAGTAGTCAGGTTTACTGTGTGACCTACCAGACTAATTTACTGTAAAATAGTTTGCTTTAAAAAAGGAAACAAAATAAAAACATTTTAGATTTAGTGTAAAATGGCATTGAAATGTTGTTTTATGACATTAAAAATACTTTGTAGAGCCATACTTTGTGCGCATGTAATTAAAGGAACTCTTGCTTTTATAGTAAGTAAAGTAGCAGTTTTATGCATCAAGGACATAAGCATGTTAATGTGGGTTGCGGTGGTGCCAGGCAGCAGGAGATGCTATTGTAGGTGCTCATGTGCTGTCGCAGAACTTGTTCTGATCAGCAGGAGAAAGAAAAGACCATGTGGACCGTCTCCTTCCTGCTGGGTCTCCCTCTCACCTCTGTTGGTCACCTCTTTTTCCTCGAGTTTTGGGTGGTTTCCATGGCGACAGTTCTTGTATGCCCCCCACCTCCCCCTTCTGTACTAAGCTCTAGGCTGTGATGTCTCTGTTCATCTGTGATGTGATAGGAGCTAAAAGATCATGTACTACTGTGTCTCTGAGCACTGCCCGTCTCTAACTTTCTGAAATATGTGAATATATATATTAGTAACTTTATTTTCAGCATGTTTACAAAAGTTCTGTCAAGTATTTCCATGATATATTCAAATGAATCAATGTTCAGTTGAAGCATGTACTGTAATGTTCTAGTTAAGTGCTTGAACCAAAAAACGAAATAAATAAGCTACATTTTAATATTATTCATCATATTTACTATTAGCCATAATATTACGATGTATATGTTTGTGAATGAACTAATAAGGATTGGATACAAATGAATCTGTTTAAAAACATTTGGATGAAATGTTTCATTGTGGCTTGTTGCGGTAGGTCTTTCCTTTGTTTAGATGATGCCATGCTGACTGAACACTTACATAATGACCCAGCAGATCTAGCAGAATAGCAGAGACAATATATAAATAGCGTACATGGCGCATAAATAATCAGTAGTTTTCAACCTAAGCAATACACCACAAATCAATGCAAAACTTAAATCCCTAGAGCGAGAATGGATTTGAATTTGTGATGCGTTTATTGTATTTTGTATTTTTTGTCTTCTGTCATACATTATGTGTGCTTTAGAAGGCAGGTCAGGATTTATTGATTTTCGAGTCTTTTCATTCAGCACAGTTGTCCAAAAGCAATTTGTATTTGTGGGGATCACTTAGAGTCACACATACAGATGAAAAAAGAGAGCTAGAGAGAGTGAAACAGGTGGAGTAAGACAAACGGGAAAAATGACAATAGAGAAAATGTTATTGGTTCAAGAGTGCTAGAAACAGTATGGTACATCTAGTAGTGGAAAGGGTTTGGGTTTGCATGTGTGTGTGGCACCGTATTGATCTGGCATGATCTAGATTTCAGTGTATATTTAGAGCAAACGCCCTGTAGACATGGGGGGCCCATATGGGCCAATGGCCCAGAGCATGATGGGTAATACTGAATCATCATCATAATCCTCTGCTGTCATCTCATAAGCCAAATGATCTCTGTATAACAGCCTTAATTCATTCATAAACTAACATGCATATGGATAAATCAAATGTTTTAATCATTGTTATTTCCATTGTTGAGATGACATTGATGTGGAAATAAATGGGATGAATAGACATTCAAAAAAAAAATGTTGGAAATCAAACATAGACCCCTTTAACACTGACATATAAGCAAAACTAGGCAAAGATGCATTAAGCAACATTTCAGCTGACATTGCACGTTTTAAATGTCAACAGGAAACAGGGTCATAGTTGAATTACAGTCTTGTGACTCATGTGACAGAGAGCAAAAGTGCCCATAGTTAAAAACAGCTATAGACCAAATGTACAGTATATTCATGCCTGTTTTCTGTTTCCACCAAGTGCACAGTGAGAAACATCTAACATGGCCATTTTAATAGCACATTGCCTCTCATTGGCCATCCCACACACATCGGCACTCAAACAATCTTCTGTCTGTCTTGCCCCCGGATGCCACTCAATCTCACAACCGCCCGCACAGTAAAAGCACTCGTCACCTTGTGCAACCAGGTGTCAGGGAGTCTGGCTGAGTAATGGTCGTGCCACGCTGAATGAAAGCGCTGGCAGAACCACACTGAGTTAGGAAGAAAGATAATTGTGATGATTGTTCCGGTAATGACATGAAATCATTCTAACTGCATTTAAAATCTGATAAGACGCAGTTGAGGGTGAAAACTCCACTGAGTGGTGCAAACTACTCTGCAGTTGGCCTGAATTCATTAGTTGTGTTTGCTTTTGGAATATTACTTAGTAAACATCATCTGATTTATAAATCTCACCTGGCTGACTTCTACAGATGAATATTTTAGGAGGGACTCAAGGGGACTGTAAAATATTTTAGAGACCTGTGGTTTCTTTTGTTTTAGGCTAGTATGTAACCTAGAAACATTCTAGTAACCTTTTTGCAATACTCTTGCAACCACAAGCAACGCAGATAAACACGTTTCCTTCCAAAACGTCTTTGTTAGACAGTTTTAATTGCTGATCAAAATAATACTGCAATCCGTAACTTTCACCATATGGCTATCACGGTTTGAAACATAAAATTGCAGGTTACAGTTTTTGTTCATGTGTCAACTAATTTCCTACAAAATCATAATTTTTGTGCAATTTGCACAATAACTAATCTTTGTTTTATAACCACAAAAAGTTGCAGCTATAAATGAGGGATTATGAAATATCTGGCAGTCATAATCCTTCCAAAGAGGTGTTACATTGATTAGCATCTGAAACATGATTTATCTACAGTGCAGAGAAAGTGACATTTGGTCTTGCAATGGATTAAATTATATGAAGTGCATTTTGTCTATGCAATTAGCCCATACTGGATCTCATCAGTGTGAGAATACTCAGGAGAGGCTTGCAGGAATTTAGTCATCTTATTTAAATTTGTGTCTAGGGCTAAATGAGCTTTCTAGAGTTTCATTATCACCTTGCATGAAAGAAGTGTTGTCATTGTAAGATTTGAAGATATGTGCTTGGTTATTGTTGGTTAAGTGTACTTTATATAGAGAAGTAATTAGTCCAAAACAACATTGTACAAATTCTGCATTGCTTTCGTTTTCATCCCAGATGTGAACTTGATGTGCGTTATTATCTGAAAGATGCGTTTTAAAGATGTTTTATTTGGTGTTTGTACGTTAAAAGTAAACCACAATGCCATACAGATGCATTTAACATACATTTTGGAAACAAGATAAAAAAGAAATATCTATTGAATAAATGTAATTGTGCAGTAATCTTCACAATAAAACTAATAAATAGTGCTTGTTTAAAACTGTAACATTTAACATATTTAAAATGCTTTTTGAATCACTATTTAAAGAACTGAAAAGTTGTCGATTAATTGAATGTTTAATTTGCCTTGCAAATGGAAAAATGCTTCGGAAAAGTAAATAACTTTCCTCTGACAGCTCAATATTTAATAATTGACAAGGCTCAGTTTAACAGCATGAGATTAGTTTTATACCCATAATGTACATTTACATGTGGATCTGGTGGCATAAATTCCACGTCTTATCTTTGTGTATGTTTGTGTGTGTTGTAAGGGTCCATTGACCAGACTGACAGACAACAGTAATACTGTTCATGAGTGAGAGGAGAGGAGTCACCATGGCAACAACTCCCTTGAGTGTGCTTAGTGCAGTGTCACTCTCTCACTCTGGTGTACACACACACACACACACACACACACACACACACACACACACACACACACTAGTTAAGAATTAACATTACCTAACTTTTCCAGGAAATTAAAAGGCAAGACTAGAATGGAGAATAGAGAGGTGAAAGATATAAAGATAACAATGTGTGAGATTTTATCTCACAGTATGTTTTATTAAAAAGTCCTTTTTCTGGACTTTTTAAAGAACTTTTTTGAGTCAGATATCAGATTAAAGGTTCGTTTACGCTAAAGAACGCTATATTTATTACAGTTTCGCATTTTAAATGCATGACTCTTGGCTGTCTGTGTTTCATCATTCATTTTAAAAAAGTGATCCCAAAAATTTTGTTAAAGGTATAGCATTCCGCTATTTAAAACGTTATGTAAACTATGAAATAAAACTAGCATGACTCGTAGTGTACCAGGCCTTAAATTTGTAACCTTTACCCAATTTTAGTTGGAAAATAATCAATTTTGTCTATGCAGATTTGATGTTGATAAAAAAATTTAAATGATCAAAATCAAATCATTTCTCATGTGTTTTTGAGAATTTCAGGTCCTATTATGTTTCCTGTTCAGGAAAAGAGCCCTTCAAACAATCTCTCTTCCTTCCTTTCATGCTATCTGTCTCTCTTACTGAGGGCCATTAATAAAGAACCAGTAAGAAAGATGCACAGTCTGGCTGATGGGTCTAAATCGATCTTAGAAGTTACCGGATACACAACCAGCCCCTCATGTACACTTATCTACTTTATAGCACACACACTAGACAACATAACATAAATCAACAGAAATTAAGCTTAAATCAAGTTGTGGATTTAACATAAAATACAGTCACAGACGTTAATGTGGAATTTCTCTCTTTCTGTCTCCATCCTCATGGGAGAGACTGTGATCAGTATTGATTAGAAGGTGAAGGATTTGAGTTTAAACAGATCTATAGTCGAGTCTTTCTAAACAAAGCTAGCTAACAGACATTCATTTCGTTTATTACCTTGATTATAGTCTCCTGGTTAGTCCTGGAGCAATATTGGCCCTCATATGCAAGTCATTGAAGGCAGATATAACATTAAAGTGCCCACACAAAGTAAACACAGACGGGGTAGAGCTGATCATAACAACAGATATGTCTCCTGTGTTTCAACACATTCAACACATATCTCCTGTAGCTTAAGGAGAATGACAATAATTTGTTCACACATCTGATTTAGGACTTGATGTCAGTAATGTCATTTTGCAAGTGATCTGATTTGGTTTGTAATTAGATCCATCTCAGTTGCTATAGTAATATATCAAGTGCCAAAAGACTTTCTCATACAACTGAGAGATGAGAGCAAGCTTTAAATGTGTGTGTTTGTGGGTGACCTGAAAGCTGCGCAGAGGTTGGTTTGTGTGCTGTAATGCGAGTTCATACAGCATGCACAGCTGCAAACTACCACACGTCAATTTGCTGCTCTTCCTTTTCCTGTTCTTGAACGCTGACAGTCGTTTGACCGCTCAAATGCTTACAGCGGGCTGTCAAAATCAGCCCTCTCAGAAAACCTCTACGCCGCCGGTTCGGCACAGATTAGGCAGCTGTGATGGATAAAACCTTGGAAATTATTACTCCACGGATTGGGTGTGTGTGTGGATGAGGTGAGTGTGGATGGGATGGGATTATGTGTACGTAACGCTTCGTGGTTGCTGGTAATGCTTATCTACTGTACTGTTATGAGCTGTAGTACAGCATGTAGTTTTATTGGCGATGTGCTTCGTGTGTGTGTGTGTGTATGAGTATTTTTAGAGTACTTTGTATGTAAGCACATGCTTTGATGTGCAGTGGGTGTACTTGCTGCTTCAACATCAAACAGTGTTTGCAACCCATTTTATAAGTAACATACAGTACTGTATTTTGGAGGAAAAATAGACGTTCAATAAGAAAAAATGTTTGCAAGATTGTTATGGAAGAGAGGGTTCGAAACAGCTGAGTGCTCGGTGACGTCACATGAAATGAAAAGTTGTTGTATATTTTGATTAAAGGTTATGAAACAAGTTTCATTGTAATATTTTATAGTAGAATTCTAGTCTAATCATGACAAACTATATATTGATGCAAAGGTCTAAGATTTAAGTATATATATTGAACACATTTTTATAACAATAAACATAAACTAAAAATACCAAAAATAGAAAAGATCTTTAAAATATTAGTTGCATTTTCATGCATATGCTCAATAAGTGCCGTGACAATTATCAGGTTAAAGTACGCTGTGAGCATCATTTCCACTGTACAATGAATGAATTGTAAAATGTGAGTAAAATCAATTTTGATTTCATGTTCAACTTTAAACTGTGTGTGTTGGAGTGTTTGTGTACTTACACAAACTCATTTAAAATCCCCAAAGCCCTATTATTTCTCTTTAGGGAGTTACAGATGATTATTTCTCGTCTGTCATTCACTGTGTCATCTTACCATCTGCCTGCTAACCCATCCTCCCCCTGGGTCAATGGGTCATAAGTAGTCCAGTCAACACCAGGAGAAGAGCTAAAAAAAGGTTTTATCTTTGGTTTTCATTTTTGTTTCCATCATTTTGTCTTGACATTAGGCCAAACTGTGAGTTCGATTTTAAACACAGTAAAAAATAGATTTTCTGATTGTGTCAAAGATCGACTTGCTCTGTTTGATGTGTGGTAATCTTTTGATGATTTATGTCAGGGTTCAGGAGCATCTGCTTCTTGAGTGGCACAAAAGGCAACCAACATCTCAACAGAAAAGAATGAGGTTGTGACTTTACAACATAGGTTACGTTTTTTGACCTTATACTGAAAAGATACTTTACACAGATAAAGCCTGGGCCGTATCATGCAATTTATTTTTCCAGATGAACAATTTTGGGGTTGCTTTTTTATAGCTCAGGAGATTTGAATTGAAAAAACACTGGCTGTCAAAACTAAAGGCTCTAAAAACAAAAAGATTTTACCACATCATTGAGTTCTCCAACATTCTTTGTTCAACAACAAGGCAAATTTAATTGGTATTTTCACATCACGAAGACTGAGAATATTCTTATCTTCTTTTCTTACAAATAATGGCTTTAATTGTCTCCGTGTGAGATTGCAGTCTAATCTTCCTCATCAATCCCTTTGTTTGCTTCTGCATGTTTTTTCTCTGTTTAAATCACGTGTCACAACCTGAAATCCAGCACCACTTTACGGAGCGACTTAGTTATCATATTTTACAGTGACACCTGCGCAGTGTGCCTTTTTAAATGCTAATTATCCTAATTTCTCCCTTTTGTTAAAATCAGAAGGTCACTTGGGATAATAATCCACATCTGGTAGACCTCTGTTCTGAATATCCTCTTTCTAATTGCACACCTTTGAATACTGAACATTTGTAAGGTCAACTGTATTTTACATCAGTTTATATTATATACAAAGAAGATTTTACAAATTATGTAACTAAAATAAAACCACAGATGCAAATGAAACTTTCAACAGCATTCTAACACAGCATTTGGTGCGTTCTATAAAAATTCATAATGATTTCAGAAACGTTTGAAATGTTACTAGGGTCCAATTTGTTGATTGCATATTATCCTTCACTTTCAGCTGATTGCCTGTGTATTTTGTTCCCCCCGCAGGTTCTGGCTGGTTCCCCCCGCTGACGAATACCTGCAGCTCTCCACGTTCCCGTGTCTGGAATATTCAGAGATTTTTTTGCTATCACCATGATCAGATTTTTCAGGAGACTGTAGCACCGCAGACCCCCAACCCTCCAAGACGGGCAAAGGCCGGGGAAGAAGCCCATCACATCCCGGATTCAAAGTCGGACCCAGTAAAAGAACCATGTAGTGTTTCTTTTTCCATCACAGGGGGGCGGGTTAACTTTGTAGTTCTTTTTTTGTCTTATTTTTTTAGTTAGGGGAGTTGGTACACAAGGTGAGCCAGAAATGGTCTTGCACACCTCTCCCTACCCCAGTGCCTTCCTCAGTTTCCTGAGCCGTTTGTCTTGGGCCTTTGTGTTCCCCTGCTTCTGGCTTTTTGACCGGTTGTTGGCCTCCTGTGTACCAACGACGCTAGAGAAACGTAGGCGCTCTCAGGATCCCTGTTCCTTTTTGGCATTGGGGGTTTTGATATCCACACCGCTCTACCTAGTGCTGCTACTGGCATCTTTACCTTTTGCCTTTCTCGGCTTCCTTTTGTGGGCACCGCTGCAGAGCATCAGGCAACCTTACGTATACTCCCACCAGAAACCCGACACGCATGATGTCGAGCAGGGTGCTGCAGCCGGCGAATGGCGTTCGCAAGGTCGCAGCTTTTGCTTCGGGAGTGCGAACGTTTGCCTGCTGCCAGACTCGTTGGCACGCTTCAATAATCTGTCAGACACTCAACGGCGGGCAAGGGAAGTGGGCAAGCGGATCCGCAACGGTGCCAGTAGACCCCAAATCAAGATATACATTGACTCGCCCACCAACACTTCAATTAGCGCCGCCTCCTTTTGCAGCGTAGCCACGCAGGGCTTCCGCCGTACCTCTTCTCTGGACCATCGACCTGAGCCTGCAGTCACCACTGAAAGCGAGACGGAGGCCTTAACGGAGTGTCCCGTTCACCCATCAGGAGGTACGGATTGCCCCATCCACAGCGCTGGAACCCAGAATTCGTCAGAGTGTCCCCTTCATCCCAATGGAGAAGAACATGCTCCAGATTGTCCAGTCCATCAGATTGCAGATGTAAACGCCTCCAGCGAGTGTCCGGTACATAGCAGTGTCACCCAAAACTCAGAAGACTGTCCTCTCCATCCATCTGGAGTGCAAATAAGTATCACCTCCCCGGATTCAGAACCAGGCGAGGCTGAAAAAGGAAACCATCAAGATGGGGATACGGGGAGCCTCGAAAGCCGCACAGCCTCCCGGGAATCTCTGGTTCGCTTTCACGCGGCCGACGGAGGCATATCGCCCAATAACACCCTTTCACAACATCGCACCTCAGTCTTCAAACGACCCGTTGGGCGCAAACGCCGCCACGGCGATGACGGCTTTGACCACGAGATCTCCGCCTTCTTCCCAGCCAACCTGGATTTCCTGTGTCTGCAGGAAGTGTTTGACAGGCGGGCTGCTGACAGACTCACGAGGCAGCTGCACCGCTACTTCCCCTATGTGCTGAGCGACGTGGGACGCTACGGCTGGAAAGGATGTTGCTCTCGGTTCAAGTTCTTGAACAGTGGGCTGCTGTTGGCCAGTCGCTACCCTATTTTAGACGCCCATTATGAGTGTTTCCCCAATGGCCGTAGCGAGGATGCTCTGGCTGCTAAGGGAGTTCTTTTTGCCAAGGTGAGTTTGTTATACTCTTTGCTTTGTTTACTGGGGTTGCAAAATATATAAATAAATTTTCATTGTAAAACATGGCTGTTTCTTTTAGAAGTTGTAATTGTGCTTTTTTTAAAAAAAAAGAATAGGAAACATGCATGTTGATAAATATGTAATTTTAGTTTTTTAATCATTTTTATATAATTTAAATTGATTTTGCTAACTTAACCTGATTTCGGATATTTAGTTGTTTTATTTTTCATCTTTTTTTTCTTTTGGGTATTTAAAAAATATTACTTTTTTATATTTATTGTTATGAAAATTTGTTAAATAAACAACATTTGTTGTTAATTTTTTTGTTTATGTTTATTGTTAAAATTTTGCTAAATATTTATTCTTTAGTCTTAGACTTTTCCATCAACACATAATTTGTCATAGAATTTAGACTACGTGTATAGTGAAATACCTAAAGTGTTTCTCCTGAGGAGAAGTTTTAAAGCAATATTTATCATATAGGCCCTATTACATTTTCCTCCCTGTCGTGCAGCCCTTGTTTACTCCAGATAGCGTTTACTATATACCATCACTTTTTTTACACTTTGCATATCAAAGTTTAACGTACAATATTACCCCTGATTAAACATTTTTTCATTTGTTATGTAGAGCAGGGCTTTTTTAAGCTACATTAATCCAGATAAATTTGATAAAGTCATTGGTGGCTTTCCAGGAGCGGATTTGAATAGCCCTCAAATACAGTATGTTGAAATCAATCTGTTCCACCCCTAGACCTGCAACAGAAAAAGAAATGTTTAATTTACACAAAACTTTATTTTTATATCTAATAGTTGGAGACGTTAGAGTCCGTCTTTAAAGGTTTTATGACACATGTTCCCTGTAGTCTGTAGTAGGACTGATGGTTAAAGTGAACACAAACAGTCTGAATAATTTACAACTAGTCCTTTGTAGCCCAAAGGGTCTGTTTGAAACACTCATATATCATGCCTTCAGAAACGCTCGCCCTCCTCTCACCGCTGAAGCTTGGTCGATATACAGTGCAGAAGTATGCTGGATTATATACGTTCCTAATGGGGCTGTGCACTTATACTAAAACCGTATTATAGGTTTACTCTGAAACAATATTTTATGTTTGTTACAGTCTGCCTCGTTTGCTGTTGATAGTGTTCTCAGGATGAGCCAAAGATTATGATGCATTGGGACACAAAGCTGTTTATGTATGGATTATATGATAGATTATGAATTATGGCAGTATTAAATTGCAGTGATGAAAGTCCAAGCAATCATTGTGACACATACTCACATTGAAGACCTACTGTACATACTATATATGTGTGTACATTTTACTGTAGAAAATTATTTTTGAGTATTTTTGTCTTGTTCATTTATCAAATAAGACACATTTACTTGAAGAAAAACTTAAGTGTATTTTGTTTACACTGTTGGCTTTTTTTTTGTTGAAGGATTTTTATATACAGTATTTCTATACTATTTAGATACTGTATGTTAACAAGGCAAAAATACTCATCTAAGCGAATGTTTATTTGTAATAAACCCTTGTAGAGTTATGATGAGATTCGGCTTTTAGGGTTCAGATAGCATTACTCTTTCAGTCCTTTAGCCGGTTCTGGACATGATCCAGACCAGATCTGCTTTCCCTTCAAAAGGGTAAGAGGCCAGTCATCATTGTATGTCAAACAAAGCTACTAAATACTATCTCTGTGGGTGCATGAGGGGCTTGTTAAATATTGAATGCTTTACACAGAGAGACAACAAGTTAATGCCTTTGGCCTGTACAAGTGCTTAGTAAAGATATTCTTACTTAAATTGACGTTCAATCCATTCAGGCTGCTTTGACTTAAGTTATTGACTCTCTTTGGATACATCTCAATGGTCTTGCCCTCTCATTTGTTTACTTGTAGCCTTTGAACTATCGAATAAACCTGCGATCCAGTCCTGAATGTTTCAAAAACAAGAATACAGTTACTGTTCGTTTGACTGCTGTGAAAATCCCAATAGAGTCTGGCAATTGGAGCAAAACTAACAATAATTAGCTAGGAAGCTCACACTTCAGTTCTTTATGAAAAATAAAGATGTCTTTGGTTTTAATTAACACAGTCAGAAAGGAATGCGTGAGTCAGTGTTTTTTTTTTTCTCTCATATGCTCCCAACACAATGAAACCACTTTTGCATACAGAAGCTTCCTAAGCTACAAGATAACTTAGTATAAATTAGTTAAAATACATTTGAAAGTGTACTTAATAGAGTTTATTTAGAAAGTGTATTTAATCTAAAAATAACATTTAGAGTCAGAGAAATATTCTTTAATATTTTCATTTAGAAACATGCTAAAAATAATGACAATAAAAATAAAATTTAAAGAATACAGCATTGAATAGAATAGAATAGTGCCATACAGCAGTATTAAACAAAATATTTCACTACTAATGAAGATTAAATTGAATCTGTGTATTTTTAATAGAATAATTTAAATCTCTAAAAATGCAAATTTTTATCACACTGCTAAAAAATGTACAGTAGGTTAAAGTAGTTAGTCACTAATATGCTTTCTACCCCACTGGCCCACTGTTGTTGACAGGTGTTATGGGTAATAAATCCTCAGCCTCTATTACAAAACCAGATGATTTGAGAGGGAATTCTGGTAAATGAATGAAGGGAGGCAGAAAGAGGGGGTGGAATGTGTATGAAATGGAGATATTAATTAAAAATTCTTCCCATAGGACTGAATGGCCGTCTAATTAAAGCCTTTCGGTGTGCGTGTTCAGCCAGCTTCTTATTATTCAAGAGCCCCCTGCACTCTCAACGTCAAGGGTTAAACACAAGATTATTGGAACATTTACTTCTAATTATTTCATGCTTGCTGGATGGATATAAGAATGTTTGCTTAGCAACAAAGCATTCAACATTGAATAGAAGCGTCTCCATGCTAAGTCTATATTTTGGTTTCTATATGTACAGTGTAAAGTACAACTTATTGGCCTAAAATCATGCTTTATATATACCTGTAGCTATATTTTAAACTTCAAACATCTCCAAAAACCTTTGGTGTAGTACATCAATCATCGTTGTCTTTTAGCAGTAAGAGGACCGTGATTGCCGGTCAACTGCTGTGCTCAGCTCTATTTAAAAAGCTTTGTTAGTATAAAGCACTAGCAGTCCAGCTTTAGTCATGTCTTTGCTTTCTGTAATATCAGCTCAGCATTCAAGCTGCCAGTGGATTAGACCAAAGAGAGGAAGTTCATTAGACAATCAATCTCTCTCTCTCTCTCTCTCTCTCTCTCTCTCTCTCTCTCTCTCTCTCTCTCTCTCTCTCTCTCTCTCTCTCTCTCTCTCTCTCTCTCTCTCTCTCTCTCTCTCTCTCTCTCTCTCTCTCTCTCTCTCTCTCTCTCTCTCTCTCACACACTCAGGGCAAATAATCTTTAACCTTCTAAGAGATCCCTTAAGCGACAGGCAAAATTCAATTAGCACACTGTTCATTATCACTTATTGCATGTATACACAAACGAACACATGCGCTCACCTACACCATGGCCCAGATCAAACGTTACGCAAGGCCACAAAAACACTCTCACACATGCGGCAGACACGCAAAACAATTCTGCCCTCTGAGCTCTCCGCCTGCACCGGTCTGTCAACGCAAACACACGTATTTAGTGAAGCATGGAGAAAAAGTTTGAAATATTCATACGCAAGGATGCAGAAAGAGGAAAAAAAACAAGAAAGTGAGCTAGGACCACAGGCAGACTCTCATTAACGTGATTAAATCTACAAATCACTCCTGAAAAAAAACAATGACATTTATTATCGCACACTGCTGAAATGTAGGTCTTGCGTTTTGTGGAGACTGACTTTAGGGGCTGTGTTTGGAAGGAGGTGTAGAAATGGGTGCTTGCCGTAATGTAACTCTCAGCATTTTGTATTTGAGTCCTTGTGGGGAATGAGCCAATGAGTAAGTCATTGAATGATTTACACTGAATGGACCGTCTGGATGAACAGAGGGTACAGAGACTCTGGAAATGATGGAAAATACAATACAGAAAGCCTGCAGTAGAGAAAGTGTTACATTCAGTTACAAATGCCATTGAAGAAATGTGTTTTTAGCAGTCAGTCATAATTCATTCTGGAAGCGAATATTAAAAATATTATTTAGTTTTATTCTACATTTTTAAAGCTTTTTAACCTGATAACTGTCACTGCGCATATTGAACATCAAAATGCACTGTTTATAGATATTTTTTAAACATATTTAATTCTTTCTTTTATTATAGTATTATAGTATTTTTTTTATAATTCTTTTTATTTATGTTTATTGTTATAAAAAAGTGTCAAATATTTAAGTCTAATACTTTTCCGTCACTATATAGTTTTATACATGTGAATATAAATGAATATATAATAAAAGATAAATCAGTAAAAAGACTAAGAATACACAATATCAAAAACAGCATACTATTAAAACAATAACAAATGTAAACATTTTAAAGAATGATGATAAAGTGACTAAAGGAATCAGTGTAGAAAAAGAATAGCGAAAAAGCAAGAATTATTCTATTATAACGCTTAGATATTGTAATGCTTTGTAATTGAGTACTGGCTGTGCCAGAATAATACAACTATATGAGCAGGTGTTTTGAACAGCTCGGAGGTGTTCATGTTGTGACTGTAACCTTTTAACACGGTCCCCAGACAACCCATGGGCAGATAAAAGGAATCCAGAATGTTATGACAGAAGAGAGACGTGCTGACTGTCAGAGAGATAAAAACAGAGCTCAGGGGTGTCGGCAGCACTTCATAAATCATTTTGCATTTCGGTTAAAGTTTTGATAACATTTCTGTCTCTTTTTGTTCTCTTTCTCTTTCATCTCAGGTGCAGGTTGGACGCTCTGCTCAGGAACAACGGGTTGTTGGATATATCACATGTACTCATCTGCATGCTATTGAAGGTGGGTGACAATGGGAACTTTATGTTTGGTATTTAGTAGTGTTTGCTATTTATAAAGATTGACTTTGTTTTTACCAACCAGATAATAAAATGAAAAGTCTATTAGATGTGCCATATCTAGAAACTTGAATCTGAAATGGGGTCAGGGTTTGTGGGAACAATATGACCCCAAAAATATATTAAAAACCAGACGCACAAACCCCCCCCAAGCTTTGACTTGTGATGCTGACCGATACTGACATGTTCGTCCGGATCTACTGCTCGTGTTAGCACACATCCGAGTGGATTTCCACATAAAACAAAGAAAGAGAGATGTCTCACAATGCACATGAAAGTCAAGCAGTGCTTATGTGTAAATGTGTCCACTCTCTATTCTTCTTCACATGTACATGTAAATCGCCACTTAACACACAGCGTCCTGTGACATCACTGCATGTTGACCCCTCTCCACTCCTCTTCCCCGCTCAGATTAATCAACGCGTCCCGCTCGCCCACAGGGTCCCCGTTCCCATGGCGACCGGCTCTCGCCGATCCTGGCGTCAGCCCTATTTAAAGCTCCCGGTCTCCAGCGCTCATTTTTTACGAAGACGTTCTTGCTATTCCGGGATCCACCTACGCTTCTGTGTCTGCCACCCGTTCTAATTATAGAGCGAGGACTATTTCAGGAGCGTAAATGAAACATAGGGGAACGGGGCATGAGGATAGAGAGACCTGATTATGTTATGGATGATGTTGGACAGATATGTTTATAGAAGGAGGCAGTGCTGTCTCTGGATATTCTCAAGCACTTGTTTTCTCCTGTCGGTGCGCGTTACAGACTTGGAGCGCGGAGGTGGAATTAAGTTTTCCCACTGACATACACACACACGTATATGAGGTTTCTTGCCTAGAATATATTTTTGCTCTTTTATAGCCGACCGTACTCTATGGAGATCTCAGTTAAGGTATAACTTTGTTTTAGATGATAAAATTAAACAATTATGACATGAGATAAAACCCATACCATGCAATAATAATATGCAAATATTATCATATTCTGAATGTACTATTTTTGACCCTGTCTATAAAAACCAGGCTAAAGTCTTAAAATCAAATTATAAGATTACAAGCATCAAAGTTTGATTTTACATATAAATAACACTATGATTTTAATCCTTGACATATCTTTACTTAGTCAATATTAAAGATATCAAAGTTATATTTTGACAGAATGTTCTTTACATTATGTAGGAAAATAGTAAATCACAAAAAAATGACTTTAGCTAGCTTTTCATAGGCAGCGTCACATATATATTTAATACTTTCCTGTTTTTGGTTATCTTTTCTTCATGTAATCTGCTTTGAAACAATGCAACATTGTAAAAAAAAACATTATACATTTGAAAATTTAATTTCCAATTCAGTATGAAATGATATGAAGGATCAACAGTTTTAAAAGTGATTTTACTTTTTCTAAATTCATCTGCCTCCGACAGGCCGAGATGGCAACGTTACAGATCGTCTCCCCCGTCTGCATGCTTCTCTGCTCTTATGCGCTTTCTATTTATTTCCACTTTGGTCTCATTAATTCTTCACATCTGCCATGCAGAAGATCCTCAGAATGAGTCGCGAGAATGTGATAAACCGTAGACACCTTGGCGCGGCGCTACTTCATTATCTTAGACGGAAATTAAACCGTGCCACACAAGCAGTGTGCTCTTTATTTAATAACGTCCTCCGTAAAATGGAATTTGTGCATTTTATTTGATTTTGTTTCTCGGTAGGTATGGTTTGTAAAAGTCTCTCCCTCTCTCAGGTGATTCGTCTGTGAGATGCGAGCAGTTAGACATGTTGCTGGAGTGGGGCTCGGAGTTCAGGAGGGTCACCTCAGGGTCTGCAGATGAAGAGAAGGTTCTGGAAGATCAGGTGGCGTTTGACGTCGTACTCGGAGACCTCAACTTTGACAACTGCTCCTCAGGTAACAGCGTTTGTGCCTGGTCAATGTTTTAAAATAATGAAAAATGTATTTTAAAAATGTATAAAATGGCAACAGAAGCAGTATGACATCATTGGTCAAAAAGAACTACACTTTTGAATAATACAAAATGATTATTTTGGTTATTTTATTATTATTTCTCTGTCATTTAACACACTTTAAGTTTGATAATTAAATTATTATGATGGCATTGAGGTTATTTCTCATCCAATCAGATTTTAGGACAATTTCTGCTATTATGCAATTATTCTCATAGGGAACATTAGATTAGCTCTGTTTGACCAGAAGGAGGCAATGTAAACCTTTTTTTAAATGTCTCTTTCTCATACTGTTTCTGTTTCTTTCACTTCTTCAGAAGATAAGCTGGAACAGCAGCATTCTCTCTTCACTCAGTATAAAGACGCGTGTCGTCTCGGCCCTGGCGAGGACAAACCATGGGCCCTGGGTGAGTTTAACAACAGACACTACAAAAATGATATGAATTTATAAAGCATACGGCTTAATAAAATAGTATATTTTATTATTTCTTTTATTTATAATTCTTGCATATTACATTAACATATTTTGAAATACAAATATTCCGTAGTTTCTCAATTATATAAAATCACTTAAAATAGCTTTTTTATGGATGGAATATGTCACACCACCAATATAACTGAAATATCTTACAATTTATAGGCCCTTATACAGAATTGCTCTATCATTACTTGTAACTCAACGTTGCAAAAAGGGTGTAAGAACGTACCTCAGACAACTTTAAATTCAATGCATATTTTACCCAAAGACCCATGTGCCCAACTTATCCAACTTAAAACCAAGCACCCAGATGTCATCAAGAACATCTTCTAGCATGAGTTTTCTCTGAGAGTTTGGATAGGCCTCCATCAGAGCTAAAGTAGATGGCACACGCCCGTGCTCGCCGCGGTCGCACACAGATGGTGCACTAGTTGAGCTGACAGGGGACCACCGGAGAGCAGTTCTTGCTCAGCCCCGCTTCTAAAATAGATCTGAGGGAGCGAAAGGTTTTTAATGACACTTTACAGTTTTAGTGGGGTGCTGCGTGTGGTTGTGTTCCAGTTCTCTTTTATAGCACACCCTGTTTTTTCACTGTCCTCTGGGGTGCCAACATCTGAGTTTTTGAGTTTTTTGCCAACTCTGAGATTTTGTAACTGACCTTGTAACTGAAAAATTAGATGTTTAAAATGTCTTTTCCAAGTACTATTTAAATGGGATTCGCTTTCTAATGGAGGTTAAGTTACAGTTTTTATTATGATGTCTGTAATTACAAACAGGATTGAAACATCATTAACTAAAGAATTAAATTGAAGAGGTAATTGTTAAATTAAATGGTGAGATTAAGGAGGACTTTGCTGCGACAATTTTCTTTTTAAATAATGGTTATTTTACCTAGAAAAAAACAAGGTAATATCCATAATGAGGGTACATTAGGCAATCCAAAGACAAATGTAGCTTTAGTTATTCAGGAGAAGTATTACTGTACATTACTGTACATTATTGCAATTATAGCCATTGATATCCAGTCAGGATCACGTTTCATGAAGCATGCCCAATTTTGTTGATAAAAACAATACTGTGAAACAAACATAGAAATGTTAAATTCTGATAGAGCTTAAAAGTTAAAAACAATCCATATTTGGGCTTTTATATGCATGAAAACAAGAGGGTAAACCAGCTAATGACAGACTGATTTTGTCATTTTGTCATGAATTATAAGCCAGCCTTGTTTTAAAATCAGAAGGTCACACAAATTGTATACAGTACTCCCATGATAAAATTCCCCATGATGTTTTCTTTGGAAATCTTTAGAATTCAGCAATTAACAAAAGAACATCAGTCAGAAAGATCACCTTGATGAATATTGCCCTGTGGAAAGTACTGGAAGATCTGCATTCTTAAATCAGCGAAGCATTAAGAGCACAAAAGAGAGTCAGAAATGCCTTATGGTTATATATATCACAACTAAGGTTTGACTCATAGACTTTTCCCGTGAACTTATTTTAATGGTCTGTGATACCCCGGGTGGCCCCGCTGGGTTTAGTCTCCAGAGACGGCTCCTTAATGCAAAAAGATGTCATATATCTTGTGCATGAGTGACTTGCCAGCCTTTTAAATAATTAATACTGTCAGACTTTTCTTTTTAAAGTGTGTATAATACTGTGGATGTTAAAAGGGCAAAAATAAAATCTGTAATTTAGTAGAGATGTACTGTATGACTCAGATATATTCTCTATATATGTGTGTGTGTTAGTGTTAGTGTATCTTTATCTCCATCTTATAGACCAGGGGTCTTCAACTAAAATAGCTTGAGGTCCAGTAAATGAACTCTCCTCACCAGCCGAGGTCCGGACAATTATGTACTGCACATAAAAACATAAATTGACGGCTTTCGCCAGACTAAAGAAATTAGTGTAAATATTTGTTTTTATTGAACAAAATATAATTTTATCATGTATATTGAATAATGTCTCTTCATATGTATAAGCATAAATAATCCTTCACAAATCAATCTAATTTTAATCTGACTTTTTCTTCTGCTAAACACAAAAGAAGAGAAATGAGAAATGTGTCCATACAATGGAAGTCAATGGGAAATCAATATCTATAGTTTATCATTTAAAACATTCATCTGATGAAACATGCATGTTTATGTGACTTTCTACATATGCGTTTGTTCAGGTACACTGCTAGACACGAGCGGTCTATATGACGAAGAAGTCAGCTCGCCCGAGAACCTTCAAAAGTAAGTTGAACACATAAATACTATGTGTACCATACATATGCTTTGCGACCAGACACACGCAGTTATATTACATTTATCCAAAAGGGTCATGGAGAACGAAGAAGGAAGAAAGGAGTACTTGGTATTCCCCGCCAGCAAGAATCACTGTCCCAGCCAGAAGGGGCGTAAAATCCCCCTGAAGGGTAACGGCAGGAGAATCGACTACATCCTCTATAGAGAGGAAGGTCTGCAGCAGGACTGGAAAGTGGTGAGTTGTGAATACAGATTAGCTTCCCTTATAAAGTTCCTTATGCTGATACGACTAATTGTTTTTCTTTTCTGGTAAAGTGCTGTTTTCAGAATTGTCACATCCATAACAGTCCATGTCCTCCATAAATGAGCACATGAAAATTATTTGTTAAATCGTTTGTTGGGTATTTTTGCTTCTGGTTTGTGCATTTTTATTTACAGAAATCCTACAAAGTATGTTGCATCTCAAAAACGTGTGTTTACATCCATAACACATATTTCCATATTTTATAATAGATAACTTGTGCATAGACTGATATTTTTATCAACATTTATTAGTATTACATTTATTAGTACTATTAGTAATACTATTAGTTTTAATAAATGCATTCCATGAGAATTTATATTTCATGTTTTGGCGGAAAATGTTATGTCCGTAACATTGGAATTATCTTATAATTTTTTTAGGTTTAGGTTTACAGTAATACTTTTTTATCATGCAATACCATCAAAAGGTTCAGTATTGAATGACACGTTTGCACATTCAGTAAACCAATTATCCGCATGCAAGATCAACAGTAACAGCATCTCGTCCAACTTCTTAATGATTCATGGAGATATAAACGGGCATTTTTCTGTTACTTTAGCACTTATTCATGAATTGATCTATAACCCACTACAGGATATAGAGGAGTTCAGCTTCATCACTCAACTCGCCGGATTGACTGACCACCTCTCAGTGGCAGCGAGACTGGTAGTGTCCACTGGAGAAGAGGAAAGCTAGAATCCAGCCATAATGAAAAAAAAATCAATGCCACGGAGAGATGGAGAGCAAAAGAGAGAGCAGAGAATAAAAAACAGCAGAAGGCATTTGTCAAGCCTCCAGATGTCGGATGAGGGCCGAGTGATTGAGATGGTTGAGACGTCGTATAAAACGATTAATGACGGAGAGAAATCAACAGTCACGGTGAGATGACACGGACGCACGCGATCTGTTGTTGCCATGGATACGGATACAGTCTCACTCTCCATCTATCCCTGGACTGTGTGTGTTTACATCAGAACTGAAGAACAAATCGAATGACAGACTCACCTTTGCACTTTGATGATTTTCTCCGAGGCGGAGGAGATTTTCTGGTGCCATGACACGTTTGTTGCACGGGGCTCGTCGTCCTGTCACACCGTATGGAAAGGACATTGACTTCTGTGTTGTTTAGAGTTAGTCCACCATGAGAGAAGACACAACTATCCCTCAGCATTCTTCAAAAGACCTCAGCAAGTGTCTTCTTTTCTAACATCTTTCTAAGGTTTCTATGGCCTTGCGCCATCTTTTTAGGAATGAGTTTATATGCTGATGCACAACACTAAGTTGATCATAAATCAGTGACTGCTGGGATACAGTGACCAACACTGGAAGATTTAACCCTTGGATTGCCGGTAGATGCATGTTTTCTCGATGCACTGCCATGTTTGTCATGGCCTGCATGTTTGACATGAAATCCCCAGAAGTTATTAACAATCACCCCACAAACACACACACACTCATATACACACAACACTTTCCCTTTTGCAGTATTGCTTTGGCTCCATCACGGGAATATGGTGCCGTAAAGAGTCGCAGTGTTCACTGTTTACATATTTGAGCCAAGATGTTCGTCCCCTGAAAATGTTTACACGCTTATCGATTTCAGGCAACAGTACCAAAAATGGCTGATCTAAACTAACCCAGTTAAACCCAGAGAGGATCTATCTTTATTGCTTTTATACTGTCTGAAATTCTTGTTATACGTTGATATTATTCTTCCTCCTATTATTATTCTTATTACAATTGTTCGTAGATGCTTTTTACAAATGACTACATTTTCCATCATGCATTGATCTGCTTGTGCTATGGTAGAGGTTTACAGCAGCCTAGCGTAGAGCTCTGCCCTGTTTCAACCGGTAGACTAATTGACCAATCAACACGCTGATAAACATCTGTAGCCTTAGTTTAACCAATTACTAGACTGTGATGTCGTATGGTTGAATCGGAAATCAATCCCACACCCACCTGGCACTAATTTCTCATTTTCTGACCTTTGATCAGGTACATGTGCCATAACAATTACAAGCTGTACAAACCTTTATAAGGGTGTAATTTTAGGTCACCTAGAGGTAGTTTTTATAATAAGAGATTAATTGTTGTTACTATTGTAAGTGTTTATAATAAAAAAATACAGTAGCTTTAGAAAGTAAACTGCCATCCTCTTCAAAGACAAGTCTACCCCTTACACATCAGGGGTCAAAGGTCAGGGGTCAAACAGGGAGAGCTGTAGTTAAGATGCATGCAGTTAAAAAAAAACAGAAGCTTCACCAATTTTCACTCTCACCGCCGTCCATTAAGATCTTACTGTTATCTATATATTGTTTTCAATACTATACTTGTTTTTCGTTGTTTTTTGTTAAATCTTGAGGAATTCTGCTTGCTGTAAGCTAACGGCTGGTCAAGAAAAGAATGGGAAGGGAAAAGCTTTCTCTATGTCAGCTCTTTATAATGCATTTGGTTTTTATTAAAAAAAAATCCCTCTTTGATTCAAAGTGTGTGTTTGATTCTTTTTTTTATACACTTAAGATTTTTAATTTGTGTGTTCTTTGGGAATTAAATTTCTGACCAGGAATATAAAAATAATGTCTTTAAGCCAAATCTTCAGAAACAGATTGTATCAGAATAACCAGATTCGAGCCACATTACAGTATAAATTGTTTTACATGAAAAACTTTTGATCACAATTTGTAATACAAAACTTTCACTGTACACCTACTGTTTATCTGAAAATATGTAACAATGATGAGGAACATTCTTCGAAAGCAAAGATTACCTTCTTGAGTTGCAAAAGATTTAGAAAATGGATCTGGATTTTGCTAAATTTAATGAAAAAAATTTGGGTTTGTGTTGAAATCTTCAATAATATTGATTTTTAATTTGCAAACCTGAGCTCAGTTTGTGTCATTGTGAGGAATCTTATGGAGACATTTGTTTCAAAAGAAATATCTAAGATGCAGGAGACTTAATCAAACGTTTTCTTTTGGTCTCCTTTTAATCTCATTAATGTCTGAAAGAAATAATTGAGATCTTAAAAAAAATTTCATCTGAAGATTTTTTTTTCTTTTCTTACTCACTCAATAGCCATATATATTCCAGAAAATATTTCATTTTTATCCACTCGTGATTAACAAACAGTGATTAAATGTGGAACTATTAAACCTTGTGAAAATGCTGCGTGTTGGAACATTGTCTGCACACGTCTCCTAATACAAATGATGTCATTTGTCACCGAAAGAAGAAGTGATACGTTAACATTTTGGTTTCTTTAAACTTTCTTTTATTAGCTACAAATAAAATCATCCCATTTGTAATATATTTACTCTTAAACATCATGAGCATGGCAAAGTTTGATCAATATTGTACCTGCATACTAGCAGAATATGTGTGTTATGCATGAGTATGTTCACCTCATTTAACCTTCAGGTTATAAACCCGCAGGACATTATTTTTCTATCTAGATAAGACTAATAGCCAGAACCTGCTCTGCTAAATTCACCAACTCATAAGTGAAGCGTGAAGTAGATTTTTTACACTTACACAGTACAGTTTTGCTTATCTTAACACCATCAGTCCGTGTGCACATGGCCACTGTATATGTGACTATTAGTCATTTCTGGAGTGGGCTCTTGGCACTGTTTTCCTGTTTCTGAAATACACTGCATTAAAACATAAACATATGCATCTAAGAATATAACATTTTAAAAGGACTGAAACACATTTTTGTGTTGGCTGCCGTTTTGTTTTTTAATTTGATTAAATTAAAAGAGCGCATGAACTTGTGAGCAACATTAACAAGGCATATTATTATATGTATATATATATATATATATGTTCTAGACTACATTTGTCAGGGATAGTTCACTTATTATATCATCATTTATTCACCCTCCTGTCATTTTAAACCTGTATGACTTTCTTACTTCTGTGGAACACAAAAAAGATTTTTTTTGAGAAATGTGTTTTTTTATCCATACAATGCAAGTCAATGGGGGTCAGTGTTGTTTAGTTACCAACATGATTTAAAATATATATTTTTTGTGTTCTGCAGAAGAGAAAACTGAGGTTCGGAATGACATAAGGATGAATAAATGAATTTTTTTGTTGATCTATTTCCACTATAGCGTGGTGATGAATATGATATGTGTATTCTATATTCTAAGCCTTCAAAAAAGCAATTTTTCATTTGCATATTGAATTGTGATTGATTGCTCTGTCGTGCATATGTTTAATTATTTATGGCTGTCTTCATAGTGCAAAGTGACTATAGGTGTTGACATATTGGTGCAAGCAATGAAAAGAGGAGTATTGAGTGTCACAGAAACAGAGTTTGTCCCTGCTATACTCTTTGTAGCTACACTATTAGGTGGGTACAAACCATGTTTTACCATTTTAACAGGCTCTTTGAAGTGTATGCCCGTAAAAGTATACAATTTGAAATCTGCCATCTTTGCTAATAGTTGCTCAATTCTTCAGCCAGTAAAATGACATCATGATTGCTGATTGGATGATGGCACCGAATGCGCCCTGGCAGCAAACAGGCCAAATTATATTCACTCATTAGCAACAGGGGCTAATGGGTTCATGTTAACCAGCCAGATCATGACCTCTTGCATGGATCAGTGGAATTGTCACTATAGTAACAGAACTGTGCACATTCCCGTGGTGCCATCAGCCATTCAGTCCCTCATTGAAAGTCCCTGTAAAACGTTTCCCATGCATTTTACTTCACATTACTTCCACTAAAAGATATCTTTAGCTGCACAGGTTGTATATTTGTGAATCAGTAGGAATGTACCTTAACTTGCCTTACGTACTTCTAACAAACTAAAACCAGGAAGTGTCCTTTATAACACTGTGGAATATTTACAACATTCCCAGAGGCTTGCTTACAACTTATTTGCATATTGATCTTGTCTAAATGTGGCCTTGAAAAGGTCTTATGAAAGAAATACACAAGATTACTAATGCATGACTTCTGGACTGTTGTTAAAATGACATTTAAATTTAGCGGTATGGTAAGAGAACTGGATAAACAGCTGGCTTTTTAGGTTTTAAAGTTGAATTTCTATCATTAGTTCTTTGAATCAGTAGTAATGTGTATGAAACATTGTTAATTGGTCTTTTAAAACTGAATAGGGGATGTTTAAGGTCAAACTGTCCGTGTGTCTAAATAAGACATCAACGGTTAACTCGAGAAACGTGGCTGATGTCATTTGTCATGTGTTAATGTGGTTTTTAGAAAGAGGATGTGATACCGCTTGGGGCATTTGTCTCATCTAAATGTTGCACTGCAGGGTTTCTTTAAATATGTCCATAAAATTCAACAATAACATTTAGCAATTTTTAGCAATGGATTGGAACTATATTGTTCTGAAATCACAAAAACAATAATAATTTTGAATAATAGGAATATTATATTACTATCAAATCATATAACAATCAAATCATATTTAGTTTTGTAATATACGTTATAACATAAAGTAATGTAATATAATGTAATATTCTAAAAATATATTAGTAATAATAATAATAATAATAATACCATTGTTTTAATACTACAAATGTAAAAATTTTTTATCTATGCTTGTGTCATTCCAAAACTCATATTATTTCTGTTTGTGAAAAACAAAATGTAGAATTTGAAAAAATTACTTTCAAGTTCCACACTTAATACGACATTTGGACGATGACTTCAATATTACAAAATGACCTTTATGCTCTCTAGTACAATGACATATCATGTAGATCCTCCAGTGATTTTTTTTTTTTATTATGATAATGAAGTGAAAAAGGAACCGAAAGCAGTCCCTGAACACAACAGTGTTTTGTTTCTAAACAAGAAGACTTATGAAGGTCAAAAGCAAACGTGGGTAGACAACAGATACTGTTGGACTTTCTTATTGAGTGGGAGAATTCAAACCAAAAATCCCCCCGATGCAACTCAAGGGTTCTCCCCCAGACAGAATCTCTCTATAAAGACTGACAGGCGAGACAATGAGACACACAGAAGCAAGTTTAACTTGAGCGCTTCACCTCATCCAACTCTCTGATCATCCATTACAACACAACCACCATCATGACTATCTCTCGCTTTGTCATTTTCTCGGCAGTGGTGGTGTTTCTGGCCACAATAACAATCAGTGAAGGTAAGATGGTGGAGAAAGGACCAATGATATACTTTAAACAAGAAATTGTCACAAATGTAAAGCAGAAATAAAGCATTGCTTGTGTACTCTTCAGGTATGCGTGTTGGACCACAGAGATGCTGTTTCAGTTTTTTGGAGCGTTCATTGAAATCCAAACAAGTGATCGAATACAGCATGACAAGCCAGCAGTGCTCAAGAGAAGCTGTGCTGTAAGTTTAAAATACATCTGTGTAAAATATTTGTGTCTCTGTTGTTAGGGGTACCTTGGGAAACATACAATATTGAAATTATATTGTATGTTTCCCAATTGAATTGCATTGCATTGAAGTTCACATGTGGTTTATGAAACTCATGTTCTTTCTGTAGGTTAAAGACAGTAAAAGGTCGTCTGGTGTGTGCCAGACCCACCGACAAGTGGGTCCAGGACCTCATGAAGAACCTCGACATGATGCGCCCTGGGGGCCAGGGGACCTTGTAACCATGGTGACCTGCATCCTCCATCTCTTTAACTATTTTGGAAGCGTGAAACAAGTGTGGAGTTAGAAGAAAGAAAAGAAATCAATGCTCTCGCCGACAAACGCATTGTCACTAAATATTCAGCACTGAAGCTATGGATTCAACAATGCAAAGATGTACCTACAGGTCGTTTTCTTGTTGTTTCAATTCTTTTTTTTTACTTTTGGCATTTGTCCTACTAATATATTTCAGAAAAATGTTTACTGCTGCAAGTATCAGTATTTCAGTTTTATAATGAGCTAAATATAAATAAACAGCTCAAAGATAAAAGTAAATGTTTTTTCCATGTTGTGTCATTAAGCACAAAGCAATATGAAGTTTGCTATATTTTGTTTTTGTAAGTTTGCTACAAACTTACTCTATTCACAATAAAAAGTTGTTTTATTCAGAATTTTCAGAACGTTTGATTCATTTTTTTACTGTCTGGGTCTTTATGTGTGTACTAAAAACCCTAAAAAGTTGACTTTTGAGTAATGGGTCCCTCAAACCTTCACTTTAAATTCACTTACCTTGACATTAATTTATGTACTGAATGACTTTATAACACAAAGTATTGAAAGATTTCACGACTGACTCTATGAACCATTTAACCGTATTTTGTAGGTTAACAAGTTACATGAACTAAGATTTTTAATTTATGAAATTAAAATTTTTCATTTATAGTTGCTTGATTTGTTAAGTACACACAATTATTAGGGCTCACAATATTATGTTTGGAAACACTTTCTGACATTATCGGTGTGACGTACAATACAGCGGGTGACACATTTAACCACATTTATGGTTTGTGGATTTTGTGGTCATGTGTATTCCACTGCAAAAATTGAGAAGGTGCCAGTTGAAATATAAACCAAGTTTACTTCTCTTTTCTGCCTGTACGCAAATAAAATGCCATGACAATGGATGGAAACTTGAAAAAAGGATAAGCAAGATCAATTGTTTAATAATATAAGATATAAATGGTTTGGGGACTGAGAGGAGGAAAAGGTCAGATTCAGAACAAACATGGTGTTCCTTTCAATACAGGCAGCAAAGCCTTCATATTCCTCCGAGATGAGAAGCAATTTCTGTAAAAGTGGAACACACGCTGTGTCTAAAGCTGTTTAGCTGTTTTCCACTGATCTGTGGAAATGTTTTCTGTATGGCCAAAAATATGCAGACGAACAGTTTTAATGAACGGCTTCGGCTATTCCAGCTGTTTCTGGACAAATTTCAAAGCTGCAGCGAATCTAGGGAAATGTTTTACTTTGTGGCAGGTCCCTTTACTTTTCAGAAATGACAATGTGCCTGTGGTGGAATCCCATCAAAGCATTACATGTGCACTTTATGCCATATTTATAGGCCTAATGTGTCAGGCGACTTCCACATGTTGTTTACTGTACTTGCATCTTGGTAATTAGATTTCAATTATATGCTTAAAAATGCTGTTTTATAGAGTTAAAGCCTAAATTCACATAATACAATGCACACCATGTACTGTAAAAAAAAAACTTGAAACCTCTCCAAGTCAAAACATTTTCGACAATTATTTTGCAGACATGCTGACTGAAAGTACAATCTGTGATCATTTGTTCTCTCACTGTTTCAGTATTGGCAAGTATTTATTTAAAGTGAACTAAAGTCTTCTTAGATATCTTCCGGTCATCAGAAAAAAATGATTATTTTCACAGGACTCTGTGTGGGGACTAAATTGGGCTATTGTGTGAAATGTCCTTGTGTGAGAATTGAGACTGGTCAGGAAATTATTTATCTGGTGTGAAAGAAAAAAACAGCTTTACAAACGTGTTTCTTTTTTTTTTACTGAAATAAATAATAGAAATATAAAACAAAAAATAAACTAAATAGAGTTTGTCAGTACAGTGGTGGAAACTCTTGTGCAATCCTCTACTGCTCTCTAGTGGTTTTTGTCAGAAATGTTCTCAGAAGATATCATAGGACTATTAAGGAACACTAGATATTAAAAGCATTTTAAGTTTTACCAAAGCAGAGATTATGACGAAAAAAATGAAAAACAATCTTTGTCGCTTTAATATACCATTCAGTCAGAGGCTATATAATTGATTTTTTTATATGTTTCTGATTTTCATAAAGAAATGTTACACTTTACCTGAATTTATTTTGGATGTTTGAAAAGATTAAAAGAAAGAAAGAAAGAAAATAAGTATATTAGTAATTAGTAATATGTAATTTTTAATGTCTTTGTAATATTTTTGCTAGTCATCAAATCCAGTAAAATTCAAAATCCAAAACCAAATCCATAAGTTAAAGAAAAGCTTCCCATGAAGTCTGGAGAACCTACTAATATGAAAATGATAATGTTTTATTTTACATAAAAAATACTATGTGACTCCAAAAAACAAATAAAAAAAACCCACTCCACACAGCAGTGTGCTCTTCATCTCTGACATCACAGCTTTTTTTTCCACCACCACTGTCACATCGCTAGCTTCCTTTTTTCATTTGCATGCTTGTATTCTACGAATGAATACTCACGAGAAATGACAAGGGGATTTTTTAAGAGCAAGCATTACTGTAGGTCAACATTCCTGATGTTAATTCTAACAGTTCTACTTGATTCTACTTGGCATTGGTTCTACTAATCATCTCTAGGAAGGTACCTCTAGGAACACCATAGAATAACCTTAAAGAGACCAAAATTATTCCGTCTTCTTCATTTTCTCATGTCTTTTCTTCTGCAGAACATGTGTTTCTTCATAAAGAGACAAAATCAACTAAAGGTACTGTTTTAACAGTGTTGTAATTAAAGGAAAATGACTCTATTTTTATAATGCATTCTCCTTCCAAAGATCTGATCCACATTTGATCCAATGATGTTTAATAAAAATAGTGCCGACCATATTTAAGTTATATTCTATAATGGCTCTGTATCTAGGCCTATTTTAAATAATATTAAAGTGTAGTGACTTATCTTTTTTATATGCAACTCTTAAAATCAAAAGTTAATATTCTGCTATTTCTTATAAGTGTAAGGGATATCTAAAAAAATCTTTTCTCAGAATATTTGCTCTGTGAAATATTTAACCATGCTTCATTTACTGCTGAGCTTAACAGACAGAAGAGGAGGAAACTTGTTTTCCTGAAGCACGTTTTCAGTGTATTTAAAAGTATCTTGTACTTTCTCACACGAGGGGAAGTGGCAGCAGACCGAAACGGAAGAGGAAAAAGATGAGCTAATAAAATCTTACATTCTGCAATATGTTGATACTCAGAAATGGATTTACACGAATACCTGTTTAGGGAAATCTCTCTATTTACCTGAAATAAATGGTGAGATAACTTTTATTTATTACAATAAGACGAAACTTTCCAACATAATAAAAATCTTTAATTGCATTTCCTTTTCTTTTGCATTTTAAAAATGTATTAATATATAATCTGTGAAGTCGTATTAAAACTACTGTAAGCTCTGTTAAATTTAACATTGTTAGGTTGTCTGAAAGTGTCTATAATCACCCATATACTATTATGTTAAATGCTGAAAATTTTGAAAATGAATTTCATGAATGTCTCATGACTCTCATTTTAAGTATTTCTGTCAAATATTTACACATTCTTTGTGTTTTGCTCACGATGTAGCACGTTTTTTCCTGAAAGACGTTTTCAATGGACTGGTCCAGTTCTTATAACGCTAAGCAGAAGTAAAACAGAAAGTGAAAAGGAAGAACTAAAAAAGGTCATTTAACACAGCTGTATGTTGATACTCAGAAATGGATTTACATGAACATGTGTTAAAGGAACATCTCTCCTGCTCTGTATATAAGAAGGTGTTCAGATGATCTTCTGCACACATCAATCTCTCATCCATCTCTGAGATCTTCATTCCTTCACTGAACAACACATCATCTAAAATAATGAGACGTCTGATGACTTTGCTGTTTCTGGTGATGATCTGCTCTCTGCAGCTGACTACAAGTGGTGAGACCTTTTTTCATGTATTAGGATTTAACTGTTTTTGTAGGATACAGTGGATATTTTGTGGATTTTGTGGATATTTCAGTAATGGTTAAGTACTGAAATTATATTATTGTATGTTTTGATAGTATTTAAAACAGTAATCTTTATATTTCAGCTCCAGTTGCCTCTGATGTGGCCAAAGCAAACTGCTGTTTGACGTTCAGTAAGGTGAAAATTCCTTTGAAACTGGTGAAGTCGTACTATTGGACCAGCAGCTCTTGTCCCATTAGAGCCATTGTGTGAGTTTTCTAATATTATTACATTTAAAACTGAATGAGTCTGAATCTTTTTTCTTGCATTTATGTAAAGTCTTGCATTTATGTTTATCTCTTCAGGTTTCAGACTGAAAAAAAGGAGATCTGTGTAGATCCAGAAACTACATGGGTGACCGGTCATATCAATCAAGTGGACAAGAGAACAACTACAGCAAAGACCTGAACCACCACAATCTAAACCAATCCTATTCATCTGTGTCTATTTTAATTGTTAAATAATCTTGTACTCATTCTTCACTTATATGTTCTCACGTGTATATGATATATAATCACAGTATATTTTATACAAAATATTTATGATTTGTCTAAATTTTTTACTCTTTTTAATAAAATTTAAATTATAAATATATATATTTGTGTGTTGAAAATAATTCTTGATTCACTGATCTATAAAAAACAAGAAGTTAGAATATGCTGAGGTGGTCATTTAAAAACCCAAATAAATGATGCAACACCAACACACAGAGAAACATTGCATTGCTTTTGTCTTGTATTTTAGTCTGAAACCCTCTGACATCTTCACATAAACTCACATTATGTATGTTAAAACAACAAAAGTATGTTAAAGTAAGCTGAAATGTTTATTTAAAATCTCATATAAATAATGCAACATCAAAACACACACTTTAATAATGGTGGTTGTTTTCAACCCATAGTTGGGTCAAAAAGCAACAAATCCAACTGTTGGGTTATAAATGAACCAATGCTGGGTTGGTTTAACTCATGGTTGGGCCAAATACAGTATAAACATTATCTTGGTTCATTTAACCCAACGATTGGGTTTGTCCCTTTTTACCCAACCATGGGTTAAAATAACCTACCGTTTGTCATCCTTACATTATCACATGAACGTCATATTTGTCAATATTAATAAAATGTCTTCCATTTCTTTTGTCATTATAGTTGCATGTCTGTGTGGTTGAAATAATATTTAACTGCGTCCTTATATTGCATCCAGAATGTGTACCAGCATAATCTATAACACTGATAACACGGTACAAAATGTTAAACCTCTTTAACTCAAAATTTTCCATCACAAAATGTTAATTTTATTATTAATTTTTCTTTTTCCTAATTTTACAAAATTTTAATTGAGCCAACTGAAAAATTTAGATGCAACAAGTCAATAGAAAATTTTGAGTTAAAAAAGGTTTAAATGTTTTACAGTAAATGATATTGAAATAATGACACTAAATCAAATAAAAATGTAACTTTTTGCAATGCGGAGTTACTTATTAATGTATATTTGCACTGTTTATTATTAATAAATTATAAACAAAAAATCAGATTATAATTTTCAGATTGTTTGATAGTGTATATTTGAATAATCTAAGTGAGACAGACTCAAAAATCTGAAGATTAAAAAGATAAACTGAGTATATTTTCACAGCATTAAAGAAATGTGATCCCAAAAGTCTTTCATTCATTCTGTTATATACTTATAACCAGAAAATTAGTTACATTAATTTTTGGTGGACCAATTTTCCCCATTTATAAAAATATGTGAATTTAAAATATTCATTCAGTCTTAATTTTTTGCTGATGAAAAAAAAAACACAAAGATTTTTTCCTGAAAAACGTTTTTAATGGACTGGTCCAATTCTTATAACGCTAAGCGGAAGTAAAACAGAAAGTGAAAAGGAAGAACTAAAAAAGGTAATTTAACACGGCTGTATGTTGATACTCAGAAATGGATTTACATGAACATGTGTTAAAGGAACATCTCTCCTGCTCTGTATATAAGAAGGTGTTCAGATGATCTTCTGCACACATCAATCTCTCATCCATCTCTGAGATCTTCATTCCTTCACTGAACAACACATCATCTAAAACAATGAGACGTCTGATGACTTTGCTGTTTCTGGTGATGATCTGCTCTCTGCAGCTGACTACAAGTGGTGAGACCTTTTTTCATGTAATACTATTGAACCGATACTATTGCACTTTTCATAAAGCCACATTTGGATATTTTAAAAACAGATGTATGATATTTTTACAATATTGATATTTCAGCTCCATTTGCTTCTGATGTGGCCAATTCAAAGTGCTGTTTGACATTCAGTAAGGCGAAAATTCCTTTGAAACTGGTGAAGTCGTACTATTGGACCAGCAGCTCTTGTCCCATAAGAGCCATTGTGTGAGTTTTCTAATATTATTACAAATTACAAACTAAATACGTCTTAAGAGTAAGAATCTTTTTTCTAAGTCTTGCTGATGTTTGATGTTTATCTTTCCAGGTTTCAAACTCAAAAACGGGAGATCTGTGTAGATCCAGAAACTACATGGGTGACCGGTCATATCACTCAAGTGGACAAGAGAACAACTACAGCAAAGACCCGAACCACCACAATCTAAACCAATCCTCCATCCTATTCATCTGTGTCTAACTGTACATCTAAAACAGTACATAACTACTGCATAGTGCTCTCATGTGTATATAAAACATACTTTTTACAAAATATTTATGACTTCAACTGTTTGAATAAAATTTGTTTTAAATTATCAACATCGTTGGGTAGTAAAGAGTTTTTCCTTTATATTTTAGTTCGGAAAGGTCAGGCTTGTGTAAAACTAAACTCATGTAATATTAAATAAATAAAATTCACTACTCTAGAAATAATTTGTATGTGCTGAGGTGGACTGGATATTTAAAAACCCAAATAAAAGATGCAACACCAACAAATATTATATAGTTTTTGTTCTGTATATTGCTCTGAAACCCTCTGACATCATCACAGAAATACATGAACCTCACATGACCGTCTCTTTTCACATTACTTCTGTTGTCAGAACCATCAAACCTCCCAATATAGTTTATATTTTTATATTAAGAATTTCAAATTCATTTAAAAGCACTTGCTAAATCTACATATCTAATACTGTACTCTACCTTTGAATTTAAATAAAATAACATATTTGTTTTCTATGGAGACAGAAATGAATTGACAGACAAATGACTATATTGTGTCCAGATATAAAGACAAACAAGACAGACAGTAGGGGTGGGAGAAAAAATCGATGCATCGATGCATCGGGATTCTTTCTCTAACGATTCTGAATCGATTCTCAAAGATTCAGAATCGATTCTATGTCAGAACTTGTTCATCCTGGATTCCACCCCTAACAGACAGACAGAAAAAAGTCTTCATTCCTTCCTGTCTGTAACAGAGTAATGTTTTGTGGGTGTGGGCTTACTTTTACAACACTCAAAAGTAAAACAATTTAGTCAAAGTGAAACAAAGAAGAACAAATTTGACAACCAAACAAAAATAACCACCTAAACCCCCAGTTTTTGCAAACAATACATGAATATATGTTGGAGGAATAGCTCTCATTTAGTAGACTATACTAAAAAGGAAATCTCAACCTGTCTCTCTTTCATGCAGATCTCAAATGTTTTTCTCAGAATATTTGTCTGAAATACTCAGACATACAGTCAACTGTTAAATATGACCGATTTGAAAACCGGAAACTGCTATAGAGGGTGTCGCTACTTAGAAAAGACAGGCGTGAATTATGCAGAATATTAACCAAAGGGACTTTTTACTACAGAAACACTAGTTCGCTATCCCTATATAATGGACTGCTGCCACATCACAATATACACACAACTTCTTTAACATCAGATATATTCTGCTATTAGTCTCTTTATTAGTCTGTCTCCCTGTGCATCATAGCTGGAAAATGAGGACCGTTTTTTCAGCCATGTTTCTGATACTATACTGTGCTCTGCAACTTACATCAGCTGGTAAGTGTCTATAGATTCTGTCTTAATACTTTGGACTTGTCTAGTAAATAATGAGATACATAATGAGAACATCCTGCAAGTGTTTTGGATTATGTGTATGATGAATCACT
This sequence comes from Beaufortia kweichowensis, assembly GCA_019155185.1. NCBI lineage: Eukaryota > Metazoa > Chordata > Actinopteri > Cypriniformes > Gastromyzontidae > Beaufortia > Beaufortia kweichowensis. Next base: position 8,956,826 of record CM032816.1, read on the forward strand.
CATGCAAAATGTAATTTTTAGCTCCTTTTGCATATGAGAAAGCACAGAGCATCTGTTGCCCAAAAAGCAAGCAAAATCATTATTCCTCTGACACGGCTGGAATCCTATTTCTTTACAAGCAACAGTTGCCCTATTAAATACATTGTGTGAGTATCCCATAGATACCCATATGTTCAGATCTCATGTTGTGATGTACAACAATATTTATACTAGCTTTTATTTATATATGTTGTTGTAATGCTTTTTTTTCTCATCCTATTCTATTGTAGGATTGAAACCAAAGGCAAAAAGCAGTTCTGTGTGAATCCTGATGAAGACTGGGTGAAGCGAGCCATAAACCACATTAACAAACACAGTACTACAAAGTCAACAAAATGAATGTATGCATCTGTTTTTTTATGTGTTTACATACAGTATATATAAATTAAATTGTAAAACATATGATTGTAAATAGTTATGATAATGTACTGTAAACTTTCATTGTGTTTATGTTCATAATACATCCTTTAATTATAATGCCCACATGAAAAATACAGTAGTATTCTTTAGTATTTACTATAGTAAATTGCAGTCGGATTCTCTAGATTTTAGTTTTTAAACCATTAAAGTAAATGTTCAAATATAACACAGAACGTTCTAGTAGTAACAAAGTATAGTAATCATTATAATATACTAAATTATACTAGAATGTACTATACTAAACATTAAAGTATACTACTTTATTTTTTAGTATTTATCTTGTGGGCCTTAATATTAACGTTCAAAATGTTTTGGTTGTTTTTGTAGATGAATATTACATGAAAAGTTTGCGCTACTATTGAAACATCCCAGAAGAGGGCGCAGAAGCACAGCGCTTCAGAATAGGTTTTCTGTGGTTGTGTCAAACATTGTATGTCACTATTTCTGTCTTTAACTTTTTGTCTGAGAATTTGATGGCATAATAAATATTTGGCATACAGTATACATGTACAGTACCAATCAAAGGTTTAGGCACAATTGACAAAAATGTTTCTCGTGATCTTAAAAATAATTTTATTTCAATGTTTTACATTACTTTTGCTGACAGAAATATAGTTGTGCCATCATATACATTTATTTTATTAAAATTTCGAATTTTTTAAATGAATAACTTGGACCAAATAATAAATAAAAAGCAGCCAATAAGAGTCCAGCATGGATCGAAATTCCTTCAGTGCTGTTTTTTAAGCTTCCCAGGTTGAAACCTCAAGAAGCTGAATGATAAAATGCCAAGAGTTTGATTTGACGAATTCTAGACAAAGGGTGACTACTTTAGATGATGCCTAAATATAACATAGTGTGCATTTATTTTGGATGCTATTAGTCACAACATAATTTCCACAGTTACAGTTTTACTATTCTAAAATGTATACATTATATATATTTATTATACATGCATCGTTCGAAGCAGCGTCATGTACAGCCTCCGTTTGAGTCATGTTAAGAACTGCAAATCCCACAATGCATTGCGTTTTCCAGGGCTCGAATCAAAAGCGTGGGCGGGCCGTGTTAAGTGACATCACGTTAAGCGTTCGGTCGCTGGCCAATGAGCGTTGAGTTATGTAGGAGGAGGACTATCGCCGTTCATGCTCGATACATTGTAAGATTTTTCCCGGTAGGTTCTCGCATGCTGGTTTTTATCTTATGCTCGTAAACCCTCAAATTCAACAATTTTTAGGCAAAACCTGAATCAGTGGCATTGAATTTGAACTCAGGGTTGATCAGCAGCTTTGCACTCGACCTTTATTCAGTCGTTTTGTCTTTTTATGCCTGATCTATTTGGATTCAGAGTGGGTGTTGTCACAGGACAATGATCGAGAGACCCGACTCAGCTGTTTCCAGCGTTGCAGTGAGTATATTTCATACATTTAACTCATTTTGATACATCTTGAACATGCATGCAAGGGTTTCAGCCTTAAGCTTATCGAATCTTCGTGTGGTGGTGGGCGATTTAATTCCTATCTGCCTGCCCACTAGTTATCAATCCGATCTGAGCACAGAAGGTCCAAAAAACCCTACTGCTTTTATCTGCTATAGACAAACTGAAGTGAGTTTGTGATATTACGTCCTTATATGCACAATATGTTGATAACCAGGATAAGTTTACCACAAGATTGATCATTTAGATTGCTCTATATCAGATAGGTGTCAGTCTGTTGGTGGATCTAGTTAGTTTAGGTAGTTTATAGCTATTGGGGAAGGAAATGGGAATGATAGGCTCTTAGCATGATGTGCAGCTCTGTTGCGGAGAGCAGTGTATGGTGATGCATTTCAATGGGTTGAGAAAGGGAACAGCTGCCAAAATCTGTCACTGTCCATATATCACGGTTACTATTGCACAGTATAAATGCCTGGTCACGTTATAGAAGCATAATTGATGCATGTTTAGTGTTTTTCTCTTGAAAGAAACTTACTGACACTGATGCATAGGAAGTCACCAGAAAGAAATTAGGGACACAAAAAAAGGCTTAGATCCCCCAAAAGTATTTGCACATGTAAGCCACACCTAAAAATGCACAAATGTCATTGCGTTAAATAACTAAATAACAAACCAAATGGTGTGGTTTTTTTTTAAAGAAAAACAACACAAGCACTGTTCTCCACCTGGGTGAACCAAAGAGGAACTGTTTTCATACAGTAAAAATTGGTAAATGCAAAGAAGATGCAGAAAAGTCCAAATTAAGTGTTGAAATGCTTTTTGGGGCCACTGCTCACTTCATCTATTTATACTGAGAATGAATGAATTGCAGAGCAAATTGTAAGACCTATTCTGATGTTCGGGTGTTCATAGTTGTGAACACCCACATGTTTTTATCTCACATTTTCCACCTATGTATCCTCTTCAGTATGTCCTATCCTCCACCTTGGACTCATGTAATGCTGTTAATACAGAGAGTGGTTCAATGATCAATTATTTGATTCTTCCATTTGGTCAGATGTTGTTAATGTTTTCCCTAAATTGGGCTGTGATATCAGTTTAGCTGTTAACGTCATTTCAATGGTCAATGTGTGGAAAATGCCCTGAGCGGTTCACAGTGCATAGCTATTTATAGATGTTAAATCAGTTAATGTTGTAATGATTTTGAAATATTTAGGATTGTGTGTTATTTCAAGGTCACTAACCATGTTAACTTCTTTGTACAAAATGTCTGATTTCTTTGCATCTGTTGAGTTAAGAAACATCATCAGATTTTGCACAAACTCGTGGAGTCTGTGCCAGCTGGAGTATTGCTAGAATTGTGTCATTGTCAATCATTAAGACCAGAAATGGTTAACTGAAGTCATGATGCTCTCCCACCTCAAATGATCTCTAAATGATCAGCATGGCCCCCGCTAGTTAGTTTTCCATTGGCCTACCATGCATGAGAAACTGCGCAGCCAAAGCAGAGCAATCAATTGTGTTTGCCTCGCCTAGCGTGCGCTACAGCCCGACGCTTCCGAGATGAGATTACGAGAGGAAGACACGGAGGGAGAGAAAGGGATGGAGGAGTTGGAGAGAGACAGGGGGAATTTACAGCTGGATAAGGCGCTCGCTGTGATATGGAACGAAATCCAGTGTCTCCATGACGACATTGAGTTCATGATGGATTTGATGCGAAATGTAAATGAGCATGTGGCTTTACCTCCCTTGAGTCTGACCCACCCCACCCCCAGATCACTGTATCAGTGAAAACCCTTTGATCTTCCTTCCCCCATCTTCTTGGTCTTCCAAAGTTTGCATTTAGGCTAGATAACCAGGTTTTGCTTTGCTGGTTATCCTCACATTATCAGCACAAAAGAAAACTCAATCTTTGTCATCCTCTGTTGTGGGTCGCCTGCATATAAGATTAGGAGTGAGACTGTGCTAAAACATTATCCACTGTAACTCATGTTAATATTACCGAGCCTTCAGTATCTTTTCTCTGTTTAGACAGGGATAACAGTAATGGTGAGCCATTATGCTCTTTAATCACTGGTATGTGGAGTAAATGTGTGTTCTCTTTCAGCAGAGGAATCTGGAGGGTTATGTCGGCTTCGCCAACCTCCCCAACCAGGTGTACAGGAAGTCTGTGAAGAGAGGCTTCGAGTTCACGCTTATGGTTGTCGGTAAGTCCGAAAAACACTTTTGCGGTTTGATAAGCTGATTTTATCACATTACATATTTAGGTAGCGGTTAAAAATGTTATATTTAATATGTGTTTGGACAGAATAAGGCTTCAGTAAAAGTAACAGGGTTGACATTTTTACAGTTTGATTTGATATAACCCAGTGTTGTGAAACTATGAAGTGTTTCTTGGAATCTCTACCAATGTCCAGTGAATTTAATTTGTTTACTGTTCGAATTCATGCCACAAACAGGGTTGACATTTTTTACATTAGGTTTAGGAGGACCTGGTTTATCTTTGCTTTTATTGAATATTCTATCTGTCCGAGACGGGTTTCATTTGTCTGATGTATGGTTAATCAATACCATTGTCATCATCATCACACGCTGTGATTCGGATGCTGTGATACTGAAAATATGTATCTCGGTGACATAACTGCCGCTGAGAACTTCACCATAGTAACCGGGTGTGCGTCTGTCAGCGTTCGCCTTCCAGCTCTGGTGTAAAAATAATCGAGCTGATCTCTTTATTTCTTCTTTCCTCCATTCCTTTTCCAAACTGTTACTCATTCTACTCATTCCTCGTTTTGTTCTTCTTCCTTCTTTCTGTTAAAGACTTTGGTTGTCTAGTTTGAAGTTTCCTCTTTGGTAAACTGGCCTATTGAGATAATTGTGCCGGTGTCAGGAGCTGAACGGCTCTAGACTAAGCTGTGTGTATTGTCTGTGGGATCTCTCGACGCTCACATGTGACCGGCTATGGCAATTATTTGCACAGGATAAAGTAAATTTACATTGTGTTTAAGGCAGAACTGAAATTATATCCTCAAACAGTTTGGTGAGGAGTTTTTCTATTTTAGACCTAATTGTACTAGTGTTTCTCGAAAACTACATTTAAGAAATTTAAGGTTTGCCTTAATAATAATGGTGATGGTGTCATCCTAATATTTGCTTACCGCAGTTGGTCTTGTTTACATATGTTTGCATCTTGCATTATGATTGGTCTTCTTCTGCTGCATAGATTTGCATATGGAGTAGTGATTAGACTTGCATTTAATGTGTTTGTGCAAAAATGTATAGCTGTTATTGTGATTTTTTTTTTTATGCCACACCTGGTTATTAACTTAATGCAGGCTTGTCATGTATGCAGATATTATTTAGTGTAGTAATCATTAATATCTGCCTCTTTCAAATGTGTTTTGCATTCACTGAGATTATTTATTATTATAAATGCACACCCACCGAGTTTGACGTCAGGAACAAGATTCCACACAAACACTTTAATGTGTTTTTCATTGTATAGTCTTTTCACTAAACCAAAAGTGCGATGTGGCTAAACCGTCTTGCTGTAGGGCATATGAAAAAAGTAGTCGGCGTTACAGTCTGTCCTTTAGCAAAACCAAAGACCGATTTTAAGGACTGAGAACTGTCGTCTTGTTCTCGTGTCACTCAGCCTGACAGACACCACAGGGTTTTGGCTGTGGACTTCATTTCTCCCTCCAAAATTTCAGGGAGGAAAAAATCTGTTTCCTGTCTTTTCTCTCGGCCGCTTCACTCTCTCTCTCTCTTTTTTATTCCACAAGCATTTCCTTTCTTGAGCGTTCTCTCTCAAAGCAGCTGAGAAAATGTTTCTTTAGGGGGAAAACCTATGAGTTGTAGAGCTTCATGATTTAGATTAAGTTTAGGAAAGAAACTTTGTGTCCTGTGAAGCAGCATACTGAAGCTTTGTCTGTAGACTTTCTTAGTAGCTATCATTTAAAGGGGGTGAACTATCACTATAAATTTCATTTTAGCAAGGCCTTCCCCACAGCAACCAAAGTACTCCATCAAACCACAATTGTTTTCCTTTTAACTCAAATTATACTGTAAATCATTTACTTAATTACCATAATTACTAATTACAAAATGACCAAATGATAGTAATTACAATGATTCACATGCATTTAGTTTTTGTATTTGTTTTATTAGGTGAGACATTTGATGGGACAAAGAAAGGAATGTGTTTTATTGTGGAGAAGATGAAAAAATATTATTTTAAACTTTGAACAGCTCTGAATCTGCTATTATTATTTTACAGCCGTAATTTCTATTTTTGTAGATTTAACAAAGCAAATTACCACCTTTACACCTACAGATCGCAATGAAACATAAAAGGCATATTTTTGTTGATTGCAACGTTACATTTCTTCACAATAACAAGTCTGACAGCTGTGTTTGGACGAAACCTCTTGATGACTTTTCCACTTGGTAGGTGAAGTCTTCCAAACCCTGTTGAATTCCAGTCACAGATACTTATAACACACAAATGCTGCAAATGTTTCTCTCACAAAGTTTGTGGAGACAACAGCAATTGGCTGCACTAGCATGGTGTGGGTCGGTTAAAAAGTCCCTTAGAGAGATCTAATCTCCTGGATTATGAAGCCAAAGCGTCCCCTCTTTCGCCTGCCAGCAGGTCATCAAACTAGCCGGTCATGGAGCTAATCCTGTCAGATGCTCTTAGCCGACACACATGCTAATGCATCCTGAAACACTATCACTAGTTCTTCAGTCTTGTGGTTGATCAACAGCACAATTTAACGTGGGATATCGATACTGCGAAAAAAGAGGAATGGAGGCATTTTTATGCATCTTATTCATAACTCGGGTAGAGTAAAGCCATCATAGGTCTGTTTCGTTTTAGATGGGTCAGACTATTTCATTTTTTAAGGACTGGGTGTATATTATGCATATCTGAAAGTTGTTGGTTGGGAAATTTCGATGGTTGAACTGATAAATATATCTATAGGATTTACTAAAACATTTAAATGGTTATGAGTACAATAGACCTTCTGTCGTCTGATGGGAATAAAAGGGTTTAGGTGAGCACTATAACCACAGGTTTCAGATCTATAATGAGAAGCTAATTTTGCTGAAGGTTATTTGAAGTCATTGTGTTTCCTGAAACAAAACCTTTCTTAAGTTGTGTAGAGTACAACAGAATCTAATTGTCTAATTCTGTTCTCTAACTCAAATGGAAATTGATGAACATAGTACTTTGTGTGTGTGGTCCTGGTAAATATATATATATGTATATGTATGTTCAAATAAATCATGCTAAATTATGTTAATTTAAGGATACAGGATACAATATATGGTTTGTCATTATGTTTATGGAAAGTCCCTATTAAGCATGAAAACCCAACGTGTATGTTTGTGTCCGCATGGAAGTTTATATTGCATGCATGTTGATTGTACACGTGCGAATATTGTCAGTTTGTGTTTGGATTCATCATCCCTGTGGATTTTAGTTTCCTGTCCTTATCCTTGTTGTCCATTTGGTGTGGTATCTTTATTTTGTATGTCGGACAGATTGTTTTGCTTATTCAAAGTCTCTCTGTCTCTCTCTCTCGATCGAATCAGCTTCTGATCATCTTTTGGGGTAGTGGGCCTCTCTCGTTTTCGCCTGTGTTTGCTAAAGGGTTAAATAACTTGTATGGCAGAGGTACTTAAGCTTCTTTTATGAGTGGAAAAGAGAGGGAGTGAGTGAGCAGGAAGGAAAGAAAGAGAGAACGGAGGAGAAGAGGATAGCTGTTATTGGTCTGGATGGGGGCAGGGCAGTGAAAAGGGGTGTAGGTGGGTGATTGTCAGGATATCTGAGCACACTTTGCCCCTGGGGCTCTTCTTGGCCCATTGAATGATGTCAGGAAGAGGTAAACAGATGAAAGTCAAGAATGTTTGGAATCTCATGGATAATTGTCCATCTGTCCATTTATCCATCAATGTACTTTAGAAATGTCTGCATTAGTCCCATTACTTTTTGAAGAGAAAAGATACACATCCATAGGGTATCTAGACTTTTCTAGTTTTTTCCTTACTTATTGTCACTGTAGTAGTCTTTGGGACCCAAAAACTACAAAACTTAGATTGCATTTCTTTGTGAATTGATGTTTGCAACATAGCTTTCATTCGCCAGCTTCATTGACCTCTCCAATGAACACAAAGTTAGCCTTTCAGTGCCACTTCCTCAACTTTTCAAGCTAAAACTCTTACTGTGTCAACTGGGTCAGGAAGTGATGCTAGCATGCACCTTTTATTCTAAAAAGTCTGCTTCCCCGGTGACCTGTCTGGCTGTAGTTTAGCATGCAGTGGAAATTATAGCCTATTTTTTCACACCCATTTACTCACACTTTCTCTTATCTAATCATCTTTTTTTGATCCAGTTTCTCTAGCTAGAGACACACATGACTGACCTTTGGATAGGAGCTATGAAGAGAAAACAAATAAAAAGCACAGAAAGAAGACCAAAGCAAAAAAAATGCAAGTTCACCCTATTCATCCGTGAGGCTGATGAAGGTCAGCCAACTGTGAACTAGATCTGGATCCATGCTGTGTGACTGAAACATCTCATTTTCAGAGATCATGTGGACCGATATTTAATTAAAGGGGATGAGGCTAATTGGGTCTGGCTTTGACCTCAGGGGGTGAGAAATGGAGCGGTAGAGAGTGGGATAGCCGCAAGCTCTTACTAATCTATTCATTCTTGCTTGTTAAAGCAGTGACATCATTAACACATCCTGCCTAGGTGTGTGTACAGAAGCATTAATAGGCACTGTACACCCATAACCTAAACAAATAGTCTGAGTAGTTGGGTTTGTGGTGCATTTTACATCAATAACATCAATGTGAAGTTTTGCACTTTGTAGAGTTTTAGAATATATACGCCACTAACTTTCTTGGACTAAAGTTTAGGAAAAAAATTGATTTCAGATGATGCATCTTGCTGATGTATTAGCAATGTGAGACAAGAGAAGATGCTTTTTAGCACATAGTGTTGTGTAAATGGCTTCCATTAAAATGCCTGTGTAAGTGTAGACAGGCCCAAAATTTTCACAATCTTTAATTTTCTCTCTTTCACTGGTTGTCTCTGTCTCATGTCACAGATATCTTACCATCTTCTTCACAGTTTGCAAACACACAGGATCTCTTATAGTCCAGTCTTTCTGTCTTGTTTAGGTAAGTCCCTATGGCCTGGGGCATACATTTGATGTGTGTGTGTTATGTCTGGCATAGAAGAGAGAACTTTGAAATGTATATAAGTGAAAAAACTGGCTTCATAGGACACACTGGAAATGGTTTTTACTTAAAAAATATAGATGGATCAGAAGCTGGGGTGTGGGTTAGGGTTAAGTTTACCAACGACGATCAACATAATATCACAGCTGAATTAATCGTGATGAGTAACATCAAGTTCTTCTCTACTGATATTCTTAGGCTTGAAAGTATGTCACATTACTGTGTTGCAGAGACCGTTTTATCTTTCCTTGTTGTCTTCTGCAGAAGTGTTATTCAGCCATATGTCTGGCAGATTCAGGTCTGTTTGCTTTTCTCTCTAACTTACTTTCTCATGCAGATCCTGCTGTAGTAAATGAGGAAGGCAAGTTTGGAAGGAGACTGTTTATTGAGGGAAGAATCTTTCAACACCCCCACTTGAAACCCAAGATCAAGCTCGTATCGAAAATGAGGAGAGAAAACCTTGTGGGAATGTGTATTTGAGTGGGTGAGGGTAGCGTGTACCTTAGTAAAACATTGGTGGTCTGCCCTGCCAGATGATCCCATGTGTTCCCTTCCCCCTAACTTGGAGATGTTGAAAATGACAAGACAAAGCCTATCGCTCATCAGTGGAACTAGCTGGAAGGAATGCAGAAAGAAATGTTTTATTTTTTGGAATAAAAGAGCTTTATCATGTTGTTCATTGCTTGCTCTTACTCTCTGTCTTGACTATCAGTTTGCAACATTTTCCCAATGTGCCCATAAATCTAGTCATTTTGTTATTGCTTTCTTAGAGAAGAAGTTCTGGCCAGATTCCCACATCTGCCATTGGTTGGCTCAAAAACAACATTGTGTGTTTATCTCAGTGTGGGTGTCTGGATGTGAGAATCTGTGCTATATCTCACATTTACCACCTCCTGTTTTGTGCACTGGTGTCTCGGTCTGTCTCTTGTATGTGACATTTATTCTTGGCACTGGTTATTCGTGGCCATCTAATATTTTCTGTGTCGGTTTCCTGTTCTAGGTGAGTCTGGACTGGGAAAATCCACGCTGATCAACTCCCTTTTTCTGACGGATCTGTACTCCAAAGACTACCCCGGTCCATCTCAAAGGATCAAGAAGACTGTTCAGGTATGACCTTTGACTCCAGCGGTTTTACCTTTAACTCTCTTTGCAATAATCCCACTCTTTACCTTAGACTAGGGGTCAGAAACCTTTTGGCAAAAGGGGTCAAAGTGCAAGATGAAAGTGCATCTTCATTGCAGCACCTCAAACACGTCTGAAGTTGCTTTAGGTCTTTATGACTCAACTGAGACCCAGTTCCTCAGTCCTTCCACAAAGGCCAAGTCAATAAACACCTAAATTCATTTAGGCCTACAGTTGGAATGTAGAGTACCAATCAGGCCCAAACAATCACAAGCAGATCACTCTTCGCTCCCAGACCATAGCAAACACTCCCAGACTCAGCAAACGAAAGAGACAGTCAAGTTTTGCCCTTATATGGATTTGATAAACAGGATGAGAACAGATACTGAGGCTGGAAGATCAAAAATGGGAGGGACACCATCAAGAGCTTGTGGTATGATGGAATGACTCAATTGGAGTGTTTTTTGAAGACAATGGGAGGGGTCTATATGAAGAGGTCTGGATTCCTCAAGAGGCTGGACGGGTTCACTATGAGGTCAAGAATTTTCCCACGAAATCCAACACCCGGCAATGACTTTCCCACCACCCTAGGGATGTGTTTAGAGACGGACTAGCCCTTCTTGGCATAGCCCCCCTTAAGGCCTCTACCAACGTGATGAACAAACTTGACAAACAAACAAACTCTAAGCCTTTTCTGCACCCCAAAGTTCATGGTTTTGAAGTTCAGATCCAAGTGGTTTTGGATCTCTGTCAAGCTTGGATGATGACAAATCCTTTTTTAAGCAAGTCAGTACACTCAGCAGCCATCTTGGTAACGCCCTGGACAGATGTTTCCAGTCATGCAATTATAGCTTGAATGAGGAAAGAGAGAGACTTGTTTCAATAGAAAGTCACCAATAATATTAAACAAAATTTCATTCAGGTTGGTCCAGGGTAGTACATGTGTTGTAGGCAATGACATTGACTGTTAAGACTCTTTCTCTAAAGCCATCATGTTAAGTGTTGTGATTTCTGACATTTCTTTTTCATTGTACTTTCCTTGATCACATGGATTGTATTCTGGGTTCTTCCAACCTGGTTTTGGATGATCTTACTTAGCTAGTTGTTTGGTTTCGTTTAGGGTTGTATGCTTTTCTCAGCCCTGTGCAGAAACCTACTAAACATACCGCACCTCATCTTTCAGGTTAAATTCAGTGACTGTAAAATCTGTCACCCAACATCTAAACAAATCTCTTCTGGTTTGGTGAGATGCTGTAAAACCATGCTGACTGGAATTCAGTGCAACTTTCTTCAAGGCTGCACCCCCTGTTTTTGCTATAAAATGATTGTAAGAGTCCTTAAGTCCTAGAAAGAGATCTATCCAATGTTTTAAAGTTTGTAATATCTCCATGTTCTCCTTATTGCCCCATTTAACCTTCTCTGGCACTATAGTTGCATAATGCATATTTTTCTATTCTGTTCTTACATAAATGCCTATTGTATAAATGTCAGCTTTGCCAGAGGCCATGTAGAGATGTGTGGCTGTCTAGTCTTCTGCGGGTAATTCAGGCAGGACAAGGCGACAGCGCCCAGAGTATATATATTCCCAAACAATCTGCTGTGTTTGTCATGGCAGCCACACGAGGGCCGTTCGGGTTGGGTCGAATGAAAGGCTTTACATTTTTGTGGCTTCATGCTTGTAGGTTTAAATTTTTTTTATGTTGATGCAAACTGAAGTGGCCTGATATGCCTCATAAACATTGTGGCCCGTGCAAGAAAGGCTCACAGTCTTTTCTCAGTTTTCTGGTTTCTGTTGCTTATCCTCTACATCTTTCCTTTGAAAATGTACAGAAAATAACTTAAAACGATTGTCAGAAGTTGTAGTTATTTTTGTTAGTGTGAAGATGTGTGTGTTTGTGAGCGTTAGCATGTGTCAATAAGTATGAGACTGTAGATTTAGAAAAACAAGGTCAGCCAAAAATAACCAGGCCTGTGAGAATAAGCCTTTTTTTACTGAAAGCAGCTGAAATAACTGAAGCTGAATCATATGAAAGCAGAAATGAGTACCTCCATGTCTTATCTTATCTCTGTCTCATACATCTTATGATGTAAAACCCTTGTGAGAAATCATTTGTTGCTACCACGTTAAGGTAAATCTAGTAATTAAAAATTACAAGTGTAATTAAGTGTACAGTTATCGACCAATTGTCTCAAAATATTGACCAGTTAAAGGGTATATCATTATATTACACCTGTGGTTATAATTATGTACTCGAGTCATCTATGATCTTTCTTTGATGAATTTGTTCTTGTGAGTGTTTGTGGTTTGGGTTTAGTTTATGCTAATGTACTTGACTCTTCTTTGATGATGTGAACAGTCTACGGTAAATCAGGTGACAAATTATGGGTCCTGATTTCAGGTGGAACAGTCCAAAGTGTTGATAAAGGAGGGGGGTGTACAGCTCACACTCACCATTGTTGACACACCAGGTTTTGGGGATGCAGTGGACAACAGTAACTGGTAAGAAAATCATTTTGATGACACTTTTCTTCTTTTTAAAATCTTTTGATGTACTACATTAGATTACGGAATCAAATTCTGTCTTTTATCTCTTTTCTCCCCTTTCATCAGCTGGCAGCCCGTCATCAACTACATTGACAATAAATTTGAAGACTTCCTCAATGCAGAATCCCGTGTGAACAGGAGACAAATGCCTGACAACCGGGTTCACTGCTGCTTGTACTTCATCGCCCCTTCTGGTCACGGGTGGGTACTGCGCTCTCTGCACGTGAAGCCTGGCATGAATTAACCAGCTTTAAATAGAAGCCACACACACACACATGTCCTGATTTACAAATTTTGCACTGCAGTCAGAAGATGTTGGGATTTCGCAGATGAATACTCAATGTCTTTAAATGCATGCCTATGCATTTATTTACATGCGTTGGTTAAAGGGAGAGAAAGAGAGTGAGTGTTGAAGCACAGATGGAGATGCATACTACCCACACCCACATCCGAAAACATTACATAATGCCTACTAATTTGACGTATGATAGGCGTTGACTTACTCAAAATCCAATCAGAATCCGACGAGAAAAACCAAAGGCCCCACATGTAAATTCTCAAAGCTGCTCGTCTGAACCATGGGCATATTTTTAGCAAACAAGCAGGCAATATGATAGATTGTTCATTGAATATGAATCATTTTAAGAGCTTGTGCTTTATTTGCTACTATTTTGATCCTTGCATGGGATCAGAATTTACAATCAAAGAGAATGTGCATCATTTATTTTCTATTTTTGTTCTGTTGAATGTTGATTTGTTTACATCTAAATGCAATAGTTTGTTTATGATATAATGTTTACATTTTTATATCCCATGTGTCCTGGAACATTTCGTCTAAAACGCCACCATAAGGCAACATCCATGTCTCAGTGACCTTTGTGTTGCATCTAGGGTCTTGACATTCCTGAAATGTATAAACAGCCCTTCAGCTGGTCCCGGCCACACACAAACCCTGCTCAGTGTAAAGAACAGTCCCTTTGTCTGGATTTTCAAATGAAAGTGACATAATTTCACAGCTTTGGGGGAAACGATGAGAAACGGTTCTGTGATGTGTAGCGTCTCTGTGCTGATGGTCTTCTCTGATCGGCTCTGTTTATTCATCTGTGTTTTTGCGTCACTTGCATCACATCAAAGGATAGAGCTTGTTATTCTGTTTGCATTTTTGTTATTATCTAATGAGTCATTTGGAAATATATTTTAGTACCATATTTTGTTTCATGATCTCATAGAAGTTGAATTGGTTTCTCAACCTTTACATGTATGATTTGTGCAGGACACTTTCAAGTTACATTCTACAAATGAAATTTTTATTATAGTTCTTTATTACGATACTATACTGTGCTAAGTAGTTTATTATTGTTACTTACCACGTGTCTATATGTCCATTAACACTGTAATCTAAAGTGGTACCGGAAATCTCTCTTGACATTCGATACACTCGCATGACTGAAGCTGATTTAACATCGAGATGATCTTTGCAGATTAAAGCCTCTGGATATTGAGTTCATGAAGCGTCTGCACGACAAAGTCAACGTCATCCCTCTCATCGCCAAAGCTGACACTCTCACACCAGAGGAATGCCAGCTGTTCAAAAAACAGGTGTGTATGAGTTTATTCGTGTGTTGTTTTGGAAATGATTGTTCTCAGTTCCTCTAAAGAAAGTCATCCTGTCATTATTAGATTATGAAGGAGATCCAAGAGCACAAAATCAAGATCTATGAGTTTCCAGACACAGAAGACGATGAGGACAGCAAACTCATTCGTAAGATAAAGGTACAAACACACTTTGTTAATCCACACTAGTGATGGTACTAAAAAAAGACTTTATTACTGTAACGTTTACTGTACAGACCATGAAAGTTTGAGCTGTAGAATTTCTGGGTGCTCGGTAGATTCCAAAATGTATAAAAAATGTATTATATTGTAATTTTTATAGTTTTAATTTTAAATCCAAATTGAAAAGCAAAAAAGGTTTATTGTTGTCGTTATTAAAAACCATTGGATTATTGTCAAATTTGTGTAATAATCTAAACATTATTTTATGCAATCTAAACAAAAAAGTAAAATAAAATAAAAAATAATAAATAAATATTTTTTTTTAGAAATGTTGCGTAATCAATAAACTGAAATAGGTTTAAGTGGCAAAATAAATTTAAACTATACTAAAGATAAAAACTGAAATAAAATAATTTATATAACATATGTAACAATAATACAAATAAACAAGAAAATAACAAAATTGCTAAAAATGATACTAAAACAACTAAACATGAAAATTAAAAATATTAATTCAAAATACTAATAAAACAAAACAAAAATGACTGAAATAAATATCTGATCTCTAACATCAGCAACAGTATTGGCCATGTTGTTTACTTTTCTAGGTCAGCTTTAAGTTATCGATTATATGCAACTAAACTCATTTAAATCTTTGATCCATCTCCTCCAAAATTCAATGTGAACTTTCATCACACCCCTCGCGTCTGTTCGCATTCTCCCTGTGTGCGGTCGATTGAAACTGTCTGTAATTAACTGTGTTTCATACCAACAGGAAAAGATGCCTTTGGCCGTGGTCGGTAGCAACGTGGTGATCGAAGTGAATGGCAGGAAGGTCAGAGGTCGTCAGTATCCCTGGGGCGTGGCAGAAGGTACGTGTTTCATCAGCATGGCCTGTTTGAGTTTGTCATGTGGACTTTACCATTTTTAAGGGAATGGAAAAGTGTGAAGCGATGCATGGTCCTGCTGCTGGACGCTCTCCCTCCCTGATTGAACGTTCCAGGGATTCTGGAAATGGGACGAGGAGTATCCTGGAAACAGTACTTCCACCAACTCTGGAATAAAATTGTCACCCCCTTTTCATCACAGGCCACAAATGACTTGTTTTTGTGGTGATAGTCTCCCCACATTTCTTTCTGTCCTTACGAAGCTCCTCCCTGTGACTTTTTTCAGTTTGACTTGTTGTTCTGTGGTGAGCGCGTGAGCGAGCGTGTCTTTTCCTTGGTTGTTTACGTGTCATTTTCTTTCTTTTCTCTTTTTTTCTTTCTGTCTGCTCTTTTCCATGACTGACAGAGGGCATTATTGGTAAACAAAACCATTTTTTTGTTCATTTATACGCTCTTGTTTAAGGTCCCTCCCTGCTTTCTCTTCCACCTTTTTTTACTGCTCAAACACTATCCTTACATCCTAACATCTATAAACCATTTGGAGGCAAAACACCACCCATACCTGTAAGGATCAGGCTTTTACCATAACAATACAATCCCATCAATAAACAAGCATACACTATGTAGCAAAAATCCCACAATACCCTTGGCTTTATGACTCCACCCCTCCCTCCAGCTCCATTTGGCTGGTTTTGCTGTGCTTGCCATCACGTAACCCTCCCTCCAACACCATTTTTAGTCATAGTAGCTCATGAATCACAGGTTGAATGGGGGTTTCTACGTTTGGCTCAATAAGCCCCGCCTCTCCAACTGCTCTCTCACAGGTAGGTGGTTGTAGCAATTAACTGACACATGAGCTGGCCAATCAGCATGAGCTCACCTTATAGGTAAGGTTATAACGATGCAGTTTGGACTTACTGGAAAAAAACAGTTTCATCCTTTAACCATCTGTCAGAAAACAGTGTCTCTTTAGTCCTTTTCCAGAATCCCATGTGTGATCATAACAATGATCATGTGATCATGTGCATGATCACATAAAAAGCTATTTAAACTGCTAACATGTTTATTTATTTTACGTTATTTTTTTATTTCAGATGGTTTAACATTTTGGCATTTGCAGTTCTGTTTTCTAATTGCTTTTTTATTGCCGACCACCTGACACGTGTGTGATGTTTTTAATTGTATTGTTGTGTAACTGTACGTTGCGTCTACAACCTAAATGTCTGATTCTGTTTGTAAATGTGTAGTTTGTCACTGCATTGGTTCTAATGCATTTTTGTAGAAGACTGCATCTGTTCCCATAACGCACATTCATGTCAACATTTATTGTTACAATTAACTAAATTTTCTAATTATAGTCATACACTGTAAAAATATGTTGCTGCCTCAAAGTCAAATTGGCTGTAGAAGTCATTTAAATATTGATTAGTGATGGATTGCTGTAATAAAGTAATAACATTGAAACATTAATATAAAACATACTTGCGATGATTTAAATATCACATCATTTTTTACAGTGTAGTCCTCTATATATTCAAGATGTTCCTACAAATGACCTTCTTTGTATGTAAAAAAAAAAAGTGTATTTCACATTTGCTAAAAATTTTCAGGTTACAATATTTTAAGTTTAATCCGGTGTTGTTGTTGTTTGAGATGTAAACAGTATCTCTCTTTTCCTGTTATAGTTGAGAATGGCGAGCACTGTGATTTCACAGTCTTGAGGAATATGCTCATCAGGTGAGAAACATCTTGTGATGTGTTAAATGATGTCACTGTGAATTACCAATATCACAACCAAGCTGGTAATATTTCCATCCTCACTGAAAGCAAAATGTTGTATTTAAAATGACAAAATCACAGACAGTCAGATCAAATGTGATGTTTAGTGTACATCTGTGCATAGTAGGATTTTGGAAAAAACTTGGAAAAATAAAGCATACCAGTCTTGAAATGTTTAACCTTTTTTTGCTTGTTTTATTTATAGTAGAATAAAAGTTTTTGTGTAACTTTCCAGGACTCACATGCAGGATCTAAAGGATGTGACGAATAACGTTCATTATGAAAACTACCGCAGCAAAAAACTTGCAGCCGTCACCTGCAACGGGGTCGATGCCTCTAAGAACAAGGGCCAGTTGACCAAGTACGACAGCAGATTTATTTTAAATTTTAATTGCCAAAAATACAAAAAAGTTGTGTATTTGTGAGCTGACAGTTTCTCTGATGTGATGTTTTTAGGAGTCCCCTGGCCCAGATGGAGGAAGAGAGGAGAGAACATGTGATGAAAATGAAGAAAATGGAGACAGAGATGGAGCAGGTCTTTGAAATGAAGGTCAAGGAGAAGAAGCAGAAACTGAAGGACTCTGAGGCAGAGGTTTGTGTGTTTGCTTCATTCCAGCACCTTTTTCTGTTCTCACTCAACATGAAATGACAAATTCACAATCGGAGAACAGAAATAGAATTGGTTGTATAATAGTATGTATAATTCTGCATTTTATTGCTTATTTCTTTACTTGCTGTCAGATGCTTGACTAATTCAGTGCTTGCTTTATTCAGCTGGAGCGACGTCATGAACAGATGAAGAAGAATCTTGAAGCTCAGTATAAAGAACTAGAAGAGAAGAGACGCCAGTTTGAGGAGGAGAAAGCCAACTGGGAGACCCAGCAACGCATCCTCGAGCAGCAGAAACTGGATGCATCAAAGTAATTTTCTCTCTCTCTCTCTCTCTCTCTCTCTCTCTCTCTCTCTCTCTCTCTCTAAAAATTCTTTAACTATTGTTGTTCTTTGTTTTTTAGGACAATGGAAAAGAACAAGAAAAAAGGGAAAATCTTTTAGAGAAGCCAAGAAACTTCATTCCTCCTGTAACTTTTTTGCATCTAATTTGATGCATTCATGTACTATGATCCCCAAGAAACACACACACTGTGACAAAATGCATGAACAATGCACACATCATCTTTTCTTTCCTCCTGTATTACAACCACACAAACTCCCTCTTGTGGTTGTTCATAGTATCACACTTTATTTCTAATGCATTTTGTAATGTACTGTAGAATGCAGATTAGCTATTGGTTATTTAGCCTGCAGATGTTTGCTCTGGTGTTTCACACCTGTAGTAACACATACGTACTTTGTTCGTTTACAGTTACCGCATTCACACAACTCAGTGTTTTAAAGAGTGTCTCACGGTAGGTTTGTAAGGATGTGATTGAGATGGTCATGATAGATGGAGGCGAGTTTGAAGATGGAGACATACTGAAATGTGCAGTACTTGCATTCATGGATGGATGAACAGTGGTCTTTATATATGTGTATGAGAGGGATTCTGGAAGGTTCTGAGTGTTGTGTGGTTGCTGGTTTTGTGTAGTTGTGTATGTTTTTATGGGGCTCATAGACATTGAAAATCTGTTTTAACACATTATTGCACAGCTAAATTAAGACTTTAACATTATTCATGTTTTTAAACCCGTTTGCTGGCTGTGTACGTACAAAATTGTGTCCCAACCATAGATGGTATTATTCAAAATGGCATGGGTGTCAACATTAATAACACGTAATAGTCATTTTTTATATGCATTGTTATTGAATTATTGAAATAATTACTATAATATTGTAGGATGTTCTTACTTAAGCAGCACACAGACTTTAAGCAGTTCTGTCTGCTCAAGTTATTTTATTCCTGTTGTTTTCTATTGTGAAAAGGTCAAATGTTCCTTAGTCTCCATTCCCAACCTGATTTGTTTCGTTTTATTTTGTATAATGGTTGGGACTTGGACCTTATGCCTGTTAGGCTGGTCCTAGATCAGGGCTTAGTGGCATATTGTAACCTAAATGAGTTCAGTATATCTAGCCAGAACTTGTTTTAGCTTCACTTACCTTTTAGAGAACCAGACACACAGTCAGACCCTTTATAATTAACTTACATAGTTCATATGTAAATGAATAATGAAGTGCTATTTGTTTCTCTAGGACAGGACATTTGGGTCTATTACATGCCAAATAGTGCAGATTTGATGCACAAAACAGGCGTCGCATTCACACTAATTACAACACGCAACATATTAAGCCCGTGCGCTCTGTATGCCTCATACGTGTGTACACACACTTGCAAGTTTTTTTATTATGCAAATTTAAACACTCAGTTGTTCCTGTTGTGGATTGGTGAACCACACAGATGCTCACAACTCTTATTTGATTTTTACTTAAATAGCATTCCGGGAAATTAACTTTCCTCTTTTTCTTTAACCACTGTATACTTTCTTTTTTTTAAAGTAGACCTGAACATTCTCAACATGAATTCTTCATTGTTTCTTTAGGTGTTTTTTTGTATGTGTATACATTTTTCAATCTTCGGATGTTTTTCTTTATTTTATTGTCTGCTATACTTTTACTGCCTAACTGTACATTATTAAACATCAGATGTTATGCTAATGCAAAGGCTGCTGTCTCTTCCTGTTGGTACTTGTGATAACGTTAGTGAATATGCACATATCTGAATAAGTTGCAAGACACCATTTTAAGCTCTTATTTTATTATTTGTCAGCATTTTCAGCAAAAATAGCATCATTTGAGTGCAAAATTAAAGCAATTTTAACATGTATTGCATCATTACTCATACTACAGCATTGAAGAAGAGCAAAATATATTTTGTGGCTGAAGCTTGATTATATGTCTTTCACTTCCTGTAGCCAAGGCTCATCTGGTTTCACACAAAACTCATTGCCCTTCACAGTTTTAACCCTAAGGGGGATAAGAGGGTTAATATTTTAATTCATATTGTTGACATATAATAGCAAAACTTTTTATTAATAATAATAATAATAATATAATAATGATATACTAGGTAAATACTCACACAATGGCTTTGTTTGGGCAAGATGAGCTTGTGCTTAGCTTACTTTTAATTTTATCTGGTGGAATTTTAAACCCAATGAAATTAAAGCAGCACACCGAAGGAACTGGAGGCGCATGAGCTGTTGAGAACATAAAGCAACATGTTACTGTTTTAGCGCACTCCTGCAATAAGAGACTATCCCATGCTTTAAAGTCTTACAAAAAGGCTTAAATATTACATTTTACTTTGACTCTTCAATATTATTGTTTCTTAAAATGCTTAAATACAGTAATTTACTGGCTGTAAAAATGTTATACTCAATTGAAATGCCCTAATATGTTAAACACAATTCTTAAAAGTTCTTAAATTCTTAAAAGTTTTTTAAAGAACCATCTTCTACTTGAGAACTTTTACTTTTGCTAAATAGAGTTTGGTTATGTGATGGTTCTTTGGAGATTATTGAAAGTTCCTGATATTACATTACATCTACAGGTTCTTACATCACGGGTGTGTGTATATGTATATGTACATTTTTTAATATGTTTTATGTATTTATAAATAAATATTAAATGTAATTTATAAATAAAAACTCCATGTGGTTTCCCAATTAAAGTGCTTTTGGTTTTGAACCGGATATTTAATGCTAAATAGTTAAATAAAAAAATTAAATGAATAAAAATAATTAATAATAATTATTATTATTAAGAAACTCACGCTGAGCTTCAGTATCCAGCATCCCCATCAGCAACAGTCCAAGGATGAGACACACAGAACTTGTCCTCATGATTTCTGATGTAAAGCTGATCTGCAGATTTTGCTATTGACGAGTTGCAGATGTGTGAGTCGATTACAGTCTGCTTGCCCTTTTAAATGCTTTCTGTTGTGATGATAGATTAGAAGGAAAGTCAGATTTGAGGTTTGATAAGGATTGCTGTTTTGCAGCCCCTCTCCCATCACTTCTTCAAAGCTCATGCATATTACCACATTCTCTACACCAAGTTTGCTTGTACACTGCAAACAGAGATAGTGAGATGATAAAATGCAGGTGTGAGAATCATGCAAGAGACGGCGAGCACCTAGTGACTGTACAGCTTTTTGCTGATGCAGAG
The DNA here is from genome assembly GCA_019155185.1 of Beaufortia kweichowensis. Lineage (NCBI taxonomy): Eukaryota > Metazoa > Chordata > Actinopteri > Cypriniformes > Gastromyzontidae > Beaufortia > Beaufortia kweichowensis. Next base: position 8,978,247 of record CM032816.1, read on the forward strand.
AATACATGTTGTAAATATAAAGAAAATGTACATTAATTAATTTTTATTAATTTTTATTTAAATATGAATATGTATCATATGTATAGGTTTGATGGTGTTTTATAATAAATTAATATGCAATAATGCTATATTAATTATTGCACATTAATGTAATCATAGTACATAAAAATATAACTGTCTTATAATATAATTATGTCTTTTAGACCTTGACAATACATATTATAATTTAAAATTTTCATAAATTAATATAAATAACATAATTTATAATAATCGCTATAATTACATAAGATAATTATAATTTTATGTAATATTTCTATTACAGGCTACCAATAAATAAAACATTTAGGAGTTATTTTTCTGCATACTGTACAGCCAACCAAACATATACATATTGTATTTTATTGTGTGCATGAAGGGTTTGAATAAATCACAGTAATGTATTTGTTTCAACAATAATAACTGAAATATTAACATTAATAAACAATAATAAATACAATGGCAAAGCAAAGCTAATTTAAAGTAAATGTGGAGTTGATGCAATCTTTCAACTAGTTCCTAACCTTTAACCCAATGTGGGTTACATACAAATAAAAAAAACAACTCAATAAAATAACCAAAATGACCAAAACATAACCCAACATTTTTCGAGTGACACAGTAGTTCTCATTAGCATGCAAAGTCATATTAAATTACAAACCACTGTTGCCTTGCAACAAAGGTGATGCATATCAGCAAAACATTTCTGCCGCCTATACAGAAAGTTGTGAACTCTGTATATAGTTGGGTGTTTTTAAATGACTTGTGTGTGGCCTGTGGGCTGTCTTTATTTAATGTTAGCCGTGGGCATATATTTATTTAATTTAAGTATATATGCATATAAGAGAGAAAGGGGTGAGTTATTCACAAGGTCTTAGTGGTAGTGTTGTTTGTTTCAATCATCTAGTTTAAACCTCTCTTAAATAATTATTATTTTGTGAATACTGTCATCCAAACTTTAACTGCAATAGCGTCATATTTATATATCATATTTCTGCAATGTATATATCTATAGCATATCTTTGCAATAGTTTATGGAAAATAAGTTCACAAATTAAAACCCCATTCTTTAACACAAAGGTGATCTATAATAAAGTAGAATTTACCTCTGTTACTGTTTTAAATTGTAATTTTTTACATATTAAATCAGACTATGTTGGAATTTCTGAATAATTTGTAGATGAATTGTTTATTGGCCGTACATTTGCTTTGCTTTCTTACTGCTGAAAGATATAATCCCCTGGCAATTCTTGTGGTTACAACCAAACAATGAAAATACAATTTAGTACAGCAGAATGGCAAATAATATTATTTTTTTACTGAAGTTTTGTTTTTATTACAAATTGCAACAGACAAAAAGGTACAGTTAAACACATGAACACAATCTGAAAATGCATCAGAGTGCAGTTCATAACTACATTTGCAGGAAGTTTCTCTGGCCTTAAACATGAATCAGAATAATTCAAAAGAACATCGAAAGCCCCCCAAAAACCACCAACAGTTTCTTTTTAGCTGTGTAAGTGACACCTTACATGAGAAACTTCTCAAAATGACTCATTTTGTCTTCAAGGTGCTTAGTAATTAAATTACTTCAGTATACAATGTGCAAACCATATTTGTCACTTAAAGATTTGACTCACTATATTTGCCTTCTAGGTTTTCAGCCCTAAACATTTTACTCATTTTACTCATTGCTCTAGTGAAGTGCACTGAAAGTTGCACGATTATAAATAATATTGAATTTAACCATCACCATGTACTGTAACTATTTCCTATTTTTTATTTGCTCTAATTTTGTGTCTGCTACACTTACATCTAACCCTTAGAGACAACATTCTGCATTTTTAGATATTTATTCAAACATGAGTTATTTCTTAACATGTTTTTTAGGATATTTTACTCAAGGGGACCGTCCCCACAACATTGCAGCTCTTTCACACACACACACAGCATCTTTATTCTGAGAATCCCACCCATTCGAAACTGGAGCCTACATTTCACAACTGGTGTGTGGTGGATTTTAAAATCAATTGTTTTCCATTTCCTTTTTTGGCAAACCCCCACTTATTCATCAACATTCATTTAATTTGTTAACGCATTAGCTATCAAAATTAGAGCAATAATTGCATTAAGCATTAATTGATGATTGCTGTCACAGTTGTTCATTGTTTGTTCATAATTAATGTTAACAGATACACCATTGTATTTCACAAACTTATTAAAAAATATTAAGTTAAATTAAGAAAAAGTTCAGTTAAATATTTCTATGGTCAGTTAAAGTTAACTATTGCTCAGAAATGAAAGCCTTGTTGTAAAATGTTACCCTTTTATTTAACTTTAATATGCATGAAGTTCTAAGTCTGCATAAATAATGTGTAGAGTAAATAAATAAATAAATAGTTACAGAAATAAGCTACTGTCATAAATTCAAGTAATACCGCATAATAAACATATTTTATATTTTTATAAAAAAATATTTATTAATAACCTATCCTTGTGTTATTTCAAACATGTATGACTTACTTTCTCCTGCACAACACAAAAGAAGATATTTTAAAGAACTTTGGTAATCTAACAACATTGGCCCTCATTGACTTTCATTGTATGGAACACAAAACCATTTTTCAAAATATATTTTGTGATTCCTAGTAGAAAGTGTCATATACAGGTTTTGAACAACATGAGGGTAAATAAATCATGACAGTATTTTTATTTTTGTGAACCTCCAGCTCAGCCGTACCAGCAGAGGGCGCCATTAAAAACCTCTCGCGACGTTACGCGCCTTTCACAGCGGTTTTGAAGCCTCCGCGCATGCGCACCGGCGGCGCGCTTCTTCCCTCCCTTCAGGATCAAACTGCCGCTCGTCCGCGAAACGCCGAGCCGACAATGGCACAACTGGTGGGTCCTCTCCGCAAAGAGCTCGCCGACTCTCTCTCCTCCTGCCGGGTGCTGGTGGTCGGGGCAGGGGGCATCGGCTGCGAGCTCCTGAAAAACTTGGTCCTCACGGGCTTTAAGAATATTGAGGTGGTAAGTTGGGGAACGGCGGAGTCTCTTTGTGCTGGATGCGTTAGGCCCCGTTATCATCTGATCCCCGTTTAAAAAGTCCTGATAGAGGAACAAAACGAGTCGCGCGCTTTATTTACGTGTACATTTTACGTTGCGTGAATGTTAAAGACGTTTGTATATTCTTAGATATTAAAGTCAGCAGCTCCTCTTCGCGCCCATGTTATGTGTATGTTATCTCTTGCTGAATAAAAACAATATAAATCGTCACAAATTTAGCCTAATGTTTGTAAAGGAAGTTTTGTAATGGTTTTAATGGTAAACAAGTTGGTGGTTCATAATTTGTATTGTTTTTTCTAAGCAGTATCACACAATGACCCTTAGTTTTCAAGAAAATGTGCTTATATGCATAACAATTGTATGTTTATATCTATTTAATTGGGAATCCTCATTGTTAAACTGCTTTTTTGAGCACTATGAAGTGATTTTTAAGTCTTGCAAGGGTCAAAAGGTGTGTAAACCTCATAGTATTTTGTTTGACATTTGTCACCTTTGCAGATTGACTTGGACACAATTGATGTCAGCAATCTTAACAGGCAGTTCCTGTTCCAAAAGAAACATGTTGGCAAGTCCAAAGCTCAGGTAAATGACATCGAGATCAGCCCACGTATGAATAACATGTATGTGACAGATACCAATGAATTATCCATGTGATTCAGGTTGCCAAGGAGAGCGTGCTGAGATTTTGCCCATCTGCAAATATCACTGCCTATCATGACAGCATCATGAAGTAAGTCCTGTTACATTACCGCCAACTAACAGTGTTATATTAACATGGATCACTTTGTATAGCCAATTAAAGCATCAAAGTATTTGATGGCTCTAGCCATCTTGTTTAATATTGTTTTTCGTGCTCTTCACAGTCCAGACTACAATGTGGAATTCTTCAGGAATTTCCAGCTTGTCATGAATGCTTTGGACAACAGAGGTATGTAATGTTCTCTAAAGCCAGTCTCGGAAGATATGTACGAGTACATTTTATATTGAACTTTCGACGCATTAGAGATCCCATGACCTTGACGTTGTTATTGCTACAGTTAGCTAGATTAAAATGTGTTTCGGTTGTTTTGCAGCGGCCAGGAATCACGTCAACAGAATGTGTTTGGCAGCAGACATTCCTCTCATTGAAAGTGGCACGGCGGGGTATCTGGGACAAGTTACGGTTATCAAAAAGGCAAGGCGCATTTGTTACAGAAGTCAATTTGTGCACAAATATTAAAACATTATACAAATATTATGCATGATATCTGCAAAGTTAGGGGTAAAACTGTTACTGTTTTGTTGTTTGTGAACATCCAGTTAAACTTGCAGTGCATTCTGAATGTGCATTCTCTTGGAATCGAACACATGACTTTGGCACTGCCGTATCCATTGAACTGGAACGATGCACATTTTACATTTTGCCAATTTCTTGCAACTGCAGAGTAAGACTGAATGCTACGAGTGTCAGCCTAAACCCACACAGAAAACCTTCCCAGGATGCACTATTCGCAACACACCCTCTGAACCCATCCACTGCATCGTGTGGGCCAAATATCTCTTTAAGTAAGCTTTCTGGAATAACACCTTTCACACCATAGTGACTAAATAAATGTTGCTCCTAATCAATTTTGGTGGTGTGTGGGCTTTCTGTGGGTATTAATGGTACTATTTTGGTTTTAAGAGCTTAAATAATCTTTAACTAATGGATTTAATTACTATGACTGATGTGTCCTGTGTCCACAGTCAGCTGTTTGGAGAGGAGGATGCAGATCAGGAAGTTTCTCCTGACACGGCTGATCCGGAGGCCGCCTGTGAGTAGCCACACATTTAACTCTAATGCACTTTATCATCACAGTTATCTACTGCTAAATCTTAACGTTGTGATCTTATTTTTGATGTTTATGTGGTTTGATTGCAGGGAACCCTAAAGATGCAGCGGCCCGAGCTACAGCCTCCGACCAGGACGGAGACATCAAAAGAGTGTCCACTAAAGAGTGGGCTCGCTCAACAGGCTACGATCCTGTCAAACTCTTTAACAAGGTAGAGTCCCGACCCTCACCTCAGAACCATTAGAATTAAAATAAATTCAACTTTAGAAGTGATCTAATATTTTTTATTTTGTTCTGCTTTCATGTTTCAGCTTTTTAAAGATGACATCATGTATCTGTTGACTATGGATAAGTTGTGGAAAAAGAGGAAAGCCCCAATACCTCTCGACTGGACTGAGATTCAGCAGCTGGGTGAGTTTTAATTAGGGTCTAAATGTAAGCATTGGAAATAAAGTTATCAGTATAACATTAATAACAATTTAAGCATTAGAGTTAATGAGGCTGGTTTGTGTCTGTATCAGCAGGTTTTCAGGAGGAGATCTGTGGAGCTGGTCTGAAGGATCAGCAGGTGTTAGGAGTTCAGGGTTACGCTCAGCTCTTCCACCGAAGTGTGGAGACACTCCGATCTCAGCTGACAGAGAAGGGTGAGGGTGCAGAGCTGGTTTGGGACAAGGTGAGCTTTCAAATGACAAAATGAAATTACGCCAAGAATGTCCTTTGCATTGATGATTGCATCAGTGTTGGTTTTCTTTAAGAAAGATTGCAGTATTATTAAAAAGCTGCTATATTCAGATGGTAAAAATAAATGTTCTCTGATTTCAGGACGACCCTCCAGCCATGGACTTTGTAACTGCAGCCTCAAACCTGCGCATGCACGTCTTCAGCATGAACATGAAAAGCCGCTTTGATGTCAAATGTAAGTGTTTGCAAGGTTATTTGATTGGCTTTATCTGAACTATTTAATCCTGACTTTAGTTGGAGTTTCAAAGCAATCAGAGAAGAATTAGTTGCACTGATTATCAAAAATTAGTTTAATTGTGCCTAACAAATCTGCTGGTTTAAAAAGCATAAAAATTTTAAAGTTGTTCTTGTGCATTTATTTACAAAGATCTAAAGCATTAAATAAATATTACTTAATGTTATGGCCTTATAATTGTGTAGTATGTGGCTATAACCTTTTTTCTCATGTAGCCATGGCTGGTAACATCATTCCAGCGATAGCCACCACTAACGCTGTCATCGCTGGTCTCATTGTTCTGGAGGCACTGAAGATTCTCAACTCAGACTTCGAACAGTGTCGCACGGTAAATTTGCGATGATGCTTCTGCAGATTATAATCAGATTTTGACAAGTGTGAACTGAATTGTGTCATTTCTGCAACACCTTTTTTTGGTGGGGGGTAAAGCTGGTAATATCTCTGCACCTTTTTTGGCATTTAGAGCTGTGGGATTAAATTTTTCATGCTTCTCTTTAGATCTTTCTGAACAAGCAACCCAATCCTAGAAAGAAGCTCCTGGTTCCATGTGCGCTGGATCCTCCCAATCCCAACTGTTACGTGTGTGCCAGTAAACCTGAGGTCACGGTCAAACTTAATGTGCACAAGACCATTGTGCAGACACTTCAAGACAAGGTAGCAGCAATCTCTAGAATGCTTATGAACAATCTTACAAGTTTGTGTGTCCAAGACAAGATCTCTCATGCAAAATCTCATATATATCTGCATTATTGCTTTTTCAGATACTGAAAGAAAAGTTTGGCATGGTGGCTCCAGACGTGCAAATTGAAGATGGAAAAGGAACGATCCTCATCTCTTCAGAGGAGGGAGAGACTGAAGGTTGTCATTGATGCAGTTTACAAATCTGCCTGTAGAGGGCATTCTTCTCCATTAACTGAACGTCAGCTTTGAGCTTTGTTTTAATGTTGTGGTCTTGGTGTCTTTACAGCGAACAATAACAAGTTTTTGTCCGACTTTGGCATTCGAAACGGGAGTCGTCTTCAGGTGGATGACTTCCTACAAGATTACACGCTTACAGTCAATGTACTTCACAGGTCAGTGTGTGTCTGTGAAGCTAGTAGTGTAAGTATTTTACTAGTCGTCTTAAACGTTAAAATGTATTTTGCTTTGACTGTAGTGAGGACTTGGAAAAGGATGTGGAGTTTGAAGTGGTGGGTGATGTGCCAGAAAAGGCACCCGCCCCAAGTGCCCCAGAGGAGGGCAAAAGCATTGCCAATGGTAGCAACGATTCTGCCCAACCTTCTACCTCATCTAAAGGTAATGTATTTTCATTTTTATGTCAACTATTATTTTAAATCTGTCAACCCCTATTTGGCATTTGTAATTAATGCATTTTCTTTTCTGCTTTTAGCCGCTGCAGAGGATGATGATGTCCTCATTGTAGACTCAGATGAAGAACCGTCCTCAAGCACCATGGAAGTATCCCCGGAGATTAGTAACCGCAAGAGAAAGCACCAGGACGCTGAAACGGACGAGGCCGCATCCAAGCGCAAACGCCTTGACCAAAAGCCGGCCGATGAGGATGATGACATCATCGCTCTAGACTAGCACAGTCACATGATTTCCCCCAAGCCCCAATAGAGGATTTTCCTCCATTGTATTTTCATATGGATTCTCTTACCAACATGTAAATATATCTGTACAAAACGGTTCAAGCTCAATGGATGTCTTTTTTCTTCTGTCATTTGCTTCTTTGGGAACAGTTTTGAACTGCTTTCGGTTTGATTTTTCGCAGATGGATAAATGCATTTCATCTTTTTTACGATGCGTGCTCTGTGTTTTTGCCATGTTTTAGCTAAGCTGGAAAAAAGTGCTTGCGTTTACTTCCGGTGCATTTGATAATCTTCGAAAACCATATTCCATATTTATTACGGTTTGTTTCTGCAGCCAACCTTTGTAATATTTGAACTTCTGATCATTTTACAGTATAATTGTATTACTGTATAATAGACTGTTGCATAACACCCCACAAAAATATTGTGACTTAACCTTTTTTAAGAAAATACACTTGGATAAGTATTTATACCTTTGTGTTTCATCTTTATATTTACTTCTATCTTTAATTTTTTGCACAATACAGTTATCCCTCATATTCAGATCAAACTTGGCAGCTAAATAAACGGTCTGAAAACGTGTGGTTGTAGGGGTGCAATGTCCTGATTGATCGTTTTTGACTTTTGTATGTTCATGTAAGAAGTAAAAACATGTTTTTCTCACGGCAATCACGTAGATATCAGAGTCCATCAACCACGTGGTCAATGTTGTCGATATACAAGATGCTGCCAAAGACTACAGATATTAGCAGAACTGTATATCTAAGAAGGAAGTTCGGCATTGCTGCTCTACCAAAGGAAGTCCCGCCTTCCAGTATTGTTCATAACTGTCCAATCAATACTGAATGTTGTATAGCGCTTGTAAGACTGTGCGCATGCGCAGTAGTCGGAGCAACCAAGAAATGGGTTTTATAGCGCATTACAAGCTTAAAAAGCTGAATTTATGGTACAGGCGATATCAGGCCTAATTGTTTGACAGCGATATGTTGTTTTATTGTGGCCTTAGCAAATGACTTTAGAGATATTTGTCTTTACCCTTTCAGGTAGACAAGATTTTGACTGACTGACTAAAATATCTGTCCAGAGGAGTTGGAAATAATGGGTCGAGTGCCGAGACTTTGGGACTTTGACACTGCCAGACTCTGTCACCTATTCTCTAGTTGGCATGTCAAGTAAAATGAAAATGTTGCTTATGTTTGTATCTTTAGTGGCAAATATTACGTGATATTTGCCGAACAAATCTTAACAAAACAAACATGTGGGTTAGACTTGGGCCATAAAACAAACAAGCACTACAGTAATTGTGCAGATCGATGTGGGTTTGAGGTCAATTTTACAAATATAGACAAGAAATTGTTATTATTTTAACTTATAATTATTTCATTTTATTCTTATTCTTGAAGACGTTTGACTGTTTATACACCACTCATTCCTTACATAAACACTGTGTTTCCCATTTGTATTTAATTTGCAGTACTAACTACAACCATTTTTCAGATTTTCCATGAATCACTTGTCCATTAAATAATTCCATAATATGTGATTTATAATTTCCAATCCATTTCATCTTTTCCAACCACGCCCCTCCTCCAGGACTAACGCCCCACTGTGGATGAAGATGATTGGATTGAGCTCTACGACCCCCAGCTAAACACACCGAACTGGACTTAGTCCTCCATTTTATTCCCCCTTCATTTGGGGTATTTAAACCTGTCCGTAACTGAATTGTGAATCTTTTGTTTCGTGTATAAACAGGTTTTGGAAATATCTAGATTCTCTTCGTGTTTTGGTGGGTGTTGTTAACCAGCTTTTCATTCATCCGCCAATCAACATCAAGTTGTGGTTTGTTGGTACAAGTCAAGACCGCACGCTAAGACGTACCCTGCAACCACATATAAACAGAGTTTACGTTTTAATCAGGCAGTTTTGTTTAATTTTGGGTGCAATACATTTCTATTTGAGACCGTTACAGAGAAAGTGCAAGCAACATGGTGACACTGACAGCTATCGTAGCTCCACTCGGTCGGCAGATTCACAGACATCTTGTGAGACACGTTAGGAGCCAGCGTTGGATACCTACTCGGCAATGCAACCTGTCCGTTTGCTCCAGCAAACTTGCTCTGACTCAAGGTTAGTATTTTTTGCTCCGACTGGACTGTTTTTGTGCTTTGCTAGCGGGATTGTTTTGGTTGTGACCAACTATCGTTTTGTTTATAGACAACTTGTGGACAACCCCTAATCAATACGTTTTATTAGATATGTTGTAGCAATGCTATTTAAGTAGTCTAACAATAGTTATGATTATGCACTCGCATCTGGAATGTTTATCAGAGAAAACGCCATCCTGCAACGCCTCTTTGCACTTCCGGGTTTTGCGTAACCTGGAATGTTTACACGATACTTGATGATATATTATTGTCGCATTGATGGTACTAGCACAGCTGTAACAAACTATATTATTGTTTTTGATATACGTCCTTTTAAATCAAATAATGTACATGTTAAGGGTTCACGTGCTCTTACTGTTTTTTCCACAAGCCCCGCCCACTGACGCACAAGGTTTATGTTTATGATATGTGCAGAACATTCAGTGCAATCCAGCCCTGAGAATGTAGTGTCACATGAGAGACATTATATGAGTAATAAAGTGTTACTGTAAGACGGAAAGATAAATTGTTATAAATTATTGTATACACACACACACACACACAAACACACTCTTGATTTAATTAATAATTATTATTTATTATTATTTAAAATGTTTTTGTATGTATTAATATTGTTGTATGTTATGTGTAATTTTTCACAAATCCAGTAGCTGTTTAAAGCTTTTATATCTATTATGTGGGCCTTATCTTATCTAAACCCTGATTATTTGGACTCCACACAAAGTCACCAGTTTTTCATTTGAATGCATAATTTTATCAATGGAAACACTAAATCACAGAAACCAAAAATGTTAAAGTTTAATAGGTAGTTGCCTTTTCTATTTCTGTCAAATTCATCCTGGTTGCTTAAAACAAGTGAACATTACCAATAAAACAATTTAATATTTTACAGCAAATGTGGTCTGACAGCTTCATGTTTGTGGTAAAGAAAATAAGAGAGTAAACATCATAAACACAGTGCATTTCAATCATACATTTAATCAAAGACTGAATTGCTATAACTGTAATGGTTATACTTAGAATCAATGTTGCATTTGCTATCCACAAAATGGGTCAGTACAGTTGTATTCCCCCAATGCCAGACCACTTAAAAGACTGTCTGGAATTATAGGAAAGGGCCCCGTGTAGTATTTTAATCCCATGAAAGCCCTGCTGCTCACATTCCCTGGCAGCTTATACATTTGATTCTGGTAAAATTACTTTTGTACACCGACAGCATGTGACCATAATCTTAACTTTCCCACTTGTGCAGTATAAGGGTCATTTTTTGTTTGCTGAAGGATGTAACGTTTGTAAGAGCGTGTCCATTTATATAGTGGCTTAAAACTTATCTGAATGTCTTCCTGGTGTGCACTTGAGATTTCTTATGTCTGTTTCTTTCAATTGAGTCATTAAATCACAGGAGGAAGCTTCATTTCTTCCTCGACTTTTTCTTTAGTTACAGGAAATAAGAAGTTCAGCTCACTGGCTGAGTCGCTATTTCTTTTTGGCTAGGGTTTTTTTTTCTTCGCCTAGTTGTTTTACTTTTGGCTGTCGAAACTTTTAATTTTGAAAGAAATGTGTAACGCAGTGCACGATGATGGCTTTTGCAACCTTAAATGTAAGTATCTATCTATCTATCTGTCTGTCTGTCTGTCTGTCTATCTATCTATCTATCTATCTATCTATCTATCTATCTATCTATCTATCTATCTATCTATCTATCTATCTATCTATCTATCTATCTATCTATCTATGCTGTAATATTGTTAAAAAACATTACTAATCTGGGCTGTGTTTCAAAATCTAGTGCGCTGCCTATCAAGGTAGTATTTTTGACCGTCAAATGCGCTTATTTATTTTAGATTTAAGATTCAGATATTTATCATGTTTATTTATCACATTTTTGGCAATTATAGAGAACGATGCAAAGGAACGCGTCCACAAACGCAAAATAATGCATCGGTATATGTAGAAAGAAGAGACTCGCACGGTTTTAAGACACCGCCGCAGTTTTTACTGACTCTATTTCCTGACCGTTATTTCTCGCCGTAGTGCATCCGATGTGGCAGGAGCCTCTCGAGATTCCCGGTGGAGACCGACAGTCGCCCATTGACATCGCGGTGCGCAAAAGCGTCTTTGACTCGCAGCTCAAACCCCTAAAAGTGCAGTACGACCCGAGGACATGCCAGCAGATCTGGAACAACGGCTACTCTTTCCTCGTCGAGTACGACGACACCACCGACAAATCCAGTAAGTGTTTTTTTTTCTGAAAAGTTTTGTTAGCATAATATTTCGGTGGTAAAATTAATGTTTATGAACTTAATTCACTATGGCATGAAAAAAACACAGACACCATTATAGAACTTTTAATAGATTTAAAATGGTTTAATGGTTTTAATGGAAACTGTAATAGTTAAACTTGTTAGTCTCTGTGAAAAATGTTAACATGGTGATGTGGACTGAAATAAATGTGCTTCAGCTTTGAAAGGAGGACCACTAGAGGACCAGTACAGACTATGCCAGTTTCATTTCCACTGGGGAGAAAACAACGCCTGGGGCTCAGAGCACTCCATAGATCGCCGTCTTTACCCCGCTGAGGTATCCTACCCCAAATCCAGTTAAATTATCATGCACAACAATGCAATTATCAGATTGACTAAAAAGGGAAATTTACCACATTTATCAGCATTTTATCATGTTAAATCATGCCAGTATAGAAGGTAAAATTTCCTTTAAGTTGCATACATCATTGAAAAAGTTTGATAAACTGTCAAAAAAGAAAATGGTTTGTTTGGTCAATAGATATATTATCTTTTATCACTGGTCTTTTACAAGAAGGAAATATTCCTCTCTTGCGACACATGCGGTTACAAAGGGCGGAGACGTTATAGTGAAACGTCCTTCTGTTTCTTGAATGTAAAATACAGTCACCTTGAACCAGGATAACCACTATTGTCATTTAACCTGTTACATAATTTAAAGAGGGGTGTGTGACAGTCTGTGACCAGTTTGTCTTTGTTAGTGCTGGTGAGAATGTGACCTCGTGTGTAAAAGGCTCATATTGCAGTCCTGAAAATCTATCCTCTATTGCGAAAAGTGCATTCATTTTCATTTGGCACTAAAGGCACTCATTTCTAAATAAATGGACTTCATTCAGATGGACTGACTGTTAGTTTGTCTGAGCCATTGTGGTTTAGAAGAAGGAAGTCCAAAAACACAATGCTAGTACAACGAGAATAGACTATTGTAGTAACCTGAACCCAACAAAATGCATTATGGGAAACAAATGTGAGTGTGTATCTGTTTTCTTTTCAAACAGCTTCATCTTGTTCACTGGAATTCTGACAAATACAGTTTGTTTGAAGAGGCTGTTGTTGAAGACAATGGATTGGCTGTTATTGGAGTCTTCCTGAAGGTACTGTCATTTATATAGTAGTACATGTACAATCCTATTGTAGATATTTATACTACAAGAAAAGTTGTTTGTCTTTCACAGGTTGGAAAGAGACATGAGGGTTTGCAGAAACTGGTGGATGCATTGCCTGCTGTCAGACACAAGGTAAAACCTTTTTGAGACTCGTGATGTTTTGGAAACAGGGATGACTGATAATGTTGCAAAAGTCATCTAACATTGGTACACTGTAACTTTAAATGCACCTTTGAAAGCATTTATAGTTTCAGATTGCTTGTAAAAGTTTTAAAAAATGTTTTCTATCTAAACCAGGACAGCGTGGTAGAGTTCACCAAGTTCGACCCTGGATGTCTTCTCCCAAAGAACATCGATGACTATTGGACATACGCCGGATCTCTGACCACTCCTCCTCTCACGGAGGCGGTGACGTGGATGGTAATGAAACAACATATTGAAGTCAGTCATGATCAGGTAAGAGACTAATATGTTTGGGGAATCAGAACAGGAAATTGAGGGGAGATGTTTCCATAGCAAATCTCAGGGAGAGGAAATTAACTTTCCAAAAGCTCTCAACCGATCTTAAAGGATACCTCACTGACTGCAACGTCCTAGATGAAAGCTATATATTTTAGTTTGATGAGAGTTATAAATTCAAGCTTTGTGACCCCTCTGTTGATTCGGCTGGGGGTCTGTTCGTCATTTGCTCCATGGTTACCTGGGAAGTGGAATGGAAAAGCTCATCTGGCTTGCTGCTGACATCTGTTTATTCATCTGTCTAAACCTTTCCCCTAACCAAGGGTAAAATAACTGTGTAGCCTATCAACTTTAAAAAAACCACAATTTTATATTCATTTATGAGAAACTGGATATTGCTAGCAATTATAGTAATAAACAGTTTTTCTGGCAGGTAAAATCATTCATTATATGTACTGTAAGCAATTTTTAGTTGCTAAGCAACAAGTCACTTTTAAGTTAACAATTTTTAACCTTTGAAAAGCACATCCATCCCTCATTAAACTAATACAAATGACTCCAGCGAGTTAATCAATGTCTTCTGAAGTGAAACAATATGTTTGTGAGAGAAAACGTAATATTTTAATGTGTCAATGAAAAGAAACTGATCTTAAGTTTAAGTATGGCGAATTTCATTAGTTCTTGCATGTCTTTTGACAAAACAAAATCATGACAACTAGTGACGTATACAAAGCGTGGTCACAGTTGTGTTTATAGTCGTTACCATAGTTTCAAATCAAACTTTCTGAACTTTTCATTTAATTACACATTCTCTCCCAAACTTCTTTCTCTCTCTCAGCTGGCGGTGTTTCGCAGCTTGCTCTTCACATCTGCAGAAGAGCAGGTGCAGAGGAGTATGGTCAACAACTTCCGCGTCCAGCAGGCTTTAAAGGGACGGACTGTGCGTTCCTCTTTCACCCCCTTCCTACAAGACGCTCCGCCAAGGGAGTAACAACAGAACAAATTCACAACCCTCCAAAAGAAGCACAAACTCAGTAGTTACTTTTATAAAGCGGTGCTGATATCCATAAGGTCTTAAACTGGATTTTCCAATGCTCGGCATCATCAAGCAGTATGAAAGGGATTAGCAAATACATAGAATCTGATTATTCTGGAAATACTCACATTACTGTAGTATCTGCTGTATTTGTACTAAATATAAAGTTAGAATTTAGTGTATTCTAATTTCAAAACGTAACGCACACAGAATTGCCTTTGCCATAAAGGGGTAAATTTTGTCCACATTTGAGGTCAAAACACCCCCTCGTCTAGATAACTGACATTACAACACATGCCTTGTTTTGAGACATCTCTAATTTGTTTTATGCAGTAGTTTTAGTTTAATTGCAATCCTAACTTTTTGTTTACTGCCGGGAATACTTTTCAACATGAAACTGCACAATGCCTTTGAATTTTTCCGATTTTTTCAACAAAGTATTTTAACTTGTCTACAGCTATAACGTTTCAATATTGCAGTATGATTAAGACTAGAAATTTAGTCTTGCTGGTGCACTGTTATAAAGCGATGTAATGTAGATTAATACGCACAATTAATTAAAAAAAGTAGCATTATTGTCTTTATCTTCATAGTGCCTTTAGAGTTTTACATGTTGTACATGTCTAATTCATTCTCTATTGCTCTCATGAAATCAATAGACTAATCAAGCGCACAGTGTACTTGGCCACATTTGCCTTTTCCTTTTTCCAAGTCCTTTTAGCAATTGTTGATCTCGTCTTATTATGCCGTGCATTGTATTTGTGTATTGTACAAGTGTATTTAGTATTGCTGGTTTAGTAGCGAAGGCTACTTTCGTATCTAAGAATGTCTAGCAAAATGTATTTTATTTCGTTAAAATCTTTTGAGTAAGAGGGACCTTGTTTCTCCACTAGAGGGGCACATGAGACCACAATGTAGAAACAGCAAGACCAATTGCTGTTTGAATCTTTGTGCATTCGTGGCATTCCATTTACCTTTTTTAAAACTCAAAACAATCAGGTATTAGACATGCACATAATCTCTGTTTTTGGTATGATTTGTGTGCATGTTAGCTGTGGGAAGTTGAAGGTTTTAGTTATGAAAGTTATAGAAAAGAAGCTTTAACGATACATTGCTAAAGCGAGGTACAGAATTTTAGCATGCATTTTTTTCATCACACAGACGCTGGTCTTTGTAATAGCTGAATAACAATGTTCTTGTATAAACTTTCCCTAAAATGGCCTCCCTTTCAATGGGCCACCTGGTTCCCTCCCGTTGGTTCGATGGTTATAATTCAGAGTGATACTAAGTAGATTGGAAAGCTGGATTTGCAATACAAACACTGTGTTACAGGACGGCTGGAGTCTCTTTCCTTCTCCTGCACAAGTTTTTAGCTACTCTGTGTAAAAAAAAAGTAGTGAACATTCTTTCACATCAGGAGGCAGGTGCAATGTTTTCTTACTGAAGCAGGGGTGACTAGATTGTGAAGATGTCTTTTGTTGTTACAGTACAGGATTGCGGTTCTGAATATTTACATGGACATCAAGTTGACTATTCTTATCATGACATGTTTGCATGAGGAACATGCTTTTTTTTTTTTTTTCAAAGCCTTCATTTAATGGAAATAATGAATCACAATTTAACGCTAAAACTTCACAGCCTCAAATCTTTTGTAAAATCGTCACTTATGCATCTTTGTTAACTATGTTATAATTATAAATGTTATCTGAAATTTGACAACATGATTGGATTCTTGTACAAAAGTTATATTTTATTATTTAGTGTTGTGGTATTCAATAGATAAATAAATCTTTTACATAACTTTTACCTTGAGCAATATATGGGTCACTTTAATTTTGTTTTACTTTTGGGCGGATACAAACTTGTACCCTGGAGATTCGGGCAGGATAGGAGGGTGGTGCCGGAGGTTTATGGAGGCCCCATCACAGCATGCATCAGATGCTTGTTAGGTCCGGCTCAGCTGCACTAAAGGTGCGTGTTTTGGTGGACTTTGGCATGGGAGGGGCCTGAATGTCAACAAATGTAACGTCTCATTCATGCTGTCTGAAATGTTGTGTATTTACATTTATGTGTAACAAAATAAAATCTCTTCTCAAGTCTACTTAATGTCGGCTGTATGTTAGTAAAGTAAAAGAAATTTTGATTTATTTTCACTTTCAGGAAAAAATACTGATAAATTTCAATTATCTTAATGTAGCCTAAAGGTAATAATAGTAATAATTACATTTATTATAAATTAAAATAATTTATAAAATCATCATATAATGATTATAATTTATTCTTAAATCCTATAATTGTTAAACCCTAAAAACTGATAATATTACATTACTTTTATTTCTTATTTATTTATATTGTAGAGTTTTTTCTTTTAGATAATTTATTAAGCATTACTCTTGGCACAGACATCTACCACATCATTATAACTTTTTATGACCGAATTTGCTTTTAAATAGACTAAAGTTTAACAAATTTCAAACTGATGGTTATGGATTGCCTTTACAAGACCTTTATTTCTAAGTATGTTTAATCATTAAAGTAAAAATGGCATTTTATAATTTAAAAAACTTTGATAAACCGGAATCTTTGGAGTGTACAGCATCAAGCGGTTGGGACTTGACAGTACCTTTAAAGACAAAACAGAGAAAAGGGCAAGGGTGTGGGTGTTTGAAGAAGCTGGGGAACCTGGATTGAGTTTTGTCTCAAACTTGGTTCAAAGAGATTCTGTTCCATGTTTATTGTCATTGGCTCAGCGAGTTATGGAAATGGGATGAGACGCTAGTTTTTTTGCGTATCCCAAACACACCATGGTTTCCCATCATTGTGTGAGAGAGTTTGGGAACAGGCTCTTTGAGCACTACAAGAAAAACAAACTATAGAGGTAAACTGATTGAAGAGCAGTAACAGCCCTGAAGATGCTCTCAGCTGTGATGAAGAAATCGCCCAAGACCTTCTGCAGCTGTGGAGTATCTGAAGGGTTCCAGCTTCACCCATTCAGCTTGAATTCTGACAATGATCAGACATTCCTAACTGAACAGTGGTCAGAGATGAAAGCATCTAATATTAGGACTCTTCCTCTTCTATGGTTTTGTTCTTCAATGTTTTTGCAGTGTTATTTTTAAACAAAAGAAAACTCCATTCACTCCTATTGCACTTCTATAAACAGGAACCAATGTCTTAAAGATGTTTCTCAGAACTTTAATCCAGCTGTTTTCCTCTTTAGATCAAAGTTTTCGGAGAGATTGAGTTTACTCCTGAACGCATCTTTTTTGGCCACTGGTTGGTGCGCTGATTGTTTTTTACTTTTTACTTAATGATAACCAGCCCCTGTGGTACCAGGAAACTGAGTCGCCCACGCCCCTCTCTCTCCTGTCGAGAAAGAAAACTCTTACATCTGCCAGCACAACACTGCGGCATCCACATAACTTATCAAACACAAAGCCCCCTGCTATCTCATTCATCTTTAAGCTGAAATAACATAAACCATATATACCATTTATCCTGTAACCAGGGAGGCCAACGGAAATATGTAAATGAGACGTTTTAAAGAGTGCAGGTGTCAGAAAAGTTAGGCAGCACACATTGCTTTATGCTTTGATAAGTAACCCCAAACCCTAGGTCGTGAAGTTCATAAGTATTTGTAAGAACCATTCCTCCCCTGCAGACGATACTCTTCTGAGAATAATATTTTGTAGACATGGTCCCATGTGTCTCTGAAGCACAAAAGCTTATAGATGAAATTTAAGATGTTGTTTTGTTTAATTTGAAAACTAATATCTACAAAGCCCACGAAGGAATCTGGCAATGTTTTTTGAGTGCCTTTACCTGAAAACAGGAAATTGGCTGGGAAACCTTTGTTGGCTTTTCATATTTCCCAGACGTTATAAACACGGGGTCTAAACCCGAAACTCTGCATAGGCCTTCAGAGACATTTTAAGAACTTTGATATAGAGAAATGATCTTGCAGCAGGTAATGACTTTTAGCTATGAGTTTTTCTTATAAATAATTGTGCTACAAAAGGTTCTTTACAGCAATGCCATAGAAGAACCAGAAAGATTATACGGATGTTCATGTTTCTTTATGGAATCATTTATCCTAAAATTGTTCTTATGGCATTGTGGTCTTTGTTTTTAAGAGTGTAGAAAGTAAAACCTGTAAAAACTTCAAATCAAGCTCTTCACAATCCAGAAAAACTCACCATACATGGTACAAAACTAGTTTAACCTGCTGGACCACTCGGATTGGAGACTGTAGAGGGCGATAGATACACCACAAATGCTGTATCGGATTGAATGTCGCGATGAGAAGGAGGAAAGAGGCAGGGCCCAACCAAGAGATGCTTTTGTGCGTTTCCACACGCTGGCACACTTCAGAAACCACGTTTCTGGTGAGTCAGAGCGGATCTTACGGTAGCGTCGTACAGCCGCCGAGCCGTAACGTGCTCCACAAACGGTCGTTTACGCCACCGATACAGCAAAACAAAGCGTTTAGCTTTGTTGAAAGACAGGAAGACATGTCAGGGTTGAAGAAACGGAGTTCAAACGCGTCCGCGGACCGGGATGAAGAAGATAAGCAGGTGACAGAGAAGATGCTCTCCGGGAGAGGTGGAAACGGCAAGGAGGCAGCGACGCCAGAAAGTCCGACCGACATCAGCACTGCGGAAGGAGAAGAAACAGTCGCGCTCAAAAGAACTATAACGCTATTAAACGGCGTGGCCATCATTGTAGGCACTATCATAGGATCGGGCATCTTCGTGACTCCCACCGGAGTGGTGAAAGAAGCCGGTTCGGTCGGGTTGTCGCTGGTCGTGTGGACCATCTGCGGCGTCTTCTCCACCATAGGCGCGCTGTGTTACGCCGAACTGGGGACCACCATCTCGAAGTCCGGAGGCGACTACGCATACATCCTTGAAGTTTACGGTTCCCTACCTGCGTTCCTCAAACTTTGGATCGAGCTTCTCATCATCAGGCCGTCCTCGCAGTATATCGTTGCTTATGTTTTCGCAACGTACCTCCTCAAGCCCATCTTCCCGGTCTGCCCGGTCCCCGAGTCGGGGGCTAAACTGATCGCCTGTCTCTGCATCTGTAAGTTACCTTTTACCTACGTCGTTAGCTCAGCGAAATGCATTTCTACATCACGATATTATAATTAACTGAGGTGTTGAGTAAGTCTCAGTCTAGAACCATCTTAATAATCGAGATTCTGATTTAGACGATGAAATTCCTGTCAGCTGTCATGCGCGCGCCACGCGGATCTCGTGAGCTGTCCATCTCCTCGCACACTCGCGCTTTAATTGTAAACGTATTTCTCTCGTAATTCGGTTAAATGGATTTTTAAACGTTTTTGTATGTATTTGCGAGGGTAAATGTGCAATATACACACACAAAAGACTGATACATTAGAAGTGTGTGTAGTGATGGGAGTGAGCATGCTGAAAATGTGCTGAAAAATTTCATCATCCGTGGAGGAGGAAGTGGCTTGCGCTGATTCAACACCTTGGCGGTCTTTATGCAAATTGCATGCGTGGTTGGTGTACAGTATTGAATCAATTTCATATAATTCATATTTAACCTCCTTTAATTATAATGTAAACATGTGTATGTAAAAAATGAAGAAATGTAAAAACAGAACGCATGATAAGTATACAAATAAAAATGTGTGGGTTATTACTTAAACATATTACAATGTTTAAAATAAAAACATAATAATTGCATTAAATTATGATTATGATCCAAATTGTGTCCATTTTAATAGTTTGCCGTAAATCAAGCATGTTTATCCGGTGAGAGTAAAGACCAATGTTGATAAATGCAACCCTGCGGTTGCAGATTTTTGACATGCATGTTCATGGCAATACATTAAAGGGGTGATGTACCAGGGCAGTCATCGGAGCAATGCAGCCCTCCCGCAGGGTTTTAACCAGCCAGGATTAGCAGAATTAGTTCAAGCCCTAATTACCAATTGAACAACAAATTTAAACATATATTTCTGTCTACCCTTTTTCTTCCCACTAAATAACTTACTCACCGCCTTTCTGATTTATAGTAGTTGAATGCTTGATTTGGATACAGGAATGTGTATTCTTTGTGGATAACTGCAGCACCCACCATGCACCCGTAATCTCGCCCTGTTAGTGGCTTGTCTAATCCTTTTATAAGAAACCACATGACGAGACAGTAAGGCCAGCGAAGACTGCAAAGCTTTAGCCGAGTAACAACAGGTCACAAGTGTTATATACTTTGAAAATTGAAAACACTGAAAGATCAGGTACCTGGATTTATGGTCAGGCTTCCAGTAATACTCAAGGATGGGATTTGGGTCTGTTGGCATAGTAGCTGGCCATTGTTCCTGTGACCCATTTCTCAAGTGTGTTGAGATTGAAAAAAGGAACTTCAGGATTGGTGTGTTGCTTTAAAGTACCACCCTGTGTATCCATGGCAGAGACCCCCTGAGAGGTTTAGCATATTTGCCTTAGGGAGGTTGAGACGGGAACATCTGCTTGATGATTCCCAGTTTATTACGTGAACTACTCTGCCAGACAGTGTGTTCGTATGTTCTTGCGCGAGAATACGGTGGCCCGACCCGATACAGACCCCCTTTTGTATTCAGGGCTTCACAGAGGTTTGCTTTTTGTTTGGCGCCCAGACTGATTTACATCTAATGCTGCTTCGAAGTATTCATTATTTAATCACTTTTAATAGGGAGTTTGGGGCTAAAGTGGTAGGTGTTCTGGATTTTTATGATTCCCTCGAAAATCTGTTTATGATCTACCATGGCAAACATACCAGCTAATAAAGTACACGTCGCCTAAATGAGATTGTCTTTACAATACAATGCAATAAAGTTTTTTTTTGATGAAATATCATTTTTTATATTTGGTTTGTTATGGGATTTCAGTTTTTTTTGTTAGTGTGGTGACAAAGCCAATCCATCTTATGTAAAATCGCGTCACTTTGTAATCTAGTCACTACGCTTTTTGTGAATAGTAAAGTGGAATTAAACAACACCATAATAAGAGGGAAAAATAAGTAGGGCACATTTAGTTGAGTCATTCAAACAAGATGATTCAGGCAATAATGAGCCAAAGATCCACCCAATGTTATACAAATCTCATATAGGCAAATGAATCAAGTTGAAAAATTATTTGTTCACATTTTCATACTTGCGTATTGTTTCCAAGGAGCTTTACAGAAATTATTCCTATATTTCTCCAGCAACAATGGCAAAGTAAAAAAGTTTAAAAGAGATCTAAATACGTTGAGAGAAACCAGACTCATGCTCCTCTTCTGCCAAGACACATTACAATGAATGTAAACATGCCAAATATGACCTTAAATAGTTATTAAATATCAGCCATGTGTTTTCTTAACAAAGTATTTAATTATTCAACATGTTAGGAAAAATGTTTTGATTGGAAGGACCATGTAAAAATTTAGGTTTGATCTACCTGCACTTGCAGATTTCTATTCACATTGTAATATTTGAGTTCTTTGTGCCATCACCATGCGGGTTTGCACAAAAGTTTATCCAAATAAACTGTCCTTTGACATCAAACAAACCGAGTGCACTCAATTTGTATGCAATCACTCTTTTGAAAGTAATAATAAGCACAGTAATGCGTGCAGCCACGTGTTGCTGAAATGTAAACATCACTCCACGGATGAGGCCTTCTGAGTTTAAGTGTAGCTGACAAATTCTACTGTAATTAGTTTACCGAGTATTTAGGTTAACTTCCTCTGAGCCTAAAGACTAAAAATAACAAATGATCTCCTGTCTTTCTCTCTCTCTCTCTTCAGTATTGTTGACTGCTGTTAACTGCTACAGTGTGAAGGCCGCTACAAGGGTCCAAGATGTCTTTGCCGCTGCCAAGCTACTTGCTCTGGGCCTCATCATCATTATTGGCTTTGTGCAGATTGGCAAAGGTGGGTCACACACAAACACACATACCTCGCGCAATTATTTCTCCTTAAGCATTAATGAGATTAAATGGAGAGCAAATAGAAAGTTTTGCTTCTGCATCTTAGATGTTTCTTCTCAGGAGAAAATGACTTGTAGAAAACATCTCAGCAATGTCACAAACTGAGCTGAGATTTGCCAAGTCAGTGAACACAAACATTTCTTAGCGAATTTACCAGATTATTTTATGCAATTTCGATTTTACAGCTCCATATTTTTTATGTATTTTAAGAACTGTCTCTATTTATTTTAAGACCAAGTTGATGCTTGAAATGAGAGCTCCATTATTATTTATGATAATATCATTTCTGAACAATAACATTTTCTCTGGGTTGCTCTTGCAATGCAAAGGTCATTTGATTCCCAGGGAATGCAAAAATGTATATTGGTATGTGTATGATCTGATATGAATAATGGTTTGCATGGGGTTATAGACCTTACCACCAGGCAGTGACATCGTTTATGTCTGTTCCTTCCTGTTTTGGTTATGATGTGTCAGGTCAAACAGTTTTCATTACAGTAATTTGTGTCAGTGTTGAAGTGCTTGCTAAGGTTACAGTCTTATTTTTAATAAGTTCATCTAAAACACATTTGTGACGTCGTGACACTTCATGAAGTTTAGCTCATCCGCATACTAAATACAAACATTTTTAAACTCTTCCAGTTCAAATGTTGTCTGGACTCATGCTTCAGATGTTAAAATGTTGGTGCTCATCCAGTCTGTCATGATGTTCTGTTGCCTGGGTTTACAATGAGGCCTAATAAAGAGAATGTGTTCTGTTTCACACCACGACAGGTTTTGTGGCGGTCCAGTCAGATCTAAAGTAATTAAGTTGTCTAAATAGCAGACCTTCTGAATGTGTAGCCAGGACAGTGGCTCTGTTTGTTTGCCATTACGAAACTCGAACGCAGACACCAGCCGCCTGAAGAAAAAGTGAACTAGAAAAAGGCAATTGAACGATTTGTATTAGTAGTTGGCATGCTTTACCAATAGACCTAACATGAGCTACGATCTCTGTTTAAAGGTTCACAGTCACCAAGTGGAATTAATAGGCTAGTAAATAAAATACTGAGAACATTCCTATTATGTTAGGATATTTTTTTTATCTGAATTTTTTTAAACTTTCAGCTAGGATTTTAGCAATGACATATGCTGTATGAATGCTTTTTTAATGTTACTGCAATAATGTGTTTTTTTTTTGATAACTTTGAGATTACTTTTAGACAACGTTAGCCAAAGTTCTGAGAACATTCCTAGTTTAACTGGGTATTTGAAGGGATATATTAAGGGATATATTTGAAGGGATCCTATTTTAAAAACACAAAACTGAAAACAGAATTTATTATTGAGTGATCTTGACTGAATCAAATAAAATTGCTGTGCTTTTTCAATAAATACTTGTGGTGCATAAAAATGAACCATGTTTATGAAATTTGGTTTGGTTTTTCATTAGCTTTCCTAAACAAATTTAAGTTTGTCAAAAAGAGGTTTTTAGACACTTTCTGTCTGTCCGTGTCTTCTGCACAAACAGGGACCATCGCCTCTAAAGTGTGACTCATCGGGTGGAACAGGTTAATACATATTATTAGTTGTTCTTTTTATCTCCCCACCACCCTCAATGCCCACAGCTGTGGACATGTAGATACAGACAGTAAGTGGGTTATTGAAAGAAAGATAATAATGGGAAGGACCGATGATGTTGATAACTAAAGCTTACAGCCTAGGAGCCAGAATTCTGGCCTTTAGATTGGTCTCGCCTCACCCAAATTCTGTCAAGACTGGTACATCTTGGCATTGCCTTTGGCTGGGTTCGATTGAAGCCTATTTCATGTTGACAATTATGAATTTAATTAACCTTCATTTTTCTAATTGGCATCTTATTACGTCTTATTACTGTTTTGCATGATTCAGTTGTAAATTCTGTTATTACTGCATAACTTTATCTTGTCCAAACACAAAAAACGCTTTTAAAACCGTTACATTTTGATTCGCAGCAAACCATGATGTATCAGTTCAAATGTACTTTACAATTTAAACTAGAGCTTTTTTGTTTAATTCATAAAATTCTGACAGTTTTCACAAGATGGTGCATTTGTGTGTGAGGTAGATAAACAGACACAAAGTAACCGTGAGAACCGCAGCTTATCTGGTGAACGTTCTGCACAATGATGCCTTTGAGTTTGACATTAAAACTTCCATTTCAACCGAAAATAGACTAACAGATTCATTATGGCCAATATAACAAATGTCTTGCGATGTGTGAATGGCTAAAACAACAATCACCCCATTTATTTTACAAATGAACTTGTGCTTTGAAAGAACTCTTTCTTTCTCTCTCTCTCTCTGTACAAAGTGTCATCTGTTAGACTGCTTAATAGTAACCAGACTTATCTCACTTAGAAGTCTAGAAAAGTTGTATTGTGTATAATTGTGACAGTAGGTGTGTGTGTGTGTGTGTGTGTTGAGAAAGGTAGTAGCAGTTCTGTTACAGTACAGTACAGTATCACACCCAACCCATACAGCCATAACACCATGGTGGTTTATCTACAATCTTTAACTGTGCTGAAACAAGAACCCTGCCCACAGACAGGAAGTAAACCTATCATTTTAGGGCCACTCCCAAGCCCCGCCCACGTATTAACAACATTATTCCAACATTATTTTCTTAGGCCTTTAGGCAATACAGTTGTGTAACACCTCAGTAGTTTGATCTCATATTTTTTAAGCAAAACTGTTTAGAAAATGCTTTTACTTACTCAATCTTTATGTGTGTTCTTTGGGATCAAACCCACAACCTTTGCATTGCAGAAGTAATGCTCAAAGTTATGTTAATCTCATTATTGACCAATCAAAATCAAGTATTTCAGAAAGCCATTTGATGTTTTAACATTCAGTTGAATATGTAAACACATTGTTTCAGCCATTACGCCAGTTGCATTCAACAAAGCATTCACACATTAAACTGTATGTGTTTATTTTGTCAACTGTAGACGTGTCTGTGTGTTTTAGATTTGCGTGTCTGTGTAAGCTGAGATCTGCTGTCTAAGCATTTCTCTCAGACAGAGATCAGGGCACCTCTGTGCTGATGTAGCCCGGTCTCAGCCTGTAATACTC
Organism: Beaufortia kweichowensis; assembly: GCA_019155185.1. Lineage (NCBI taxonomy): Eukaryota > Metazoa > Chordata > Actinopteri > Cypriniformes > Gastromyzontidae > Beaufortia > Beaufortia kweichowensis. Next base: position 9,003,866 of record CM032816.1, read on the forward strand.
AAGTTCAACAAAGAATTTAAATAAGCTTTCACTCATATACTATGCCTGACCGCCTCAGGCTTACCCACACACACTCGCCTGACTCTCATGTCATGTGACCGGCAGCACCCCTATAGATCCATTGCTCTGTCACATGAGTTCCCTTTGGGCTGTATTCATTCCTACACAAATACAGACATTCACAAGTACCTGCAGCAGTCGACATCTGACTTGTCATTTTTTAAATTCCAACTCCTCCTTATTGTTTTCTGCCGCTCTGTTGTTTTCTTGCATAGAAATGGACAAAGAATATATCAGGTTGTGTTTGAATCAAATGATTGTTTTATTTATATAAATATATACTGTATATGAGCATACTGTACTTTTCATGAATACTTAAGTATTTATATTTAATACTTATTTTATAGTTTTTTATATGAATTCCTTGTGGCAATTTTGCTTTCTTTTTTAATGGCCTGGTAATTTTTGTCATTACCATAAATTGTCTTTTTTATTTTATTAAAAATAGAATTTTGTGTTGTATGTATTATATTATACAGTGCATTTAGAAAAAGATTGAAATAAAAGTTTTGTGTTTGTTTTGCACCGAACTGTGGTTGTTAAAATGTAAAGTTTTAAAGTTTTTAAAAATTTTTAAAATGTAAAGTTTTTAATATTAAAAAATTTAAAGTGAACTTTTTTGTTACAAATAAGCACAAATCAGCTTTTAAGCAAGTAGATAACTGATTCACAGTAGTAAAGTTATGATTTGTAAGCTGAGCTGTCGGGCACAGTTTTGCAGACAAAGTCCGATTGACATAAAAGATAAATAGGAAAAGCAACCTGCAATTTACGTTTCAAACAGAGATGGCGATATAGAGGCAAAGATTAAACAGGTGTCTCTGTGCACCTGCAAACGTTTGTTGCTGAATAATAATATTATCAGCACTGGTGGCATAATTTCACATCCATAATGTAAACCCATCCGGTTTATTCTGTCATGACCTGCAAGCTTGGGAAAGATGGGTGTACATATAGACAAACTTTCTCACGGGGGACGCTGAGAACAAGCCCGGACTTAAAACAACAAAATGTTCATCTGTTGATTCAGTGAGAAATGCATTTTTGGTGTTCAAGTATGTGTAATTCCCCCTACACACTCTTGTATTTTGGATGTGAAAGAGGCCATATAAAATGAAACACATTGTTATGAAAGCAGGAAGTCTTTTGCCGTCCCTACAGTAAACTTTTTCATACAGTTTTGTTTGTTCCTCTCATGGGAGTATACTGTGGGAATTGTGGAGTAGCCACTGGATGTTATGTCTTGCTCTGGTTGTTTATACTAGATAATGTCCCTCATAGTCAGCTAGTGTAGAGAGCACTTGTTTTAAATATACTGTGTAATCTCATATTTCACGTTTAATGTTTTTATCACAGGTGACACTACTGATCTTCTGCCCGCCAATTCATTCAAAGGAAGTAATTCAGACTTCGGCCAGATCGGATTGGCTCTTTATAGTGGACTGTTTGCATACGGAGGATGGTAAGACCACAAATCTATATAAATTAGTTTTCATCCTAAATTCACTTTATAGTTTCTAATTCAGTTTCTCATTTTAACAGGAACTATTTGAATTTTGTCACAGAGGAAATGATTGAGCCATACAAGTAAGTACACAAGAGTTGTTTGTAGTATGGAAATAAAAAAGCAGTTTTTAAAGAATGTATTGTAATATTTGTATATGTTACAGAAATCTGCCCCGGGCCATCATTATCTCCCTTCCTATCGTCACCGTTGTCTATGTGCTGACCAACCTGGCTTACTTCACCACATTGAGTCCAGAACAAATGCTCTCATCTGAGGCTGTTGCTGTGGTGAGTGCCGCTACATAGACATCAGGACTAAATTGCTTTTCTAAATTAAATTCTATACATTTATTTTTCTTTTATTATTTTTTTCTTTTACTCAAATAGTGTATTTGCAGACAGATATTTGGAGATCATTTCAGCACAACGTGTGAAAATTAGATTTTTGACAAGATTTGCATACTGAATTGCATCTTTTTGCATACCGAGTTGTGATTGGCCTTTTTCAAAAGCGTGTTATGTGATGATTCTTCTTAATTGTCTGAAAACAAGTAGCATGGTGGGTGTCTGTTTTCATTTCTGACGAAATTGAATCTTATTTAGTTGAACACTCGAAAAGCAAATCTACTATTTGTCATGCAATAAATAAATGTTGATATGTTTTCTTCAGGACTTTGGCAACTACCACTTGGGGCCGATGGCTTGGATAATCCCTGTGTTTGTGGGTTTGTCATGCTTCGGTTCTGTAAATGGATCCCTTTTTACCTCATCCAGGTAATGCACACACACCAACACACACTTTATGTTCTACATGGAGCAGGTTGCATTAATCAAATCACTTTCCAGTGTTTGCTCTGTTTATTTAATCAATCTTGTCAGTGGGCAAATGGAAATCCGACTATCTGGAGAGTTTTTTACATGTTCACGTTCATCTGGATGGTTAGTTATAAGGTTAAATGTGCGTCTGTCTGTATGTCTTTTCCCTCAGGCTGTTCTTCGTGGGGTCCAGAGAAGGTCATCTTCCCAGCTTGCTGTCGATGATCCACCCTGACCTGATGACTCCGCTTCCTTCTCTGATATTTACGGTAGGTGTCTGAAACCCACCACACACCATTTACAGCATAAGCTGTTCCACCGAAACCATTGATCAGGGATCCCATTGCCATGGAAACCTGGATATTTGTTTGAAATCATGAAAATGTATGAAATTTTAGAACAGGAAATCACTATAGTAAATATTAATTTCTGTTCTTTTCTGGATTTGACAAATGCTTTTATCCAGAGTGACTTACAATGAATTCGAGTACATTGTATCAGTATTTGTGTTCTCTGAAAATCGAACCAATCACGACAATGCAAAGTAAAAAACACCGTTTTTCTCCCTTGTTTCACAGTGCATCATGACTCTCTTGTACGCGTTCTCCAACGACATATTCTCCGTCATCAACTTTTTCAGCTTCTTCAATTGGCTCTGCATCGCCATGGCCATTCTCGGCATGATGTGGCTTCGCTATAAAAAGCCCGAGCTGGAACGACCAATTAAGGTGAGTTTGAAAAGTGACGTGTGATTGGTTGAGAGAATGGATTGCATGAGGGTGGACGAGGTCATTCTTGTATCGTGCTCAGTGTATATGAGTTCTCAGTATGAAACCGGGCATAACCAGTCACTGAAGGGTAACACACAGACCCTTTTGTACGCGCTGCCCTCCCTCTCCCTCTCTCTCTTCTCATCAGTAGACTCAGTGGTCTCAGCTCATCGCTGGACACAGAGACATGTTAGTCAATGAAAGTTCGGAAGCACTGAAGTGAAAGAGGCCATTTGCCTAACGTTTATAGTCTTTACTCACTCTCTCTCTCTTATTCTGTCTCTCGTTACAGACAGTTCATTATTAGTTTCATTCACTGTGACATTCGGTACTCTCCTTATCAGGACTGTTTGCTAAATCCCTTGATGGTTTATTCTAAAATATTCAAGCATTTAGATACAGTTTGACATTTTGAAAATTGTTATATGTATATAACATACAATGTGACACTGTCTGTGAAATCCAGGCTCGAAAATGAGATTAGGAGCATCAAAGTAGTCATAGACATGACAATAACTGTATGTTTATTGCTGCAAATAATTTCATTTCCTCAACATTGATTTTAATCTCTTAACATGCCATTACTCAATCAATATTAAAGATATTAAGGTTATATATTCATGTTCTTTACATTATGTAAATATGTGTGATGATTTTATTTAGAAAACAGTAAATCACAAAAATGACTGCTGGGTTTTTTATAGGCATGATCACATATGTCCTGAGTTACAGTATTTACAGTATTTTAAGCTTTAATTTTGTACTGTACCAGCAAGACAAAGTGTTGTACATAAATGTGCATAAAAGGTAAATGCAATTTTAAACAGAAGCATTACAGTTTTAAAAAATTAGACGTGACAACATTACTGATTAGTTTGTCTCTGTCAAAGAATCCTTAAAAAGTGTGAAGCCATCTCTGAAGTGATTCAAAATCTAATCTACTAAAAATGAAGATCAGATCAATCCTGGTGACACAAAAGACGAAGGAGCTGCCCAGGGAACATTGTAGTGAAATTGTAAGGAACAAAACAAGCAGAAAAGGGTTATATAAAGATTCCCGAAGCTTTGAACCATTCTTGGAACGGTGAAGTCTATTGTATCAATGTAAAAACAACACATCAAAGATCAGGATGTCCTACCAAAATTGTGCAATTAGCTGATAATGTTTGTAAGGTACTGTATGTCTTACAATCTGCAGAAATTGTAATTGTGCAGAAAACTGTAAATTGATAGACCAGCTGACTGACTTTAACAGTTGATTACATTTTGTAAATGGATTTGTATCTCTCTCTCTTTCTATTAGGTGAATATTCTGCTGCCCATATCATTTGTGTTAGCGTGCCTGTTCCTTATCGTGGTGTCCATCTGGAAAACACCTGCTGAATGTGCCATTGGATTCGCCATCATCGCCACAGGAGTTCCAGTTTACTTCTTTGGTGTTTGGTGGAAGACCAAACCCAAGTGGCTGTTGCAGTTAATCTGTAAGTGTGGGATTTTGTTATTCACAATTATTTACCATTATTTAAAATGTTGCCAAGGTAAGTTTAAGTGCTCCACAGATGTTTTTTTTTCTGGAATACAGCCTGCGCACGTGCAAGATTATGACACCCAGGCGAAAGAATTCTGCTGTTAACCCCTTACAGACAAAACAGGAATTTCACACAAAATAGACACATGTGAAATTCATTTGGTACGGGTCAGTGTGAGTCAGTCACAGTTCTGAGCGATGCAATTTCATCCACACCGATCACGTGTCGGCCAAAGTGATGTTGCTTTAATAAAATATGGAAAGTCATTATTTGTCGAGAGATGCGTTACATTTACAAAAAAAAAACATTAATTTTGGATTCTTAAGTTTTAACTTTGCATTTCTCTATACAGTCTCTGCCACGGCGTCGTGTCAGAAAGTGATGGAGGTGGTGCCTCAGGAGTCCTGAAGACCACACAGAGCGACTGTTTCCCCATGACGCACAAACTCAGTCTCCTCACACCCTCACTGTATTTCTGAGTAAAGTCTTAACCTGCTGACAAAATCTATCACGTAAGAAACGAGGCAACAGGCATGTGGACCTAAACAGTGACAGGAACATTTTAGTTTGGATGTAGATGTCATCAGCCCTACCCTCAATCAAGTGTGTCATACTGTAAACATGTTACTGATTTTTTTATTTTTTTTTATTTTTTGTTGTATTTGAGGTATGTGTCATATTTTAAGTTTTTTTTGATCATCACAGTGTGTGAGCTACATTTTTAAATGTTTGTGTGTGTTGGAGTGATTGTTAGCTACTTGTATTGTGCTTTAAACTTTAGCTTCAGATTATATGCAATGATAAATGTCTCTCATCGGCTAGAACCGTGATCCCATCTTTGCAGACAAATTTGTATCTTTGATTATGTCAGCAATGATATTTTGCTGATATACTTTGCGTTTTTATAATTTATTTTGTTGTGCCGCAGATTTGATCCGTTTGCTGTGCCTTGTCTGTTGTGTATTATTTTTGAAGATCTTGTTGATACGACTTTATACTTCAACAGATTTATTTTTGATAGGTTAAAGGAAAGATGCTTTTTTTATGCTGTTACTAAGATTTTGGACCTATCCAAATCTTTTTTCCAATCATATTATTATGAAAGGTACAGTATTCATAAATGTATCTGAATACCTGTCTGGCCCAACACTTCCTGTTTCTGCCACTGTAAACTTACATTACATTTAGAACCTGATTGTATGTTTTGTACAATTTTTTATGTAGTGGTTATGCTAATAGTGGCAAAAGTACTTAACACTGGACCCTAGGACATGTCAGATGATAAATTGCAATGGATTTTATTTTATTCCAGTTTCATTTTGTTTTCGTAGTCGCCTGATTGTTGCTTAAATGGATGGACTAAGTTACGATTATAGTACAGTTGTGATACAAATAATCCGTTGGTCATCTGGTTACAGCAGTTACTGAATCTTTTTATTGCACTTAGGTTATTTACAGAATTCTCCGAATTTGAGTTTTTAGTGTCTCGTTATCTTATGGACTGAGATTTTCCTGAGATTTGTTAGCATGCTCGATTGTGTTTCAGTTTTGAATGGCTTTGCTTGTGAGATGAACGCAGTGTGTGAGAGAATGAGATTTTCTTTTAAAAGGTTGATGATGTGATGAGAGAGAGAGTTTTTGGAGTTACGATTAGGGGAATAAAGTTTTTCGGGTGATGGTGGAGACTTTAGAGATGATTTTAGATGAAAATGGATGAAAAAATAATCTTATCCGATATGATTACAGAAACAATTTCGAGGTTTCTGGTTGGTGAGATCTGAGTCCAGTTCTTTACAGTACTTTATTATGATTGGTGTTTAGACAATGAAGCTTTGTATCATTTAGAGAACTAACACTCCAGACGGCAAAATCTAATTTAAATAGATACAGTATGTAGAAATGTACTTATATGTATTTATTTATTATTTGTAGGGTTACATTCACTTAGTGTTTTAACAATTTTTATAGAGCATAAAATGCTTAAAATAAATTGTTACTGATTTTTTTTTTTAATTTTTGTATTTGTATGTTTTTTTTTTTTTTTTAATTCTTTTTTGTGAGTCTATAAATGTTTTTATAACTTGATGGCTTGGCTTTTATTGATGCCCATTAGCAGTTCATGAAAGTGAAGATAAGCTCAGTCTGCCCTCCATGGACACTGTACAGAACCAGGTTTCCTTAATTGTTTTTCTAAACAAGAAATGTTGATTACCCGGAACAGATGCATTTTTTTTCTTTTAACCACAGTTACACCCACAACATTCCTTATGCGCACACACAAAACCTCATCACCTGAGGGCAGACTCAGCCTGTCATCTGTTGGGTTTGACAGTGAAACATTTCCTGTGTGATGTGCATGCCATATTCAGCTGATCTCTGATCAGTAAACTCTACTTCTGTAAGTGCACTGTTCAACAATCTGTCATGTCTTTGGGGATCTACAGTGATTTAGGGATGAAATACTCTATAAAGACAACCTACTGTGCAGTTTGCAATTCATTATTTCTGATGTAATGTTTTACTGCATGTCTACTGTAAAAAAAATTTGATTTGATTCTTTAGAAAATAAACATCTTGTGCTCTGAAATGATTTTTACTTTGTGAATATTCAGAGAATTAAACATTGAACTGCATTCAATCTTTGTGTCAGTCTATGTTTCTCGTACAGATGGATACAAATGGATAGATTGCAGATAAAAACTATTGTTTACGTCAGTATTTGTGGAAAATGACAAATATATTATTATTATTTTAGTTGGTCTTAGTTTGGCATCATTGCTGGTGTTGCATGTGGTCATGCATGTCATTAAACATGACCTGTGACTCGTGGTCTATTAAAGAGATTTCCCCTTAAGCTAAAGTTGATTCTTTGTTATGGGATCTGGTGCTTATGACTCCAGAAAAATAGGCTTGTGATTTTGGCTTGTGTGATTTTGCCTCATGGCAAACTGCTCTGAAAGGCATTTTTCTCCTATGGGTTATTGTAATAGATATGGCGTAAGATCAGCTGCCGTGGCCTAAGGAAAGCTCTCAGATCATGTGATCTGAAAAGAAAAGATTAACGTTGTTTGACTTCCGGAGGTCAAACATAGTTTGTGATAAATATGAATAAAGAACACTTTATTCATATTTGGTTAAATAGTCAATGGGCTGTTTCACTGATAAAGCAATGATGGACAAAAATAAATATTTGTGTGAAAGACTTGATTTGGCAGTGAAAGGTAAAACGTTTTTATGAATAATTACTGAATTTATAAAAATAGTTGTTACCTGGATGATCAGTGATTGTTTTTGTTTTTTAAAAAACAGTCTCTTGTTTTTCCTGAGCCATTTAACTGTCCACTGGTATAAAAACATGCTTTTTCACCATTTTTTCAGGGCATATTTGGCCATATTTGATTGTTATTATGTATAATGTTTCCTAAATTCTCTATGTTTCCATATTCAAGCACAAATGTAACTCTTCCTGCAACCAACCCAATATGCTGTGCTCAGCAGTAAAGGTCAGTACAGAGTCGTCTTATTTCTTAGAACTTTACTGTCAAATTTAACATGTAGACACAGAATGACCTTCTACTAACAGTGAGTCTGGTGTGTAAAGAGATATCATCTGTCAGCAACAGTATCACTTTGTCCCTGCTGGAAAATCCAGCTTAAACTGGTAGATGTGTTTGGAACATGATAAAACAACACATAAAGCACAATAATTTAATCCAGTTATTATGAATCAATAAGTTTGCACATTGCCTTTACCATAGTGTTTGCATGGAGATTATTATTGTCTATTTGTCAAAAAAATAAACACATTTGCTAAGATCCCAAACGGCACATCAGTGGTTAACATTTGTACCACATTTGTACCACAGAGTTTAATACACAGGGTATACAGGGTCAGAGCCATGACTGTCCGCCTGAGGCAAAGAGGATATTTCAATTCCAAAAATAAAACCAAGAACCGCCTATTGAGTAGAAGAATACACTTCATTCGCAATAAAATGGATAATATTGTAAACATCAGTTCACCTGAACACAAATTTACCTGTATTTTGAAGAATTGTATTTTATATTTTGTTCCTATATGTTTTGCTTTATTCAGTCATATTAATAATTTGAAATGATTAAAATAACAAACAGTACTGTATCATTTTTACATACATTAATAGGTTCTTCCTCGCTTTATTACATCTCATCATTGGTATTTTTCAAGGTTGTTGTTGTGCCATTTCTCAGTAGCTATAGGCAGATAGCTTTCTGATCAAAGGGTATTAGTGCGTATTAGTGTGTGTATGTTTAATCTACTATGTTTACTGAGTATATGCATCAATGATTCAGTATCTTGGCAACAGGGAAATCATTAGTAATTTTCATGTTTCCAAGATAAAAATCATTTGTTGCCACTATAAGTTCAATATCTTCAACACAGGCAATTTCAGATCTCATCTCAGTCTTTTATTTCACAGATGTCTCTTTGGTCACGACTCTAATACACAGGCCTTTTGTGCAGCTGATATCAGTTGCGCCTGTTTCCTCTCATACACACACAAGCGCAAAGAACTCTGCGTCCTCCTGGAGACGTCACACTGCTGTTTACGTCACAGCAAACACATAGGTGCGGTGCAATATGTGCTTCTTAACACCGAGATAACAGAACTGTAGATATATGGAGTGACACTTTATTAATTTAATACGTCAAACATAAAAAAATCGACAAATGTAAAGCTGTTTATTTAATTAAACAATAAAATAATTATAATTTTTTTATACTTTTAAATATTTTCCTTGTCGTTTTATTTTCAAATTTTCGAACGAATTTTATAAATCGATAATACAAGCTATTACTCATTAATTGCATTATGTGCTTCGTTGTAATGCATACGTAGGGAAAGTTACAATCTATGGGTATAAATAACATTAAAATCTGTGGTTAAAAGTGGTCCAAGGGCAAGTATATACAGAATTGTTTCATTATCTAAGGTTAACAGGCTTGTATAATGTATAAAAGCATTTAAAACTTTTTTTTATTTCATTTGGCGCTTTACACTCCGATCAGTCGGTGGCGGAAATGCACCGTAAAGTTGGTTTGCCGACCGCCATTAAACAATACAAGAAGAAGAAGAAGCTCCAGATCAGCAGGCGGCGCTGCAGAACAACAATGATAAACACAAGCCCACGAGAGGCGTGTTGTTGGCGGATGTGCATGGCAGGACTGTCTTGTAGTTCATTTCATTTAAATCTCCATGTGGTTGTGATTGTCACGCTTGAAATCAAAATCTGAGATTTAAACCAACCAAAATGGGTAAAAAGGGCAAGAAAGAAAAGAAAGTTAAAGGAGCGGAGAAAACCGCCGCCAAAATGGAGAAGAAAGTTTCAAAGCGGTCGAAAAGAGAAGAGGTGAGTGAATGTATTGTTTAAAAAGCATCTAAATCACCGATAGGCATGTGTTTGTATCATTGATATACTGCATTGTATTGAAACAGGAAGATTTAGAGGCGTTGATCGCCGAATTTCAGTCTCTGGATGCGAAGAAGACGCAAGTAGTGGAAACAGCATGCGCTCCTCCGTCATCCAGGTGTGTGTTCATGTGTGCAGGTGTCAATCACGTGACTGTCACAGTTGTTTGACAGCTCTTTCCTACGCAGGTTAAACGCGTCTCTATGTGCAAATCCCGACAAAGAGGAGTTGATTTTATTCGGAGGGGAATTCTTCAATGGGAAGAAGGTAACTGTCTGTCAGCAAATGGTTTAATTGGAATTGTACTGGTTTTAATACAAACTATAAAGGTCTTTTCTGGGGTAATGTATTGGGTTCTATTGGTTGGGTGTTATATGGTGGAAAGGAACCAATAAAACACCATTAAATAATTCTGGAATATGACTACACACACTACGTAAACACACTACGTAAAAGTATGTTGTAATGGTTTTATTGGTAAATAACTCGTGGTTTGTGTTTTTACAATTAAATTAGCTTTAGCTAACATGTTTTAAAGGTTTGCAGTCGTATCATGTTGAATTATGAATGTGTCATCTAAAGGACTGATACAGTTATTTGTGATGAGTTTCATGTTTGTGACACTTTTCTTGTTGGAGATGTGATGATGTGCATTTGCTGTGAAAAGCACCCCCTTCCAAAATTGACCTCTGTTGGTCCCAGCATCAAATAATGTTTAGTGTATAGTTAAATGCAAACACAGTGAAAGTGTACTTGTGCAATGAGTTTTATTAAATGCCTCCTTTCTTTTAGACGTTTCTGTACAATGAGCTGTTCTTCTACAACATTAAGAAGAATACTTGGGTAAAGGTAGACATCCCAAACCCTCCTCCAAGACGCTGTGCTCAACAGGTATTTTAGCTCTATTAAAATATCTGAATCATTATTCAGGTTATCATTCTTTAGGCAATTCCAGCATTATGGATGCAACGTTTGCAGTCAAAACTTTAAATATAAATTCTTACAGAATGCATTTGTTACCAATATATACTGAATCATCTGTTTACATTTTACTAAAGCCCAGAAAAATATCAGTTTATGCATGAGTTTCTTTAAAAAAATGGAAATATGCATGTGACAAAAAAAGAACACGCATAATTTCTTTAATTCCTGTGAAATAAAATGCACAAACCAGAAACAATAATACCCAACAAATGGAGAAGAGAGTTGTTTTATTTTTCATGTACATATTTATGAGGAATGTGGATCCTTATAGATGTGACAATTCTGAAAACAGCACTGTAACTAATTTTGCTTCAAACATAAAAAATGCCTTTAAGAGAACTTTAAGAGAGACCTCACATGGGTATTTAAACCATCAAATATTGACATCTCAACTACTATGATAAAAACTTTATTTTTATGGTAAGGTTGACATTTGCATGGAATTGCACCTTTCTAACATTTTAGACTAACATATGTGAAACAGAAATAGGACATGCCCAATACATTTTGCAAAAATGAATTTACATGTGATTATGTGGTACAATTCCAGACTTCACCAGCAGGGGGCAGATGTGCCTTTAAAAACATTAGTCTCGAACCTCTTTCTGTCTTCTTCCTGCAGGCAGTGATAGTTCCCCAGGGTGGTGGGCAGATGTGGGTGTTTGGAGGGGAGTTTGCGTCCCCTGACGGTGAACAGTTCTATCACTATAAAGATCTGTGGGTGCTTCACCTGGGAACACGCACATGGGAGCAAATCAAGTGAGTTGTTTTGTTTGTGAGAACCCACTGTGGACTCAGCAATACTCAGAGATGAATTACAAACAGATGGGAATACTGTCTTAAGTCATTACCAGACATCATGCCACATTTTGTGTTTTTAAAGCAAAGCGATTTTTTTGACTACATCAAATAAATTTAGAGCCCATTTAAATGTACATTAACTAGTTGCAACATAAAGACAAATGAAACAGAATCATTATATGATGGATATTTCTATGTAATACTTTGCTTAAATTGATTATCTCGGTTGCTCTTCATAGAATCTAAACTGGAAATGTAAAATCTTGTGTCTCCCGTCATGCCATCATGTGGAAACAAGATATGGTAAAATATGCCTGTTGTGTTCCCGTAGAGCTCCTGGTGCTCCATCTGGCAGAAGTGGACATCGTATGGTCCTGACCAAAAGACAACTGCTTGTGTTTGGGGGCTTTCACGAAAGCACAAGGTATGAGTTATCAGACAGCAGATAAACGTCCACGGGTGTATGAAAAATTACAGAATATTGTTATATTCTCATCATGATCAATCTCTGATCAAAGTTTGTACACACTATTTGTTGGTTGTTGTGCTAATATGGCTGAACACTTTAATGAGCTTTTTTCAAATATTTTTAGTAAATTTTATGCTTTCTAGATATCAGCATTGGTCACTGGCAAAGAACAATGCAGCTAAAGACATGTTTCTATGAAAGCATATGTGTTCTGCTCTGCAGGGATTATATCTACTATAATGATGTCCACTCTTTCAATCTGGACACGTTTACCTGGAGTCGCCTCCAGCCATCAGGAACCGGCCCCTGCCCTCGTTCAGCCTGTCAGATGACCCCCACCCCCGATGGGAATGGGGTCATCATCTACGGCGGATACTCCAAATCTGTATGTGCTGTGTGATTTTCAATTATATTGTGCACTGTGAAATTATTTGACTGATTTTTTTTTTTTAAGTTAATCTTTAAACAAATATGTTTTTTTTAGGAGTTGATTATAATATCTGGACTTGATTTTAAAAGCTGGGGTAGTTTAGGATAATACCATACCATGTTTTATGATTATAAACCATGGTACTGAATAATTACTATGTTTGTATAGAAGTGTTTTACCAAAAACTATTAATTATTATTATTAATTGAGACTAAATATTGTGTGGTCATTAAAGCATATCTGCAATATTTTAATGGATTAAAATTAGGTTTTAGGTTTGACTTATTTATAATTACTCATTGTTTAAATATGTTGTTTAAACATTTTTATGAGAAAATTTTTTATGAGAACCTTCTGGGTTTATCTCCCATTAAAAGTATTATGGAGGAGAAAGTATAATAACATCCTTCTCCTGTCCATAAATAGACAAACAATGTTACATTTAGCCTGATTGTGTGTGAGCATGTTAATGGTAAGCGCAGCTGTCTTCAGGAGAAAGCCAGCTATTGTGTCATTTCCAGGAGCCTGTCCTTGAGTAAACCCACGAGAGTAAACAGACGTAGGTGGTAATGGCTGCTTTTCTCTTCTAGAGAGCGAAGAAGGATGTGGATAAAGGAACCATCCATTCTGACATGTTCCTGCTGAGGAGGGAGGGCACAGATGAGCATGGTACCATCATTAAAGCCGCTTGCTTTATTCCCCTTAGCACCTTCTGTCTTCTATATGTGTCTTATTATCTTTCTTAATTTTAAAAATACACTTTTATCTCTGCCATTTTCCTTTTTTGTTCTTTGTTGTCATCCTGCAGAGAAGTGGAGTTGGACTCGATTAAACCCATCCGGTGTGAAGCCCCCACCCCGGTCCGGTTTCTCTCTGGCGGTGGGACCCGGGGGCCGTGCCCTTCTCTTCGGTGGCGTCTGCGATGAGGAGGACGAAGAATCTCTGGAGGGTGATTTCTTCAATGATCTTTACTTATACGACATCAACAAGAACCGCTGGTTTCCTGGACAGCTGAAGGTTAGTATGTGATTTTGCAATTTTTTTGAATGTTGTAATTATTCTATAATATGTTTGCAGCAAAGATTCAATCTTTGATGTCTTTATTGTTCAAGCAACCTGACATGGCAACATTGACTTAACTTGTTTTAAAAACTAACAAGGTGTTTTTGGTGCTTGGCAGGGCAGCAAGTCAGAGAAAAAGAAGAGGCGTCGAGGAAAAAAAGAAGAACAGACCAATGAAACTGAAGAAGAGGTTAAGGGTGAGCAGAGTCCCACAGAGATTATTAAAGAGATTGTAGCAGAAGACGGAACGGTAATGACCATCAAAGAAGTGATTCCAGCCTCAGATGCAGCAGAGGAGAGTGAGGAGGATGATGATGATGATGAAGAAGAGGAGGCGGGTGCAACGGCTCCCCTGGTGGAGCCATGTCCTCGCTCTAGCGCCATGGCAACGGTGAAGCACGGCAAGTTGTATTTGTATGGTGGAATGTTTGAGGTGGGAGATCGACAGTTCACCCTCGCCGATCTCTACAGCCTGGACCTGCATAAAATGGACCAGTGGGAGGTTCTGGTGGAAATGGATCCCAGTAAGTATAAAACATCTTGTGAAAAGTAAACATTTAGATATCAATGTATAGAGAAGATACAGGAATTTATTCCATTGGTTCACAAGATTCATAACAGAATGTCCATCATGTTCTACTGCAGTTATTATTATTTTTAGTCAGTTTTTCTTTCATTTTTAGGTGCATATTTGATTTATTTATACCCTTTTTTCCAGAAAATCAACGTAACACGTGTTTTGATGTAAATAGTTTCTCTCAAAAATTTTTGAGAGTTCACTGTATCGAGATTGATGTAAATACATTATTGTACCGTATCCTAAACAGTTTATTCATCCTCACAGCCAATCAATGTGCACTAATTTGCATATGACAATGATAACTAGTATTCTTCAATCAGTGATACAACAGATCATTTTAATTACAGAGACACAGGAGTGGCTCGAGGAATCCGAATCAGAGGGTGAAGATGAGGAAGAGGAGGGAGAGAAGGCAAAGGAGGGTGAGGAAGATGACGAGGAAGATGAAGAATCAGAGGAGGAAAGTGAAGATGAAGAAGGTAAAACTTGACGCAACTGCACCTCATTTTTTTGAAGTTGAAATTCGTATTTTGCCTCTGTATCGTCATCTCTGTTTGAAACATCAAATTGCAGGATACTTATGTACTTATGTTCAAATCAGGTCAAACTGACATTGTTTATAAAATCATACCAGACGGCTCATAAATCGTTATGTGTAAGCCTACCATTATGAATCAGGGTAAGGTGACAGTTTTAAACATCTATTTTCGTTTATATTTAACTAAAAAGTTATGGACTGCAGCTTTAAAATAATATTTTTTTGTTTCATAATGTTTTTAAAATGTTTTATTTCACACCTACTTAAACATTGAAAGAAACTGCACCTGTCAAGCAGATCATGTAACTGTTAAATCCACCCACCTGCGGCGTTGTGACGGTCAGTGATCAGAGCCGTGATCTGGATCAGGCCCGTGATGGTAGACATGGCAGATGACAAAGATTTACAGCCAGAATCCAGGTCAAGAGTCCCTGATCCTCTTTGACAACCAGAGCTGTGTGTTTCGCTTTAGGGTCCTTCTCGCTTAAATTCATTATTGTTGGATTCCCGTTTCGCCTGTCAGTTATAATAACGTCACCGATTGTTAGCTAGTGGAGTCGGGTGGAACGCTAAACAAAGATGCTTTGGTTTTCCAATTTGTATCGACTACCTCAAATGTTTGATGTTACTTCTATTCAGAGTTTGTCTGAAGGGATGGTTGTGCTTTAAAAACCATTGGACATCAAGTGGCAAACACAAGCAACAAATATGTTTATTCCTCCCCACACTGAATCTTGTATAGCTTATAGTTTTTAAAGATGGAGGTATTTGTATTCATTGACAGATTCTCATTGTGTATTTATCAGATGCTGAACACCCCCCAGCAAAGCCTGGAGAAACTCTGGCAGATTATCACACCCGGACTGAGAAATACTGGCTGGGTTTGGCCCGGGCCAACATGGGTCCTGATGCCAAAGACAAGAAAGTACAAAAGGTCGGCCATGCCATGGCCAAGGTGTTTTATGAGAGTCAGGAATGAGATGGATTCTGTGGATGTGTGAGGATGTATTATAAATATGTGTGTATGCAGAGATCATTAAAGGGTGAGTATGTGAGAAGCGAATGAAAATGTGTGATATGTACTGGCATTAGAGTTTTA
This sequence comes from Beaufortia kweichowensis, assembly GCA_019155185.1. Lineage (NCBI taxonomy): Eukaryota > Metazoa > Chordata > Actinopteri > Cypriniformes > Gastromyzontidae > Beaufortia > Beaufortia kweichowensis. Next base: position 9,019,961 of record CM032816.1, read on the forward strand.
GAGGCGGTGAAAACCTGTCTCAAAATGTACATTATTTTCACTGCCTTACTTGTTTCATCATTTTGTCTATGTGATTTTTGTATGCAACTATAAGAAAAATCAGGTAAAAAAAGGTAATTTGGCGTATTACATAATCACTTAAACTATATGGTTTAAACCTGAGCAACTTGTTTTTATCTTGTGAGATTCCTTGTTTCCTTTTAAAATGTTGAGGTTTCAAGATACTTTAATCATCTTTGTTATCCTAAATTGAGTCTTAACGTGGCCTAAGGTTTTTAAAGTTGTCCTGTGTAAACTCACACAAAAGTTGTTGTGTGTATACACAACAGCGTGACGTTGTCATTCACTCCTCTCCAAATAAAATAATTGTTTAAAAGATGTGAAAGATAACGAATAAAGGATTAGCACAAAACTATTTTCAAGACGTCTCCTCCAGAGTTCAATCTGAAGGAACCTAAAATCGCAAGCAAGCAATCACAGTTTCAAACTGAACACCACTTCTCACATTGACCTATTTTTTGTTGGCTGTGAAGAATGATGAATGTAGAAGAGAAGCTAATGAATAATAAATGGAGGATAGAGAGATGTATGAGGTTACGATTCTACAGCCAACCATCTCATCTCGTCCTCATCTTTCTCCATCTTTTTAAATTCTGTATTTCTTTATATAAAGATCGAGTTTATAAATAACTAAAAAGTCTCAATTTTTACAGCGCAGCTCTGACGTTGGGAAGCACGTGAGACTGCTGTCGTCAGAGGTACGTCAGGAGAGTGAGGGGGACAGAAACACTAGTTCTGTAAGATCCACGAAGATGTTTGTAGGTCATGTTGATGATTATTCTCATGTTTATTTCTCATTATGACCTCATTAGTCTGTCGGACCAGGAAGATAAAGAGTTTGATTGAAGATAATGATTCGTAATTGAGGCTCGACTAATTCTATAGCTTTGGGACACTTTTTCTCACAGTATTTAATTTGTTTGGACACAGTTTAAAATGGCTTTCTCAACAAAGACTTTCTCTATGACCGAAGGCAAATCTAAGAAAACCTGTTTTTAATTTTGATTTGAATTAAGTTGAAAATGAGTCATTTTTCAATAGAGCAGTTACAATTAAATAATTATTTGACTTATTTTGGATAACCGCAGTTATTGCGCACCTTTAGAAGACACATGATTAATTAATGCACAAATAGATAAAAACTTGTTTGTTAAGCAACCAAATGTGTTGAATTGCTTTGTATTTTTTAATTATTCTGATCAAGGCGATTCCAAACTTCGCTCCATCTAGAAGAATATGACCTCATTTTTCAGTTCAAGTTTCAGTGCTCAAAACTTATTATGCTTAAAATTTTACAGTCTTTACTGTCACTTGTTAATCATATTTATCAAAGCCCTAAAACAGACATTTATTAGACGGTTAATCATTAGATATTTCATAATCGTGACAGCCCTATTTCTGTGTAACATTTTGGGTTTTGTTGCATTGTGACTATTATCAAACCAATTAAGCACATATCCCCCTATTCTGTTTCTGTAAAAACATTACTTTTCTCTAAATTGTTATTCTCCAAGTTAAAATAAAATACAATTTTGATAGTGTCACTATTTTTTTTAACAACCTTTAAGGAAGTACACCTATCAATGGCATATTTGAAGATGTCTCTGCCTATTATGCTGCTATTTATAAAACATGGTATTAATTCATGCTGTTTTATATAAACTGTAATTCCAAAGATACTTTACAGTTATCATCAATTCAATGTAATCATTAAAAGTAATAGAAATGACACAAATTCTGGTGAAAATTTGGAGGAAAATGTTCAATTGCCATAAAAACAGTCACAATGCAAAAATGGTCCTAAAATAGTCTTAATTTAATAATTTTGTTGTCAAATATAACCTGTTCCTGTTTTTGTTTAATCATACATTGTAAAGGTCATTTTAAGAACGCATCATGTCTTTCTCTGCTCCACTTCTTCTTAACCTTCTTCTTACCAACAGATTTAAAGAAATTACCCATAATCCTCTTCTGGTGCTGGGACAAGGATGAGCTCCACACAGTGAGTCTGTTACAGTAATCTCAGCCAAAATTGGCTTAACTTTCTAGCAGACATGCAACAGACAGTCAGTCTCTCAGTCAGACACGCAATTAAAGTTAAGTAGAGACGTTGACGTTTGTATAAAAATGCCTCTAATAGGGTCACAGAAGGTGCACTGATGCAAAACTACTACAAATTTCAACATCCCACAGGTTTCATGTCACCCTTGCTTGAACCCTCACGTTATGGCTTTGTAGGGTGTGTGTAGTGTTTGCTAAATGGTTTAATGGCACGTGTAATGTAGTATTGTTCGCTATCCCTCCCTCTGACACCCCATCTGTGAGATGTAAGATTGAGAGGTTGCGCAGGTGTCTCGGTGGATGGGAGTGAACCATCTGTAGACAGCTGGAGGGGGATTTTTACGCTTATTTGTAAGCATCTCACCTCATGCTTTACTGATGTGGGAATAGGATGAAAACGAATTCGCTTCTGCAGCTGTAGTGTAGGTTAGTTTTTCCCCATATTGCTCTTTGACATACTAACAATTGTGACTCTACCTGTGAAAAGTTTTACTGTTTTCTACATAAACTCATTCTACATAATGTAAAGAACATTCTGTAAAAATAAAACTTGATATTTTTAATATTGACTGAGTAATAACATATCAAAGATTGAAATCCTATAGGTGAAAGATGCTTATCTCATACAGTAAGTTGATTTTGAGACTTTAGCCCGGTTTTCACAAACAGGGTCACAAATATGTATAAAGTAAGATGTTTTAGTATTGATGCTTTTGTTTTGATCATTCATCTCTAATTGTAAGATGTATAAATTATTATTATCTGACAGACGTTTCCAAAGTGACTTACAGTACGCATATTATTGACGTGTATTCCCTGGGTTTCGAACCTATGACGGCAACGCAACGCTCGATGATGCGTAAAAACCGAAGTAAGACGTCAGACTCAATAACCACAACCACAAGCTTACTTTCAAACACTTTCATTAATTTCTCCATATATCTCAAAAAAAGAAACAGACCCCCAGGAGAAGTAACCAACTGAATGATAGAAGGAGAGAGAGAGAGAGAGAGAGAGAGAGAGAGAAACCAAAGAACTGGGCATGCTTGGGCATGCTATAGGCGCATAGAGGGTGGCAATACATCCGGTACAAGAGCCGGGGATGAGGGTTGACTGCAGCAACGAAGACCCGTCGAAATCCCACCTTCTCCGTCACATACAGCCGTGGCGGTGTCAAAGTCATCTTGCCGAGTCACGTGATCGGCCGGAAACCTTTTGGACTGAGGTGAGCAAATGTACGACAACATACATTTTGGCGACCCTGCACATCAGCATAGGTTACCATTTACACATTTCTTTGCTTTTGATTTTATGGTTTTCTTTTTCGGCTGGATTGAGAAACGGAGAGATACAGGGAAGGGAGGGTGGTGGGAGAGAGAGAGAGAGCACACAAATTGTGAATGAATCGTTGCCAGGAGGGACAGACTCGGGGGGGAGAGAGTACAAGCCCATACACACATGCTATAAAAACATCTCAAAGTCTTGCGTTCCGTTAGCTGGCTATAAAAATAAACAAAACACAACCGTTTGATTGTTTTAGGTTTGGTTTGTGGGCAGTTTTTGACAATTTAATGCGTTTTGTTTGGGCTAACAGGAGGGTCTCATCATTGATTGTGTTTACATGTACGATCTCACACCGATTAAGCTTTCTAACTTTTCCGACTTTCCCGAAGAAATCGTTCACCAAAAATTACTTTTTTAAAAACGTTTCTCACTCTTACGTCATTGCAGATGTGCGTCTCATCATTAGTTTTATTTCTCAACATTCATAAGCAAAAATGGCTTAAATCTCCTTTGTCTTTTCCCCTTTTTCTTGCTGAATATAACTCTTGTTTTATCTCTTAGACTTACAAATAACAAAAAGAGTGCTAAATTTTTGTTGCATTATGACAAATTTTCTGAAAGAATATAATTTTTTCCGTATGTATAATACCATAATTTGATGTACGCAAATCCAGAATATAAATTTCCTATCTTTATCTTTATGATTGTTCCTAGTAGGAATTTACCAATGTCTAATTTCCCTGTTCTTGTATGTTGTTTACAAGTTATGCAATAAAAATAGTTTTATTTCTCAAGTTTGGTTTCATTATCGCTCCAAATAAGTGCAAAATATAATCTTCTTTCCCACATTAATAATTTTCTTTGTTTACCCTCTTTATTTGTGAGGGTAAATTATTTGTGATCAATTGAAAAAATTAGTTACATGCATCTAAGATGGTTTAAGGGTGAGTATTTTCATTTTTGGGTGAACTCTTCCTTCAACTTTTATTAAATGGTTTAGCAAAACCTGATCAGCACACAAGAATTTCAGGCATTAGTCAGATTTTGCTTTGCATGTAAACACCTTTTGGCAGCTTATTCATAGTGCACATGTTTTTTTTGTGTTTTGATGTCAAAATCACAAATTGTGCACAATGATTTTAAATGTATTCATGTATTGTAAACAGACAGATTTTGTTGTACATGTAAACGCACTCATTGGCTTACCCAACTGGACCTGTTTCAGTATCATGAAATCACTCAATAAGATAAAACATTTTAATTTGGGTCTAAATAAAATCGTTTTTGCAGCTTTTACACTGCTTCCAAAACTAGCAGTCTCCTCAGTATGTTTTTTCGCAGATAAGGTTATCTATACAAAACTAAAACTTACGTTTGCATGCAACTTTATTTCTTTTACTTTTAGAAAAACAAGGCAGTCGGCATTTTTCAGACGTCTTGCAAATAGCTAAAAAAGTTTTTTTTCTCAATAAATATTTGTTTTGAAAGCAGCAGTTGGGAAAAACGTTAACAGTCTCTGAAGTCTGGTCGGGAATGCCAGCATTGCGCACGCAGCATGTGGCTTTCAGGTGTGCGTGGTGGTGAGGTCGACAGGAGCTTACGGTCGGTTTGCAATGATGGAGACCTCGCAGAATGTCATGTTAGCCGATCAGACCCATGCTACCCTGTGTATGATGTGGGGTACACAACTGTATACATGCAGGGAGAAAAGGTTTCTTGTAGAGCGATGTTAATGATGAAGCCCTTTCATATCATATAACTTTAAGATCTTGGAGTTTGTCCAAATGCATGTGGGTCACATCCACCCAAGTGCAAATGTTGCAGATGCTGATGTTAGCGGTGCTGTGTCTTTGTGAATACTAAATCTTCACTTTTAGTAACCCACTTTGTTGTGCTTTTTAGCATCGTTGGCCAGAATGAAACATTTGCAACATTTTGCAGGTGAATTTATGAGATCTGCCCCGACATCCGGGTACAACTTGACATCAAAAAGGTGGGTAGATCTGTTTTAAGGTCTATTATAAAGAGATCTTTAAAAATACTTGTCATTTATTGTCATTTAACAGATGCTTCTCTGGCCCACCATGACATTCTGGGGATATCTGACGTACCACAGGAGGGAAATGGAAGTATAAAGCAAATGCAAGTAGCACTTTTCAATGAGTAACACAAATGACAACGTGGAGAAACGTGAGTGATGTTTGGGAGGCGGGCGGATTTAGACAGGAGCCGTTTCCCATCACTGAGACCTGTTGACATCTTGCCATCACCCGGATGACGTCTTTCACCCTTAAGCCACCAATCATGAGTCCGATACCCAAATTCAAACAAAACAAAAAAGAAGCCACCAGCATCGTCAAGAAAAAGGCAAGTAAAGAATATGAAATAAAAAATAAAATCAAACAAGTATATTAATTTAGAACAGCATAAATGAGTGAGTGAATACACAGGTTAAAACTAGAAGTCTGAAAGGATGCTTTTAACTATGACTGAATTATAAAAGCAAAGAAATTAAGAAATAAAAACAAGAGCTCTTTGGGGACAAAAAAGCAGATTGAACCACTGAGCCCAGTTTTGTACGTTGCCTTCTTCAGTTCTGGTATTGACGTATTGGTCGTTCGTTAAAAAACAGGCCAAGAGCAGATCAGGTTGATTGGATAATAGTGTAGCATAACAAGAGGAACTGATCGGCAATGCAGAGTTTAAATAAAAAAATGGACAAACAAAATGGCGACTCCGATGTTGAGCAAAATCACCATGATAACCAGAATTGAGTTGGATCCCTGTTTAGCGAGAAAGAGAAAAAGAAACATTAGAATTCGTCAAACATGTTATTTTAAGCAGTGAGTCTCAATGAGCATATAGGGGAATTTACTATGAATGAAGTTCTGATATTTTACTGTTGACTATTCAATCTAACCCGGTAAAAAAGTGCTAAACTATTTTGTGCCAGGTAGTCATACAACAATTCATTTTCTTGGTGTCGCCATTTTGGGCAGGGAAGTAAACGCATAACCTATAAACATATACAAGTAAACATGGCAACTGTGTTTTTCTGGATTAAAGTATAATATCTTTACATTTTCAACTATTTTAATAGTTTACCATTTACATGGAGTACAAAAATTTTCTGTCTCTATTTACAACTGTATTTTCAAAAAATATTTATTTTGTACGGAAAACACTTGCAAGGCATTGAATTCTATTAAGAATTTTTCTGTGCTTTTTCCTCAGAAACTGCAGCTACCCTGTTTACTTGTATGTGTTATATGACAATCATGCCCTTTCCAATATGGCGGCATCTCTGGCAGATCACAGCAACAAACCAAAGCGTTTAATTCGACATCTGTATCAATGATTAAGCCCTTAATCAATACTTTTCCACTGCAGAAAACTTTTACAGAAAATCAAACGTGAATAAATTGAAATAACGCTCTTATCAGCGCATATAAACTGGGTTTGTGCTGAAATATCATATGCTGAATTGCCAAAACAGTTTGGTGAATTCCCCCCACATTATATTAAACTCTAATTAACATATTGAAGTTCTAGATTCACAGCATAACAGCATCAAAAGAGCACATCTGCACACTTACAGAGTCTGTTTAAAAGAACCTGTGTGATTATTCCTTTCCCAAAGAGGTACAGTATTATACTGTGTTATCTGAATGGAAATGAGAATCTGTGCTGCATTGTGTGAGCTATTAAGAACCAGGTTTCTCAAGCTCAATTTTTAATTGATGGGCTCATGTAAGCGTGTCGCAGCCGATGTTTACAACCGTTGAACGGAGAAACACGCACGCTGCACATGCAAGGCGCATGTGAGGCATGAAATTAGGTGGTGACAAGCGAACCGGACGTAGTATGCCGTGAGCGTTGTCTTTACACAAGCGAGTATCTCACATAATCACATTTATCTTGTCAGCATGTCAAACAATCCCATTTTTGCAATGTTTTTCTCATGCTGTCTAGGGCCTGTTCTTTATCTTTCAATATGAAGGTTTATGTAACCTGTTTATTCAAAGGTTAAAAGTGTCGACTGTGTTAGTTTCTTCATCGTCGAGTGTATGTGTTTCTGTTTCATGTTAACCTGTCTTACAGGAGTCTGCTGCATTGCTTTCCTCTCTGCGGCTACAAACATAAACCCCCTCCTTCCCGATACTCACTCCTGACGTCTGATTGGCTGCCACCCGAGCAAGGCATAAGCTGTTCCCTAGCAACAGAGTGCGAGGCAGCCAATGCAGGGCTGCGTTGTGGAAGGAGCCACTTTGCCAGTTTGCTGTTACCAAGGTGTTCTTGGTGCAGCAAGAGATCGTAGGGCGCTAGGCTGTTAAAGGGATGATTTGAAGTTTGGATATGTGGCCCGTTTATGAGTTTTGAGGCGATGTCAGCTTACATGTTCCCTTGGGACTCCAGACGGTGGAGGTTTTTACGGGCACTGATGCGTGCTAACCCACCCGGCACAGTAGCAGTCAATTAGCAATGTATTTGATGCATGTCAAACTTATGTAATGTTTAATTGGTTTTATGATTCATGGCTTAAAGGGACAGTTTGCCCAAAACTAAAAGATTCTGTCAGCATTTGTTCACCCTCGTGCCATTCAAAACCTGTATATGATTCTTTTTTCTGTAGAAGATATTTTGAGAAATGTCTCTTTGGTGTTCAAACAATGTAAGTCAATGTGGGTTGTTTGGTTACTAACATTCTTCAAAATATCTTCTTTTGTGTTCTGCAGAAGAAAGAAAGTCATACAAGTTTACGTACAGAATATTTATCCGTACTTACAGAGTTCACTTTGAGCTGAGACTGCTTCTCGTCCTCGTGCTCTAGTGCAATAGGTGGGGATTTCTGTGGGGGTGAGAGTGTAAGATCCCTACGTAGGGGTCGAGCCTCCAGCTTTTCCCCCACACGTAGACTGTCCAACTTTTGCACCGAGTCCGGTACTGGCCCCTCCCGGGTGTCCCCAGAGGCGTCTCGATTTTTACCCCGTCGCTGTAGCGTATGTGCACGAGACTCTGCGTGACCGTGCCACTCTTCCCCCTGCCCATAGGGCTTCTGGGAATTATGGGAGTCCATGGGCTGCAATGGCCTCATCTCCATTTCATAATTGCTCAGTTTCTCTTCGTCCTGTTCTAGGAGTCGCGGGTGGGCTAAACTGTCCCCGTGCACCCGCTGTGAGGTCCAAGAAGCCGAGGGTCCTTCCGCTCTCCGGTCCCGCGAGACTTTGTGATTGGAGGAGCTGTGGTCTCGGGGCTTGTGATTGGAGGAGGAGTGCTTGTGACCGTTGGCCCGAGCCACTCCTACCCGCACTTCGTCCTGGACCGAGGGGGTTGTGGAGCGGCTACTGCCCCGACTACCCCCTCTACTGCTGCCGCCACGAGAGGACCGCTTGTCCTCGCCCGCCCCCCAGCTGTTCGCCCTCAGGTAATCTCCTCCACCTCTCCCCTCCATCAGCACCTGGATCTCCTGGGTTCCTCCACGTTCCTCGTCCACGGCGCTCTGGCGCAGAAAGCGGGCGTTTTTGGTGCGGTGGGAAGATTTGGTGTTGGGGCTTCGGGGAGGCGTGGAGGGCCGGCTGGCGGTGGGGCTAACGTCTGGGGTGAGGTCCGGGGGTGTGGAACCCTTCATATAGAGCTCTGTGCTGTCTGCCGTTCCACTGGAGATCACTTCTACGTCGTTCTCACTGGAGTTCTGCTGTTTGGGTCGCTGGCACTCCACTCCTACTCAGAGAGAAAGATGAGTCAAAATTTTCATTTTAAACATGTAGGCATGCCACACACTTGAAAAGTCATGTTTTAATGGGTGTATGGAATGGGAATCTGAACTAGTGGGAGTGTCTATTTGTCTTAAGCTGAAAAAAGTTGGTAATTACACAACAGAAGTTCTTTTATGCATAAATCTAATTCTTACTTTTCTCATTATTTCATGTTTTACATAATTTTAGCACTAAAGAATTTCACAATAACCTTTTCCATACACCTTATTTCCCAAGTACTCCAAGGAACAAGTGATAGACATTGATAGACAGTAACTTATTGAAGCTTTCCAGAGTCAGCACCACATTTTTGCCTAATGAGCCCAAATATGTTTTGTTTGTGCTAGAGGCGTTGTACTTGCATTCCTATAAACTTTTGAGTAAAACTTCTTCCCCCCTACTGTAAACATCAATTTCTAGCATTTGTGTTGACAAATCTGTTGCACGTCTGAGCCAAGTCTATTTTCTGATGTTTATAAGGTCATCATCACATTCATTCCGTATGACAAAACTTGCCTGTCCAGAAGGTCACATACACTAATCCAGCACAGCATGTGTGTGTACTGTATCCTGTAAAGGGCTGTTTTGTGATTTTAATGGAATATGAGAGTATATGATTTGTGTACATGCTCATCTCTGCCAATATGTGTGGGGGTGCGACAGCGAGCGACTGTGTGACTGTGTATGTGTGTTTATGTGACTGAAGGTGGGTGGTGTGAATCTGCGTGTGTGGGTATTGTGTGTGCATAAATTTTGCGTGGGCTCGTCGGAAAGGTCAGCGCTGACCTCCTCTCATCATCTTATTGCCTTTTCTATCACTCAATTCCTCCGCTTGGCACGGTAGGGGCTCGACCCCTGCAGCCGGGAACCCATCCGGCACCTACACGTGTGCTTTCTCACTGTTGGTCTTTAGTTCCTAGACCATTATTAAAGGGATAGTTCACCTGAAAATAAAAATTGTCCTGTGTCCATACAGTGGAAGTACAGACACCTTTGTGTTCTGCGAAAGAAAGAAAATGTTTATTTTTGGATGAACCATCCCTTTAATCCATATTTGCGTGCGTAAGGCAACGAGAGAATCGATGTGAGATATTTTTGGCTTTCGAATCACAGGGAAGAGCGTCCTCAGAATTAGCCTGCTGGAGCATTTAGCATTCACAGCTAACTGGAAAGCTCAGTCATACTGTCAAACAGTTTGAAATCCTGGTTATTTTTAGCTTTCAGACTCGGCTGGTTGAACTCACTGTTTCCTCTGTGCTGGAATGAAGGAGAGAACTCTTTGGCGGTGATCCGGGCCAGCCTGCACTCTTCCTGGGCTTTCTGTGCTGCCGTCGCTGCGGCCTCTGCTTTCCCTCTGGCGTGAGCGGTTCTGAACGGTGGTCCAAGACAGATGTTGGAGATGTGGAGAGAAAAAGAGAGGTAGTGTCGTGTTAGAAATATATTAAACGCTTAATTATGTTTCACAATGTTTCTAACAGGTTTCCGCCCATCTGCCATAAGGAAAGTTTAGGTAAAGTAAAATAACAATGTTGTAGAATGTACCTAACACTGGTTGTAATCCTATTATCAATCTGATTGGTTGATTAAAATGTTGCCCCAGCATCACCAATGATGTTAACCCAAGAACATTTCTCACTTCAGGAAAGCTTGGTTAGCAATAACCGTATATCAGAAATGTAAAACATCAATGAAATATAATCATATCTTAATGGTTGGTTTTAGTTCTGCACCCTGGCAAACCGTGACCACACTTAAACATGGTTTACCAACAGTCTAGTCAGTTAATTTGTAAGGAACATGCTTCAACGCCTACCGAGATCTTGACACTCTGACTATCCAAGGGTTGGAGATAAATACAGGCTGAAGGCAAACAATTACACACCAATCACCCAGCCTCACACAGAGCAGCGCTCTCGGGACCCAACAGAGTCGTGCCTTTCTGACACTGTAATTCTCACTTGTTTTAACCGTGTAAACTTGCCAAGACTTTGCGATCTGTAAATTCTGACTTCAGTGATGTTTAAATAACCGTATTAAAATGTAAACATACTCTGCTGTCAACTAGTTTAATCGAAAGATGTAGTTTTTTTACAAAATTCCTGCCAGTCTTAGACTTATTCATATAAGATCACAATAAAATATGCTTCTATAATTATATACAGTTGATTTCATTACGAACTTTACAAAAAGTTGAATTAATGTGAAAATGAGGGTGTCACCCAATGTTTTAATGACAGCATGCATTGGCAGAACTGGCATGAACATAACCCGATGATCCATGTTTTCACAGCGTGATCTGGACATTTGTGTGCATCAGTGGAAGTAAGAAAATCTGACCTTTTGTGCAAAGGAGTTAACATGAGTAATGTCACAAATTCACTTATTCAAGAAATGTGCAGAATCTTAAATGGTTTTTATTCATTTTGCATCATGACGTTTCTGTACCAGAAAGATTTTTTATGTGGCCTTATTTAATATATATCTTTAAAAAATCTGGAGAATATATGACAGGAATTAAAGCAACCCCGAAACTGGCCAAACTAAAAGACACTTGTTTTTGTTTTTATGTATGTTTTTCTACTACAATGCAGTACAATACACAACTATTGTTACAATTTCTCTTCTGCATCTCTAAGAACAGTGAACAGCATTTGCTTGGCTGCTAAATAATTCACTAGGGAAATCAATGTAGTCTGTGTGTCTGAGCGAGCAGAGAGAGAGAGAGAGGAGGGAGAGAGAGAGAGAGCCTCGTTCACAACCTCCCCCTTTAACGTGTGATTTTACTCATTCATCTGTTTTACCTGTGTGCCATCACAACTTCAACTTTACTTGACGATGATGCACAATATCATACTAATATTGTTTTCCAGTAAATGCATCCAAGATTAATTTATTTGCAAATGACAATTTTGTAATAATAAGACTTTTTTATGTTATATTGAGTTATGTTTATTTTTTACCATTTTACCACTTTAAATTGTATTAGTTTATGCTTTAAACACAATCTATCAGTGAGTTATTAAAAAAATAACATTTTTATTCATGATCTACTCTGTGAAAACCCGTAGCTACCACATTTCACTTCTAGTCAATTTATCTTGTCTAGAAGATTTTTTAATATTTATATTTTTTAACATACTGATTGAGACTATTTTAACCTTTTTTTAAATGTCATGCATGTTTTAATCAAACTTTTTGTTTTTAACAGATGGTTTTCCACCTTTATTCATGAAGATTATTTATACGACCGGACCACATGAACCACATGAGTCTTAAAGGTACTTCCTCTCAGAACTTTTTCCTTATACCTTTTTCTCTTTTTGTTTTTGCAGTGGCTGTCTTGGTGCAGCGTTGCATGTCGATGCTCATCGATTACACCCTCTTCCTCTCTGCTCCAGGCTCTCCAGTGTATGTATGAGGGAGTGTATCTGTGTGTTCGCAATTGAGTTTTAACATTTGAGGGTTTAAATGAGCTTATGGTGTTCAGCGTGAGGGAGCGAGAGCATTTGTGTGTGTTTTATGGTGAGCTATGTCGAGGTAAGTCGGATGAAGAGATCTTTGGATCGCATTCGCCCCGTGCCTTGCCGGTTGTCCTGGCAACGGCAGAGGAGAGAAAGTGAGAGAGAGAATAAGATGGCGTGGGGTATAAAAAGGACAAACAATTAGATAACAGAGGACAATGAGAGGAGGATTGTGGGATGCATCTGGAGGTGTTGAGAGTACAGTCAGAGATTGAGGGCTGGAAGTGAGAAAACGGCCATTCAGTAATAATGGGCCTGTAAGTGGCATGTATCTTGATCCATAGGTGTTGTGAGCCCAGGTCGAGATGTGCTGGTTTTTGTTCTATTTATGTACTGCTGAGGATTGGCAAAGTTTGCACAGCACTTCTGTTTGAAACCAAAACTATTTTTTTGGACGAGAATAGATCTTCTTTCAACTGAAGAATTTAAAGGGATAGATTCAAGAATTAAAGAAGAATTAAAGGGACACCTAAAAATTAACATCATTAGGTCATCATTTTGTCACCCTTGTGTTGTTTGAGTGACTTACTAGATTACTTTTGATGAAAGAAAAGACAAGGTAAAGTTTTAAAGAAAATTCTGCTTCTTTTCCTCATAATGAAAGTGAATGGGGACTGTCAAACTCAAAATGACCATAAAACACTATAAAAAGTCTTCTAAAGTCATATGACAGCTTTGTGTGACAAAATGTAGTTTGTTGCAATATACCGAAATTGAATTGAACATCTTTCAAATCACCTTAATTGACTTTCATGTTGCTTTTTGTCATTTAGGAGCTTGACAACACCAGTCGCTATTCACCTCCATTATATGGAGCTCTCAGTACATTTTGCAAAAATGCATACTGTGTGTCCTAAAAAAAACTATGTCATACAGGTTTGAAACAAAATAATGACAGAATTTTAATTTTTGGTTGAACTGTTCCTTTAACACGTTTATTTACACATTAACACTCATTCACATGCAAACACATGGATTCAGACTCTCGTTTCTCCTATTCCTGCCTTTCAGCACTCATACACGTGCAGGCACCTTTTTTTTTCAAAGCCCTGCCTCTCATTCACATTCTCTTCTCTTATTAAACGCTCCCTCCCTTCTTTTGCAAGATCACACTCACACATTTCCAACCTGCCGTTCCATCTTTTTAGAAAAATTCCAGTCACAAGATCATGTTAGGTGTCAATGCTAAGTTCCAGAAATAAAAAATTCAGTTTTTCACAGAGATAACATATAAACCTTTAAAAGCAGACCTGGCATAGTTATGGAATATGCTTCTTTCAATCAAGTCAATGTCTTAAATTTTGTTGAATTGTCAAATTCCTGCTACAGTCTTTTTATGATCTGATTCACCAGTCTGTCTTTATGATCTCTGTTTGTTTATTCTTCTGTATTTGCAAACGTTTTCAAGCGTAGAGTCAAAATCTGTGAGGTCTGAATCATCTGATTTATTTTTGCTGCAGGAAACGTTGACTATTATTATAAGCTGACTTAAGGAGCAAAATAAAATGTTACAAAAAGATAAAAGATGGGCACTAATCCCAGCCTCCGGTTTGAAATTTTGACCGGCCATTCGAACAAGAATGAAACTTCTGAACCCACCAAAAACAGATAACCATCACTAATCTCTATACAAGCTGCTTTAAGTTGCAGATGACTCAAGGTTTCTTCCGGTGTCTGTTCTACAATGCAGGTGTATCGTCTGCTTTGACCATGATGAGCACGTGGTGCTAATCGGATTAGGTGTTATGTGATATTCTCAGTAGTTTAGATCTCCACTCGTCTATTCTGTATCCTGTTTGCGTATGCTTACGTCTGTCTAATTACCTGCCGGAAGTGTGTGATTTTGGGATCTGTGGGTGTCCACGTGTCAGCTTATGTGGTGTTCAGAAGCTTGGCCCGTGCCCAAGAAACCTGCAGGCCGTGAGCGCAGATATCACATTCAAAGAGGCACAGTATCTTTATAGTATGTAAATAGGGATAATACATGACTACTTTGCCTCTCTAGATGGTTTCACACACAGACACAGAGCAGAAAGCGGTCACGACGAGCTGACAGCTACAGTTAATGGGTCATGATTTCCTCCATCTGTGCAGATTGGGCATGGATACAAGCTCTTATCATGTCAGTATTATAAGCTCTTTTATGGGAATGCTTAGGGATGTTCTCATCGAGTTGACGTTGTTTTAGGTCACATCTGCATGGATGAATGGAAGGGGATGTGATGTTCAACCAGATATGGAATGGAGTAATCAAGGGTTTGCTTGGAGAAACCGCCGGCTCTGTAGGGAGAGACTTGCAGAGAAGTTTTATAGCCTGGAACTGGTGCTCCTTGCAAAAACAATTTCTTTAGCTTTGATAAGAATTTTAGAAATCATATCTTTCAAATGTTACTCTATACTTCTTGACGCCTTCATATTTGTGACTTTGCCTTTAAAAATCTGGCTAATAAAAGCATAATCTAATTTTGATTAGATTAGGAGCATAAAAGTTTGATTTCAGTCATTAATTTTACAAATTTCATATCAATGCACAACCTTACTTAGTCATTATTAAAGATATCAAGGATCATTTTCACTGAATTTGCTTTTAAAATATGTACATTGATTTATGTAGAAAATAGTAACTGGCTGGGTTTTCACAGTCAGGGTCACATTTGGTTAAGAACAAATTTGTCTCTTAATATTTGTAAGTCGCTTTGGATAAAAGCGTCAGCTAAATGCCTAAATGTAAATGAAAGACATCTGCAATGATAGAGATCATTTTCAGGAAATAATCACTTTAATTCAGATCTGATGAACAGAAAATGAAATTGCTATAGAAGATTTTAAATAAAGCCCAAAAATTTTACAAACTACATTTTTAGTACTCTTTGCCATGTTTACTTACTATATTGTGTATATACATGTATCAGTGCTTTTCTAAACGTTTCCTTTTGTCTTCCACAGAAGAAAAAAAAAGCAGGTACACCATGAGGATGAGTAAATGATGCCAATTAGGTTAAAAACTCATACCCTAAAGACCCCAAGAATGATAATTATACTACAACTACATTATCTGTTAAATGTTGAACTTTATAGTTCTTGTTCTTGTTGTGAATGGCCCCTAAGAACCTGACAAACACAAATTATTTTTGGTTGGAGCCCTGTGTGTATATATGTGTTGTGTATGCTGGCAGGGGCAGTGTTAAGCTGTAGTGATAGCATTGCTCAGAATATAATGAGGTCAGTGGGATTTGTGAGTGGTGCTCTTAATATAGCACTTGCATACCTATGCACGTTTGTATGTGTGGAAACACACACACGCAAGCATATGCAGTCGCCATCAGCGGCGGGGCGTTCATTAACACATATGTGCTTACACATACATTTCCCTAACATGTTGGATGCACAAGAGAGAGACAATGCAAGAAATGGGCAAAACTGGCTTAGTTCCAGTTCAGCCTGCCTGGTGTACGTCTATCTTCGGCAAGTCGCCAACACTCTTGGCATAATGCGGAAGTCTCTGCTTCTCTGTGTGTCTCTTCTTTTTCTTGCATCTTTCTAAACGTTATCTTGATTTCCTTTCTCATCTATCTTCTTGATTACTGAAAACTGTCCCAAACAACCCAAATTTTGCTCTAAGCCTAATTAGGGTTCTCAACCTTACTTTTTTGCATCACAAATGGAGGGTTTTAAGGAATCCTTTATTTCATACAATGACAGTTTGAAATATTACCACTTTTGTTAAATTAGTTCAAACAACTCGACTGGATTATGTCAGTGACTCGTGAAGTGGAGAACCGGATTCGGTTTGATTGTTTTCTTGAAAAGAATCAGCTTATGCGTATGTTTCATTCCATAATAATACTGATTCGGTTTTCTAATTCAACTTACTGACTCAATGATCTAGTTAACAGTTGACTGGAGGGCACAATTATCCAAATAATGACTTTCATGACTTTATTCTAAAAATTCTTTTTCACCCTCATGTCATTTCAAACCTGTATGACTTTCTTCTGAAGAACATTTGAACATTTGGTGTTCGACAGAAGAAAGAGTCATATACAGATTTTGATTATTTTAATTTTGTGGGTGAACTATCCCTTTAAAATTAGTCTGTTCCTCACAGAATTTAATGCTTAAGCTGTTTTGAAACAGAAATGGTCATTATATGAAAATAGAGGTGTGAAAAATCTTGTCTTTGAAAGATAACAGCATATTGGTTTTAGGGGATCTATTCCTTAGTGCCTCAGTCGATTTCTTAATAATAAGGGAACAAAGTATAACATACAGTAACCAACTGCTGCAGTACAAATCCACAAATCAGATCACTAAACCCAACATGATAAATGTTTCTGTTTTTCAATTAGCATTCAATATTCAACCAAAACGTATTTAATAAGCACAGACACACACAGGCACTAACAGCCTCGGGCAATTTATGACTGTGTCATTCCACATGTCCATGTTATTGATTGTGCCACTGTTGCTCTACATCAATACAGACATCAGTCTGCTCGCTGATACACCCCGAATCTACATGACTCTCATTAAGTGGACTTATGTATTCTCTCTCTACACTGAGACCAACACAAATCATTCATGTTGCCTTAGCAACCACACCACACAGCATCACCAGCAAAGCCTATTAAACAAGTCCAGAGCAACCGCTAGAAATATGGCCCTGTGTTTGGATGATCCATAAAGAAATGGCAAGAGAAAGGGAGAGGTTATATGTTGTTGAATGATGGTTATGAACTTATGGGTTGTTCAGGATGAAACTGGTTTGGGCTCTTTTTTAACAATATTTGATTAGTTGAATGCAAGCATCTTTGTTTTGCTGTTCTTTTGCAGAAAGTACCCAAAAATCCCTCAACCTGCCATCAGACCAGTCAAAAAAGTCTGGAAGACCTGCTAACAAACCAGCTTTGGGATTTAACTGGGCAAAACATTAAATCACAAGTAAGTCTCTTAAAATCTTTTTAAACGATACTTTGAAAACATCTTTGCTTGTTGCCATTCAAAATAGTTTTTTTGAATAAGTAGCATATTTACAGAAACCAGAATCTTACCTTGACAGAGCGATTTCCTCCTTCTGCTTCGCAATGTCTGCGGCCTTATCTGCTGATTCAACCGCCCTGTCCACTTTCTCACGGATCTTGCTGGCGCGTAATGGAATGAGGTTCTTGCGTTTGCCACTAACAAGCATGTTCTGTTTGTATTTTCCCTCCTCTTTAGTGCCATCGGGAAAAGTGGTGCATCCGTACCCGTGCCTCTTGTTGCCCAGCCACTCGCCCTGGTATTGCAGTCCATCTGATCTCCGGCTCACCCCGCAGCCTGTCCTCTTGTCGTTCTTCCATTCGCCGGCATAGCTCTCTGTGGTAGTGGCGTCCACGTCGTCATCGCCCACCGGCAGCTCGCTCTCCCCCTCTCCCAGACTAATGGTCGAGTTGATGTCAGACGCAGCGGAGCTGACCGTGCTCATGCCCGCCTCGCTCCGGAAGGAACTCTGCTTGCTCCGTTGGCTGGCCAGTGAGCTTTTGGACTCTGATTTTCGCAGCTTGAGGCCACTCAGTAGTGAACGGCGAAACAGGCCCTTCTTTTTGTTTTTCAACAGCTCCGCCTCACTGTGGGCTGTCAGAACGAAGCCCCCGCGGGACACGGCAGGGCTGCCTGCCGCTAGGACGCCTCCGCCCCCCACGCCGGCCACGGGCGGTCGATCGCCGGTCAGCAGCGCTGTGCCGTTACTGTGCTCGAACGAAGAGAGTTTATGGAGGTACGGAGAGGTGAACGGATGACGGCCGCCATGCCGTACGGTACGCTCTGCCGTACGCCGTATCCGTGCCGCATGCCGCCCACCCATTGGCCCTGGTATGTACCTGCAATAAAAGGCAAAATGTAAGAAACAACTTTAGACGGTTACATCATGAATCACCAATATACTTAAGAATGAAGATTGCTGTTGTGTTGCAGGATTTTGCAGAACTGCAGATGTAAAACCCAGGGTTCCCCTGCTGAGTCTGCTGGAGAGTTGCCTCATGAATTCAGCTCTGGTACTTTTTACAGTTTCTTTCTGACAGTGTTGTGAAAAGCACTGGATAAAGAAAAATGGAGTGAAAACGCTCTGACTGCCCTTTTAGTAGCAGAGGTAACGAGGATGAATTTTGGTCTCGGGATGTCAGCTGCTATCGGATGGCATTGAAAGATCTTGCCGTCCTAAAGAGTATAGTACAATAATTATTTAAAATAAGCCAACATTTCAGTGGTTTTACAGTTGTGAATGAGAACTAGAATGTGAATGAGGGTCAAAAGACAATTTTGCTGTAGGTATTGGAGATTCTAAAAAGTTAATTTCCTCAGCTCTAAACTCATTTTGCATTTCTGAAATATGTTTGTGCCTCTTGTGTAACTCTTTACCGTTGGAAAAGCTTGAAAGTGTATGTTACTCCAAGTGCAAATAATAATAATCCCTGGTAGCTTTTTTCTGATTGTTTTAGTGTTACATAATGAGGGTGAGTAACAGCATAATGAAGAAACGATAAGATGCATCTCATACATAAACATGGCAAGCTACAGGATTCAACATTAATGACATTAAAGGAATTGTTTTCCAAATATAAAATATTTATGATAATTTATTCACCGTCATGTTTGGTTGCCATACATATGCAATAGACCAATCCCTAAAATAAACATCTTTTAAAATATCTATTTCTCTTGGTAAACTTATTGGTTCAGAAGATATTTATTAACCTATTAAAGTCATTTAGAATATTTTAATAGTGATGTATATGCTTTTTAAAGCTTTAACATTTTGGATCCCATATAAGAAGATAATATTAAATTAAAATGGTTTGTGTTCAGCTGAAGCAAGAAAGTCGTATACAGTTGGAAATTAGAGAGAATTTTCATATTTCCCTATAATTAACCCAACCATCACTTTCATTCCAGTCAACACATTTATGTTATTAGATAAGGCTCAATTGATCACCTCTCTATTGACGTGCTAGTTCATTTAATTATTGCTTATATTTAATACATTCTACAAGAAAACCCTTAGGTACAGTATACCCTGATTACAGCTGTTATAATCTTATAACATTGTCATCAAAGCCTACATCATCCATTGGCAACCACAGGAACTGCCATAATGGCAATAATGGGAGAAGTGCTTTTGGCAGCCATGATTTCCAGACCTGGCTCCATTACTTCTCTCTTACTGTGATGGAGTCTCAGGGGACCAAGTGTTCATCTCATCTGTCTTCATGTCCATGAGGTATCACAATGGCCATCAATATAGCCGCCAGCAATGTTATTTATTGGTGCCTGTGCCAACAAAGTAATGGAATGTTGCGTTCTGTAAAATTTCCTTTATGGAGCTGGCAGCCTGATCTTTCTGTCAGGTCTTGATGGATCGCCATCTTGGATCCTTTATTAAGCGACATGGCTGACCAATAACAGTAAGGTTTTTGCAGGCGGTAAGAGCAGCACTGATGGGCCGTAATCTGAAACTGGTGTCACTGGGTGGAAGTGTTTACAATAGTTGTATTGTATCTGAATTGTAATATCAGCAGAAATGATATGATTCCAGAATGAGATGAGCTCTGTAATCCACACGTTTGTGTCTTTCTCTTGTCTAGGTGCAGCATCAGAATGCCATTCTCCATGGTGCTGAAATCTGGGACAGCTCTCTCTCACACACACATACACAGAAGCTGAATGGTTTGTGCTCACCCAGCAAAGATTTTTTAGACTGACACACTCATATTAGCGATCCACCTGATGTGTCCTGTACTACTTCCCGCTCTGTGATGTAACCACTATCCCTAAATGTTGATGATTCATCCTGGCTAACATTCTAGAACATGCCGGCACTACTGCTGTGCCACACACACGCAGAGCTTGCTGTGCTACTTCCGCTATCTCCCCATCTCTCCCACCTCTTATTCTCGCCCTCTTTTCTTCTTCCTGGTGCCTTTTTTCTTTACATTATCAGCTTTCTTTTTTTGTTGGTGAAGGTTTAGGGTCACTTACTTATATTTATTTACATATATATATATATATATATATACTTACTTACATATATTTTTTACATTTTAGAACAATAGTAAACTTGTCAAAACACTAAAATTCATAAATAAAATGTGTACATGCATACACATTCAACCCGTACAAACGCCTTCATTCCCCTCTGCCTGTATTGATCTCTGTGGGTTGGCATGTCAGCGAGGGTTGCTGGGATGGCTCGATGGGGCTGGAGCTGGGCTTGGTGGATTTTCCCAGCCCCCACTTCAATTTACTCACACATCCATCCATCTGTCCATCTGTGCTTAGGAACTTTCGCAGCATTAACAGTATGCTATTAAATGTTACAAGACAGTGAACTCCTCAAAGATTATGGAGCCCATGTTTTCCAAGGGTACCATTGTTTTTTTAATAGTAAATTAAGGATTACTTTTATCAAGAGAATGATGCTTGTATACAGATAAAGTGTGCTTGAGACAGCGAGCAAGTGCTGCTGTTGAAGTGAGAACAGACACTGACATGTTTTCACAGGTCTGTACTGTTGTCTTTCTGATGCTGTGCTCAATAGAGAGGACGACAGTTGGCCAACATCTGGCTTATGCATGCTTCATATTGTCAGGCAGCATCTGTGTGATATGCAGATAAAAACCCAGGCCTAAACTGATGAGATTAGCTTGGAAAATTCCCACACACCAACACATAATAATTGAGGTGAAGTCAGCGTCCCAGACGATTACAGTGTAGTCTTTACATACAAACACACACACACATTCTTACATTATTAAATGCTGCACACTTATGCTCGAGGGGTTTGCTGATGTATTGGTTTAAAGGTTTTGTGTGCTTTTGCACAGCTGAAAGACTGCGAATGAGGTTTGGAAATGTTTCTCTTGATATTACTAGCGGTGAGGTTTAAAACATTAGCAGTAAGAGTGAAGAGACCAACTTACGTTTTTAAGACTAAACATTAAAGGTGTAATTTACGAAAAAATATTAATTCTGTCATTTATTTATTCATCCTCAAGTTGTTCAAAACCAGTATATGACTATTTCTTTTGTAGAACACAAAAGAAGATATTTTCAGAAATGTCTCAGTGGTTTTGTGTCCATACAATGGAAATCAAAAGGGGCCAGTGTTGTTTGGTTACTAACATTCTTTAAAATATTATATTTTGTGTTCTGCAGAAGAAAGTAAATTACACAAGTTTGGAATGACATTAGGGTGAATAAAGGGTTAGTTTAACTAAAAAATTAAATTCTTTATTATTTAATATAACTTTTTTAATCCTGTTCTCTGTAAATTATCTGGAGAATAATCTCTAGGACTGCTGAAAATGTAACAATAAATGACAAATCTAATAGATAGGTAAAAGCATTTTAGAATAGGAGAGAATTTTATTTTGATGCATTGCCAGGCCATTCAGAATAAAGGCTCTCTGACAGTGATATAAAACTGCTGAGGTCTGTAGTGCTCTGATTGATGGGCAAAATGTTAGTGCCGACACGAGACTAGACATCCAACTCGGAGTCTGGCAGTCTGAGGACAAGATCCACCCACAGGCTGAAATGAGTGGTTTTATACATTACGACTTCCTGTTTGAAGTATAGGGAGGGGAAACTTGTCCTTGATTGGCCTTTAGACTGATCTGTGTACCTTGAAAGCACTGGGCAAAGTCAGAAAATCACAGCAGTTGAAAGTAATACAGGCTTTTCATACAGAAAAAAGTATATACAGTAGATAAAGATACGATAAGTAGGCTACATGTTGCATTTTAGTAATGGCACATATTTATGATCGGTTTAAACAAAGTGTCTCTTGTGTGTCCTCACACTGAGGTCAGACAGGGTACCAAAGCAAAATCTCTTGTGGCACAAACACACGCAACCCAGCAATCTGTTGATAATTCTGCACGTAGCCATAGGAACTCCTCATTAAGGGCAGTTAAACATGTTATATGTAAATAGCATGAAAGACAGACCTTCTAATGACAATTTGTTAGATAATCACAGTAAATTCTTGTGTATTACTATGATATCGTAGGAAAGCTCTGGGAGGAAGAGAGAGATGGTGAGAGAGAGAGATCAGTCACGACACTGGCGCTCTCCATGGTTCTGAAGATTAGAGTAGGAGTTTAGGCGGCTTGTTTTCAAGTGGGATTTGCATTCTCCTGAGACTCATCTATTCATTTTTGATCTCTGTTTTGGACATGTAATTTTTGTTAACACTTAACATACATATCACTAAGATTTTGATGTATCTTAAAGAGGACATTCTAGGCTTCATGGATCTCGCATGGATCACATGGTTATGTGATTAGTCGTCCTGTATTGGCTTTCTATGAGTCCTGCAACCCACATGTCAAAACTAATTGGCTTGCGTTTCTGCCGGAGGCCGGTGAGATGCATTGTGCAATTGCACACGGGGCACACAGAACGGAAACGGTTAATGCGGAAAGATCAAAGACGCGGAAACATCACAGGACAGATTTAATCGCCTTCCCTCGGGCTGAATTTATAAGCATTTCTTTAACAATGCGCACTGTTCTGTCTCTGTGTCTGATTTCTATATTTTCTGGGACCGATCTGTCTAAAGAAATTACACTAAGCTTTACTGCTCTTAATATCACACACACAATACTAATAGTATCCTTGCCAGGAAAAGGCAGACTCGCAAAGCAGGCAGAAAGTGTGTTTAGATTGGCTCTTCCATGAATTATTAATGTCTGTCTTTTTTCACCAAGTCAGCAATTGCACCGCAAAGTAATTGTTGCGTGTGTTGGTTGGGGACCAGCTCTCGGAGTACACATCTGTTGTCCATGCTCAGCCATAGATGGACTGAATAGAGGATCTCTCATCCATAATCAACTGTAAACTAGTGACGTTCTTGGCTAATATAAACTATTCATTGGTCGTTCATCATAGATGTGGAGCTTGTTAGGTGCTATACATAAACAATGCCATAAATAGTCTTTTATTTATGCCATGTTATGTCCGTGGAGCGTTACAATGCCCCACAAAATAAAGCTACACGTAAACCTAAATCTCTCTGTAAGCCTACATAGACTGGCAGGCTGTTATCCGGTTAAGGGGATTTCAATTTGACTTTTTCAATGTTATGTTGATGACGTCTCTCAAAGTAGAAAACATTTTGGTATTATAAACAACATCAAATCAACCAGAGATGTCTGTGGGAGTCTGTTTAAACCACATGTCTGATGTACATCTTTGGTTTCATTGCAAAGCCAGCTGTAGTTCGATTTGCTTTTGTCTAAAGCAGAATGCCACTTTTTAGAGGCCACATTGATCTGCGTTTGTGTCTTAGTCATACAGGAGTGCTGGGAATTGCTGTTTATATAAGCCACATAGTGGACATGATGATATTGCTGGCTTTCAGCAACACAGATCTTCCACACTGATGGATGGATGCGAGTACTTAACTCTCTGAATTCTGAATAATCATAAGGGTTATGTCAGAAACTAAATTCAGAACTGTGGTAACAGCAAAAATCTACCATCCCATGCAATTCTGTTGAAATGTACGTTAATCCTTAGAGGGATAACTGAGGGCCACAACATTGAACTAAAGATTATCACAATACCTCAATACCTATAAAAGAAAATGCATATGTAGAAGCTGATAAAACTAATTTGACTTTCAAACTTGTCATCTGTCAGTGTGGTGGGGGAATTCAGGTCATAACGTGAGCAGATGGATAAATGTGTGTCATCTGTAGTCTACTCAGACATAGCAATGTGACCCTATCAACCTTCTTCTTCATCTCTTCCTTTTTTTTTCAACATCTATCTTTTCTGACAGTTTTCTGTGGTTGTGATTAAGTGGCCCAGATTAGCACCAAACTAAGTAAACACCATTAACGAGTCAGTCAGCCAATCAGAATGGTGAGCATCGAGTCTCCAGTGACACGCTGACCTGCAGCCAGAGTCTGTGCGCGTTTCCACAGCAACTTGCCATAAAGATAGGCAACACTTTAATAGTGCAGAGAGATTGTGAAAATGAAACAAAGAGGAGAGGGATGCGAGATGTATCTAAAATAGATACACTGTTGATATATCTCTCATTCACCAGAATTGACACCGTCCTCAACTTAAAACAGTCAAACGTGGGCTGATTGTAGCTTTCACACTCTCTGTAACAACATTTCAGGTCAACCTGCATTGACTGACACATGCATAGTTTTCTCACATCTATACAGTCAGCAAACTTTAGATTTTATCTTTAAGCTAACGTAAAAGGGTTTCATATTTGAGTATATCATAGCCACTTGAAAGTCAACCTTTAAACTTGAATATTTATTGACAATCTAATGTTAGCTTCATATCATTTTGTAATATTGAAACTAATGTAACTAATGACACTTTCTTTTCTAGGGCAGATGGCAGTTTTGCTTTTTCAGGTAAATGTTCAGGTTTTATTTTGTTTTGGTATTCCTTCTTTTTACTGACCCCAGTACAGGATACCAAAAACCTTTTCTTACAGCTTGATTTGGGGTTTTCTGGTATTTTGACTTAGACTTATAGAAATCCCTAACTCTTTCTTTTTCTCTTCCAAGGTGCCCAAATAGTCTTAATTTGATTCTCCAAATTTATCTCCTCTGCAGCTTCTGGAAAATGGAGGAAATAGCTTGTCCAAATGATGAAGGGAAGAGGACGAAAAAGTGATGGGTGGTTAAATAATGGAAATTACAGGGTATTCTAGTCTCTCACTTTAGTTTGTGTTTTTGCTGTATCAGTGGTTTTGGATGGCCTATATAAGTTTTGTTTTTGCACAGAAGTGATGAAGGATTAAATTTACAAACTCATTAGCCAAACAAACAGACTCTTACCTCCATCAGAATACGTCTCTGTTCCATATCCATCCTGTAGTCCATTGTTCCACGTTCCCTCGTACTTGCCGCTGGTTCCCGTGCTCTCCCGCACACCGTAGCGCCCCTTAAATCCATGTGTCCACTCACCTTTATAAACCCACTTGCCCTTATTTTCAACCCCAATGCCATGGCGCTTGCCTTGCGCCCATGTCCCTTGATAGGTGTTCCCACTGGGCCAGGTATAAACGCCCACCACCTCAAAGCCGTGGCTCCAGGAGCCTGCATACTCGCCTTGGCCCTTGGGTCCTGTGCAGATGCCATGGCCGTGGGCCTTTCCCTCTTCCCACCCTCCACAGTATGATCCCCCATCATCAAAGTTGAACCTGCCCCCAGTGGACATGCATGAAATAGGTTTTGGCAAATACCCCAAACCTCAAAAAGAAAAGAAAAAGAAGCAAGAACAAAAAAGAATCAGACTTAGAAATGGGGCCAGGGGGTTGGTGGAAAGCTGGGGCAGGGAAAGACCTGTAAAAACTCCAATTGACGGCCGTAGAAAGCAGTTGAAAAAGTTTAAAAACTGAAAAAAGAGAAGCCCTCCTGGGCAGTAGTCCCCTCCTGTCAAACCAGGCAGGAGCAGCGTGCACCCTCTCAGACCATCCTCTTTCAGGAGTGGAGCTTGTTATTCACGGGTTGCTCTCCTGCGGCTGCTGCTCAGTGATGAAAGTGGGCCCACGCCAGCCATGCGCCTTGTCGTACCGTTACCAACGCAGCAACAATTTTCTCGGTTCTGGTACTCCGGCCCCCTCCTTGATCCTGCCTCCACAGAGGCCTCCGTGCCAGCACACACCTACCCTGACTCCCGTTTACCCTCCCAGGGGCTTTGAACTGTTTCACTTCCCCTCCCTGTTGTTAAGACCACCAGGCTCCACCTAGAAACCTGCAAGTCCTCCGAGTGACGGCTGATAGATGAAGCAGTCAGGTAGCATTTAGAAACGTATCCCCACTGTCAGGAGCTCACTCTCTGTTGTAGCACATCCACCCGACATGCTGATGCCACGCAGGGAAACGGAGTGTAGGAGAAGAAGAAAAAATAGCAATAGATTCTGCAAGGTTCAGTCTCCGTTAGCTAGCAGCAATGCAGTCTATCGCATGCATATGTACGCACGCTTTCGCCAGCACAGGATGAGCGCACGGCTTGATTGCAAACAAATGTGATCAATTCCTTATCAGGGCACTGTTTTGTCGTTCTCTCCTTTCCTCTTCGTTCTCTGTGGGCTATGTAAAAAACCTCTGCTCCGGTTTGCTATCAAGTGTAAAAACCAGACTCATTGTTTCTGATTTACCTTCTACTGTTCTTTCTTGAGTCAAGCACGTTGTCGAAATGATTTTCATGTGTCGTGGATTGTCTTTTCTCCGTCGTCATCTTATTTCTCCATATGCTTGGATGTCTCTCTCTCTTTCTCTCTCTCTTACACTGGTGTCTCTCAAATCTGCTCATTAGAGGCGGACTGTTCCAACGCAGCCAACCCCCCTCCCCCTTTCACAATCTCTCTCTCTCTCGCTCACCCTTTTTTAAAGAGACATGCACTATATTAATAATACACATTGCTTCTCTCCATCTCTCACTTTACACCTCAGGGAGCAAAGATTGCTTTTCTTAATTGCCCGGCTTAGTCCTTCCCCTACCCTCCCTCTAAATCTCTTTTGCTCTGCCCTCATAGAATAATTAGAGCATTTGTCAGTTAATGATATGGCTTGAGATAATGCATTTAATCTTTTTGTTGCAGGTGAGTCGATACACAATGTTTTCTCTTGACCTTGCCACTTACCATGATGTTTGTGACTGTTCTTTTTCCATCCATGATATTCCATGAAATCTAAGTATTTCTGTTCTTTACTGATGGTGATAATGCATAGAACCTATGAGGATGCAAGAGGATCACAGCGTAACTTTTGTGACGTTGATGTATGGTACATACATTCATCTTACGTGAATAAATACAAAAGATTTTAAGTGCAAATTCTATACTTAATTTTGTGTTTTTGACAAGAACGGATATTTATCATCTTAATTATAGGAGATTGAATCTGACGGAGATGGGTAAAAAACAACCGCAAGGTCTAACATGCTGTTTCAGCCCAGTAGGAGCCCAAGTTTTATGAGGTAAACAGGTCACATACACTTGGACTTAAACTAGCTTTACTTTATGTGACTCATAACGGCATATTTGTGTTTGACTAAGCAATGCAAGCTCGCTGCTTTGGCGGTTTAGCTGATCAGGCCACTTTGTTGCTATAGCCTGCTCTTGGCTTCATTTGCTTTGGGAGGATTTTATGAGATGGGATCAGCAGGCAGAGCGTGGGAGTGTGTGTGTGAGAGAGAGAGAAAAGAGAGAGATAAAGATTGCAGGGGAGGGATGTGATGCATGACAGGTGTCTTCAGAAAGACTGTTTTTGTAAGGTTGCCCTTATCAGCAACCACGCTAATGCAAAATCTATAAGAAACAGACATGTAATGAGTAACAGATATTGATTTTAACTGTATTGTCTTTACAATAACCATTTCTTTTTGTTGACATTCAAAAGCACATATTTAAGAACACAATCTGAGCAAGCTTTTACTTAACTGTAAGTACTGTACAGAATTTCTTTCTTAGTATATTCACTTCACTGAAGGCTAACATGTGCCAAATGTTAAACATTAAAGCCAAAATGTCTCATTTCTGCTGTACTATTTAATGCAGACACAATGGCTGTGTGGCATGTATGCTGTTTGAAGCCTGAGGAGCCGTACCATTAGCTCAATCATACCCGTTACTCAGACTTGCTAAAACTTGGTGATGACTCAAGCACCCCTGCAGCGCAACTTATTCATTTCGTTTTAACTTTTTAACCAAAACTGTTTAATCACAGGATAACAGTAGCAGAGGGACTTTTGCTAAGTCGTATAGGTCGTTTTAAGGGTGTATTTCTATATTAAAGTGAACTAGGTAGATAACCTAATTTATCCTATCCTAACCTAACCTGGCTTTCCAGAGCTTCATATCTGAACGCCCACAACCTCACAGATTTGTGTACCCTAAATCAGAGCTAATTGCGCCCTCTAGTGTTCATTTATGAACAGCAACAGTTCCAGCAGCCGCTACTTTACATTTATTACAATTTATTTTATACCTACGTTAACTCGTCTTCCTCTTTGTGTGCAGTCATAATCATTATCGTTGTTCTTTTCAATCCTTATAATATTTATTTAGAGCCCATTGAGTGACAAGTCAGATTGTAGTAATGCTAATATATGTTTTATCACTATTATAATTTTAATTTGATATAAGGTAGTGGAATATAACTTTTTCTTTCAGTTTGCTCCTGTTTAGACAACAGAATTATGTTGAAGTCTTAAAAGCAAATTTAAAAAAACTCACCTGAGGTACAAGGTAAGCCAGGAAAAAATAAGACAACAGCTACTATTTTATTGGACTGTATATGAAGAAAAATAAAGGAAAATATCGTGCCCTTAGATTGGGTAAGGATATTTATACGGCCTCGTCCTTTATTGAGAACTCTGGGACAATTGGCGCCATCATCGGGAAAGTTGACGTAATGAAATGACAAAACCAGAGATTTCCAATATTTACTTTGAGCAGATGGCATACTCGTGTATTACCACAATAAAGCGTTGCTTAAATAATGTCTAAAACTCGAATTAGTTTTTCCTTGTGTGTATACAATAACAGTTAAATACATGTACCTAGTGCTTTAAATAATATTATACTTTACAGTTTACATCAAATATGACCGAAAGATCTGAGAATGGCGATCTAACCAATCAGAGCGCAGATAATGTTTACGGACAGGCCGCAAATCCAATTGAAATCACCTGTGGGAGGGTTTTACGTGAAGTTCGGGATAAAGAACTACACTCATTTGCCTTACTCGACTTCACGACAGGATAATGATAGGTAACGAAACCGCTTATTAATACACTCGCGTCCGAGACCAACGCTTTGGGTACAAATAAATACAACGGATGAAGTGTCACGTTTTGAAAACCATTGAACCCCACTAGTCTTAAACGTCCGATGAAAGGATACGCGGTCATATGCGTCGCCGTCTATTCGGGCAGTCAAACTGTTACCATTGGGGAGTTTTCCACATGAGCCTGACGGTCCGTTTGCGGGTGCAATGCAATGCCAAGAATTTCATCTGGACAGATCATTGCAACGAAGACTGTAAGATCTGGAAGAAGGGACTTTATTGTGCTTGTTTAGTGTTTTGTAATCTTGACTGGATTTAATAACTGGCTGACGTGGGGATTGTTCAGGGGGGCTGGCGGAAAAAGCAGAGACACGGGCGGCCAGAGGGGCTGCGCCGCCACCGCGCGTCTGGGATTACTGTAAATATACTTTGTCTCTTCAATAACTTCTCCATATTCACTTTGTCTCTTTTAAATCATAAAATGCAATCGTTTGTGTATAAATCGCGAAGGAAACGTCGGGATTTGTGTTGGATTTGTGCTTGTAGATTTGGCCAGTGCCTACAAGTTCATGAATGTTTACGTCAGTGAATTGTTTAAAAGTTTGTAAAGCTCATCGATCTTCTCATCACTCCTATAGTTTTGTATAACCATTTTTATTATAATAATTCTTTTGATCTCTCTTTATATATGGGTTTTTAAGAGTACTGGTTAAAATGGTCGAAAATAGGTGTTTTGTTCAGAGAGAGGATGTTTACCGCTGGTTCTCCATGCTGAGTTCGGCACAGCGGGCTGAGTTCCTCTGCGGCCTTTTAGACCTTTGCGTGCCCGTGGAACTGCGCTTCCTCGGCTCGTGTTTGGAAGACCTGGCCCGAAAAGACTACCACTCCCTGAGGGACGCAGAGATCAAAGCCAACAACCCAGCCGACCTCGCCAACCTCACCAACATCACGGACGAGGTCGTGAGGAGCAAGCTCCTCGTCTCCCTCGCGCTCCTCACCTCTGACAACCGCGTGGCGGCGGGTGTTTTGTTTAGGACCCTCACTCACATTGACACCATCATTAAAAACTACGGGCTTCAGCTTAACGATGGCCAGACTGGAGAGCAGTTTTTGCTCCTCTTCACCATGGCCTCCAACCACCCCGCCTTCAGTTTTCATCAGAAGCAGGTGCTGAGGCAGCAGCTGACACAGATCCAGGAGATCCTACAGGTGACAGTAGGTGAAGCGCCGTCGACATCACAGGGGGGCGGGACCAGCGCTGTCGCGACCACGCCCCTTTCTTCATACATCACTACCTTTGGCTCCTGCCAGGCCGGATGTCCATGCTGCACAAAGGTGAGAATTCAAAGGGGTAGAAATTATAATTTGTTACAAAATACACCTACCGTCATGTTCAACAACCAAATATGAGATATTTTGAAGATGCAGTAAAAAGTCCCCAATTCAGTTATGTTTTATAGATCCCCTTTGTGGAGTTTGATCCTACAACCTTTTGTTACTAGCCCCAATCTTCAAACCCCCAACCTTCAAACCCCCAACCTTGGTCCGATTTATTCAAAGGCACCTATTGGGAGATTCCTAAGGCAGCAATAATAAACTGAGGTCAGAAAGAATCAATGATGCCTTTTACGATGACACAAGACTGGCATTTGCACATTCTTAAACCCAATGTGTAATGAAACAAATGTATGATTACATTACAACCCAAAAATGTCAGTTTGGTGAGTCAACAACAGTGACAGCCGCGTTGAAATTAACAAGAACATTTGTTCACGCAAAATACAATAACGAACCCTTCAATTATGAAGTACAATGTTGTGCAGCAGTTCTAGAGTAAATAGATTTCAGAATGAGGTCATATCATCTGACACATTGCTGCTTTGTAATTTATTGTCTGTTAAGTTGGTGTCATTTAAGTTCACAGCAAGACTGCATGTCTTCATGATGTCTTGTTTTCTTCTACACATCTTCATGTCTAAACAGGATGCATGATGCCCCGCGGCACCTTCAGTGTGTGAACAACACCACATTATTTTGCACTGAGGTTTGATAGTTAGATAGTTTTACTGGCAAGAAAAACCTCAGGAAAACGTTCCCTTGTTTATATCATGACTTTGCGAATGGAACCTGACTAAAAGACCTAAAATGTACTTGGTCTGTGAGTAATGCATCTTGTTTGTTTATTTAGTAACCACGATGTAGTATTAAACAAAATGAAGTATTAATGTGGTTTCCCAATAACAGATTGCTAACCTGAAGGGTCATTGTGCAGAAGGTTAATATTGAATGCAAGGGCAGAGGTCATTGTTTATGTCTGTGTACAGTCCAAAGCACGTGAAAACACTATAAAAACTTTATAGTCTGGGAATCCCTATGTTGCCAGAAGTATCGTCTACATGGACCTGTGCTCATGAGATGCACACATGCTGTCGAAACGTGTTTTTGGAGGGGGCTGTAAGCGGAAAGTACCAAGCGAGGGGAGAGAAGGCCGTCCTATTTAGTGAGTTGTTGCTTTTGGCTTTCATGTTGTCAAGCTCAGCACATTTCTTCATGCTTAAATCAGCCTCTGTGTAACTCGTATGTGATTCATCGGGAACAACTGACTTCTCATTCGTTCAAGAGGCCGAAACATAAACAAAAACATGCACTCTTTTTGTCTTAAGCATATTGTGAAAAGGGGCCAGCGTGAGAGCGTTTGGGACCAGTTGGCGAAATTATCATTGTGGGGTTAGTGACAAGTTGTCAATACATCTTTTTCTTTTTTGCATGGTTATAAAAGATGGACTCTATACCATCCAAGGAGTTTATAGTGTGTGTTACGATCTACCTCAGCTGGGACCCTTAACAGAAGCTTTTTAGTAGATTTGGCAACGTGGGATGTGGATGTGGCAGTGTGGACTGTACGGCACTCCTAATTGGTTTCAGATCTATTTTACTAGCTGCTGTGCTTAGCATATGTGGTACTGGCCTCCTTGTAGGAGCACCGCATCGGTTAAATGTGGGTGTGGCCTCAGATGAAGGAGGTGGGGCTTAATCTTTCAACCGTTCTAACTAGCAGTCAGAATGACTGGATTCAATTGTAATCAGTTTGGCTGGTAAATCAAAGCAACAAAGTATTAAATCACATGTTTATGTTTGGTTTTTTAAAAAAAGACTGAACTTGATGTCGTGTTGATGAGGAACAGCACGGATATACAGAAATAACAAAACGTGATGTAATAGCACATGTACTTGAGTTGGCTTCATTACTAAGATGACTAATTATAGAACCGTTATGTACTAGCAGGAAGTCTGTGACTCATTCATTTTTATGTAAGGGTAAAGCAGTGGTTCTTAACTGGTTTTGCATTAGAATCCAAAGCTGTGGTTCTCAGTCTAGACTAGTCTGTCTTCTTAGCAATTGAACTCATATTTAGTATGTTTTGTTCTTTGTTTTCCAGGTTAAAGTCCATGTCATCCATGTAGATGTATGGTTTTCAAAAAATTCACAAAATACAAAGGGTAATACCTTTGATGTCAACACCACAACATAGGATATATAAAGCATTTTCTCCCTTCTTTAAAACCTGTTTATTTTTCTCATGTTACCTACTCATAATCAAACATTTTACATTTGTTTTACTTCCGTGACATATGTTGAGAAGCTCTGGTCTATTGGTTTTCAGATATTTTTTACAGTTTCCTTTTACACTCTTAACAGTTTCAACTTTTCTTACTGTGATTGCTTTTAAGATAAATTGTGCTGTTTTTACGTGTCTGTAACTTCTGATACAATCGTGTAAATGGGTAGTTAAAGCATAACAAGTCTGTTAGGTTTTTTTCCTAAACACCCTCAAGACTTTATATTGGGAAAGTTGTTGGTACTGTGAACATTGTTTTAGTAGTTTATTTTAAATAGTTCATACATACAAATTGTTAAATGCAAAAAATTTGCATGTAAGTTTTTTTCATATGGTCATAAAACGTAAAATATTTGTAAATTTTGTATGCTAGATCAGATCACACTGTGGGAAATGTAAACTACCCAAACACATAATTAACTAACACCAAATCTTTGCAAAATGTACAAAAAAAGGCCAGCCGGTTTTCTGTCAGGGAGATCTAAATATTAACCAGTTGTGAAAGCATATGACAGTCATCCTATATATGAGTTTGACCTTTAACCTCTTCCTCAGAGCGTGCAACGGGAGGTCACGGGAGGTCAGACGGATGAAAGCTTGGGTCCTGAGATCATGCCCCCGAGTCCATCAATCTTGTGCCAGGAGATGCCAGTCAAAGCGCACACTGGAAAACCCAGCAAAGGTGAGTTCCAAAACTTCAAACTATCCCACTAATCCGGGCCCTCAATGCACACTACAGTGATGAAAAACGGGGTCAAAGTTTCTACCAGCTAAAAAACAATGCTGTAATGCCAGAGCACTAGAGATCACTAGGTAGTCTGTTTTAAAACCAACATACTGTACAAGCTGAGCAAGAGCGCTCACGCGCTGAAATCTTTGAAAGCGAGGTGTCATTCATGTGAGACAGCTGGTGGAAAATATTGCCACCCCTCAGGTCTGTTCCAGCAGAGCGGGATAAGTTAATCAGAGCAACAGTTTGATCTGTCAGCTAAATGTTTGCCCACAGAAAGAGCTCTAGCCTTAGGTGGTAATCTAGAATCTGATTTAGCTAGCCAGTTTCTGCCCTGAACATTTACAATGGGAAATTGTTACTCTGTTTTTAAATGAGCAGCCAAAAGCTTGTGAAAGCTAGTAATGATTTTTTATGTTATTGTCTGTTGGTATCAATGCTGTTATAGTTGTTGTTATAGTTATTGTTCTTGGTGTGAATGCACAATTTTTTATAATTCAATTATACACGATCACAATAGGTAAATCATTTCTGTAGAACATAATAGTGATAGGAGTAACATTTTAATTTAAATCCAGATGCATGCCTCATATAATCACTTGCTGAGGTTTATTTTTAGTTGGTGATCGAGCTCAAAAGATTAAGCTTATTGTGTTTAATGGGGTCTTTGACTAATAATACGATTTCCTTCTGTTTGCGGTAGTGGACTCTGCACTTTTCTGAACACTATAGGCTGTTTTTGTGTCTTATCATTAGCAAAGTGTAAATAGACACAGTGTGTATGCGACCCCAGAGTTTGCTATCTAGAAAGGTCTTGACTAAGCACATTTCCAGATTGTGTTTGTTGGTTTGTGTCTATGTAAGTGTGTGATTTTATATTTTTGTCCTTTTGGAGAATATCAGAAACATCTTCAAAAACAATATGCAGACGTGCATGTCACACAAATTGTTGCTGGGATTTGTGTTGATGTTTGTTGAAGTACATAGTGTTATGATAAGTCTGTAGTTTTGGCCAGATTGTGTATTTTTGGTTCTTTTTTTGCTTTGTTGTTGGCTCAGTCAGTGATTGTACCAAATGTCATGTTCACACACTAGGGAGTGTTCAAGGTTTTTGGTCCATAAAATCCTTATTATTTACTATTATTATTTAATGAAGTATCTTTAATATCATTATAATTTATTTTAATTTGACTTATATGTTAACAAGCCCATGCAACAGTTGCTATTACGTTCTGGGGTGTTGCTAGGGGGTTACTTACTGGCCCAAGTCTGAAGTCTGTCTTGCCCTAGCAACCACTAATATATATTATTTCTCAAAGACATGGTCAGTGGTCTAAATATGCCCTGGTAACAGAGGTCGAATTGGACCTGGCCAATTGCATATCTATTCCATAACATAATGGAAATGAGGAAGGGTTTTGTGCACAGTGGGTGTGTTGGATCCACCGGTCATTAGAATCGAGTGTTGTCTGACTAGACGCAGCACGTCTGATGGCGTAGAGACAGACTCTTGTTTTGTCTGCTGGTAATTTAACGCCGTTCAACTGCATTACCTCATAGGCTTCATCGCATGCCTTTAGCAAGAGTCTCAGGCATCTGTCAACACCATCACTCTAATATATCCACGTGAAATTTTACCAAAACACAACACAAAAAGACACACTGTGCTTTTATTGGAGACTTCAATATTTTAATTTAATCTAATTTCTTTCTTTACATCAGGATCGAATCCATGACTTTAGTGTTGATAATGCGATGCTCTAACATATGATATACAGGACATTGGAGCTACGATGTCTTGGATCAAGACAGCTGGGTTTCATATGGGCATTTCTCAGGGTCTCACTGTGATAACAAAGATTTTCTTGGAAATTCAAAAGTTTTGCTTTGCGTATTGAGCAATTCTTCTACAAACACTTATTATTGACATTAAGATTGAAATAGATCTGCATGTCTGTTCGTGTTTGTAAAGTAGTTTTTAGTGGGTAACCAGAGCTGTAAGAATGAGAGACTGCTTAGGATTAGTCAGCCTAGCATCAGGTATGTGGCAACTGCACGACCCACAGCATACAGAACATAGAAAACATAGACAGTGTGTGTGATTAAGTGTAGAATGGAAAGAGAGAGGTGTTTGTTTGTGTAGATTGTTTTGTGTATGTCACTCTGTGTACAGATTTGGCTAGATTTATGAGAGCATAATAAACACAAATTGTATTTGTATCTCCTTACAAATACAGGAGATAGAAAATATAATGAGTCTTTAATAAAGCAAAAAACTGTGTGGGAATAGAAACAGGAAGTTGAAGCAGAATTGTGTGGCCGTATGTGGATGGGATTTACTTCAAAAGATTTATCACAACACTAAATCGTCTTTGTAGATAACCAAGCAGATATTACTGCAGCATGTCATGTACTTTCTAGGAAGCTTGAAAAGTGTTCCTCATTCTTTATGTTCTTTACTTTTCAGGTTTTTTAAAAATGCATATATCAGATAACATAAACTTGTATAAAATTGAACAAAATACCACAAATAAAACTAGAAAACACTATAATGTAGCTTAATGTATATAACTGTAAACATGGTCATAAATAACATAATTAACTAAATAATATTTTACTGGTAACTCACTAACTTATTACAATAAACTTAATTCATTAGCTAACATTAACTTAGACAGATGCATATTTAAAATAAAAAATGACAAAAAATACATTAGTATAATGGTATATTACTAATGAAACTAAAAGCTGAGAAGATTCACATGAGAGGTGGAGAAATAAAGAAACATAATGTAGCAGCTTGAAGATGTAAGCTAAGAGCATCCGGTCAGCCGCACCTGTGCAGATTCATGATTCGTCGAGGTCTAGCGCTAAAAGCTCATGTGGAAGAATAGGAGCGATGGCAGGTGGGTACCCATAATGCCTTTGGGCACTCAGCAAAGGTTAGAGGGAGGACAGTAAATAATTTTGTTCTTATCTTCCTTTATACATCACTTCCTTGTACTTGTCTCATTTCATCTTGCCCATTTATCTGTCTATACGTTTTGCGATGGTAGTTTTTGTCATCTCAAAGCGCTTCACAAAATGTTTTTTCTCTGCCGCTGCGTCACTCTGGGTTTGTGGTTCACTTTCACTCCGCGACACACACATATACAAATACACACAGTGTAATAAGGGGTTTAGTGGGCGGTTTGGGCGGAGCAGGCAGTCGTCTCTCTTTTGCCAAAAGGAAAAGGCTTCCTCCGCTCCGGAACTTTCCAGATGAGCTCACACTCGCTTGCCATCAGTGAAAAAGAGACCTTTAAAGCGTAGGCCAGTCATTTCTGTTAAAGAAAAGGAAATTCGGTCATAGTTTTTATTATTTATGTCGTTTATTCTAAGTGTTGTAAAGTCATAGAAAATCATAACATCCGCTTTCTTGGCATATAAATACAGTTGGTAGCTTCCCCAAAAATCTTTCATCATTTTTTTATCCTCATGTCATTCCGAACCTGTATGACTTTCTTCTGCAGAACACAAAAGAAGTTATTTTGAAGAATGTTGGTAACCAAACAACACTGACCCTCAAAAAAAGATATCACGTGAATTAGGAAGTGTGAGATAGATGTGAATGAACTATTAGTGGCTATTTACTGCTCTCAGCTGTGTCAAGATATGACAAGTTGAACTCACAGAATTCCATTCAGCTCTCATTCTCTCTCTCTCTCTCTCTCTCTCTCTCTCTCTCTCTCTCTCTCTCTCTCTCTCTCTCTCTCTCTCTCTCTCTCTCTCTCTCTCTCTCTCTCTCTCTCTCTCTCTCTCTCTCTCTCTCTCTCTCTCTCTCTCTCTCTCTCTCTCTCTCTCTCTCTCTCTCTCTCTCTCTCTCTCTCTCTCTCACACAAACACACACACAAACACACACTACAGGAAGTGCTGACTCTGCGGGGTATATTTAACATGCTCGCCCATGTGTACGGTGAGCAAACTTCAGATGTGTCTGTTCTTGCTCTTGTGTGTGTTTATTTACAATAGTAATGTCTGTGGTATGAGTTGAAGTACAATTCAATTTTGTGTCCATAAACCGCTGTTGAACACAAATTATATAGTTTAGCATTAAAACCGAAGAAATATGTCACACTCAATAATCTTGTGGCCAGTGCCCTGACTTATGTGGTGCGGTTGCACTTTGGGCGAACCGAGTTTGAGTCTGACTTGTGGTCCTTTCCCGATCGCTTTCCCTTCACTTCCTGTTCTCTCTTCCACTGTATAAATAAAGGCATTTTATCACTCTCTGTCTAGCTCATGTTGTACTTTTCTTCCCATGATTCGTTTTTTAATCATGTGCATTTGATGGTTTGCCATTACAGCATGTGTTTTGAAACTCTCCTCTCAGGTTCCTTCCTCGTAGCTAAATTTGCTGAAATAAGTTCTAACCTGTCATGACACCTCCTAAAGTACATTCTTAGAGATTTTCTCACATTCTTCTGCTCAAGAAGATATTATATGAATAGTTTATGATAATATAATATTAATGCCAAATTTATAATTCTGCATTTTGGCAAGTAGTGGTCTGTCATTTTTATTTAAGTTGACTTATTGAAGGTGTAATGATGTAAAGGATTGTTATTCATTTAATAATTACTTAGAATTTATACACGATTATTAAAATCATTTAGAGATATTTCTCAGAAATAAAATTTCTGCAGGAATCAAATTCCTCCATATTCTTTTCTCAACTTTTTTTGAAAACTATTCAGTTTTATGGTACTGAAACAACACAATTTTTCTTGGATTTTTATATTAAAGTACTTTTCTTTTTCCAGCGTATGTTGAAAGAATTGATCTAAGAGGAGTCACAGACAAACCAGCTGAATATATCCTAGAGGTGAGTTATTTATCAGTTTTAGTAGAATTTAACTGAATTGCCGGCATATTGTGTTTGGCATGTTTTGGTAATTGTCTGTTATACTTTGCTTGGTTTCAAAGGTTCTGTGGTCTGATTCTTCTCTGTCGACTGTTAGCAAAACCCCTCAGGAAGTGCTGGAGTTCATCTCTCAGGTGAGAAATGTTGAGCTGCTGTGTAAAGTACTAATACTTCTGAACTTAACCGTGTTTAAAAGTCTGATACAGAGCTGTTTAACATGTTTTCACTTGCTTAGTAAAGGTTGATTTAAGGTGAAATGTAAAATATATACGAATTTACCTGTCAGTGCTGATAGTTTGTGTAGTTGTAAAATTCATGAACACTAATAGCTTGTTAATCGTCTTCAGCTCTCTCAACTCTTTCCTGATGAATGTCTGGAAAAACTTCTGCCACAGATGCCTGGACTTGATTCTGCTCAAGAACTGGATCCTTGGTATTTCTGCGCCTCTGACGTGAAAAGACGCAATATAACGATAACTATAACTATAATTTTTTTTTTAAATGATTCAGAATTTTAAAGAATAGAGTCCATGCCACATATATGATACAGATAACAATAACAATACAGAGGAACAGTATCGTTTCTGATCACTTTCAGCTAGTTTTTTTCCAGTTGATCAACGTGCACATTTAATATTTATTTTAGAGTAATTTAATTTTTCATTTTTTATTGTTGTAAACCTTGCTTGAAAACAATTTACCCAATTGACATACATATTTAGCATTGTCGAAAAACTTAAAAAAATATTTAAATATAGTATATATGCTACTTTTACTATACTTTTACCAAAAAAGGTTACATTTGTGTTTTTTATTATATTCCACACAGGTGCTTGACCTCCCTTCCATCTCACGTCCTTAAACACGACAAAGTCTGTTTCTTCTTCAGCACCTCATCCGCACCTCCGCTCCCCGCTAGCACAAGTAAGCCCCTTCTTCATTTCTCGCAATGGTCCGTCCCACGCGCTTCACGTAGAGATTTGTATGTAGACCGGACCATCTCTCGGGTAAACGGGGGGTGGATTCTATTTCAGTTCAGAGGGAATTTGATTTGACCTGGTTGTGCTGGGAAGTCTCAAAAGCGATGACCTCATCTTGGGAAACTATTATTAGGACGAAAGGGCACTAGAACCTGGATGTGTGTCTGTGTGATATTTATAGTGGTGGGGGAAGGGACAGAAAGCCCAGTGGATATAGAAGAACTTAAAAATTTTACTGGTTAGTTTGTGTACTATTCTTAGCTTATCAATTTTTAAATAAAACATCATTCTTAAAGCCATAGATCACTCCAAAATTAATTTTTATTTGTTCGTTGTTTACTCACCCTAAATGCATTCCAAACTTGTTTGTATGTATGTTTTTTTACAATAAATAGTGTTTTTAACTTGCCTTCCATGGAAGGAAGAAAGAAAGTTGTACTGGTTTGGAACAAAATGAAAGTACAGTATTTCATTTTGAGGATAACTTTTTTTAACCATAAAATACAATAGCAGAGGCTCATGCATTATCAGCAACGTGTTTGATAACAAGTGTAATTAACATTGAGGCTGACGCAGAAATAAACAAATCACTGTGGACGGTATTATTAATATTACTTTGCTTTATTATTTAATAACCTTAATAGGCTTTACCTCTTTTATTGAGTCTGAGGGTTTTATAGCTTTGTCCTTAATTTGGGCACTGTGGGGAAAAACACAAGTATAGTGTAAAGGTCATTTTGCATTCCTTGTAGTATTATAAAATATAAAAACAATATTAATCCTTTTCTAATAGTACGTATAGACTGGACATGTTTTTGTGAGATTCACCTGTTACTTTCCATAATATAAAATCAAGCATTTTTAAATTATATTTCAGATCTTGGCTGTCTTCTTCAATATAGAGGAGCTAGCAGGTGAGTTTAACAACCCCTTATATCAAAACTCATATACCAACATTCACATCAGCTTTACAGCTGCTTTTATTTCTCTTTCCTCTCCATCCATAATCCCTTCACACAGGCCCATCTGTGGGGTTGCCAGTATCCAGCCTGTCCTGGGAATCCATGCGTCCCTCCCGCAGACCTCGCCAGCCCACCTGCCTCCTCTCCCGCCTCATACGGCAGTTGCTGTCCTCCCCAGCAGTGCTGTACCCGCTGTACCCATGGGGGAGGGTAGTCCTCCACAGGCACACCTCCCAAACCACGGACCCCAACCCCAGCAGTCCCAGCCCAGCCCGGAGCAGAACGGCATTCTCGACTGGCTGCGTAAACTGCGACTGCATAAGTACTACCCTGTCTTTAAACAGCTGACCATGGAGGAGGTAGGTAACTCCAAGTTGCAGGACATGGACCTTTTGTGAATAGTTATCAGTAAATTTTCTCCAGTACCAGTAAACACCATCTCCTGTCCAGTCAAGTGCTTTTTCCAACAAAAACTAAACATGATTTATGTTTGTTATTGTACTTTTAGCAACCCAAAGTTTCATGGTACGAAAACAGACTTCAGATAAGATGTAGTAAAAATGGTTTATGACCTTCATCTAAAACATTTTAGATGACAACAAGATATTTATTGTAAGAGAAATTTAGAGAATGGATTCTGGGCATCCGCAGGCAAACAGTAATATTTCTCTCCGGACGTACCTCTTCCTTTAAAACTAATCTAAAGTATGATCTCTTTATTCCTTTTCGCAGTTTCTCGCTCTCACAGAGGAAGATCTAAACAAGTATGACCTCACTCAAGGGGCCAAGAAGAAACTAAAGACTCAACTGGAGCTTCAGAAGTGAGTTTGATTTGTGGTCAGCATTTACGATGCTCTATGGGTTTGAATACATAAAATCTGTTTGTGTAGATGTTTGTAGAAGTTGTGAACATACACATAGGAAGGTATCCAGTCCAAAAATATTTTGAAATTGTTTCTGACTGTGAAAAGCATTTAGTGTTCCATTAAAGTTTTTGATTTACATTTGGTACAGAAGTAAATGGCCATCAAGGTAAATGGTCAACAGGCACATCATTAGGACAGATTGCTTCCTTCAGATAAGCTGCTTTTAAACACAAGACTTCCTTCGGCAGTTTTATTAGTGTAGCCAGTGTTTTGTTTTTCCACTGTTCTGAGAACCGTGTTTTCATGTAATGGATAAGCTTAGGGTTTGCTGTAATGAGTTTGAACCAAGATCAGCACTGAAGCAGAGCGGATCTATTCCTTGGTGAATACGTACCGTGCTCTGTCTTTTTCCATTTCTCACATCAGCAGATTTCCATTGCACAGGTAGAGCTGTGGGAACTGAGATATCACATAAGATAACGGGTTCTAATGCTTTCCAAAACTATACTGGTCTCATTATTTATTAAACCATCCTGAAGCTTAAGAGCTTGAATGACTTTTATTTTAAAATGTTTCTAAAATGTGCAGTCATTCTTGCCTGAAAAATGGCGTTTTGTTTGTTTGTACACAGTGAGTTTAAAATCATTCGCTCAGAACTGACACACAGTCTTGAATGCTCTGATGTTTGTGCACAGCGCCATCTAGCGTCCATTGGTTGGAAATGTACTGAAATAAATGTAATCACTTTGTGTCTTATTGTCAGAGAGAAGCTGGAGAAGAGATACGTGGTGTCTCAGTTTCCTGTTTCGTGTGGAGGGGTTGCCAGAGTGACCCCCTCCAGTCACATCGGACCCCTGACACACACACACACCGGCAGCACCGGCACAGGTACACACATCTGAAATTTAATAATATTTATTAAAATATAGCTATTAGATATGTTAAGTAATGTAAGATAC
Source organism: Beaufortia kweichowensis (assembly GCA_019155185.1). Taxonomy (NCBI): domain Eukaryota; kingdom Metazoa; phylum Chordata; class Actinopteri; order Cypriniformes; family Gastromyzontidae; genus Beaufortia; species Beaufortia kweichowensis. The sequence goes on from CM032816.1 coordinate 9,062,468, forward strand.
ATTTGCAACCATTATTTATTCTGTCCATTTTTTTTATGAAATTGTGTTCAATATTGCTAAAAAAATATATTTATACTTTATTTCTATAGTGCTTTTTACAATATTTGTTGCAAAGCAGCTTGACAAAACTTTTTTTAGAAAATAATTTTTTTTTCCATTTTAGAAAATAAATAAACTTTATAAAAAGTATAAAGAAAGATGTGAGAAAAAACAATATAGAAATCATCTTATCATCTCTCAAATTTAAAAGAAATAAGCAAATAAGTTGCAAAATAAGTGAGAATTTCCACCCACATTTTAGTAAAGATTTTAGTAAAATATTAGTAAAAACAAAAAGAGAGAGCAGCCAACTTGTTAACATTTAATATTCATTTTTATTTAACAAACAATGATTAAGTAGCTAATAAAAAATATTTCACAGAGACAACAATTTTGTAGTAACGTGGGGTTTTTTTTGTGCTTTTTTGTTTGTTTTCAGAGTTACGAGTAGACGTGGAAAACAGCTCACTGCCCGTTCCTCGAGACAGCAGTTCCTCTTCAGGTTATTCCAGTGCACCTTCCAGTCCAATGGCTCCTCTGTCACGTGACACTTCCTTCGACCGGGTCAAAGACCCTCACAGGCGTAAGAATATTATTTTTACTATTATTATTATTATTATTATTATTGCACAATTCTACATAAAAAAGTCAATCGAAACCTATGGCATGTTTTTGCTTCATGTCATCTTTCAGGTGTGGATTCTGGATTTGATCCTGTAGAGAAAGAGCGATCTTGCTTTCTCCTCAATCCTGCCGTCTCCACCGGTCCCAGCCGTCCCACCGCTCAAGTACTCCCGGTTCAAAATGACCCCTCCCACATTAGTCTACCCCCACCCTCTCTGCCGCTCCTTTCCCCGGGCCGTATCCTCAACTCTCCCCGCAAACCCCGCCCACCCCCGCTCTGTTCAGAAGAACGGCCCAAACCGATGGGGTCCGGGGTGGGTGTACGGCTCGAGAACGTCTTCCCAGGGTTGAGTCTAGATGGATCTGCTGGGCACCAAGACGTTCCGGGTCCCCGAGGGCCCCTCACGGTGCTTCGTTCCCCTCCAGGCCTGATGGTGGAAACCAGCACCGCTCTTACCTCCACCTCCAACACCCTTCACCACGTCTCCCACCCCCCCTTACACCTGCAGGTGTCTTTTTCGTCTCCACGCTCAGGATCGTACCCTTTCTCCACGCCGTCCTCCTGCCCATCATCCAGCACCTCCACCAGACCCTCTTTCTCTTCCATAAGTGGAGTACCCATAGCAACGGCTAGCAGCGTTCCCATGGCGGCGATACCCGGCAACACCTACTGCGTAAACAGTACGCCCGCCGTCACGCCCAGTTCCAGCCCGGCATCCACAGAGAACAGCGCATATGCCTCCGTGCAAGCAAATAGCTCCAGTTCGTCATTGTGCGTCTGTAGCTCTTGCGGTTGTAGCGGTAACTGCGGCTCTTACGGGGCGTTGCCGTCTAACTACGCCGGATACTTTCCACACCAGATTTCAGGAACGTCGGTATTCGCTTTTGGGCCTTTGCTTCATTTTAGCCCGCTTCTTACGGGAAGCGGTACCGCCTCCCATTCTCGTACCCCCTAGTGGCTCCGCCCATTTACAACAGCAGCATATCACATGACTCTCTTCCGCCAGTTCAGGGTTTCCTTGGGGGAGGTGTGTACCAACCCCACGGAATGATGGGAAATGGAAACTCTGGGCATAAGAAAACAGGAAATGTGTCCTGTTATAACTGCGGGTTGAGCGGGCATCGCGCACAGGACTGCAAACAGCCAGCAATGGATGCGGCGCAGCAAGGTACTGTTTCTTATACCAATAAAACATTTATAAATTGCTATTAACTTAAACATTTCCTTGTAAATCGAACCCATGACATTTTAAATTAAACGTATACATTTAAAACACTAACAATATTTGTAATTTCATTGTTGTGATTTTCACATTATATATTATATTTGTTTATTTCAGGAACGTTTCGTCTGAAATATTCTCCGCAGTCAGATAGCCAGGACTCGGGGGATTAAAAGCTGTATAAGAACTGCTTGGACCTGCACCTTCCTCAGTGTTCAAAAACACTTTTATGTGTAACCTGACTGAGCAAAGAGATTAAAGTTCTTGATCAGATTCGATCAGTTACGGCTCTGATGAACCCATGTGCCAAATAATGGAGGAAATAAATGTCACTTTGCACAATGGATCTTTGTATCGAGACGTTCAGACGGAGAACTCGAAAAACATCCTCTTTGTGTTATTCTGTGTGTTCACACCGTTCAACGCACATCCAACTTGCCTGAGCAAGTCACAGCGAAGCAGCCAATGCATATCAGTCAGTGTTTGCTGCACGTGTCGTTCTTGGAAATGAAACGGGGAGTTTCACAAACAGATCTTGTTCACCAAAAAATGTGCAATGATTGGTCAACCTTTTGGAATAGGATACTGGGATTTTCCTACTGGAAATTTTGAAAACAAAGTATGGAAATGTCTAAAATGTCACTTTAAGCTCTTTGGACTATGAAACTTTTTTTACAAAGATCCCTTAAACAAGGTGTTAGTTTGAATGTTTTGTGTAAATGTGGTGTATTTCTTAATGTCCTAGTTTTTAAACACAGTTTTTTGCTACTTTTGAATTATTATTTTTTTATATTGTGTTCTCATGAGTTATCGAGGTGGAATGAGCACCATGTTAGTGTGGCGCACTGATAAAATATGTTATTAGACTCTATGCATTTGAGACAGCTAAAGCAATGTGTTTTGCTTCACCAACTAAAAAGAAAAAAACAGGAAACAATTTTGAAGCTTTAAAGAATTAAACTGTCTGGAGATTTATGGATTTTTGGTTCTGAATTAAGAACTGAACGCACAAGGAAACAAATCATTTTGTCACACTAAGGAAGTCACAACTACTCAACATGCGCATATTAAACTTCTTTAAAGTGTTCAAACAAACACTGTAAATGTAAGATCCGCCTCATTTACCCATTCCATCTTGTCATTCAACACTATTTGAAATATTCAAAGTATTTACAATCAGTGTTTTACAGAATGTTTCTGTATTGTTTCTTGCAGTCGCTGTCTATGCATGTTGCCTCATCATAAACTACTATGTGCTGTATGTATTCTCACGTTTAGCATTATTACATGACAGCTTTCAACACAAAATGACAACGCTGTTGCTGCCGTTTTGTATTCGGAGGTGAATGTTTATTAAACTTTGAAGTTAAAGTTTTGTATTACATAACGATTTGACAATTAGATTTTTTTAAATATATTAAATTTGTTTTGAAAATTACTGTGAACCCAATTTGTTTGTTTACCACTGGAGAAAGATCACTACTAGTTATCAAAAATCTCACAGTGTGAATTGTCTTTTTTCCAAACAGGTTTCTTCTCCAGTCTGTCATTGTTTGATCAAACAGGTACTTCCACCCCAAACTCACGCCATTGGTGGAGACTGCCAGAGACCCGCCTCCAGTTTCTCCTATTGGCTAACACGTGTGTCAAAGGTTTGTCTCTTTCTCTTGTTTTGTGTTGTTTCAACTTATCTGTAATACCTGTCAGTAAGACATTCTATGTAAGCAGGTGTATCAAACCAATGATTTTGTCAAGACCGTGTGCATATTTCATTTTTATTTTTAAAATACCAACAGAAAGAAAAGTGTGATATTGCTGTAAATATGAACTCTGAGATCAGGACAAATACAGAAACAAGCTTTTTTGTCAACGAGTTGTTAACCTTTTTTGTAAAGTGATGTAAACCCTCGTTCAGACAGTCACTTTTTGTACATTGCACAATTTTCTTTAAATGAAAAACAAAAAACATCTCTTTAAATAAGAGCAAGACAGTTAAATTGGAAATAAATGCTCGGGATAAAAGGCATCTATGCTTATCTGTACAATTAACTTGTAAGACATACAGATAGAGTACAACAGCTCACGGTTATTTATGTATTCATAAAGGCGTAAATAATTCTTTAATAAAATCCAGAGGAATAAAAGCGTGCAGCTAAACAAGCAGGAGATTTAAAAATCGTTCCCAACTACCTGCGACACAATCGCCTTTCTGTACGAAATTACAGTAAAGTCACATTCATTCGCTCAGGCAGCCATTTACTGTACCATTAACTAGTTATAATTTGTATTGTCCTTCTTGCATTACAAAGCATAAACTACAATCAAAGCATTTTTTTTTAAATAGCATGTTTTTTGTCTTTTCTTAGTCACATCTACTTGCAGTAGAACATTAACAAGGCAAGTAGGTTTTTATATCGAACCTAGTCGAGAAACCAAAGCTACGCTCGTGACCCAGTTAGCTAAACCTCAAGAATGGCTTCTAACAGGAAATGGTACACGGCTTACAGCTGAAGTCTGTAGAACTATCCAAATATTCGTCAAGCAACGAGGGGAAAAGTGAATTGAAAGCAACACCACCTGTGCAATAACCTCCAAAACTATGACTTTTTAACGTTACATTGGGTCATTTTTGGAATTAAACCACTACTGGGATTTAGATGATTTTATATGTACAACCAGAAGTCTTTCTTTCAAGTCTTTTATGTTGGGTAAATGTTATTGAGACACTGAATTATTGTCCAGATATCCTGGCCTACAAACCATAAACATATATGTATGGAATTTACAATTTAGCTTTGGATAATGGTTGGGATCGGTGATGGATTTGAGCCATAAGGACTGAAAGTTCAGCTGGTTCCTATAGTCCTACTGGAAGCTAAATGTAGGGGAGAGGTCATAAGGGCTCAGGGTCATGTGTATCATTGTCCGAGAACGAAAGCCGATCGTATGCCGTTTTACACAGTTCCAAATGTCTCCTGAGAGGCGTAGACCATGTACAGGAAGCCATCTTCGTCTCTCTCTCGCTCGTAGACCTCGGAAATTGCAGTGGACACAGATACCATGCTGTGACCGTTAACAAGCAGGAAGAAAGCCTGGTTGGAGTTCAGCTGGAGGCGTCTCCTATTGAAACACACCCGTAAAACAAAGATCAAATGATCAGTTGGGTTAACATACAAATCCTGTTTGTGTTTATGTTAGGAGAGTAGTAGCATAGTTTCAGGATTAAATTCAATAAAGGTGATTTCGTCTGCATAGGCAAAGTGATTCAAATAAGAAAATGTAAAGAAATTATATAGTTATACTTATAACAACAGGCAATAAGTAAAATTGTAGTACCTGATTATCTTTATAAGTTCGCTCATGTTTACGTGGTCGGGGACTAAAAACTTTGTTTTGTCCAGAATTGGCAGTTGCTTCTCGCCCTTATATCTCTCAATGATCACCTGAAACACAAATTGATAAAATATGAAAAATGGATTTCATATGAACAGCTAGTGAATAAGAGGCTTGATGGCATCACTAAAAAGCTTCATTTCATGATAATGTTTTATAAAATCTTCACAATAGACCAGCTACACATAATTAAATAGTGTCATTTTTGGTTGTACTATTAAACTGGACTTCGTTTACAAGAGGTCTAGAGGATAATTTAGAGAGTTTAAGTATAAAGCAAGATAACACAACTTTACAGCAACTAGTAAGTATTTTTCAAGGTGGCTAATTCTGATAAATTTACATGATGTCACTCATATGATGTGATGTGGGGTTAGGGGTGGACCTTCATTATTGCTTTTTCCAATTATTATACATTTATGTCTAGTTCACATTGTTTAAACAAATACAAATTAGCCACCTTATAAAATACGAATTCCTGTGAGATTAGACCTTGGACCATTTAGAGAAGATACTTTAGGTTGTAGTTTGTGTCTATTCAGCAGAGAGGAAGTAGTTTGCCACTTAATCCCTGTCATTTTGAATAACAATGGAGACTGGTAACCCTGAGGGACTGTCAATAAATGGGACTTTTGGACACAATACCAAAGATGGCCAAATACACACATGTAAATGCAGACGTTTTTGTCTATTGACATGAGATTAGCATGTAAATGTCTTTAAAATTCAACTTCCTCAACTATTCAAAAGGGAATGTCTCATTGTAATAGCCCATTACCAGAATGTCTATAGTGGCAGAAACGGTTTGCTTTTTCTACTACTTATCAATTTATACAATCAGCTTACTGGGATCTTGTTGGGATGCTGTTCTCGGATCAGCCGGACATCCTCCACCCGCTGCTCTGTAGACAGGAAGTAGGAGCGGATATTAGAGATCACAATCCACAAACGCATTAAACCACAGAAATTTTATTGGAGCGGATATGGGTCTGAGTCTCAAGTATCAATCGATTCTGTAAAGGCCCAAGCTGAATCATGTTTAACTTAGGCCTTAGCTTATAGTTCAGTGTGAATTGAACAAATACAACCAACCAAATAAGGTAGAAAGGCCACCGATACCATGAAGGCTCTATTGCAGATGACCTTTGTGCTCCAGGCATATATACCAGACCAGTAGTAGTCTAAAGATTTCTGGCATTGGCAGGGTAAATCTTGTTACACAAGCTACAATGTTGTTCATTGTTCTTTCAGTTTACATTTGGCAAATTGCATAGACTATTTGTTTGCTTTTGGCTCTGAGAGCATTTGTCACGCATTACCTTTTCTTAACGGGTTAATATGTAGAAATGAAAGAGAAACAAGGAAGTCTTTTGTGTCGCGTGATAACTGACCAAAAGACAGACTCAGCATGACTCAGGACTGTATCTACAGCAACCATAAAATAACAGAACAGCATATAGGCCTAAATAACAGTTACCACATGCATTTTTTAGGGATAAACATCATGTTTGGTTAGTGGTATCGTGAGGTTTTGTGAGTGTTTGGTTTGTGAACTTTTCCAAGCACGTGTTGGTGATGTATGAGCCAACGTTGAGCAGAACCTTTTAGAGAACTGAACTTTTTTTTTACCCCTTCTAATATTTTAAATGGATCAACCAGGAGACTATTAACAAGCTGAGAAAAACTCAAATGTTGTTGTTTTTATTAAATAATATTTGTTTTTATATCAAAATTATACATTTGCTAAATTAAATATAGTTATGTGTTGATAACTATAAGGCATTTTATCTAGATAGGCCTGTTCTTTATTTCATTATCAACTAAGAGACGGTAGAAAAAGAAGCAATACAACGTAAAAACGTAAACAAATAAAAATGACGTTGTAAGGCCTTCAACAGGCCTGTTGTAACACATTACAGTTATGATAATAACAACACCAGCCTCATTATTATATACACAGTCACAGTTATATAAATAAGCGCATATCTTAACAGATATAAAGTCGCTTCGTTGTTTGTTTACGCGAGTCCTTTGAAATAACCTTAAACGACGCGTCCCATCCCCCAATCCTGCAGCGTTGCGTTTTCTCAAACATCTGACCGCAAACAAAGAGACTTCCACCAAACACTGCGATTTAGGCAAGTTAAATATAACATCAGACAAAATCTTAATGTTGTATATGTTATGTATTGAATTCTGCATTGAGGTTACGTAATGGTCTTACTGTAAACATTTAGAGGTTGACATGATACGGCCGACACCCTTGTAACCCTGTTTATGTGGGCAACAAGATATGATATATTTGCTTATAATAACCAAAGTTCGTGTTATGTTATATGTTTACAAACTTGACACAAATAAGTGTAGTTGGAACTGCTGTATACGTGATCACAAATACAAAACACAGCCTATAACTTTGCAAGAAAAATATATTAAAGAGTGTCTTTTTGTCAATGCGATCCAAATGGTTTTAATACATAGTTTAAATAATACAGATGATAAAACACTCCTCGGACGATATGAACTCTGTGCACTTACCAAATGTCCTCCTTTGTTTAAATGTCTTTTCCGAAGGCATGTTTAAATATCAATTGTCGTGATTTTAGGCAGACCTGCCTAATTTTTCATCCGCTTTCTCTCTCTGGGCAGATCTTGATAGGTTATATATTTTTTTAAATGTCGAAATCGTGTATTTTTGATGCGTTATGTATCCTTCCTGTCTTCAGTTCGTCCTGTGAAGTCCGTCTACCCAGCAAAACAAACCGGTCAGCTGACCAGTGACGTCACGGGGGAGGGGCTTTGGTTAGTCATACTCCGGCCCATAGACAGATAGATAGATAGACAGATAGATAGATAGACAGACAGATAGATAGACAGATAGATAGATAGATAGATAGATAGATAGATAGATAGATAGATAGATAGATAGACAGACAGATAGATAGACAGATAGATAGATAGACAGACAGATAGATAGACAGATAGATAGATAGATAGATAGATAGACAGATAGATAGATAGACAGACAGATAGATAGATAGATAGATAGATAGACAGATAGACAGATAGACAGATAGATACGATATATCCTTTCTGTATCTTATAATGTTTAAGAAATAAATATTGGTACTTTAAACATTTGTATAGCAACAAAAGAGTAACAATGATAAAAGTCATGAAGCCAGTATTTATGTCATAACAATCATCTTTAACCAATTGTTGTCATATACACAAAAATGTGTCCCTATATTTGGGACATTTTAAAAGCAGAAAGGTATAGTTTTGGAGACGAAACTCACGAGAAGATCTTTATTTTTTAAATGATTTCTCGTTACACCCATCATTTTATGTTGTGTGAATGATGTGTTACAATGTGAGACTCGTACTGGAAAATATACCCCAGACCTGTGAACGTGTTACTCAGTTGGACAGTTGTATATTTTCTTCCAAATGATACTGGATATGGATAAGTCTGTTTTGCCAAGCATTAGCTTATTCATCTGCTGGCTAGCTCAGCAAGTGTCCTTACTGACATGGACAATGTAAGTGAAAGGGAAAACAAAGCAGAAAATTTTGTAGGCATTGTTCGCTGCACTGTTGGGCTTTCATAAAGCATGCTGTAAAACGTTCAATGTTAAATCAGTGAACACAATGAACAGTTAGAATAGAAAATAATTTCCATAACTCTGTTCCAAGCATGAATTATGTTGAAATGCATTGTGTGATGAGTTTGTCTGACTCAAAGCAAGAAATCTTTTTAAGCTAGTAATAAGTGGTTTTATAACATTTATTTATTTATTAAAAATAATTTGAACTACTTGGGCTCACACACCTCACCTTTTTGAGAAGTATGCTGGATGTGATTAACTTGCCTTTTGTCCCACAATATATACTTTATTAAGAAAATAAATATTAAGAAAACTCATTTATTATATAATTTAAAAAGCTTTTTTCCCTATTTTCAACATAATTATGTATATATTTATATAATGATTACTTTCTTTCTGAGTCGACTTTAGCGTAGTGTATTTTAAAGTTATGATGCTAGATGACTCATGATTATACAACTGTAGATACCTTAGAACGTACATAACTAAACGTTTTTATTATCACAGCATATTTTCATCATTTGAACAGCAGATGCTCATGCATGGAATAAATTCCAGCAAACACATTGTCATACATATTCTATGAGTATTTCCGCAGTTCCTGTTTTCTTGGAGGCTAAAACTAAAATTACAACCCAAGCCAGATGTTCCATATTCCATGTTTAGCCCTCCACATTTCAGCATCTCCCAACGTCTGTGTAAAAATGACATATTTACATTTCGCTGCCTTTGGAAAAACTATATTACAAAGTCATGTAAATGTAAACCATGCTAAAAAATATTGGGAATTCTAATGGTTTCTACTACAAATCATCTGTTTAACATAAAAAGCATTACAAAATGACTTTATATGATTTTTGGGCCTTACTCCAGTAAGCTTTAATGGTGTTTTACTGGTTCAGATAACATCCCCAACACATTACCAGTAGAGACCCACAGAGACCATTACAGTTTCCATTAAAACCAATACAACTCCCATTAAAACCATTAAATCCATTACAATTTCTGTGATGGTCTCTCTTATTTTTTTTGGCAGGGAAGGTACTTGTTGTAAATGGAACAAGTGCGTTTTTTTAATTTATAATCATAAAGATCAATCACATGACACTGATGTAAAGACTGATCACCGCATGTGTGCGTTATAGATGACACTCTGTGTTCCTGTCATCGTCCTAAGCATCAGATGGTGGGCACGCTCACTCACGGCTGGGCACTCAACGGATGGCAGCTGTCCTGTAGGAAGTGCAGTTGGCTCGGGTTAATCTGTGATCTCTCTCTCTCCCTTACATTGCCTTGGCATTGTGACATGGTATAAATATTCAGCGCCTCCAATGAGCACTTGTTAGGAGAGTATTCAGAGTTTTGATCCAGAACTTTTTATCCAAAAACATCTTTTTTTGCATTAAAGGGAAATGATTTTTCTTTACTTTTTCAACCTCGTGTCATTCTTTTCTGTCTTTTGCAGAACACAAACAAAAATATTTTAAAGAACATTGGTAATCAAACAACACTGAGCCCCCCCATTGACTTGTATGGACACAAAACATTTCTCAAAATATCTTTTTTTTGTGTTTATAGAGTCATATACAGATTTAAACAACATAAGGGTAAATAAATTATGACAGAATATTTATTTTTAACTCTTTTCCCTTTAAACACACTTGTGGATATGATGATTCCAACTTTGCATGAAAACTGTTTATAACAATAATCAAAAATCATAATTATTCTCACAGCGTAGGCCGATGTTCTTCTTATTAACTCATAGGTTTGTTGTAAGAAGACCCATAAGGAATGACGTCATCTCCGAGTCGTGGATCGGCATGACTTGTGGTTTTACAGCAGGGGGCGCTCTTACACAACCACTGCCCATCAGGGTTCTCGTCCTCAAGAGACTGAGAGGGTACTTTGCTATTTCTGACACACAACCTTGCTTTCGTGTTTTAGAAACATTAGAACCTTAAAGACAGCCACCAGACTTGAAACCAGACACAGATTTGTGTCTTGGTTGTAGCAGTTGTGCCGTACTCCCAATATTTAGAATGCTGAATGCATCACATAGATTTTTGTAAAAATGTTGCAATTCTGTATGACGCTCTTTTATTATTTTTATTTCATAAGTATATTTCATATTTGTTATTTAATGACAGTAAATTTTAAGGTCTTTAAACTTTCCCCCAAATTATATTCTTCAAATGTTCATATTTTATTATCATTTGTAATTTGATAAGTAGCCTAATGCATCAAAGGGTTAAAACCTTTCAGGTGCCTCCATATGTTTTATAATAAAAAAATTGTGTTTACTTTCTAAAAGATTTAACCGAGGTCTTCCGGGTGCATTTGGAGACACAAGGAACCTGTTGAACTCCATTCATCTAAACAAGCGGCTGGATGTTGAGAGCTCATGCAGCAGTAATTGAAATCTTTTGACCCGTCGCCAGGGTCGGAGGATCAGGGAAAGATTTGATCATAATGTGGAGCATCATTGGAAATGAAAATTGAACTCTCTCTCTGTCAATTTCCAAAACATTTTCTCTTGAATAACAGAGAACTGGTTTACGCGGATCAATCCACTGTTCCTCCTGACCCTGAATGAGCTTTTTTGGGGGAGGGGGACCAAATATCTTATTAAATGAATTACTCTTAAAGTAATGGAGTCGTAATAACCTACTGCACTCTATAGTTTTAGCATGATAAAAGCAGGCAGCGAGTATTGTCGACAACAGCCCCTCTCAAGGCCGAGGCTAGTAATTCAGCACGGGGTTGCCATGGTGGTCGCCATGGAAACATCCTACACCGTTTGGTGAGAGTTGAAGGTAACACCCACTCTCATTGTTCATCGTTCGCCGGGCTAATGCATATTCATAGTCACAGCGAAGCCATTACCAAAGGCTTTTATTGGTCTGTGTGTATCTATCATCTGCACAATACCATTACAAATGCTGCAATTCACCAATCTACAGCCTCTTAATTAAGAAGGACTAGATTAATAACCTCGAGTGATTCGATTAATAAAGCAACAGGAGTGTATCTGATTTGCGTGGTTACCTTTAACATACGCTTTGTTTGAGTTGCAATGTTTGAAAGAGTGTTTTAGAAGAAAAAAAAAGAGTAAAGTCAGACAGGCTTTAGTATGATGTTTTTAATCCGTTTCAAATAAAAAATATCACGTAACAGACAACACAAAAGCGGATTGCTTCAGAGATAATTGATTCATCAGAACTGTACATGAATAAAAGATCAGCTCAGAGCTGGAGGCCTTGAAACATATCGCCCTCCTACACAAAACCACATCCACCTTAAGTCCATTGCAGAAAAACAGCCCCATGCAATCGGGTCCTACAGGGATATATTTGCTACAACAGAAATAAAATTAACGCTCTGCTGAATATATTCCAACATTTGTAGGACATGACAAAAAGAACTAAAGCCAGTTAATCAGCTGCATTGTGTTTATGGAGCCGAATCACAGTTAATTATGAGCATTATCTAAAAGCTACCAGACGTGACTTACCTGCGCGGTTTAATGAAGGTGAAAACCATAGCATTTGGTCACGTGACCCCCGCTTAACCACACCATTAGTCAAGGTACCCGGGTACTGAGGTAGACTGTGACTTGTTGTCAGAAAGCAGAAAGAACAACAACAAAATCACTAGTCTTCCACGGCACCCCGGACCAATGCAAACGTCTGCTCGGTGATGCGTGCTCGCTGCAAACAGAAGCATAAACCAGTCCCTGTTGTCATTTTATTGAAAACAAGTCGAGATTTACTTCAGTATGGTTGTGGGTAAGGCTTTCTGTAATCTTTTCCAATATATATGTTCTTTTTAAATATCAGTGCTGGGATAAAAACCATCAGCATGTCCAGCACATAATTCATAGGAGCTCAAAGAGAATTGATTTACTGTCGTTGTGATCCTAAATACGAATAAACCAATGCTTTCTTTCATATGTGTGCTTTCAGCTTGTCTGAGACCTGTGTGAATCCAGAGAAATTCAGACTCCCGGAGCTCATAATGTGGTATTACCTGAAGCGTACCTGCCCTTTCCACCGGGAAGACTTCACACACCCTGCAAAATGTCGTCCGTGTCTGAAGGCTACTGTGACAACCTTATGTCCTCGTGTCCAGCCCGATGTGACTCAAAATGAAATGTGATTCAGCCAAGACCGCAGTACTAATAACAACTTTGCCTGAAGAGTCCTGGAAAGAGCTTTAGGTGTGAAGAATGGACAACAGTTAAAAACATCACAGGTAGATTTATAGATTAGTAAAAAAATACGTATTTTGGTGAGAGAAGCATGCATTAAAAAGAATTACAGTGTAGATTTGTTTTTATGGCTGTGAATGATGAGTAATGACGTGATTAAAATACTGATACTTTGAAATTAAAATATAAAATATATAATATAAAATTATTTGTTAAATTTGTAAATGTATTAGCTAAGCAATAAACAAAATAGTTTTTCAGCATTTATTATTCTTTGTCAATGTTAGTTAATGTCAAAACAATTGTTCACATTACTGCATTAACTAATGTTAACAGATATAACTTTTTAATTAAAAAAACATATTCTTAAATGCTGAAATTAACATAAACAAATATTAATAAATGCTGTAGTAAGTATTTTTCATTGTTAGTTCATGTTAGTTAATCCAATAACTGATGTTAACAAATACAACCAAATGAACTAATATACAGAAATCACCATGAATTATTTTGTTTAGACAATAAAGTGTATTATAAAATGATAGAAAAAGACATTTTGTTGCCCACGTCCTAACTACTCATTAATCATCAACCATCTTCTGATTGGCTGAGATTGTCACGGCTGCAGTAGTTTTCATTCGATGTGGACAGGCTTTGGAAACTAGTGTCAAGACGTTAGCGATGAACTATGGTCGCATCAACCCGAGCGGCTATATATTATCAGGTAGCACTGTTTGTCCTGCATCCCCCGAATTAACATCAGCCAGCGAGGCAGTTACCCTCGGGTATAAAAGCACTCGGTTAAGCACGCTCACAACCCCCACCTAACGCTAGCCTTTCGGGAGATAACAAAGTGATCGGTTTGAAATGACAGATCGATGCACTGAGAAAAAAGCACGACGACAAAGATCGCGCAGGCAAGCTCGCCTTTTCTTATAGCTCGCACGTAATTTCGCTAAAAACCTCTCCACACGTGCACGCGCACCCTAGACCTTTGATAGTGACATTTCAAGAAGGACAGCTGAGTGCATTCAGTTCTACCTTCCTCGCGAGACGCGAGCGAGTGGAGTGTGACCCCCTTCTCTGCCAAAGAAACACTCTCTTTTCTTTTGGCCCGGAGGGTGGAGGGCTCTACAAGGAAACAACAAAAATCCCGCAGAAAACCCTCCACAGAGCTTTGTCCAAAAGAAAGTGCTCATTTGATCACAGGAACACTTAGCCGAGCTCGCCTCTGACACGGTGCACGTTTTTTTCTTATCGTGCCTACGCCTCTTCCACGTCCGCTGAGCTCGGACAGAAACACGTACAGCATGTTTGTTTCAGACAACGGCGTACTCCGCCAAACTCACCTGTACCCAACAACAAAAGTGTGACTGACAGGTGTTTTGGGATGGCAGGGGACCGTCAAATCTAAGGTTACATCGGCCCATTCATTTTGTATAAGGCCCTGCTTGGGTTAGCACGTACAAAGAGAAAGCAACAATTGGCGGACCATTGTGTTGGACGTGGCATTGAGCGGAGACTGACAGCGCGATTCTCTAGCCCTCTGAAGGAGAGTTTCATTAGAGACGCGGCCGTTCTCCGTCACTGCCTCATACTGAGGTGATGGATTACTTTCAGAGCCCAAGCCGCACAAGGGAAATTAGCTCGGATCAACTATGGTTTTTCCCATTAAAAGAACATATTAGCCATAATAGGCTCCTCAGTTCATATGAATAAAATAGAGCCTTTCCTTTTCTTTGGTTTTCTCCAATTTTCCTTAAGTAGCCGAACCGGTTTCCGCATGCACTTATACGTTTACTTAAGATTCCGGAGAAGTGGGAGCAAGTGAGAAAAAAGGGAAAAGGTGAGAGCGCCGCTCCTATTTGTCTGCGGTCGGGAGTCCAGCTGGAAAATAATGGGCCCTACGCTGAATAGTAATCCTTTATTAGGGCCAGTTAAATTATGCTCTTCACTTTAGCATGGCCGCTTTTCACCGAGTACAATTAGAAAAATGAAATGCGGCGCGTGGAGAGAAAAAGCTCGGTGTCCAGCCAAGAGGAGCAAGCATTCAATTCAGCTCCTATAACATCTGAATTAAGACTAATGTCCAATTATTCTGTCGCAGCCATTTGTCTAAAGATGATTCAGTGGAGAGAGAAAAATCCTTTTCTTTCAAGTATGTGCATAGATCATAACCCTTTGAGATTCGTCATGCTTGTAAAACTTTATTACAATCATTCTTGGCAGAAGAAAATCAATTGTCTTCATTTTTTGGATTGTTGAGCATGTTACAGGGATTTTATAGGCACCGGAACATGACAGTTTGGACGTCAGACGGATTTATCGCATCTGGCTAATGGAGGGACCTCGAATTGCTGGTCAGGCAGAGATGTTCCTTTAATGGTACTTTTTTCTTCTCAACTCATGTGTTAAAAAAGGTATTGAAAAAAACAATTAAAAAATACATTAGGCCGGCCGATTATGGAGCTAAGGAGGTAGATAATGATGTCGGTTAGTGGAGAAATCTTGTCAGGGGAGGGTTCGAGTCAGATGCAGATGTTTAAAAGAAAATGTTCCACAGCAGATGCACTACGTTAGTAATGACTAATTGCAAAAAAATGCAATTATTCAACCAATAAAACTGGCGTTAAGTACAAATGCGTTACTTTCCGTCTAAAGTGACGAATCTCAGGGATTTTAATACAGATTTGGTTTAGTCACGTTTACAGGAAAGTACAGAAATAAAGAAAGTACTGTTGTTTGTCAGAAAATAAATTGAACATTTACTTTTATGCATTTGGCAGATGATTTTATTCAGACCAACTTGCAGTGAATTCAATGTATACATTTTTTATCAGTATGT
Organism: Beaufortia kweichowensis; assembly: GCA_019155185.1. Taxonomy (NCBI): domain Eukaryota; kingdom Metazoa; phylum Chordata; class Actinopteri; order Cypriniformes; family Gastromyzontidae; genus Beaufortia; species Beaufortia kweichowensis. The sequence goes on from CM032816.1 coordinate 9,078,410, forward strand.
GTGTTGAACCCTGAGCTACAGGAACATCAAAAGCTTTGCATTATTCAATTATTCTATTGCATCCAAACCCTAAGAAAAAACTCTGATTTCATCCTACACGGTCATCACGCTTGTTAAACACACAAAGGCCGCTTCAGTCTTCCCCAAAAGCAATCAATGGCCGATATGTTTCTTTAATGCAATAAGACGGCAGTAACACTTCCACGGCTGCCCCCCGTCACCCTGACCGCCCGGCTCTCCTAATTTGATTCCCTTCGCATCCAGTGAACCTGTTCTTTGACAGAACATAGCAGGAACACCTTAAGTGTCTGTTCATTCACCCCTTTAAATTATTACCTTTCTCACTTTCTCCCTCTCTCTCCCCAGGCCCTGAGCTGATTAGGCGGGTGACTTACAGGAACGGAGGTGATTCTCCACTTCCTGCTTGCTCTCTGTCTCTCGCTATCACGGAAGGAAGGAACGCTGCAGAGATGCTTGAAACCATTTCTTTCTGATTTCTGCGAGCGCTGCTGGGTGGGGTTGAGAGAGAGAGCCCGTGAGCGGATGGCAAACTGTGCCTGTGGTTCTACGGCACTGTTACAAACCGTGATGGAAACGCTACTCTAGATATTCTAATAACAGGTAAATTTACAGACATAGTGTGAGTCGATGACAAATAAGAACTGTTATTATTCAACAGTTGTTTCTTATGTTAATGATAACGATTAAGTGGACTAAAACCTGAATAAAGCTAAAGAATAAAAAGAAATACGCTTTTCTTAAGCAGGTTGTGCTAGTAACACCAAGGTCATGGGTTTGATTCCCAGGAAATGCACATACTGATAAAACATATACCTTGAATGCATAAATGTAAATGCATGTTTTGCCAGGAGGTTTAATATTAAACAAATCTGCAATTAATTTCTATGACTTTTGCTTGAAATCAGGCTCAATACATCATAATAATTCTGTAACTGTTTTATCTCTGACACTCATCTCAGTGAATTACTAAGATTACTTTTGGACATTTGAAATAAGAACGCAGTCAGAAATGATGGTTTAAAGGAATACAGCTTCGCTTACTGTTCCCAAGCAACGTGTGTTTTGATCACAGATGTTACAGATGTAACGGTACATAGGATAATTGTTATTGTTGTAAATATGTTGGAGCCCGAGTGTGGTTGTCAGTCAGCGGCGTACAGACCGATTTCCCAGTAATTAACGTGGGTAAGAGCATATGATTTAAGGTAATTGCCTTGACAAGGGGGCTGAGTGAAGCTACACTTAATTACCTGAACATGTTCTCTCCCAGGAGCCCAGTCAGAACGGCCTTTTACCGCTTTTCCCTTTTATTTTACAGTGCTGCAAATGGAGAGATGTGGAGGTGGTGAATTTGTTCTGCACTCCCCAATCTCCTAGTCAGAGGTATGACAAAAAAATAAAATTGTAGTGTATTTTCGTGTTTGTCTGTTATAATTCTCTATTTTTTAGAAGTACACATGCCGTAATTACGAACATCGCTGGAGGGTTTACAAATTTCGCTGAACTTCCTGTTTTGAAAGTGCTTGGTCTATTTAAAGACGCCTTTGTGTGTCATGTCGTGAAACCTCTGGGAAGCTGAGATTCGGGCAACATATCCCTGGTTACAATCGTATTACTTGGATTGTACGTCAGCGGCGAACCATTCGTGCCTGTTTTTATGGCTTTAAAAATCAATTCCGCCATTTTCTAAACTGCACAATGTCGCCATGATGTCAGATGACCTCATAGCCGTGGCGTTTAAATTGAGCTCAAATCAGATTTTGTGTTGTGGCCGGCGCCGTCAATACAAACGGCGGTACATTTAGGCACGTCTCTTGTTAATCAAACGGTGCAAATGTAATTTAACACATTTTGGCCGCATTGAGGTGTGGTATCATTTCCCAGGCGTCATGTCTCCAACCGTTATCAAACACCGTAAGTCATTGCTTTAGATGTTGGTGAAAACGGTCATGGCAAATTGAGTGATATATAAAAGAGTGTCAAAAACGGTCGATCTTCTGCGACTGTCAACATTTCAAATGCATCAAACAATATGTAGTTGCTGTGTCATGTGACTCTGTGCTATTGTGTGCGAATGAACAGGAAGGGGGGACTGCTGCGAACCCCCGCTGGCTGGCTGTTTCTTAGGGTGGATACGAGGAGTAGTCCGTATCGATGGGAGAGCGGCAGATATATCTGTGTGAAGTCAAGCTTTCTCCCCTAGTCTGGACCCCTTGCTGCGCCCACCTATGATGATGAATCTCGCTCGGACTTTCTCCTCCCAACCCCCTTCCCTTCATCCACCTGCCCCCCACCCCCATTCTGCTTCCTGAAGCACAGATAGATCTAGAGTAGTTTATGGCACCACGGCGGTGAGGCGAAATGCTTTTTGTCCCCGCGTCGTGTTTTTGTGTACACTCATGGTGTTCCGCGGCTTTGGCGTGCACCTGTGCTCGGCGCCGAACAAAGGTCCATAGCAACGGGAGGATCGCGGCAACTGGATACCACACCTGTTTGATCTTTAAGACCTCTCCTTGATAAGTGGCCGTAACCAGGGCAACCATGATCGAAAAGGTTCAATGCATTTTTTCAAAAGGTGGGGCTTAGGAAGGCAGCTTAGGTCACTGATTTATACTGCAGTGCAAATAAAAAAGCATTCTATTTTTATTGTAAATAAAATGTAGAGATTTTAGATCAGAAAATTCATACTCACATACCAGCCGCACCATCAGTTCAGTGTTTTTCCCCACAGTTGATTATCTAAGACCAGAAAATAAAAAAGCATAGTCACGGTTACGTAATGTATAGATGCACATTATGTAGATTGACTCTACATTCACCAGTCTCTGTGGTGTGTTTATCTGTAATTAAACCTGCAACTGAAATGATAAAATGCAATAACTCTACTGTGTTTTTCCACAGAGACCTGTTCTGATTTGCACGACGGTGCGGGTGAACCCTGCTGTGCACAATCTTAGTCCTGTGCACTTCCTGCTTTGTAATTCAATTGCACGGCCTAACAGACACTCTCTTACCGAGAAAAGCCGAGCTTCTTAGCCCAGATACCCATGGGATCTGTGTGCTTTGCTTTCCGTGGAGACGAATGACACAGTGGACCATGAATAACTATTTATTTTGCTTTTAAACTAAAGGTATTCATCAAATATATTTGAATTTATGTTTCCACCATCAGGACATACAGATTTTTTTTTTCTTTTAATAGGACAAGAAGTATTCAGTGTGATGGATGTGGTCTGAGGCCTTACGCTATCCTTTCTGGCCACTTACCAACTTACCCAGCATCTCCAGTCTCCCAGTGGACAGCTGGGCTAGATCAAACCCTGCTCCAAACCTCTACATCCTTTCTCGCTGTCACTGGTGTTGCCTGATTCTATTCGCACCTCCAACACAATGACAAATGGCCTTTGCTTTTATTCAGACTCTGTCACGTTTTGATGTTTTCGTGTATGCGCGTGTGCATTCATGCTCAGATGTATAACAGACTGCACGTTTTCAAGGTTAGGAAGCAAAAAGCTGGCCGTATGAAAGGCCCTTGAAGTCTTCAGTAGATTCCACACATTACAGAAAGCTACCCAGCGATCTTATATCACTCGGCTGTTGAACGACTCACAATCTTTTAACAAGGGGAACCTTCAAGGTCCCCAAAGCTTTAGTCCAGTTCAGAGACAGTGCTGTGCTGTGATCTTGAACATCATCTGTGAGGTGATGCCCTTGAGCAACTAAGTCAACATTGGCTCTCTTAACATTTATACATTTACATAGGCGTTTTTTGATAACTTTTGTCCTCTTTGGAAGCTGTTAAAGGACCAGGGACTAAAAAAACATCTGCTGAAAACGATAAAGACAGAAGACGGGTTATGTTTTGTGTTTTTTGTTTAGCTAGATTTTATCTTATATGTGTAAAGTCAACACGTCGTAAGGATTTTGGCGTAACCAGGCTGCATGTAATTGCATTAATTGAGCAAACGCGCGCACGCACTTGTTTGAACACCTGCTCTAAACGTTTTCCCCCCTTTGCGAAGTACAGACCGCGACATTTGGGCTGCCAAATCTGGAAGTGTTTTTCCATGTAAATGTGTCATCACGACGCTCGCAGACAACCTGTCACCTCCGCCTTCTCGCGACGCGAGCACATCCACAGCACGTGATCGAAGCGACGCGTCCATCAAACAGCGAGGAATCATCGATCATTTTCATTCTTGTTCTCAACTGAATATGTTTTTTGTGTACTATTAATCTGCAGGCTAACAGTCATTTTCATTTTAAGATTAAATCCTAGTATGAGAGACGATCTGATTTTTTAAATTTCATATTAAATTGAATTAAATTTACTGTGTGTTTTATTTACATGACAATTAGCCTACAGTATTTAGGTTGTAATGTAAGTTTGCATGTAAAATGTTGCTGTAAATCAGACGTGACCAAAGCTCTCTGCATCACACGTAATTTAATTTCCTGACAGATAACACTGTTTATTTACGATTGTTTTTAATGAAACGTGTGCTTATCTACATTGCCCCGAGCATATCTGGCTGAAAATGTGATTGGCTTACCAAATTCAAAATTGAACAAAGTTACAATAAAACAACTGTCTTTGCGGTTTTCTCCACGTCCTCGGAGAAAACACTGAGACAGCAGACTGCAATATTTTTTAAGGACGTAAGAATATGCCCTTTTTTATCCAACAGGTGGTTGTGAACATCTGTTCGGCTCTTCGGAGGTTCATCACTGAGACCCACGCAAGAAATATTTAATTCTGAGTAGATTTAGCAGCCTACACCTCAGTCTGTTCGAGATGTACGAACAAACAACGGCAAAATTCGTGTTTGGACTTTCATTTAGGCGCCTTATTTCTAAGCCCCGCTAGCTGTACAAAGCAATCTAGGATTAGACGTTACACAGCTCGCAATAATCAAACTAATGAAATCAATGGGGGCAATAATTCGCCGTTTTTTATGCGTGTGAGGGAGGTTTTAACATTAGTGTGTCTAGTTCTGAATAAATCATTCATTTGCTAAATTATCCGGGGGTTGATCATGCGGTGTTGCGAATGATCGCCATTGACTCTCGTTCTGTGCGGCGACGTCGGGAGCTGTCCACCACTGTGGTGCTGAAAATTGATCGAGGCGCAAACGCCTGGCGCATATCCGGCGGAAGCTAATTATATGAGCCTTTTTCCTCGCATATTTTTAGTGAATAGACATTTAGGAATGTTGTATTTAATGTTTTCACGAGCTGCTTTTTCCCTTTTTTTATTGTGCTCCTGTTCAGCATGTTTCTGGCCCAGGAAAGGCACTTCTGCAAATAATATAGAATGCAACCCTAAAGCCTTATCACAGTTATCTCCCCAGAAAAAAAGATGTATAAAGCAATATAATATTACTTATAGCCTGCAGTTTGTTTAGTCATTTTAATGCTATTTTTCTCATAACAACTAAACACACTTGATTAAGCGAGCTTTTTTCCTCGCGCATTGAATGTATCTTATAAAGATATAAACGGAGCACAGACAAGCCCACCTGGAGTGTGAATTTTTATATTCCCCACTGATAGGCTGAATGCTCGAAGCCGACCACGAGCTCACCCCGAGGGGTTGGAGTACTGCCAAGGCAGCATGTCACTTCATTGCATTAAATTGCCATCGGAATACATTTGAGCTAAACGTTGAGGGAAGGCCACCAGGACCCCTCTATGTGATTAGCCACGCCAGAAAGATGAGGATGTTGAGGACTGCTCTGATATTGGATTTGCCAAGGATAACTATAATAAACAGCTCTTCAAATCAAATTGTAGTCATTCGGTCAACACAGCAGCTGGGGAATTACGTATCCTGATGGCGCCTCTCCTATAATCAATACTTTTGCAAATGCACATTGACTGGGAGAAAGCGATTATTTTGACAGAATACGGAATTAATAATAATGAAAAATGTCGCTGTTCTTGACCCTCGGGCTTTTTGTCTTTTAGCTTTAAAAATCCACTGTTAACGATTTTATGAACGTCTGTATTCATATCCAAAGGATAAGATTTTTTGTTCTTGTTTACAGATTTGACATGCACATTTGCAACGAAAGTGACTTCAATAGGTGATCATCTTGTCACTCGGACAACGCTACCTGTTGATCTGGACCAACACATCTCTATTCGCTCGCCAACTTTCACTACACACATTTTACACACGCGTTTTGTTTTGAATATAAATGTACAAAAATACGTGTTGGCTTGACATCAAAATCTAAGAGGGAACATTTGATATACACATTCAATCCATCTCTAAATCGTAATGTCTCCCATTCTGCATGTGTTTTTAGGTTAAAGTCTCTCGGTAAAAATCATTTTATGATCATCATAGTACAGCTTAGATTTTCTTGGGCGGTTTCTATATGACATTATAAAAAAGCTATTGAGAACTACATGATATTTCTTTAGCACTTCGCCTGACATCCCCCCCTTAAATCTCACAAAAACCTGCTTTAACCGTAACCTAAAAATGTCAAATGAAAGATGCCTTACGTGTCTTTGCTGAAGGCGTGGAGAACGCTTCGGTGAAGATGACAGCCAGTCTTCTTCTTGCCATGTGCCGTAACAAAAGCATCCCATGCATCCAATGCCTGTCCCTTTAAAGCCTTGCTGCGTCCCTGCAGGTGGCCTGTCAATTTACTGGATCGCTATGACGTCACTCCATGGTGGAACGCGCAGACAGTAGACCTTCATAATAAAAGTCTTTAGATTTTTTAAACATTTTTATTTTTATACATTAAATATTACGTCCAATACATTTATAACATTTCTTTATTTAATTGTTTGTGTGTTTGGTTGACTCCCCCACCGCCATAAATAGATGACAACACCACCATAAGCCAGGGAAAACCGATAAGCTTTAAAACACATAATTAATGTTAGAAATGTAAAGGGATCACCCACGCACCACATGCAGGCAGCGTGTCAATTGGCATCGTGATTTTCATTGACATCTGTAGATTTGTGTAGTCACAACCTTAGAGGATATTCTTTGGTTTGTGTTGAAAAAACATAGATGGCTATTTATAGGATGTTTTCTTTAAGTTCCTACACATTCGTGCATATTATGTTATATGTATTAAAACAAGCCATTTGAGTTATTATAAAACCCATAATTTAGAGTGAATACAGTATATAAAAACCTTTCTCTGCATTACGAGACAAAATTTGACAAGCCCTGCTTGAAGCTTTTCTTGGCTTCAACTTTTCTTTTAGCAAGTGTAGAAGAGAAACTTGCAATCAGCACAATCAATACACACAAGTAATTACGTTTTTCATACACATGCCATATATGAAACATTGATTTTTAAAGAGTTTATATTTAAAGAGAGGTATGTATTTTTTTCACAAATGTTTTACAAAATTATTATAATGGATTGACCAGGACCAAATGCAGATCAAGTTGATCTTCATCCTGTCACTTCTTGTTTTTTTAATAAGAAAATACGCTGCACATGGTCAAACATTTAACAGCAAAAAAAGAACTGTTCTCATGGGATGCTTGTGGAACTAGTTGTTTGTTTATAATTATGCAAATATAATTAAGGACAACTTACTGTAATGTGTTTTTATTTAGTCATTGATATTTAATGTCAGTGTTCGTTTTTTGGCCATAGTCACCTTCTGCACACTTTATGAAATTATTTAAATTCCGATCATCATTTAATAGATTCATAATTTATTATCAAGTCACAAGATACAAAAATCTGCCTATTTTTTTATTAGTTAATATTATCTTTTTTAATCCTAACCATGTACCTGTTTGCGCACATTTATACAGGCTTTAGAGAAATCAGCAAGTCAGTATATCTAGTTTAATCGCCCAAGTTAATAAAAAAGCTTGATCAGACTTTTCCAAAGCGCACAGTATACACATTTTTATTTTTATAATATCTTGAGGGCTATCAGTATATATTTTTTAGGATGATTTGCAATGGTTTTCATTTTACTGTAAGAAAAATTCTGTGAAAGCTGCATTTCTTTGAATTAATAATGTCAGAGATTTCTGTGCAAATATCTTTAAATATTCGTTTGCATTTACAGGTTTATTGAAATGACGTGTGGCTGTAAGAAAAGAAGCATGCACTACATCCATTTCGTCTCTTTCAGGACGTGATAAATCCAGGCTGCTGATTTCCGAGCTCATTAAATGGACACCTAACGACCGTTTGTCCTCGGTAAGTGAGATCGATGTGAGTCCTCAATCTGTGCTGGGGAAGTGAAGATGTTACGCAACTGGAAAGGACACTGATAAGTCCACAGAGGAGGTGCCCCGTTCCTGCTTCGACTTTATTTGAAAGCTGTCTATACTCAATGCAAACATCTAAGTAGTTTGTACAGCAGTAAACGAAAGTCCATATGTCCAAACAGATGCTGCAGTACCGTACACTTCCTCTCCGGCTATTTAAGCAAGATTTCATATGTCATTTGTGATATGTCCCCATCTAGGGAAATGAACCTCTTTTCCTGTTAAATTTAACACATTCCTGTTTCAGCCTGAAACCTTTGTGTGCGCTTCATAAGATGGGCCAATTTTAAATGCCAGAATCTCCTCAACAATAATAAATGGGATTAAAGTGCTGTCTATGCTCAACAAAGAAATTGGGAAATTATGTTTTTACCTTAGCATGAATTTTATCCACTTAGGAGACGCCAGCTGCACGGAAGCACAGACAGCCATTTTACATTTCCATAATTTGGTTGGAAAAAGCCACAAGAGGTGTATTTTCAGGCACAAATGTGCTATTTGTCCCCTCTATTGTGTTCAGTGCAATATTCTGGTATACTCTGGGACTAAAATGTTTAGTTTATCATGTTGTTTTGTGAGGCCTTTTGTGTGCATTTTGTGCCACTCTACTGTACATTATTGGACATTTGCATGATTGTTTTTGTATTTCAACACTGTTTCGTATAACCTTTGTTGTTTTTTTGTAAATAGGGCTGCTTGCTTGACAGAGGTTACCATACAGAAATTGTAATTTTGTTATTATTTCATTCAGCAGGTGCAGAATTGTACAGCCATGTGGCGGTGTGGCAGAGGCTCCCTGATGCTTCTTTGCTGATGGTGGATTTGCATTGACAATCACATGCACATGTCATTGAGATGGTTTGTAAACAATACTATATAGCTACATCATTCAATCTTGAGATCTCAACACTTAACAACAAAGAGCGCGTCTGAAGGCACAAGTGTTTGGAGACTCCCTTATGATTTGTGTCCTCCATAATCACTATTAATTTGTATTTTTGCTGTCACAACACACAAATGACATGTGGGTAATTAAGATCAAATTAAAAGGGTATTTATCATGGAGATTGCAATCAATTAATTAAAACCAATAATCTCAATACACGCGAATTGGTGTTTGGTATACAATGTAATTGTTGAACTGCATGCATGGAAAACAGGGACAATTTGAGATCCAATTTGTTGGAGGGATGAAAGTGGCCACTTAAAAATGACAAAAGTCATCTTACATCACACAGCTGCTTCACTTGTTAAGCAATATATAGTTGAAATACCCCCAAATTATGATGTAAAATATAGATACTAAATTTTTATAACGCACAGCATGTGAATAATACTAAGACATTATTGAGGATCACGTTTGTAGATTAATTTTTAGTTTAAATAAATGCTTTTTGAAAGTCCCAGGGGTCATTTTTGTCTTTATATTTTAACTCCTGTTAACCGGTGTACTTGCAAAGCATTAAGGCTAATTAGAAAAGTATATCTATACTTAAAACATTTTTCGCTAATACATCTAATCACCTTAAAAATGGTAACAGCAATTATGGAGGAGGTCACACAATTTTAAGGGTCAGCTGGGGCTAAGGGCTGTTTACATTATTCATTAAAGAGATCCCTGTACGCTGGTGGCCCTAATCTGCCCTACAGCCTGACGCCGCAGTGATAAGGGTCAGGTTACCTGCCAGGCAGAGCCACAGGCGGTTCAAAAGTCACATTGACAGATGTCCGTATCGGTGTTATGCAAACCTGCACAGAGTGATTCCTTGTTTAGCTAAGCGGGCCATAAGTAATTCATTGTATTTGGTGAGAAGCAGCATCTGTTCAGCAGCCCCTGCGAGGAAACCCCGATTACCTGGCAGAAGGTGCGGCCTTTCCAGGTAACCATGCTAATCAGCTAATGATCAGCGCTGAACATTGTTGGTCGGTGGTCCTCGTGTTTGCGCTATAGCGAGGGCTGGGGGGATTTTTCAAACTCTGGCAACCGCGTCCACCGTCTGCAGGAACAGGTATAGTGGACGTGAACGGTGGTGCCACATCACAACTGGCAAGAAAAGTAAAGTCCTTTGGGGAATGTGGCGGGTGGAGGAAACCGAGGCAGCTCGACTAGTTTTTCTGACACTAATGTTTCCTTCGCTGGCACTAATAATAGAAAAGTGCCCATCAATTTCCTTTCACCTGTGATCTCCAAGTGGCAGAAATTGCCGCTACACATTGATGGCCGGCTTTTTTGGCGCAGGCGTGGTGCAACGCTCGGGCCTCCCCGCTGAGAACCCCCTTAGCTTTCTTAAGGGGTGAGAGGGTAATTCTCTCTGAGTGTGGTTTCTGCACTTGACCTCTCTTTGCCTCGCTTTAAAGAGCGTGTTTGGATGAAATGGTGAAATCATTTCTTTCCAAACTTCTGGTCCATCTCTGTTGACCTAAACTGGGCCGTATCCCACTGAAAAGCTTCAGATATTGTCCTGCCTGCTCCTCCGCTGTGGCCCCTGGGGCCCCATAAAAGCTTGAGATTTGTGATCCATACAAGCAAAAAACAAGAAAACAGGGCTCCCGAAGCAATCAGCGCGTGCTAAGGAGAGTGGCCGCAATTACAGAAATACGAGACAAAAGGCGTTTTAGGCACTCGCCGATAAGAGCAAATAACGAACAAACATTTTCACCCTCGTGTTGTGAGATTCTTTTCCGCCCAGATTCTTTGAGCTGAATTCATGGTTTGTGTCCAGAAAAAATTTAAATTCTGTCACTATTTATTCACCCTCATGCCATTCAAAACCTGTACATGGCTCTGTTTTCTATAAAAAACAAAAGAAGATATTTTGAGAAATGTCTCAGTGATTTTGTGGTAATGAAAGTAAATGAGGGTCAGTGTTGTTTGGTTACCAATGTTCTTCGAAATATCTTCTTTTGTCTTCTGCAGAAGAAGGAAAGTCATACAGGTTTGGAATGACACGAGGGTGAATGAATAATGAAAGAAGTAAGTTAGCAAAAGTGCTACAAGCAGCGAAAGAAAAAAGGCACAAAGGTCTGCGTCAGTGTATCTCAAAAATAACACGTAGAGTAAACAAACTTTGGCCAAATACGTGGTGGAGATGAAGCAGGGGGTGTTGAAATCAGATTTGCATGCCCTGCGGTATGGGGCTCGTACTGAGCACTTTACAAGGAGATGCAAGTAGTCCCATGACACACTGTACACACTCATTATGAACAGAACTATATCTGTCCAGAATGTTTCCCTCCCCCATAATACACACACAAACACGCACACACACACATGCACATATCGCACACAAGGCTTCTTGCATGCATGCTCACACACACACACACACACACACACATCTACAAAAGAAAGATCGGCATACTGCACTTGTCCTTTACCCCTCTTCCATTGTTTGGCTCTGAGAGGTTTCCACGGAAACCAGAATTACAATTTGCTTGATACTTAAAGACGAGGCAGAAATTTGTTGTATAGCATCTGTAGCCTGTGTCACAAGTAAACAATTTATTTCTGATGCGAGATGGCAGTGATGTAAAAAAACTGAACTCTCACTCACTTAAGAAATCGTTTAGCTTCGTTTTTAATCAAATTTATATTTATTGGTTAGGGAAGGTTTATAGATGGCTGTTACTTTTGACTTATCAGTTATTTGTTAAATATTATTACAGTCACATTTTTATCTTTTTAAGCACTTATTAGATAAAAATGACCCTTTATGAATCTAGTATGTTCTTTATTGCAAGAAATCATTCTTTTTATAAAGTTAAACTGCATGAAAAACAGCATAAAATATGCAGTATCAGTCTGTGGTTACATTGATTGGACTGGCAAGGCTGCAGAGAAGGGTTTGCTTTAGTAGGAAACAATGTTTCCAAGCAACAGCATCCTGTCAGCTGATCAGGACAGCCAATAAAATATAGCCATGTATTCTGGTCAGCCAATGAAGGAGCACATGGTTATATTTCTCTCTGTCAGGGTTTAGTGTTAGGAGTGTATATTTACACACTCTGACCAAGCAGCCAGCAGGCAGATCGGGTTCTGTATTCAGTACTCAAATGAAACTATATGATAATGTGCAAAATAAAATATTATAATTTATTTTTCTGAAGTCAGGCAATATCATAATAAAGCCTGATTAGGATTTGGAGAAAGAAAAGAAAATGCAACCTGTTGATTGACTCGACTACTTCTGTTCAATAATTGTGATACAGTCAGTGTTTTGTGTAATATGAATTTTTTGGTCATAATGTGTAAGCACTTTAAATAATAACAAAATGTTGTGATGCTTAAATTTTTATTAAAAAAATATGACAAATAAGCTTCCCCGATGGGTGTTTCTGATCTGCACCAGTTGCTATAATCTCTGTCTCTTTTCTCCTTTTTAACAAATAGGTTTTTTCAGAGATGTTGGCAGTGAACATGCAAGCAACATTTCAATCTTAAGAGTCTTCAAGAAGTCTTGAATAGAAAATCATGATGTTTGTTCATGTGATCACAAGCATGAATCAAGACAAGAAAAAAACATTCCTTGGAAAAATCTCCAAACCAAATTCAGAAAAAATAAAGAAAAATAGTTTGGAGGGAGCTACAATTATGACAACGTTCTATTATGTTGCTGAGTAGCAACTACATTGAAAAGGTAAAAGCTTCTTTTTAAATGTCAAACACAGCCTCTATGCAACATAGATGAAATGTTAAAAAACAGCATCTTTGCTTCTTCTGCGCAAAAAGCAACCTTTTAAAACTTCTTTTTCCAATTACGTCTAGCATGTTGGTTCGTAATTAAGGCTGTTTGCCGTCAGTTGGAGTGTTCTTGGAGTTCATATTGACCATTTTCAAGAACGGAATCGGGAACGAATGGTTTTATTACTGCAAAATTTGCGTTATCCTGGGGCTTTTTGTTTTGCATTTTCGTCATTAGGCCCTCATATCAGCCTAAAAACCAGCCTTGAGGACTCTTCATTTTACGGTCGGGCTCTGGATTCAGAGGAAATGAATCTTCCCATGCATTTCGTGGAAGGTAGAATGTGGGAGACACAAAACCAAAGACGTAACTCAAAATGGAAGATGATGGCACTCGACAAAAAAGAAAACAGCTGAATGAAAGGCCATTATTTTGAAAAATCCAGAACGCAAACCCTATACCATAATGTTATAGCTAGCATGTGTTTGGCCCCTAAACAATGCGCTTTGGCCCCTGGGTAGTGAGTGCACTCAAAAGGCTGGCACGTAACATTTTGAGGGCTCTAATGTTCTTTTCCATGTTTTCCACTGGAATACCTTTCATGCTCACAACCTGCTATTATTGAAGATTATAACTTATATAATCTACCAACTGGGTCTCTACATACTTGGGTCGAGGATAATTGGGTACAAATCCATTATCATACTCTCAAGGCCAAGCTCACTGGTTTCCTTCTGTGCATAGTTCCTATTCATTTTCTTTTTCAATTTTTCAGCTCTCGTAATACATTTTGAAGAAAGAACACTAAACGAATTTTGGCAAATTAGACTTTAGCTCATATTCAATTTTTTCAGGGCTCTACATCAGACCAGCTGCATCAGGAATTATTCCATCACATGTATGAAGTAATATATATTAATCTGTATTCAGGGCCTGAATCTATTACATGACTTGAAGCATTAAATAGAGAATTTACAAATTTAAAGGTGCTTCAGCTTTTAGATTTGCTCGACTATATTTAAATATTTGATAACAGCTTTTATAAATGAACAACTTTTTTTTCTTAAAAAAAGACCTCTTTTATTCTTTGTGAAATCTTCATAGTGGAATTTAATTTATGTAATGGATTGATTTTAACATTATGGCTTCATTCTATGTTCAAGTATTATTACTTTTGTCCACGACTGAAAAAACCTCCGGCATAATAATTTCCCGAAGAGCACCTCCATTAGTGGTGTTCTGTAAAGATTTATTGACCTCTGTCCTAATCATCTTGGAACTACACCTGCCTGAACCTGTCAATTGACATTTAAAAATGGTTTGTTAATATCATAATTTTAAACATTTTCTGGCAGAAGAGGATGCTGCCTATTGAATACAAAATTAAAAGTGTATTTACAAAGTCCAAATGCGCCATAAAACGCCGGAGAGAAAAGGCATTTTGAGCATCCATCAGTTTTTTCCACCGCAGAAAGGAAAGACAAAAGAATGAGATGACCTCATTTGTCATTGCTTTGCCTTTTTGGTGTACTCTGCTAATGGCTGCATAAATGGGAAGTGCTTTGTTCCTAATTATCAGTTCTAGATTTCCCCTTTGTTAGCCCTTTCACCACCCAACCCCTGACCAAGACATTTCTTCAGACTGAAAAGTAAATTTTGATTTTCTCTGCTGTATGCCAATAATTCTCCCCAAATCATTCCCCATATGTAATTTTCTCTTCTATACTTATACCGATTACTTCAGAATCATAAAGAGCCTCATTGCCAAGTGTGATTGCAGACACAATAAATTTGGTACTTTAAGCTCACAAATCCACATACAAAAACAAGACACATAATAAAATAAAAAAAAATAAAAAATATTTTTAAATAATACAGATGCACATGTGCAAGGGTTAACATTTATAATCTATATATGAAACTGATTTATTATCTAAATATTCAAAGCACATACAGCTCTTTTGATTTTAAACGGACAATATGACAGAACATTAACTATTTCTATATCAACCTAAGATTCTCTAATTCGGTTCCTGATAAAGTGTAATTGCGCGCTCTCGCCGCTCCTGAAGGGGGCGCTCTGGCGCTATGCGCGCCTCGTGCTGGCTGTTTATATGCGGTTCTTGCTAAAGCGAGCTACTTCCGCCGGCTGACAGAGATTAGGCTTCGAATCTTGTTTAGACTCTAGAATAAACTTTATAAAGCGCTTTTATGTTGTTGGTTTTTTAAGTTTTCCTTGCGTTTTATTTTTATTTTTGCTGTCGCTTTATATCGTCCGTCGTCTGTGAGGGTTAAAGCTGCAGTGATGTTAGCATGAGAGGCGTTTACATATGAAAACAGGTAAGAAAATCACAACAGTCAGTGGTGCTTGTGTTTGTATGTCATGGGGATGTTTTATTTTCAGTCATGTTTCTAAGAGCTTGTTTTGAAGCTTTGCGACTGATATAAAGTCTGAAAAATGCACAAGTTAGTGCACTTGGGGAAAATGCTTCTGCTTTATAACGTTTGTTATGAGTTATGTATATACAATATGTTGTGATCATAAATATTATTTGGTCCATGTCATTATTATTAAAGCTTTTTATTAAATAAAAACTTAAAATAATGAAATAAAGCTGTTTCCACAGTTATACTTTTGACTGTAAAACTAATTCAGACATTTAAGCATGAGCTTTATAGGGTGAAGAGAAACATTTCACTTAAGTGATCCCAAACTTGAAACGGTAGTGTATAATTTGGGTATAAACTTGGTAAAGTGAACTTGGGAAGTTGTTTCTGCATTATATTTTTTATTATGGACACAACTTTCTTGTATTTCTTTAGCTTTATTCTTGTAATTTTAACTTTATTCTCAAACTTTTCCAACTTTAATCTAGTATTTCTATAACTTTGATGTTGTAATTTTGACATTGTTTTCAAAATATTACAACTATATTCTCATAATATATTTTTTATGTGTCACTAAAAGGATGTCATAGTGTTTATGTTATGAAATTAGAGACATTTAATTATTATATTTAATAATAATAATTTAATTTATCATTTGCAGTGTTAATACTGTTATGGCTTCACACAACATCACGGCACCAGAGGATGATTTTCCAACTCTGAAGCCGAGACGCATTCAGAACCAGAACGTGGTCCACCGGCTGGAGAGACGTCGGATCTGCTCGGGTCCCCCTGGGTCTCACTGGTACCGTGTGCGCTGCTTCCATCAGAACCTCTTCCCTAATTTCACAGTGGTGAATGTGGAGAAACCCCCCTGCTTCCTCCGAAAGTTCTCCCCTGACGGGCGCTGTTTCATTGCGTTCTCCTCCGATCAGACTTCCCTGGAGATCTACGAGTATCAAGGATGCCAGGCTGCAGAAGACCTTCTCCAAGGCCAGGAGGGCGAGACCCTGTCGAACGGGAACGACCAGCGTTCCCTCAATATCAGAGGTAGACTCTTCGAACGCTTCTTCTCCCTGCTGCACGTCACCAACGTGGCCTCGAACGGTGAGCACTTGAATAGAGAATGCAGTCTGTTCACCGACGACTGCAGGTACGTGATCGTCGGCTCGGCTGCTTATTTGCCCGAGGAACCTCATCCGCATTTTTTCGAGGTGTACCGCAACAACGAGTCGGTGACCCCGAATCCACGATCTCCTCTGGAGGACTACTCCCTGCACATCATAGACCTGCACACGGGTCGCTTGTGTGACACACGCACCTTTAAGTGTGACAAGATCATTCTTTCACACAATCAGGGACTTTACCTGTACAGAAATATTCTGGCTGTGCTTTCCGTGCAACAACAGACCATACACGTCTTTCAGGTAAGAGGATAGTCTGCGTGGCTATTAACTATTTACTTAAGAAAAACATGTTCCAGCTCCATACACATTTATTAAACAAAATTTATTTTAGATCACACCAGAGGGAACCTTTCTCGACGTCCGTACCATCGGGCGATTTTGTTATGAGGACGACCTCCTGACCCTGTCGGCAGTTTACCCCGAGGCTCAGGCAGAAGGTCAGCCCGGCTTCTCTCGTCTCTACAAAGAGAAAACCATCAACTCCTTAAAACACAGGCTGCTGGTGTACCTGTGGAAGAGGGCGGAGCACGACGGCAGCGCCACGGCCAAGCGGCGGTTCTTTCAGTTTTTCGATCAGCTCCGGGAGTTACGCATGTGGAAGATGCAACTCCTCGATGAGCATCACCTCTTCATCAAGTACACCAGCGAAGATGTTGTGACACTGAGGGTCACCGACCCCTCGCAGGTAAAAACATATGCAGGCAGTGAAGTAACTTGAGATTTAATCAGATATGCACCTGCTGGCGTCATTACCTAATCTCTGCACACGTAAGATGTACTGTTTGTTATCCTTTTGTTTTGAATCCATATACAGGGCGGATTTGTGTTGTGACATTATTTGTGAATTGTTTTTTCTTTCGTGCGTAGATTGTCATCTGATCAGTGTATAAATGTTTTTTAAATGCGAGTGTGTTGCTCTATTAGTTTTTCGTTTCTTAGTGCTTGCTAAGACAAATGACTGTTGTTACTGCTTGGGGTTAGGGATTACATTTACATTCATGCATTATGTGATTGCCATGTTCCTTTAATAATGTCGAAAATAGTCTTGTACCTGTGATGGTTGTCTGTACATGGTGTAATTTTTATGTTCCAGCCTTCGTTTTATGTGGTTTACAACATGCTGACGACAGAGGTAATAGCGGTTTTCGAGAACACTTCAGACAAACTCCTGGAGCTTTTCGAGAACTTCTGCGACCTCTTCCGGAACGCCACCCTTCACAGCGAAGCCGTGCAGTTTCCTTGCTCTGCATCCAGTAACAACTTCGCCCGTCAGGTGCAACGCAGGTGAGATGTGTAAATCAACCAGGCCAAAATTTGATGGTTGAGTCAGGTCTGTAAAGTCACAGGTTCTCTCAAGTTCAGGTTTAAATGCAGAAAAATGTATTCGTAAATCTCATCCATCAGTCATCCAAGTGAAGCAGACCAGCCTAGTTCGCCCAAAAATAAAACATCTTTCATCTTTTAGTCACGTTCAAAACTTGCAAAAGATTTTTTAATTCTATTTTGAGAATTGGTTGAACCTTTAATAAGAAGTGTTATTCATCATTAGCCTTCACATTACTTACAAATATGTGTGTTTGCAGGTTCAAAGACACTATCGTAAATGCCAAGTATGGCGGGCACACGGAGGCCGTCAGGAGACTGCTGGGACAGCTGCCCATTAGCGCTCAGTCATACAGTAGCAGCCCGTATCTGGACCTCTCGCTCTTTAGCTACGACGACAAGTGGGTGTCCGTCATGGAACGGCCGAAGACCTGCGGCGATCACCCTATACGGTACCAGAAGTCAGAGTCTAATCTATTAAGCTTTTGGTGCTTTTATAGTGTCGGTATTTACCGTTAAAACTTTATGTATTGAATAAATCAGTAAGCCATTTTTATTTGTGCATTTATATTTGTCGTGCATTTATATTTGTCATGCATTTGATGCGCTGAAAAATAGATTTTTGTTTTGTTTCATATCCATGCATTTCTGTCTCTGTCTAACATGTCAGCATTAAATGTAGACATATGCACGGTCTAAACTTCGTTGACAAAGTGCACAGTGAATAACAGAAGAGGCCAGAATGTACGCCCACTTTTCTTCCGTGTAGTGAAAAGTGAAGCCCAGCGTGTGGTCGGCATCAACTTCCTTGTTAAATCTTGAAACACTGAAGTGTAATTTCATGCCGTGACAGGGGATCTTTTAAACACTTTTTGAGAGCTCTTAAAATTTCCCTGACAAATGTTACCACAATTTTCGTATATGCCTCGCTTATCAACGCGTATCATTTGCCGTAAAATATGGCGTGTTCTCGCTGTCGCCGTTCGTTGTGGCATGATAATAAAGTGGCACTCTCTTTGTCCAGGTTTTATGCGAGGGACTCGGGGCTGCTGAAATTTAAGATCCAGGCAGGCCTGCTGGGCAGACCCATTAACCACGCAGTCAGGAGACTCGTGGCATTCACCTTCCACCCTTTCGAACCCTTCGCTATCTCTGTACAGCGCACCAACGCCGAATACGTTGTCAACTTTCACATGCGCCATGGATGCGTATGATTCATGCATTTGTGAAGAAATGAGAGCTTATTTTTGTCGTGCAGAGAAGATGCATGGAACTATTTTTTTACTTTTTTCTTTTTTATATTAAAGTTTTATTTATTACAAATGTGATGTCTTTTATGTTATTACATTTAGCAATGTGTGTATGTATATATATATATATATGTATATTTTATCTTTTAATTAAATTGCAACATGCGTAATAAAATGGTATTGTCGTGTGTAATAAATTGTAGGATACTTTGACAGGCAGTACTAAAAGTATAATTGTGTGTTTCATCTTTAGTTGTCGTTTAAAGGTGATGGCATGTTAAGATACTCACGGTTCATTTCATTTTTTAAATTACTGAGAAAGTATTTAAAAAAAATGCTAATGCCCCCTTTTAGCAGTTTTTCCCCTCGAAAGCTTAATGAAATAGTTTAGCTGCCATTACTCAGCCTCTTCCCACATAGCAGACCAGCATTAACCAAACACGGAGGTGGGTGCAAACCACAACCATCAACAACACAACAAACCCTAATGCCACAATAATAACAACAAAAACTAATTCCGAAATTGGTTCATTATACCCAGTTTACTAAGTGAGAGGTTTCCCAGTGGGAATACAATTGTTCAGTTGATAGAGCAGAGGTGGAAGAAAATGCATCTGTTTTAACAGCCACTTCAGCGCTGATTGAAGGACAATTTTCCATACAGGAGATTGCCACGACTTAAAAACGGCATCGCGTACATACGGAGAGTTTCTTTTCTCCTTTATTAATGAAAAAATATAAATTATAACTGATAAACCGAATGCGTAAAGCCCGTATTTAGCCTCGAGTCGGTAGGTAAGGAACAGGACAAATCTCCCCCCGCCAGTCTAAAAGCTTTCTTTTCTTGAGTTCACCGGAGTGCCATTTTTTTGGAGTGGACCCCTAAGTGGAACTACTGTAAGTGTAATCATTCCCTCAAGGCTTTATGAATATGAATCTGTGATATCCCGCTAGTTACTGACAGAAATTTCCCCTGTCCAGCGAGATGACCGCGTTCTAGTAGGTGCTCCAGGCGCGGGGCCCCTGAACGCAGGAATGAATGCTTTTAGCCGGATTGAAAAGTGTGATCCTAGGGTTCGGTGTGGGCGGGAGTGGGAGGGTGTCGACTGTGCTTCGTAGGGCTTCTCTCTCATTTAATTCATCCGTAATGGTGCTGCCGCGGTACGGAACACAAAAAAACCATACCGGGGTTATAATTTCCCCGCGCAATCAGTTCAGTTTTGCGCTGCGTGCGAATAAAGGCGCGCAAAAAGAGGTGAAGCGCGCCGAACACTTGATTGAGGAGAAAATGAAGTGACACGTTGTGAATTGTGATTGCGTTATTCTCTCTTTTGTGCTTTTATTATGTGTACGGGTGACCCGTACCCCTGCAAATGATCTACGGCGCTCGGGGCACGAGCGAATTAATTAGATAAAGAGAGAGACGAACTCAAACATTTACCACAGCAATGTTACGCCACGATCTTTCTGTCGCGAGCTTTAATAGCTGTCATTGTTGTTACCTGCACTGTGTTGTTAGTTTAAGAGGTGACACTGATCTCGAACCATCCATCATGGGAGAACACGGGATATCTGTGTGTCATCAAATGAACATCTGCTCTCTCTCTCTCTCTCTCTCTCTCTCTCTCTCGAACCTGGTGACTTATTAGAAGGAACACTTAAAGTAACTTGACATTTCAAGTTGTTCTGGACTTCCTAGACGAGTCTATTGGTTTTTATAGCAGCATCTGACATGTTATTAGCCTTTTAGGGTTTCGTCTCCTGTAACTTGTCGCAATTGGCTTTTTTGATATGTTATTATGATCATATGATTATGTTTCTTTTTCAGTGTTGCATTATTATGAGTCCTGTTATCATATATGAAATGTACTTATTACAGTTTTGTCTGCGGAGATCATAATCATTATTAACATTAGAAAAAGTTTATTAAATCAATAAATAATAATCAAAACAATGATGAACTTTGAAACGGTATCATTTATTTTCACTTTTTAACTGTTAGATATTGTTTAGGTGTTTTAATATGCTATATGTTTGCATATAGAAAGAAAATGTGGTATATATGTATTTTATATATACATTCAATTTTATATTCAATTAAATTCATTAATTTTTTTCTTACATAATTACTGATGTTTTTTATTTATTTACTTATGTGACTACCTCCTGGTCATCCCTATATAATGATTAAATATGTGACAACTAGCCCCATCCTTTTCTCTACAATCTTTTAAAATGTGACAACAAGCCTCGATCTCCTATATCAATTCTTTAAAAACGTATTTTCTTTACATTTTACAGCTTTATATAATTGACTCTGTTTTGACTTTGGCTGTGCCCTTAGCCTACGAAACAGTATGAATAATGCAAAATTACTGCCCGTTTGATGGCCCTGTACCACCGGTCAACTTTTTGTAAGTGTGCACTCTTCAAACTTGTAATCAGGCACTTATTTTGCATTAATTAGACCAGCACAAATGGCAGCAACCTAACATGTGGAGAAGCCACACGTCACCCGAAAAACTTCATCCGGGTTTATTCGGCTGGCTAATTAGGTGTCCAGCTGCTTCCCGGTGGGCCGGCTTGAAGATTACATCCAATCAGACGGCCAAGTAAATCCAGGGCCACTGAGCTGGGCTAACGTGTGATATCCTGCCTCGGTCTGTGACATGGTTGGCTGGGGTTAACCTGTGAAGAGGCAGCAGGTGCTGTGGGATTATGTGTCCGTCCTGCCTCTGGTTACACAAGCTAATTGAACACATTCTAACGCCCTCCAGACTCCTGGGGAAAGCCTCTGGACATGAGCGTGTGGGGTGGATGTAGTTTCTTTTGTGTGTGTGTGTGTGTGGTTTGAGACAAATTTGACTGACCCCTGTTGTAAAGAAATAAGTGTAGGCTAATTAGATTATGTTAACAAGAGCATTGTTGGGGTTAACCGAGTTAAGCAGAACAGCTGAAATGCATCATAGACATATTTGTTAATATCTCCAGTTAAGGACAGAACCTACTCACTTCAAAATCCAAATGGTCAGAGAAGTCATCATTTGCGTTTGTGTTGATTAGAATATTTATAGACTAAAAATATTATTATTATTAATGTACATTATTACTCTTTATGTAATAATTAAATGAAACATCCGCTCAATTATGTGTAGAATATCTGTAATGCAGTTTAGGAGAATTTGGTAGGACGACCGTGTAAATATTTCCTCATATTTTCACAGATGACTCGACTAAAGTAATTACAAAATGGCTGAGTAAAGTAAAGGTATAATATATAATTCTTTACAAATAAAAGATTTTTGGTGCCACTGTATATGAATTTGTGTATATATATACATCTTGAATATGTATTTTTCCCCCCATTTTTAGAAGCATTTTGCATAAAGCATTTATCAGGATTCTTATGTTTAGTGAATCTGTTAATGAACTATGTAGTTTATCTGCGAGCTTTAAACAGCTTGATAAGGTCAATGTTTGAGTTTACAGCGAGTAGGCAATACAAATAGCAACACAAATTCACATGTCAGTCAATTGGTTCGGTGAAACATTAACTTGAGTTTCATAACAAAAGCTTAAGAGGGGACCATATGTTAACGTTTACGACAGGTATGTTGTTTTATCAATCTAGATGATGATATAGGGCCCAAACGTATATATTTTCTACCACATGCGAAGACAAGCCCATGCTGCTGGCCTGACCCTGGTTTCTATGGTTACGATGTGTACTTTGTTGTAGCCACTGTCTGCCTGGTAACCCAGTTCTTGCTAATTGCTGTTGTCTTGGCAACAAGGTGGCCAATGTAATCTGGAAAAAACGGGTAACAATCGGCAACAAATGTATGTATTCATTAAAAGAATTCAGCCTGCTGGCGTTCCTTAGGGAGAGAAAAACAACGCAGTTTGGTCTTTGTTTTTGGGGTTAAGAAAGTGAAACAACACACCTGACCTTACAAGATCACACTAATTTCAACAGGAACCTCGAGCCACCTGTCAGCCAGTGGTGTAATATGAAACGGAAAGGGCCCAGCTCCGCTGCATTATTGTGTGTTATTGTCTAATTCAATAGAAAGGACCTACACTGATTTTCAGTGGCGTGAGACACGCACATCATTATTCAATGGAGATAATGAGTCTAATGAGCGTGTTGAGTTCAATAATTCAGCTAATTGAATTCTGTAGGAACTCTCTGCCTAATGTAAAAAATTAAGATGTGTAGCGCACACTGTATTTTTAAACCACAAAGTCTGTTGTTGTGTAAAGAACAGCTTTGTATTGAGTATCTTCTGGAGTGTATTGCTATAATATTACTGTGTAAAATTTTAAATATATTGAAAGTGTATTTTAATACAAATCATGATGAATTGGTTTAGAAACCTGACATTAAAACAAGCTGCTTATAGATACTACAGCTACAACTACAATGTGATTTTTAAGATGTGTCAATGTGTGAAAGTAACAAGTTACTATTTAAATATACAACCAACTAAATTTAAATTGACTTTACTAGGTTTAACTGCTAACAATTTTTAAGACTTCAATATCCCTATAAATCCGTATTTAGTTGATGAAAACAGATTCGAAGAACAGATGTTGTTCTTTCATAGCTCAGGAGTTTCTCAGTTGTGTTTTATTGAAGTATCAATTTGGTCTTGATTTTTTTTCCAAAAATGCTTTGAAGAAATAAAAACAGAAACAAACGAGAGAATTGTTGAAATACAGTAATGGAGCTGTAAAATAAATGTAGATTGTATTCGGAAAATAACCTGAATTTGGGTAAATTTGATGAGAAATGTTTGAGTTCACACTGAAATCTCTTATATTATTGATTTTTGATTGCAGACTTGCGAACTTGTTTCTGACATTGTTGAGTTTTTTTAAGTAGAAATATCTGAGACGCAGATTTAAGATTTAAGCAAACGTTTCTATTTGTTTTCCATTTAATTTTACTGATGTCTAGGATGAATAATTAGGATATTACAGAGATCTCATCTAGGATTTTTCTTTCTTGAAACTCAGGAAAATAGCTATAAGCTTGTTGCTCAGGATGATAAAACTCAATGCTTTTAAAGAGACCATGTGCAACAGAGAGTTGCGTTACAGCTTTTTCACACGTGTGATATCATGGCATACAAGAATAATTAATACAGAGTCATATTGAGATGCATACATTAAGACTATATTTGCAGGCTATACATCTGCCTACATTTGTCATCCATCTGCTGCAAACCAGAAACATTTGTTTTCCACAACCTCCGGCCGAAACTTAGTGTATCAGTTTAATCCTTAATAAGGTAACTTTGATGTATGTCCCTCGTTGCACACCAATCATTAAACTTTGATTGTGAAGGCCTGTGTTTCTTATATATAAGAGATCATTTTAGTAGGTCATTTATACTTGATGGTTTGTGAAAACAAATTCATACTCGCATGCTTTTTTTTCCATTGAATGTTTTATGTTTATGTACTCCATTAGCGTGCATGTTTATGATTACTGAACTTAGCTTAATAGGACCTTCGACTACTTCTTAACAAAGCGTACGCTCCTCGCTCAATAAATGTTTATCATGTTTAGATATGTTTCTAAATAGGTTCGCCAAGTCCTCCATTTCAATTTGCAGCCGTCTTCAAAACCTGAAACCTTTTCACTGAGACCCATTGCGCCTGATTAGGTTCTTTTGAAGTACCTCACATCCTTGATACGCCCCTAATGCTGCCGGTATCCACCGAAGGCCTCGCCGTGCGGTGGAAATGATCATTCGCCCATTACTCGGGCTCCGCTATTTTTAAGCGTTGAATGAAACCTCCTAACCTTTCCCTGTTCACTCTTCAGCACATGTCTGAAGGGTAACTGCCCCAATAACGCACCGCAACATGTGTCAGGTACGTTAACCGGGGCCTGCGATCCAAGAAATCAAAGTAATTTAATAGTTCTTTGTTAGAGTATGCAGAGGAGAAAGCACTTTTGAAAGTTTTACCTTTATAGTTTCTGCCGAAGGTCACAGATTGAAGTAATGAGCTTGTTCTTAATATTTTTCAAATGCTGGAAACACAGTCAAGTGGAATAATGAAATGGATGTCTTCTGTCCTCCTCTTAATGGCAGGGTTGTTTTTATAGATGAACAACTAACTAAATAAATAGCCCTGCACTCGGTTTAAGTTACTAAAGTCAACATGCCCACAATAACAGCTTTGGTCACTTTCTCAAATCATTAAAGTTTTCTTAATGCATATCTGGATATACAGGGATACTTCTGGATTCATACATTTTCTAATGTTATTTATGTTAAATGCCTTAAATCTGAAATTTGTTTCTTGACTAACTGAATTTTAGTGTTTTATTATAAATCTGTTTGAAAAGCTGGTCTGTGTGTACAGTTGTATTCAACTTGAGATATGCGTGTCTGTACAGTTGTGTGTTTGACTTTAGATGCATGTTGCATAATTGGGTTTTGGTTTTGCCAAAATTTCACACAAATTTCAACACGTTCACTGAGCTTACAGAGTCAACAATATAGGATCAACAATATATTAATATTATATATTAAACTGAGCTTTTTATTTTTTATGCATTTTTGTATATTAGAATAAAACTAAAAAAAATAATAATCCTGATATGCTATAATTTGCCTTTTTTGCCAAATAATCTTGTCACATAAATAGCTTACCAAGTGTTTTTAATGTCCACTTTGTATCATACACCTCTTATTTTGATGGTTAAATCAAACCTAAGCAAGCAGTATTAAAATAACCTTTTTCTCTATATTCAGTTGTGCTTTTAGTATAGCAAACAGTATTTTAACTCACACCAAAGGCACTGCAGAACACCAGAAAAGCACAAGAAATCCATCCCCACGTCATCTTTTGCTTTCTGTTTTTATCCCCAAACGCAGGCACAATATTTTTACCTCATGTTTTGAACACTCTGTCAACATTTAATATCATCCAGAGTACAGTTTCCTTTTTATATGACCAATATTGATTGAGAGCCGCAGTTCATTTTCTAGCAGCACCTCGAGGGTCGATTGTTCAGAAATCCCGCAACGAGACAGCAAACCCTGCAAAGACACTCAATAAAATGAAACTTTTGTAGGGGCGAAGAAAGCAGAACAAGCCTAAATATTGACAAAACATATTTGACTAGGACTTGCTGTCCCTTGGATTTTGTCAAGGCGCGCGGGAGCTTCAAGCTGACTGTGAATTGCGAATAAAGGTCTGCACGCTAGCGCATGTCCAGTGAGCCCTGTGGCTGGGCGCAGAGGTTCATGTGTGCTTCTGAATGTAGGACTTGTTTTATTTCTTTCCTACGTGCCACACTTGATTTGGTGTTAACATTGAAGAGAAGAAGAATTGTACAAAAATGCTTAAAAAAGCAAGAATAAACCAGCATGAGTTGCTGGTCTTAGCTGGTTTGGTATTTCAGTCTGTACATGCTGGTGTTTAACTGGTTTGGATGATCGGCCATCTGGTCTCCTATCTATGAAGAGCCTCTGAAGCCACAGTCCAGCATAACCAGCTGGGCCAAACAGGTTTTTTCCACAGATCATTATATCACCGGTAGGTGCGTAAAGGTTAGAAAAATTCATATAATTAAATGTCAGATAATAATGTACATTTATTTGAACTCTAAGCTCATAAAAAACCTAATGGAGAAAACCAGAGAGAGAGAGAGAGAGAGAAAAAACAAGAGAGATAACGCCGAAGACAAACAAAACCTCACCACATGTCGCCATTGGAACATAATCTAAAATTACGCAGCGAAGCTAACTCATTATCATACTCATGCGCCAGAGGAAAATGCTCTGATTATGTTTTACTTTACACTGATGACCGAGATGTATTCATCTGCTACGACCGGCCTTTGTGTGTCCCCGTGTTCGGCTAGGGGAAAAGGGAGGGGGACAAATACGTAATAATCATCCTCCCTGGATTAAATGGAGACCATTAGACAGATATTAGGGGAACAATTGGGAGTATAGGGCCAGGCTGTACGCTAGCGTACTTCAGTACGATCAACCGGTGAGTCACGGCTCAGGCTAATGGTTTATCAGACGTGTAGATAGGACCGTAGCAAGATGCGGCGGAGCACACCGGGAGGCCTGGCTGTGGACATTTCATCGGCCTATGTCTCTAGCTTTTGCTCCCTCTTCACCCGTCATTACCGAGAAAAAGTCATTACTGCTGTAATTATTTTCAAGAAGCCGTACCTGCACTCGACTCGGCAAACTCGCAAATATCAGCGAATTGCTTTCTTTGATAAATACTGCAACAATCGGGAGGGTTATTTTGCCACACGAGGTTGGCATGTTATTTTCCAGGGTATGTCCATTTAGAAGTAGGCCGCTTTCCCGCGTTTGCGTCCACGCGTTAATTGGTCGTAATTAAGGGCGGGACGGATGAGTGCGCGTACGCATTGTGAGGTAGAGGCATGTTTGGAGGCGAACGTGTAGGCTGGTTCTGTCACAAGGCAAACAAAGCTGGTCGGTCATGTCTGAGAGCGCCATGAATAATCTCTGATTGAGCCCAATTATCACAGCAGACATATCTGTCAGAGACAGAGGCGGGGGAAAAATGAGTAAGGCCTATTAATATTTGCGAAAACTCACTTTGGTACAGAAAGAAAGAAAGACAGGGAAAGGGGAACAGGCAGAACGCCGTGGTGCCAAAAGATCCAGAGGCAAAATTAGACCAGCGTGTGTCAACATGGAAAATGAAAGGAGGCACCTGTTTATAATAGCCACCTCCCTGGAAGAAGCTTATTCCTCCTGATGGGACCCCTACTGATGACAGGAGACTCAACTAATCTTTATGTCACCTGGCCCTAACCACAGGGAAGGGGGAACACAACGCGTGCCCAGCAGTACAATCGGCACATACAGATTCGTATTGACGGTTACGGTCGGGGGTATCGTTGTGCTCCCCAGGATGGCATAATCACATTATGGATGAAAGTGAAGCCTTGTCTGTATTAATAGGCAGTTGAATCAGGTGGGGTTTTACCCTAGCACGACCTTTTGCAAATTCCAGGTTTGGCTAGTGTAGTGCTACCACCATGTGGTGTGTTTGTGAACACGTACGTTCCATGCTTTTTCATAATAAAGGCACGCAGAGCCTTCAGTATTCACACAAAATCTAACAGATCAAATATAATGCTAATTGCTGATGGTTTTCTATGATGTTATGACATCTGCAAAGTCTTTTACATTTAATATATGCCACCCTAGTGATTTTTTCATTAAGACCAGTGGAGGGCAGTATTGTTCCCTGTGATATGATTTTCTAAAAAAGGTCGGAAATAATGTTTGCTGTTGTCAACTTGATCCTAACCAGCAACATTTCTGTATGGCTATAAAGCAAAACATGTAACACGTAGATAGAATTCGTACCACACATTGTTTAAAATAAAAATGAATTTCTTTTATAATCCCTTTCTTTCTCTACGGCGTAACTCTCCATCTTTATCTCCCTTTCCGTTTCAATTAAACTGTGCTTTCATAGCATTATAAAGCATTACATTATAAAACAAACAGTCACAGCTGCTTCACCTCGCTGCGCATGCGCAGTAAGTTTGCGCGTAAACAGCGCTTTATCGCATTACTGCTCTGAGCTTGGACTGCTAAATAATGCTGTTAAAAGTTTTAAAAGCAATGAAGCACTTGCACCTAAGGCAAACTGACCACACAACGCCCTCATTTAAAATAACCTTTCGTTTTTACTTCAGCGGAAATCCACCGCATTGGTCGCTGAATCGTATGCCAACAGCGCCGCCATATTAGGGAGGTCGAGACTGTCATATAAACACAAGCAGGTGAACCAGGGAGATGCGGTTTTACTGGGTAAAAGTAGAATAACTTTTACGATTTCAGTTGTTTACGATCTACGTGAAGCCCCAAAATGGTTAGTTCACAGTTCCTTGATAGTTAGACTTGGAAAAACTTTAAGAGATCCTGTGAGAAAAAGCTTTCAAGAGATCCGTTTACAGGTATTTACACCGAATGCACGTTTATCAAATATATTCATATGTTTACCTGTATATTCATATTCTATTTCTAATATACTTATATCCGTATGTACTGTCTTAGAAACAAGGTTCCATTATGAATAAGAAATGTCTGTATATTTCCCCAAAAACAACAATATAAATCATACACGATTATACATGTAGTAGGAAACAGATGGCTTAAATGATTATAATAGTTTCACATATGGTTTATTTACTGGAGGGTTTGTAAGGCGTATTTCGGAAACCATGTGAAGTGTGAAGAGTACTTTGCAATTCATTAATTTGAAGAAGAATTCTTCCTTATTTTCTGAAATACATTTTCTTCACTTTATGTGCAACTGTATTTACAGTAAAACACAAAGCTGATTGCCTCGACCAGATAGCAACTACAAGAGAACTGCTTATGGGAAATAGCTAAAAACAATATTTCTTTGTCATATCCAATTAATGTTTACATAAGTTGCCCACATGAGCCATACTAATGATTCAAATGATTGATTTCTAGCTCTCTCAGCAGGATACGTTCTTGGAGTTTATCCTCAAACACAGAATAACATCATGCTGTGTCGGGTATTTTTAGCTTAAAAAGATCAAGACACTTTTAGTTTGTATTTTTGTCTTTTATATTTATACAGCAAATATTTAGTGTTTGCAAAGCATTTGATATGACAGCATATTCAAAGCTTAAGACAGTTTATTGAGCATTAAATGCTTTAATATGAATAATTCCTAAGTCAACATGAGGTCTATTGAAAATGCGCAGGAATGCAGCTACAATTACACATAAATAAATATTGCCAACAGTGGTGATACAAAGGCTCTCAGCGTGCATTAACTATAATCCCCATGGTGCCTGCTATTTGACCATTTAATAAAACGCAATTAACATAGCCGGTTGCAGAGCTGTCATGTTGGAGTTCCGTTGCGCAGCACAGAAACCACAGACTCGAGGTGTGTTTGTTGTTATGCCATAAACGTTGGCATGTTTTTATACATCAGAAGCCAAGAGAAAAAAAATGAATCCTCATTTATGGATGTTACATAACCAGCCCACTAAAGATGTATCTGAAGGCCTGTTGTATAGATATAACAAACTATGAATATTTTTGGCTGAAAATGGTGCCCAGTATGGTTTGCCAATAGTCCCACTTATTTGTTTTGTAACTTTATTGTGTTTAGTATCTTTGTGTGCCAGAAGTATCTTTGAAGTTTTGCATTCCACCTTATGTTGATGTGAAAGGGCTGGTGTGACTGTTTAGCATTTTTGAAGCACGATCAAAGTGAAAATATCTTATCTGTTATCACCTTGTACTGCTTTTCTGTTTTATGAAATATTACAGCAGTTAGATTATTTTTTCATGAGGCTGAATTGTGCTGCAACTGTCTTGCTGTTAGTTCTGCTGTTTTACCACTAGGTGGCAATAGTTAGCTTTCTATCTGCATTTTAATGTTACTGCTAGGTTCAGACTTGCTGTGATTTTACAAATCTTTATATTTAAAAAAAAGGATATTTTCCCTACATGTAGCATAAACACTATTGTGGGACTTTATGAGTCATATTTAAAGGGCTAGTTCACCCAAAAATGAAAATTATTTTCATTCACCCTCATGTCATTCCAAACCTGTGTGACTTTCTTTCTTCTGCAAAACACAAAAGCAGACATTAAAAAATGTTCGTAACCAAACAACATTGACCCCCATTGACTTACATTGTATGGACACAAAACCACTTATACATTTCTCAGTATATCTTTATTGTGTTTCACAAGTCATACTGTATAGGTGTACTGTATAATGACACGAGATTGTGTAAATAGTAACAGTTTGGAATAAAAGGAACATAGATGTTGTTCCACCAATGGAGTAAGTGTGGTAGGCAAAGTGACAACTGCAGTGGTTATGTCACACAGTGGTTGACTGTAATTGAGTGGGCTGAACCCACTCTGCCTTGTTGGCACGGATATTTTTAGCCCTGGTGTTTGGCAGAGAGACCAGCACTAAAAGTGATGAGGCCATACAGACCTCCAATTGCAAAAAGGCAGGAGATGGATAAAGTGGGCGGAGTCAGGCAAGGTCACATGGGGCAGCTGGGGCTCAGAGAGTATAGGATGATGTGATGACATTTAGTGATTGAGTCTGTTTGTGACAGGTAGACGTTTTGTTACATAATTGTTTGAAGGCTTATACATAGTTTTTAATGATTAATGCATAAATCAGTCAGGCACAAAACTGTCATTAGTGATGCTTCCCATGAAAATGAACCATAGTTTTATTATAGTAAAAGTAACTATTATAGTTTTTATTGGTTACTGTGTCATGATTTAACTAGGTTCTTGTAGTAAAACCATAGTTAAAATGATGCTTCACCCTTTTCGTTCTTTCTTCTGCAGAACATAAAAAACTCCCATTGGCTTTTATTGTATGGACACAAAACCATTGTGAGACATATCTTCTTTTGTGTTTCACAGGAGAAATAATTATATACAGGTTTTAAATGGCATGAGGATGAAACAATGATGACAGAAATGTTTATTTTACAACCTTACAACCATTGTGGTATGATGTTTTTTCTCTGAAATCATATTTTACTAAACTGTTTCCTTAGCAAAGTTTTCCTCACATCATCACAGACTGTACGCTATCACAGAACCAACAAAACATTCACAGCATATTGCCTCATCTTCCCCCGATACCTCATAAACCCTCTTGTTTTGCCGACACTTTGTGCTGGGATTGCATAATGGCTCCTCCTCAGCCACTGATAGGCTTCTTTCCCACCTTTTAGGGCCGTCTTCCCATCAGCCTCTCAGCAGGTCGTTTCCTCAGATCCACCTGTCTGCGTGCCGAGCTCCGCGGAGAGCACTAACATATTCCCTTTGTTAGCTGTCCCTCCTACACAATTTGTCTCCGCCCGGATGACCTTGACTGCTCCCATCCCAAAATAAACCGCACGCAGGTGTTTTTTATTTCGATTTCTGGACTGTATTATCTCAAGCAGGTTTCTCTTTCTATAAATGGAAGATCCGAATCTTGCTCTATCAACTTTCTGCAGCCACGTCAAAGCAATCTGTTGTGTGGCATTCGGTTCTGCAGATTGCTTGTTGCTTTGTGAATTTTTACCTGGAGGGTTTGTGTTTTGTAAATCGTCACATCTCTGAAATGTATTTTATGTGGCGTACCTGAAGCGACTCATGCATGTCGGTTTAGTTTGTGCTGTAGAGAATAATGTATTTTTATACGTAATTTATTTGCAAGGTGTTTTATAAATATATCTTTTGTCCCAGATGTCTGTGGTTGCTTATAGCTCCTTTAAATAAATACTGGAATATTATTTACTTCAAAATAAATGGTAATCATAGCATCCGTGAGGTATCAGTTTAAGTAAATCTTAAAATATTACTGAAGATAAAACTGTAAAGTTTTGAACTTTAAACTAATGGTCTCAGTCTTGCAAGGATTGCAACTTTAATATAAGAATTTTGTCAGGACCATAAATGGTAATGTAATGTATGTAAAGAATGCAACTGTATATTCCAATTTGTCATCAGTTATGTCTGTGAAATACTTAAGATCTGAATGAAATCTAAACATCAGCAAATCCTTTAGATTTGATTTTTCTTTATGTCTGTCTGCAGAACGTAAGGCAATAATTTAAATGAGCGTTTCTTGGTGCAGAATAAATTACAGTTTGCTGCAGATTTTATGTGGGATATTATGACTGATTTATAGAACAGATTGTAGTTCTGGATTATTTTAATTGTGACAGATATTACCTGACACAAAACATAACGAGTAAGACAAACCATAAAACCAGTTAGGCCTTAAGTCCATGTTATTCAAGTGTTTTGGTAGCCTTTAAAAGAGAGTTCACCCAGTGACATTATATCAACCTATATGACTTTTTTTCTGTTTTTGAAGATATGTTGGTAATCAAACAACATTGACCCCCATTGACTTTCATTGTATGGACACAAAACCCCATTTGACATTTCTCAAAATATTTTCGAGTTCCACAGAAAAAGAGTCATATGCAGATTTGAGTGACATAAGGGAAATTCAAATGTTATGGCAGCTTGCAAATTAAATCCTAATTTAACCTAGCTTTACTTTTGGTAAAAGGATTTGGCCATAAACACGAGTTTGAGATGGAAGCCGCATGATATCTAAAGCTGACCTCGAGGCTGGAGCATTAGTCTCTAAGGACACCGACCAGCTACTGTGCCATAGGTCTGCTTTCCTCCTCTTCAAGAAATAACTTGCCTGTAACCCACTGCTTCACCATCTTTTAGTGTGAATTGAGTCTATGTGTTGCTAGTTGTTATAGATGCTATCAGTCAAGCGCCACACACATGCCTGTACCTGCGGTCTGACATCAGCAGCTAATCTATATTCTGCAGGAATGTCGAGAGCATGTGTGAGCTGACAAACAAATAAACCCAGTCGGTTTGATAGAGAGAGGATGAGAAAATGAGAATTTGATCGAAGTTTGACAATAATTCCCACGCTCACTGTATTAGCGGAAAGATGCTTCCCGCTTCCAAGGTCTGAGTTGGAATTAAATATCCATCCAGTTGAGTTTTTGTCACCGTTCTCAACAAAGCCGCAATAATTTCGCATCTCTTTGTGGCAGGTCTTTGATATTAATGTGGTGTTTTTCTGTAAGGAGATGTACTTTGCTTCTTTTATTACTGTGTGTTAAAAAGGCAACACATTCAGAGATATTCTTTTGTCACGAACTGTTTGGCCAGAAATAAGACTGTCCTTCACAATATCTGCACATAAACACAATATTCTTACAGTAACCAGCTTGACTTGCTTGAAGGAATAGGGTAAAAAAATGAAACTTTTGATATTTACTCATTCTCTAAATGTTGGCCTTTTATGTTTTGTACATTTACATGTATACATTTTACTTTTATGCAAAGCGAATTACAATGACAGAGTTTTCATTTTACACTATTCCTTTAAGCACCTTTAAGGGTTCTTTAAGGGTTATATTTCAAAGAAAAAATAAAACAAAATAGGTGTAAAATTATATAGCCATAAATGTATAATTTTGTATAGTATCTTTTTATAGGTCATTTTTTGTTTTTGTCCAGGGTTCATTTGACTGTGTGAATGTTTACAGCAAATGCAAAAACTTGTGCCCTCTGCTGGTACAATAGATCATTATCCCTGTCAAACTGACTTCTAATTCATCAATCCTTTACACCACAATATCACAAAATAACTAGTTATTCCAAGTTCTTCGCAGATAGATGGATAAATGATGCTTTATTGTGCTTGTGTGGTTTGTTTTATGAGACCGAGAGCATGATGTTGTAGTACCGGTTCACTTAACAGCCCAACACATTTTGATCAGTCTGGCCCCTCGATACTCAGACTGTTGACAGATGTCTCGTGTTTTGTTAGACTGCTTTAACTCTTGCGGCACACATGTCAGTGCGTTCTTGTACAAAGGCTTCTCTTTGAAAGTGACATCTGTGCAGGCCACAGGGGTGACCGGAGGCCAGAGGTTGTGTCCTGCAGGCCAAAGCATCTCTCTGATGCTAGAGACGAACGGGAACTCGCAACTGTCTGTTACAGCCTTGACAGAACGCTCACCATGTGGTCCTGCTGTCTTTGAATCTGTTTCATAAATTCTTTTTTTCTTGCGTCCTATGGTGTGACATAGCAAAAGTTTAGGAAAAAACCCTCAAACATTGAAGATAAATCTCTCTCATGTTATTAAGAGTTTTTTTTTACATTTTACTGTCACGCCATAGGACACATTTACATATATATCAACTACCCATATGCACACACACTTAACAAGCAATCTGTTATGTCATAAGGGTCACTGTGCCACCGCCGTGCTAATTGTCTGTGATACACACAATAAACCAAAATGCCTGACACTACTCCCGACACAAACAAAGTTTACAAGCGAAAACTCATAAATTATGCAGACTTTCAGCCTATCCGGACATGCTGACTAATACAATGAAGTCTTGTGATGTTGAATGCACCTGAATAAATTCAAATTCACAGCACAAATGCTTTGCATAGATAAATGATTGCCACGCAGATCGAGCAGCGCAGCAGAAACGCAGCGGTCGTACGGGGGGAATCAGAGCGCGCAGACAGGATGATGAAAAGGAAAGTTCCCACTGTGCTTATTGAAATGCATCACAATCATTTGACATGCAAGAAATCTCCAGGCGCATTTGCTGGCAGGGCATCTGAGCTGCAGCTTCTTGAGACCTAAAATATCAGTTTTTTGACATTTTCTTGGAATCTAGTTCAGGATTTTAGTATCTTTAAACTTCTGCATATATTACTTGCCCTAAAGCACGAGAAGATCATTTGTAGCCTGTTGTGAATCCCAGCTGTATTGTTTTTGTGCATTTTGTCATACTTGATCTATGCAGATTACAGACAGCCTTGTAAGTGCATGACATATTGAGGGATATATTATGTATGTGTATAATTTCCAGTAGCAGTTTGTGTTTTATGAGGTGGTTAATGTGTATATATCCATACCATTCTAATTTGTACATTTTCATACAAAATGCTTTTGTACCACTGATGGTTTAGGGGTTTAGGGTTTTATTATTAAAATCTAACAATCATGTTTTTGCATGAATTCCAGTGAGATCAGGTTGGAAAATTCTGTGGGATTTTAGTTTTTAGATCTGATTTTATAAACTTATTTAAACCTCTGCTGAAGATATACAAGATATACTTTGGCTGATCTTTAATTCCCAGCGGAATGACGCATCTTACTCAAACTCTTACATATGACCTTGTGCAAAAACAATTCATTTCAGGCCTCGTTTTAAGACTGAGCACATTGCTCGGCCTCTAAGGGAACGTTCGCCGGATGGATTTGGCAGGTTTCAGCATGTGTCAAAGTTGCCATAAGACTCCATATTTCTTCTTACATAATGATTCCTAATGGACCGACCCTAAAGGTTTGGACTTCTTCCACCTACCTGTTCAGCTTAAGCCAAATCACACTGTTTTTGTCGTACGCTCCCCCATACTGGAGCATGCGGACCTATATTAAGTTGAGGGCCTGTAATGTGTTTTTTCTTATATTTTGATGCTGTTCTGCTGAGCACACAGACCCTAAAGAGAAATCCCATTTCAAATTAAATTTAAATGACCCCCCAAGCTCATAAACAGTGGGTCGCCTGACAGCCTAATTTATAATTCAGCACTGAGCTATGGGCTTTTGGTGTAATGTTAAGGAAAAGTCTTTGCGTGTGATACGGCTGTAAAAACATATATAGGCACATTAATGCACACACACACACAAAATATACAAAGGCAGCTCTGCTCCAAAATCTTGTGAGATGGTCTCCACATGCAAAGAGTGCTTTGAAAAGATACCAGAGCGTCCTCTGTGGAGAATGCAGTCCCATAATGCATTGCAACAAGCAGAAAGACGAATATTGGTTATATTTCATTTAATACCAAAACATATTGGTAAATTGGTAAAACGTTTACTTTTCATCCATGTTTTTGTATGATACAGAACTGTAAATCTGCCCTTAAAAGACAGCTTGTAAGCAGACGGCAAAAGATCTTACTGGATTTTGAAGCAGAAATGCAGAGAATCATTTAAGAAAAAAACAAAGTTTTTTATATGTATGCTTTTGGCAGGTGATTTTATCCAAAGCAACTTGCAGTTCATTTAATCTATACATTTCTTATCAGTATTTGTGTTCTCCTGGATTCAAACTCGTGACTTTTGCATTAAACACCAAACCAAATTTTTTTCTTCTTTTTTTAAATGATTGAAGTACTGTGATTTCATCTTGATCACAAGAAAATATAATAAAATAAAATATTTTCTTACCTTTGTGTTGATGAAATGCCATTATGCGTTTTGCATGTGAACTGCACTGTACCTGCATTGAGACAGAAAGAAAACTAGCAATTACACTACATTTGTTTATTTGGTTTAGGCAACCCAATAAACTTTGGCCTAACAATCCAATTTCATCAAGGACCCCTGTAGGTAACCCCCTGCGATGCAGTCAAAACATGTAATCCACCAGAAACCAAATTAGTTTCAAGGCCGAGCACAGTGTGATTCTTTATGGAGGTAACGTCTTTTGTATTTAGTATGGATGCTTCTACGACAAGCTTGGACCGCCGGGATAGAATATGAATTATCTTGAAATGAAACTTTGGGTCAGAGCTGTAGCCTGGTGGTAATTGCTTATGCAAAAAAACATCTTTCTCTATTGACGGCCAATGAAAGTAACCGTGGATTCTGATGAAATAAATTTTTTGCAAGCAACCTAAAAATACATTTTTTTCATCATGTTGCAATAGATTTTTTGCCATTTTTAAAGTTGGAAATAGACAGTTTAGTCTTTAATGCCCTGTGCACATTCTCATGGTTTCATCAGCCAATCAGCATTGACATTATGTCATTTTTCTGTAGTAGTTAGTCACATGGAAATGCTAAAAGATGTCCTTCTCCATTTAATACTTTGTGTGGTTGTTTGATCATGTAGTCGGTGTGTTTTCTAATAATTTTCTGTCCTTTCTTTTCTATCTTTTAAAAACATGACACATAGGCCAAAAGAAGTGATGGAGGATGTCCAGTCAGCAAAGAGCGAGTGAAAGGTTAGTTAGATGTGAGTCATACTAGTTATTAGTGCTCGCTTGCCGTCTCAGTCTATGGTTCAGGAGGGGTTGAGACATCACTTCCTTTGTGCCGCTGTGTTTCTTTGTCCTTTTCAGATCTCTGCAAATGTGAAAGTGAAGAACAAGCCCCTTGAAAGTGAATAGGTGTATGCACATTTGCATCCTTATGAGACTTTGCCAAAGAAACAAAAAGATAAAGAATGATAAAACACAGAGAGAACCAGAAAAGTGAGAGAGCTGAGAGCGTGTGCCTCAGGGTGAAAGGGTGGGTGATATGAAAAGCAAAGAGCGATGACAGATAAACACAGAGCGATGGGAGTCTTAGGGCAACGAAGAGCAGATAAGAAAGAAGAGCGGAATAAGATCCTCCCTTTCCTTCTTGTCAGAGTAGGCAGCGCAGCTTCGCTTTGAATGAAACGCACATTATAAAGCATCAAACATGATTAGCGAGCTCTTCTTTTGACTTTGACAACTGAATGCGTGA
This sequence comes from Beaufortia kweichowensis, assembly GCA_019155185.1. NCBI lineage: Eukaryota > Metazoa > Chordata > Actinopteri > Cypriniformes > Gastromyzontidae > Beaufortia > Beaufortia kweichowensis. Next base: position 9,116,657 of record CM032816.1, read on the forward strand.
CTGCCTGTCAGGACCCAATTCTGCAGAAACTGAGTCCTTCCTGTCATTCCCTCTTCAGTTCTTTCCATATGCCGCATTCTACTTTGACGAGTTATCGCACGTGTCGGGAACAACACTCGGTGGATTGCCGTGTTTGTCTTTGACTCATTGTTTGAATAAATAAACACTTGAGCTGTTACGTGTTGGGCGACTGGTTGGGAGTTACACAAACTGGGGTATGTCGACAAGACGAGTTTGTCGGCTGCTCGGTGATGGTGTTCACTTTACCATTCTGTACTGTCTTGACATCTGATGTTGAGCTTTACTATTTTATGTTCTTCGTAGAGTCATCTCTTCTTCATTTGTTGGGTATTATTGCTTTTGGTTTGTGCATTTTAATTCACAGAAATCCTACAAAATATGTTTCCTCTCAAAAACGTGTGTTCTTTTTTTGTCCCATTCATGCATTAATATTATCATTTTTTTTAAATAGATAACTTGCGATAGACTGATCGGATGTCTGGACTCTATTAACAGGGCTTTAGTAAAATATAAACAGATGATTCAGTATATTTGTAACAAATGCATCCTGTGAGATTTTCTATTTTAGGTTTTGACTGAAAATGTCACATCCAGTTCTCTGTTTAAGTTCTTAAAGAGAGTGTAGGAAGAGGAAATGTGTTCGTTTACTACTGTGACCTATTATCTTTTAGTTGGGAATGGTGTGTGATGTGGCATCAGGTCAGGTGTGTGTGTGGACTGCAGATAAACTTTGCTCTACTAATTGTCTTGGTGTCAGTGAATGGTCAAGGGAAGGTTGCCCTTCACTTCAGTCTTATTCACAATTCACAAAGGCTCATGGGACTCAGACTAGCTGTGGCATTTTCAGTTAATACACCGACAGATTTGAAGTACACACACCCACGTACGCTCAGTTAGCCCATCCACCGAGGGTGAGCTGGCGAAGTCTGTCAGACATTAGATTTTCTCTTGGAACTGTCAAAATATGCTTTTACAGATATGTCCCACACCAACGCTGTCAAAATCCTCAGTAAATGTAATTGTTTTTTTCATGTGCTGTTAAGACTGATAAATCTTGAAAACACTGCAGGCCAGCTGGAATCTTTTTTTATGTGGAAATATTTGTCTTTTGCTGTGGTAATTCTAGCAAACATTATGAATATAAATCATTTATGTATTGTGATGTCATTCCAAACCTGTATGACTTTTTTTAAAGAAATATTTTAAAGAATGTTGGTAACCAAACAACATTGAACCCCATTGACTGTCAGTGTATGGACACAAAATAATATCTTAAAATATCTTCTTTTTGAATGACATGAGGGTTAATATATAATGACAAATTTTTATTTTTGGGTGAACTATCCCTTAAAGGTTGCATTTAAGGTTTCTGGCTGAATATTGGGTTGCAAAAGCTGTTTTAATAGCAATTTTACAGATTTACCTTTATGTTTATGCATTTGACAGCCACATTTATCCAAAGTGACTCAGAGACATAGTCTATTTGATTATTTTTATCATGGCCTTTGCACTGCAAATGCAATGCTCTATACAGATTGTTGAAATCATACATAATACTATCTTTGGCCAACTTGTTAATACTGGTCAATTTTTTTAATATATGAATATTCCCATCCTGAATTGCATCATTCCGTCAATGGCATACGCATTGCATCATATTCAACAAACTGCCTGTGAAATAAAAAAAAGCTTCTAAAACAGAACAATGTTAAAAGCGCATTAGCATCTTCACAGCCTTCCGACTTAAAAAATCAACTCCCAGAGGACACATGACAGTCCTGAAGATCTGAAAAATGATTAATTTGATATGTTAAAATTGTACTTTCAAGTTCAAATCAAGGAATCACGTACATTGTAAAAAAGAGAACATTTGCGGTTCCTGAGTGTAATTTCAACTTTTAGATGAATGAGTGCTGCCCTTTGAATCACTTTTTGATTTGCAGTCAACTTGAATATTGATGTCTTCATCATTTGACCTCATCAGTCTTCAGAGACAGGCCCAGACTTCAGACATTTGATGCATAAGTAACAAGACGGGCCACGGCTTGAATTCCAACCGTTGTTTTCACTGTAATGACTCCTCGGGTTAAGGCTGGGGTTTCTAAAAGTGAAACACACTTTTTTCTCATAGCTAAATAACATAACTGTATGTTCGAGCTTACACCCCTGTGGCTAAATAAACTAAGTTTAAAGGGATGGAGAACAGCTGTCCTGACCTGAACCTATCAGATGGTCTTATCTGTTCTCTATACAGTATGGATTGGGTTGTTTTTTGTGGAGTTCCGAGGATTCGTTGCCTCAGGGTTTGATTAAATATGTTTAGGTTAATCGTACTAAATTTTACAGTAACTGTATATTAAAGTATCTGATATTAGCCTGATAACTGTTACTGCTTTATTCTATTTTTAATTTGAGGTATTTTTAAAATATGAGTAACATTAACATTTTATATATATATTTTTCTGTTTATGTTTATTGTTATAAAAATGTGTCATTTATTTTGGGTGTTTCCATCAATATATAGTTTGTCATAATTAGATTAGAATTCAACTATATATATATATATATATATATATATGTATATGTATATGTATATATGTATATATGTATATATATATGTATGTATATAATATAATATATATAAAATATCAAAGTGAATAGGGAAATAACCTAAGTGTTCCATCTGAGGAACGATGACAGTTAACAGGTTAAATGAAGTAAACAATAAGAAAGATTTCATTTTTGGGTATTTGAGATTTTTCTTCCAAAGCTATCCCTGTTAATAATGACATCATGTCATTAAGACCAAACAAGCCAAGTGCAGATAACTAAAATGAGATGCATCCCGTCACCTGCCCTTCACTTAGCATGAATGTAAATTAAATGGGAGAGTGACACAAGGACCCTTCTTGGGTCATTACACTTCAAAGTAAATAATATTTTTAAGCTTAAGCATACTTCCTTTGCCAGTGTAAATGATGTGCACTCACTTCTCCATTTCATGGCACAATGCCCTCCGGGTTTATTGCCCTTCCTTTCTGATTTCTTCATTATTTTTAATATTTGAGAGGTGCATAAAATAATAGCCATGATATGTTTAAGGGCCTGTTGGGTGGAATATATTAAGTAATTGAATGGCTATAGAGACGTGACGTTTCTTCCTGACTGTGTGTGTCGCTGCAAGAGGCGTTTCTTGTCTTGTTTTCTCAATTGTTGCCTCAGTCCATCAATTATTACATCAACATTGACTAGACACTAATGTGTAGATGTCATAAATAATTGCAGCTTTATGTTAGTGTTTCTAGCAATTCATATTTATTTTTAGTGTAAATATTAACCCCTAAAGATTAACCCATATTGATTGAAAAATAAGAGTGATTGTATTACTTTAATAAATATAGCAGGTCTCTGAATGTTAATTTATTTATGGTGTGCTATTTAAGGTGCAGTAAATAACTTTTGCCTCTATATCGCCACCTCTGTTCAAAATATAAAATTGCAGGTTACTTAACATCTTTACGTGGGTTAAAGTGAAATGACTTCATACATACATTTCCCAGCTTGAATTATAAATTATTTTAAGCTTATCATTGTAAATCATGATAAGGAGTACTGATTTTTTATGTACTTGCATAATAGCTTTTTAACCAAAGAAAGTTTTAGATTATGATGTAGTATACACAATTTACAGGTGCACTTATTAGTTTAGAGTAGCTATAAAATCAAATTAAGACTCCAGATGTTAGAGAGACAATTATTCAAACTCAAGCTATTTTTCTTGAATTCTAAACCCCAGCAAGGATTTCTTCCCTCTCGAGTATAGGGACATACAGTAAAGCTCTTTTTGATCACATAGATTAATGGTCAGAATATTACCAAATGGATGACTGGTATATGGTTTTGAAATATTCATGAGGACTGTATTCTCTCAGTTCTATTGGGAACAGTTGCCATCATCAGTGGTAAATGTTTGGAGATTAGGTGCCCTGCTCTTCTCAACCTTTATGAGATCTTTTACAAAGCTCAAAAACATCAATGAGATTTTGTTTCACATGGTTATTGTTTTTATTTGTCAGTGTAATAAGAAATAGCTTGATTTCGTGTAACATTTAGAGATTGGCCATAAATTGTGCTTTAAAAGTGATGCAAACATTTATTATTTAATGTGCTTTCTATATGGTTTCATCTTTTACCTTAAATTTTTAATTATAGTTTTGATGCCTATTTAAAATGCATACTTGTAAATAATAAAGTACAGTATAAGATTTCCTTGCCACGTCGATCACCAATATCACTGCGTTTAAGCATTTATATAAACTTAAACAGTTTTACTTTACAGTATAATTCTAGTGCTTTTATATAATGAGGGGAAATGCAATTCCTTCTTTGCATGAATGTCTTAATATTTAATAGCTCCACACTGCTTAAGCTAAGGGGGGAAGTAGAGATCCTTGATTTCAGTGAGGTCTTTGAAGACTGATGAGCCCTTAAAGGAACTGTGTCCATGCGGGAGGGCAGGGGCTTTTGGTGGGGGGCAGTCTAAAATCACTCTTTTAAACCGGTCATTTTAATTTTGAATCACAGAATGGCTTTCTGAGGACATGCTGACTTCTCATTAGGACGGCGGTGGCAAAACAGAATTAATAATGCACAGCAGAAACAGGACAGTCTTTGCTGCTTTTGGCTCAGTGGTGTGTTCTCTCTTTGATTAATGGATAAGCAAAGTGTTTACACAATTACGCTGTGATTAGGTTTTTTTTATTGTCAACTTCCTTTTCTATGAAGCATCTTTCGGTTTTATGTTTGTTTCAGGGCACTAAATGTGAACCAACGCATATAGTAAATAGAAAATCAGGTGCCATTGTACAGTACAGTAAAATACAGTACCAAAAAAATACTTTTTTGTTTGATTGAATTTCAATGGTTTCTCATTGGCAATAATATAATACACAGAATACTTTATTATTGGCATAATCTTTTTACAAATGTTTAATGTAGTCTCTCCAGTATATCTTCTGAAGTTTTGTTAATGGTTTTCTTCTCAGTTACCCTGTTAAACAACCTCCCCATGTCGTCATCTGCCTAGTTTTGCTTGTTTCTTTAAAGCAAAAGACCAACTTGCGCACCAATACCTTGTTTGTCATGACGTCAGAAGTGCCTGTTTATTTCGATGTATTTAAAGAACAATTACACGGTTGCATTTTAGTTTTTAAACACACTTTGTGTTCCATAACCATACATCAAACTCCTATGTAATCCTGCGCTTTGAAAGATGCCTCGTTAAAAGTGTGAGTAATGCTCCTCAAATAAATCTCTCAATGTAATTATAGTAAAATGATAGCAACCCGGTGGAAATCTCACTCACATCTGACAGTATCGCTGCACGGTAATAAAAGACTGATTGGCCAAACCATCCATCCTTCTGGTCGCTTGATGACTCTTTGGTCATGACCTGTTGTACCGCCGCAGATGGTGATTCGCAGTTGACGCCCCAGATGGTGATACATTATCTGCTGTGAGTAAACGAAGCTCGCCGATGATTCAGTCCCGTTTTATTTCACCCGTGACGAGCCCTCCCGCAAAAGCCTTTTGATTTGATAAACTCTAACGTGAGATGCGTTTTTACTTTTCAAAAACACGTCAGCTGTCATCGTTTCTCGAATGAATAACATTGTCAAATAATTATATTTGCTTAGATGATCAATTGCCCCGAATCCATTTCAATTGCTGTAAAGAAAAAACGAAACGTGTGCACTGTATTCTTTCAGCCTGAGTGAGTGCGTAATGACTTCAGTCATTCAGTCACATGAAAATTGTTGGCAAATTCTAGATGCAGCCTGTCACAGATGTATAATTTCACGCAAGGCCGTAACAGCATAATAACAGCAATTACAGACAGGTAGAATAACAATTTTATCTCCAAGACAGTGAAGCGCTACTATAACAGGTTGTAAAGCTTGACTTGATCTCTCTTCTTTATTCACAAGTTTCTTGAAACTACCATCGCCGTCATTTCTCCTTACTTCTGTTTGCCTGTTTTCTCTTTTTGATCTCATTAAAATCATTGTGGTATCAGTATTTACTGTAACACACATTATATCATTATTGCATATCATTATTATACTTTTTTATATCATTATTGCTTTTTTTTATCATTAAGGCAGACAACCGCAATAATCACAAACATGTCTTCTTACTGTGTTAGTCATTCTAATGTTAATAATATTAATAAAATCTTAGCTGACATGAACTAACACTGAATAATAAAGTTTTTAGCATTTATGATTTTTTTGTTAATAATTTTAATGTTAATAATGACAATGTAAATGTCTTGTTCAATTTTGTTTGAAAAATGTATTAGTAAATGCTGAAATGAACTAAGATTAATAAAAGTTTATGTTTATGTTAGCCAATGCATTAACACATTTTGTCTTATCCAGATGTTGTGCCTCTGCTATGATGCAAAATAATGAAAAAAGCTTAAAAAATTATATTCCAGTATATGTTGCACCCTAGATGAGGTCACAACATTGATTACCATGAAAAAGATTTTTCTAGAAAAATATTAGCATATAAGGCAGACAAATTAGAGAACCGTGCCCTATGCCTTTGTTTATGCCAAAGCAGGAGGCCAAAAAGCATGTTTATGTCATTAAAATTTAAATATTCTGTAAAGCGTATGGTCTTTTTGTTTGTCAGTAGCGAAACTGCATTATAATAGCCCATCTCAAACAAAAAACTGAAACTGCAGAGTTGTTTAATAGAGAAGACATTTTCATTTATGTTTGTGCAAGGCAAGATAAATGCTGTGGCAAATGTGTTTTTGTGTATTTATTTGCAAGGGCCGTTGGTGCAGTTTAAAGCACGAGTCGACTAGCGAGGTAACAGAGCTCTCTGACCTCCTGCACCACAGTTAGTGAATTAATCGCATGCGACCGCCTTGACTTGAAAAATGAGAAAAACAACCTGGAAAAGGAACCGGCAGATACCCATGCGATGGAGACGGTTACGGATGGAAGGGTCAGAAACGAGAAAAATAGCCCCCTGGGGACACTAATTAAGACAAAGGATGTGTGCGACCCGCCTGGATCAGGGTTAACCAGTGGCCATCATAGAGGCCGTAAAAGCAGAAAGAGAGAGAGAGAGGGAAAAGAGAAAAGAAAGAGAGAAATCGGCATGCCATCAGCTCTGCCCCATTGTGATGGATGGAGCCTGGAGCCAGCTATATTAAACCCATTAGAGGGACATTTCTGCACCTTTCTATATAAATCTCCAGATAAATTATTTACCTCTTGCAGCCCCACGCAACATGATATATGTGTGTAGGCTTTTTGTGTGCGCCTTAAGACTAGCTTTCAACAAATCTCACTGTACAGACCCTGAATATGCTCTTATTTGGGACGAGTGACTCGTGCAACACCGCCGTTACCTGGTTTGATGTTGTTACTTGTTATGATTTTCGTCACTTAGATGGAGAGATTGACTTTGCTAAGGATGTGATATTACTGCTGTAGTACATGACAGGAAAGCAGCTCAGTCTCGTTATCTGTTATGTGTGTGTCTGTGTGAGACATCAGCAGTGAAATTGAAAGTACATTGTGTGTGTGGTGGAGGTGATTATGTTTAAGAGGACAGTTCCCCAGAAGTGCTCTTCTTCATTTTATGATTATGGATCAGATTTGTTTCCATTGCAGCTGTGCGTACAAATCATTCGGCAGAACAGAATTAAAAAACAAACAAAATTTTTGTGAGAGAGAGACATTTAACATGCATTGCGCTGAGGGAATTGGCTTCAGCTTGGTTTTGTTTGCCATCGGTTGACTCTTTGTTCATAATTTCCTCCAAATATTCTCATTCCAATTGGCTAATTATAACTTGCAGAAAGACATTAATTTTAATTGCTCACCATGGCGTAAATCGTGTTGTTTTTACAAAATAAATGGAAACAGTTGCACTGGGGCAAAAGACAGATTTTCTCCTGATAAACACGAAACAATCTCATGGCAATTTATAACTGGTTTAGGAGGTGGTTAATTTGTGTGCATTCGTATGATTTCATTTGTATGTTTTGTTAGAATCTGCTTTCATGCGAGTGGCTTCATCATTGCTTATAATAATTTTAATATGATAATTTTTTTATTTACATTGTACACATTTATACAAATTATCCACCTGATGAAGTAGTCATGAATTTCTGTGAAATTAGGCTGGATAAGCATCTGAATTGAGGGATTTGTTGTCTTTTTCTTTTAAATTGGATGTTTTTTATGTGTTTAACTGAAAATATTTAACAATGCCAAAACATTAAAATGGTTCAATATCTGACCATTAATAATATTCCTTATTAGTAATCAGACATTCATGTTCACCATTCACAGATATTAAATCTGGAAGTTTATGACAATGCAGAAGGAAAGGTTTAAGGTGTTATTTATCAATTTCTGTTATAAAATTGACCAATCTTTCAATTTTCTAAAAAACAGCATGCGCTTTTACAAAATCAAACATTTTTGCCTTAAGTTTGATAACCCCTATTTCAGATCTCTATAGGATGTGATTCAGAAGCGTTCGGAACAGGAAGTTCTTTGTCAAATCCATTTCCTTTCACTATGACAGTCCTGCCCTCCTATCAGTCTTGAGAAATAGCAGAATATGATTAATTTGCCGGAGTAGCTTTCTTCTAAAGGCCAAAAAGCCCGGCTGGCAATCTTTCATTGCAAAGTCTGTGATACTATGACACAACACAGAGGAATACAATCACTGCTGTTTTGTCCCTTTTGAATCCTGAGTGTTTTCTTTTTTGGATGAGAATAGAGAAAAACTACTATTTCTTTGAAAAGGCTGGTTGCATAGATTTCCAAAAAAACGAAATCTGTGTTTAAATAAAGTTTATGCTTATTAATTATTATAGAAATAGATACATAGAAACCCACAATGGAGTTAAAAGCTTTACTCTATTATTAATTTTGATGCATCTGCGGATATCATCAAACAATTCTAATTGAGATTAAGCGTTTACACATTTAGTGAATCGCTTTGAACTTGGTTTATTAAAGAGCGAAGCACAACTCCTGGTCAATAGAGAATCCCTGAGGTTTGGACACCCAGTGATTTATACACGGCTTCCTCTATAGGAGCGGTCCATTACAAACCCAACCCGTTCACCGCCATAAATACGCCCTATAATTGTTTCTGTGACAGGGGAAACATGGCCATTTTGTAACTGCCCACACAGGAACATTAGTACCCAGACAGTAGCGAGCATCAAGGCACTTTAAAGCCACCTCCTGAACATCTCCCGTGTAGACTCGGTCCCAGAGCAAAGCCATAAAATAACCACAAATGCACAGCAGAATGCACAGCCCAGGAACAATTTCAAACCACTGGCAACCTGGAAAAAGAGCCCCAGGGTCATGAAAGTATCCAGTGAAGTCATCAGAAGAAGAAAAGAACTGCATAATGGGCAGATTAGACCCAAGGTGCTGATGCTCAGGGAATTTAGTGGTAAAAAAGCATTAGTAGAGCAGGATAACTCAGTCTGAGCATGAATTAATAGCTAAGTATGCGGCATAATTCCATTAAAAATGTGTTAGTGATGCTTCAGCAGATAAAACAACGTTTGGCTCCTAAGGTTACCCATCCCACTGCCTTTTTGTCAAAATCTACAGTTGTGGAGAGTCGTGTAATAGATAATTGATGTGTGTTGTGTAGAGACTGTCTTCATCTTTGGGTGTTGCAACAATTTGCCAGATTTAAAATCTTGAATTTTTGAGATCTTAAAGAATGATTTTTAGATTTTAAAAGGCACAGCCCTCGGTTATTGGAAAAGCTGACCTAGTTGTGCCATGATTGCTTTTATTAATTTATTTACTTTGAGTCTCCATGCATGTCTGTTTCTTTTTCTTCTGGAAACTTTCTTCTTCTTCTTGAAGACAGTCAGTTGTGTCATTTTTCCTATTTATTTTGCTTGCAAAAGAAAAAATGAGATGTATTAGCTTTATAAACCAATTAAAGTTTCAATCTCCTGCATTATGGGCATAACAAATAACAAATGTTTATGGATTTAGTAGCTGGCATGTATAAATGTTGGATTTGCCAGGACTTTATTTTTCCAGCATTTTATTATTCTTATTCTTTTTTATCTCTACTGTCTGCTCTTTACGTCTCTAGTGGGTGTTATTTGAGGCAACACCTCAAAGACGAGATACCTTGGCAAGAAGTTACCTATTTACTTATTTATTTATGTTATGTTGGTTCTTCTGTTGTGACCAACCGGTGCAGTCAGCGTACAGATCGTAAGTCCTTCCTTCAGGAATTACTGTAAGAGAAAAGATGGCAGAATATCTAAGAATTTTTGAAAACCTCTAGTGCAGTGAAAGGGAAAGAGAGAGACACGAATAAAGAGAAGAAAACAGACCAAGATTGAAGCACCGAGGGAATTTGTTAGCAGAGATTGAAACAACAACAGAATTGCCCCACTGGGTACCACCTACCAGGAGCAGTGGGTGATCGTCTCTAACTCTTGGCCTGCAAGAAAGTGATTGTGAAGTGTTTGAATGGTAAGTCAGTGGGCATTGCCGCCCATGGGGTTGACCCACGCATGGCTCCAGGCGACCCGCTGAATCTGACCAGTGCCGGATTCAACTCTCCCTGTAAAGTGTAAAGTGGTGGTGGTCTCTAGTGGATAGATTTATTAGCACTTGACTCTTTGAAGAGATAACATTTGCCAACTTTTATTAACACCATAAACATCCCCTAAAATCTGATTGGTTGCTGTACATGTCAGTCAGATGCTTCCTGTTTAAGTGGGCGGTCACAACACAATTATTTCACAAGGAGACTAACTTCAATTAATTTACTTTTATTTATATGGATTCGATGATATGATCTCATTTGTATGTTTTTATACTGTACCATGTGTGAAGTATAACCTGGACTTAACATGGACCTTCATGTTGACTCTAAACTAAAACCTAACAGAATGGATCTTTATCACACAACAGAAACTTTAAAGGACAATAACACATCCGGCAATGTTAAGAAAAAATAATTCAACCAATTTTCCATTTTTCTTTCAGACATGCTGAGCTATCACTCAACAGGGAGGTGAAAAAAGCTCTCAGTGCCCTTAAAGTAAATAGAGACACTTGCACAAAAAGGCAGTTGGAGTGTTTAATACCTGTTTTTAGAGGCGCTTGCTTCCCCTGCATTATGTGTCATGCTGTTGGGTTAGATGGCCAAAAGACAAGTGGTTGTAGAGTGAATTTTTACCCGTAGAAACTGCGTTTTACGCTACATAGTGCTTTTGCAAATGATTGATATGTGACTAAATGACCATGTTGGGCAAGTTTTGTTTAACATGAAAAAGATATAGGACGTAAACATAACAATACCTTCCTATTAGGTTGTTCTATTACACAAAGTTATTGTAATATAACACAATTAGATTAAATGGATCACTTTTAGTAAACTTTTTAGTGCATTTGCATCCTTCTTAATACTTTGAAGACCCTGAAATTGCATACAAAAATGAACTTCTACACTATTCTTCAGTGTTTCACGTACAGGTTCATACGGTTTTGGATGGATGGCAGAAGAATATGTATATTACAGAAATTAGATTTTTGCATACACTATTCCTTTAAATGTCAAAGAACCCAAGGGACAAAATCCTAACACAATTTATTGAGCGTGAACACCGCTGGGTTATAACACGCTGGATAGTAACACCTAAATGGAAGGCGTTCTGTTTAGTGACCTATCTGAAGGGGTGGAGGAAACTCGTAAGGCCTATAACGGGATAGTTAATGGCTCTTAGCAAGTCCTATTAATTTAACACTCAGACAGCAGCCCTGCGACATGACCGTTTTTTTCTTTTTCTTTTTTGCCCAAGTACATTATTAATGAGCAATGAACATGGGCTCTTCAGCATTGTGGGATCTAATTGACTCTAATAGGAAAGACAAGAGAGAGAGCATTTTCACAGGGGGCTGCAGGATTAATAACGATAAGATCACACATTAACATGTGGCGTGTTTTAATGTGATGTGTAATGATGTTTAGTGAGTGGCGTTTGGCTTTGTTGTATGAAGATCTTTATTAAAGACAAAAATATGAGAATTGTAATCCAGTGAGTATTTTTTATTTTGACTATGTAAGTTGAAATAACAAATGATGTAATTTTTCTAAGAAATTCGTTTTTATTTAAATCAGTGACTTTACAGTAAAGTGCTTTTTAGTTAATAGTAACTTTTGTCTGACTTGCATTATGTACAAGTTGGCATGAAAAGGGTAACAATAAAAGCTTTTAATTGTTTTTATTTTATTAATTATTTTATTTTTTAAATTGAATTTAATTACTTTATTTTTTCAATTAAAATGATTTGTTATTTGATAATGATTTAATATTAATATAGAATTTTTTTTAAATAATTAAAAAAATAATTTTCTTGGTGATTAAAATAAAAAAGTGATACAAATTAAAATTAAAAAATATATTTATTATATTCTATGCATTTTTATCAATATGTTTACCCCCTGGGATTCAACTCATAACCTTTGTGCTGCTACAGGCTTAGTAGATTTTTTTAAAAATCTACACACCATGACATTTTAATTTTATGACTTTTAAAAACAACAGACACTAGCTTAAATAAAAAACTATAAAAATAGGATTTGCCAAATTGTTGCCAATATAAAAAAAATGTACCAATGTTAATTGAATGTTTTCAATGTCACAATTGAAAGGTAAATCATAAAGTCAAGAAATTACACAAAAGGATGCTTCCCAGCACAAAGTTTATTTGCCCTGAAAGTGTAGCATAGCTCAAATTCTTCAATCACTTTAAGCCAATGAGTCTTAGTTCAAAGCTGTACTTGCCCGTCCAAACTTATCAATGACACTTTTATGGAAATGCCTTCTTGCCAAGCCTCAGAAAAGACTGTTTTAAAGGACTTTGTCTCTGCTTGGTAAATTACCAAACACACAGTGGATGTAGCTGATGCCAAATAACCTTGGCAGTCTGAAACCTTAATTAACAAATGCATTACATTTTGGTAATTTACCATGGTTAAAATGAGGCTAATAAATAATCATGAAGACTTGATCATAAAGAGGTGATAAATGTATAGTTTATAAATCGTTAAATATTAAAAGGGATTATTTATTCACCCTCATGTTGTTCAAAACCTGTATGTAAGTCTTTCTTCTGTGGAACACAAAAGAAGATATTCTGTGAAATGTTTCAGTGGTTTTGTGTGCATATAATGGAAGTCAATAGGGGTCAATGTCGTTTAATTACCAGCATTTTTCACAATATCTTCTTTTGTGTTCTGCAGATGAAAGAAAGTCTACATGTATAGGTTTGAAATGACGTAAGAGTGAATAAATACCTATCATCTCTGTCCTATTTCCACTCTATATTTAATAAAAAGTTAAATGTTGACATTTAAGAATGGCATTCAGCAACTTCTTATTGAAAAGGACAGTCTTTCAAAAAGCCACTCCATAGATGCCATCAATGTGCGGTGGGCGCAAAAGGCATAGCTATCACAAAGACATGATCCTGCTTGCTCTGCAGGAGTGAACGCAGCTAAAGGAATGGAGAAGATCTCAGCTGCGCTTCCCCCGGACTGACCCCAGCCCTGCGGACATGCTCCATATCTCCTCCTTCTGTGAAGCTGAGGTCTCTCAACTGTGTCCGTACTGCCAACACACTGAGGCGTTTTTAACCCTAAGGCTCTCCCTCTCTCGCTCCACGCCAAACATACAAACAGCGGGAGCAATTCTGGTGGAGTGCCTATTAATGAGGTCTTTGAGACCAAAACATTGTCTCAACCTTCTCATTTAAATTCACATTAATGCAGCTGGCAGACACTTTTATCCAAAGCGACTTACAGTGCATTGAAGGTGTGCAGTTTATCACTGGTGGTGTGCCCTGGGAATCAAGCCCGTGACCTTGTCGTTGCCAGTTCAGTGTGTGACCAATTAAGCTACAGGAGCAGATAATTCATTGTTTCGTATGAGGTTAGAGCATTTAGACGGTCCAGACTAATTTAAGCAGGATCTATTCAACCTAATGACATTCCAAACCTCTATGACTTTCTTTCTCCTGCAGAACACAAAAGAAGATATTTTAGTGTTTGTAACCAAATAACTTCCATTGTATAGACATAAACCACTGAAACATTGCTCAAAATATCTTCTTTTGTGTTCCACTGAAGAAAGAGTCAGGTTTTAGTGACATGAGAGTAAATAAGTGATGACAGAAATTTTATTTTTGGGTGAACTATCTCTTTAATATCTGTTTGCTGCAAATCTGCTTTGGATGTCTGATTTCAGCAGGGAGTGGGTGGATGGGTGGGTGATTGTCAAACCGTATGAAATGGTTGTGTGTTGGCCTGGAATCTAAAATCTCATTTTAAACTTGGTACAGTATCATACTTGTTTTTTATTTAGCTGAATCCTGGTTGTGTTATTTTGTGGTACTGTAGGTGTGGATAAAAGTGCAAAATATATGCAAATTAATTTTCTCCTAAAGCTACACATTTTCTTAAACTCTAGATTGGTAAAAATATGTGTGTGTATATATATATATATATGTAGACCATTTTTTAACCTTCTTCTCATGTGTAACAGCGGTCAATATCAAAACTGGTAACAGTATTAAATCGCATTAAAAGATGACCTCAGTCTTGCGTCAACATGAAGCAAGGTTCCCCTTAGACCACATCATTCTTTATCAGCTTAGTGCTAAATCATACATCTCAGATCAGACATCCCAGCATCCCTCAGGACCGCCACACTTAAAAACCGCAGTGGACACTGGGAGGACGCTTACCACGGTTGAACTGTAGTGTAATACACAACACAACAGACAACGTCTACACATCTGTGACCCAATACAGCGGGCAGTGCTAGTGTAATTCATCTAAAATCTTGCGAATGTATGGTGTACTGTAGCGTATTTCTCATATCCAGGACAAAGAGACTGAGTTGGGCCATAGCCAGAGCATCCGTTCTTGCTGTTCATCCTTGCCACTGGTCGGAGGCTGTAAATATTTCAATGATACCTGAATGAACACCTCTGCTCCAGCTAGTGCATTACACTAATTGAGTCTTGTGTTGGTGTTTGTGTGTGTATGTGCGTGCACGAGTATGTGACCTTTAATACAATGCCAGCAGGAGGCAATTCCCATCATCTCTTTCTCTCCCGAAAAGTGCCAAAGAGCGCGTGTATGCGCTATATAATTATTTATGGCGAATTTCTCTGCTCATATTTATTTCAAACACACAGTTTTGTTATTTTTTGGTACATGTGTGTCCCTAATAGAAACATTACAGCCCGAGTGAGCTGCTTATTAGATCAGAACACACACTAACCGTCAGAGCATCTCCATTTGATGCCATTAGTTGCAGGGGGGAATGTTTTAGATGGGGGACTGGAGAGCGGATGCGGTCGCTGTTGTGGCCTGGGATGATTCACTTCAGCTAGGTCATAAAGTCCTGTAATTGCCAAGCCTTTTTGTTTTATTGCTATTCATTGCAGCCAGAATGGAGCAACTCGAAGGCCAAATGTGGGACTCTGCCTGCCCTTTAATGGACATCTTTTCCCATTTTGGTCTGTGCTTGATTCAAGATAGAAAGAAATAATTGAATAGGGCTTGGATAAATGGCTTTGGTTTGGGCAAAGGAAGATGCTTAAAATGTTAAGTAGATAAACAGAAAACCTCGGGATGGCGTCTCTGGTTGTCTTTGGTTTATGGTTGGTGATGCTTCAGGCGAGAGCTGGAGTGTGATGTAGAGGTCAATACGGTCCGTTTTTCTTCTTGCAGAGCTTCGATCAAGACATGGCTGGACTCGTGTATGCCTATAAAAGGCTTTTAATCACTTTTTTACCAGGTTCAACACGGTTTAGTTCGGTCATGGCCTGCTGAGCAATAATCTTCTGTTTTTAATGCTTGTGTGGCTTAAATTGGATTACATTTAAATGACTCATGTTTTAAGCTTTTCTTAAGACAATCCCTTGCATGAAATTACCAGAAAAAGCACTCTTTCAGTTTTGTAATTTCATTATTTTATTGTAATAAATAAACCTAATCTTTATTTTTAAAACCAGCTCTGTCTTACTTTATTTGTATGTCATATAGGAACTTGGTTGGCTGGGTTTTGTTAGGGCAAAATAAAAACAGACTGATCTCATCTTTAGATGCAGCAATTGAAAAAATAAGATGCCTGTTATATTTATGATATTCATCTCCACATTTGTCTGTTTGGTTCAGTTGCAGTTATAATATCAGGACATTGCATCACGACAACTCATATTTAAATGATCTGTTACGTTATTGTTTAACATCACATTTATGCCGACTGGCTTATTTTGATTAATGTTATTCTCTGAACTAGAACTTTTTATTTAATGCATAAAGGAACACATTAATAATCATAATAATATTAAACAACGGTACTGTACATGTTCCAATACGAGTTTGCAAAGGTTTGCGACATCATCTCCATTTTTGAGATTTGATGTTTCTTTCCTTTTCTTAAAATAAGGAACAGAGCAATTTTTTGTTCTGTTTAATGAAAATATTACCTACACACAAAAGCAATCTTTCTTCAAAGTGCTTGGCACACAAAGAATGCAAATCTAATAAAAAAGTGTGAACACTACTACAGTACATTATGTGAATGTTTGAAAAAAAAAAGAAGTTTCAGATGTTTGGAGGGTGTTTATCATGGAGGGTGGTTATTATTTGAAAAAAACAAGACATGGAGTGCACCCCTGAATAAACCAGAGGCTGTTGGCTCTTATTTAATTTTACCATTTGTTTATTTGTGAATAAAGATGTTTGAAAAAAATCGTCTTTTTGTTCTTCATTTTTAGGGGGCCAATGGTCTCCTGGAGAGAATAAAATCAGTGTGTGACTACTACTGGGACTTATTCATGTTTAGCTGTTTTAATGATTTTACAGAGGCATGTATGGTGTTATTAGCAATAAATTTTTTACAGCAATTTTGCCATCTAAAACATAATATTTCTGCATGCAGCTTTAGACCGTAGAATATTTGTAGACTTTAGATTTAAATGACGTTGTCGCTTGACGTCTTGCCAGTAAATGTATTATTGTGCAACTTGCTTTTGACTGGCATAACAATAAGGTGGTCTATAGTACCCGAAGAGAGCTATTTGTTAGCATTTCCATTCAATTTATTAAATCAGCTAATGACATCACAAGAAACAATTACTGTAATACTCTATAGCTATTTTAAATGCCCATCAAGATTCATGTTGCCTGCAGAATTACGCAAAGTTACACAATTTACCAGCATTGGGTAACTGGATCATGCTAACCAGCCAAACTTTGACCTCTTGATTAGAGCTCCTCTGTATATTGGCTGTACCAAACCAGACTCTGGGACTCATCTGGGATCATCTTTGTGAATATGAACTGAAACTGTATCCAGATGCATCTATGCGCTCGCTGCAGGTCACCAGGACCTCCATCGTTCACTTCGATCTGCCGTTAAAGAACCCGAGGAGTTGACTATCAAGGCCCACAGAGAGCTGTTTTCTCGTCTTGTAATCTTCACCCTCGACCTCACTCTGTGGAAGTCTATCATCTCCATTACCAGCATATGTTCTACCAGCTCTGTTGGAGTCATCTTAGCCACGCCCATCATCCTCCTGAGAGCAGCGGTGGGTTTTAAAAGGTTGCTCTGGTTGCTCTGGTTGGTTAAAAGATATATGCTCTATTAGCAGACAAAAGCATGTCCCTTTGGGTGTCCTAAAATGGATTTTTGACAGTGATGAATTAGACCGAATGGGGGACATGATGATGTTTCACCTCTTAACACTTAACAGAGTGCAAATCAAAGCCCTTCATCAAAAACTGGGGATGAGTAAAACAGTCAAACTTGACATTTTCTTTAACATTAGGTGAGCAAGTTTCTTCATTGATTGACATATAGTTGATGTAAAGCAGGGCTGTTTGACTCTGGTCTTAAATATTGTTTAAGAAAGTAGAAATTATTCTTTCCATTGCAATCCAGAAGAAGCAACAAAGATGTTAAAGATGTATTTTATTTATTATGAGCAGAAAAGCAGCAGCTTATACATATATGTAAAGGGATAGTCCACCCAAAAATCTGTCATCATTTATTCTTTCTCATGTCATTCAAAATTCAAAACCTGTATGTGACTCTTTATTCTTCTGCAGAACATAAATTGAGATATTTTGTGTCTATACAATTAACCAGTGTTGTTTAATATATCTTCTTTTGTGCTCATCAGAATAAAAAGAATGAGGATGAGTAAGAAATAAAATAAAAATTCGGGTGAACTACCGCAATGGCAGAAGAGCAGAAACCAGCTGTAACCTTTCAGTTCTTCGGAAACAAATCTACCATGATTTCATGTTATCAGCCCAAAATGATAACCATTAGGTGACCACCACTCCTTCTATGACTTAGTTCAGCCGCTGTTTGTTTCAAAAGCTGTCTTTACAATAGATTTTTTGCCCTCTGAGGTGTAATTTATTCACACTCAGCTCTTTCTGTTACTGTGCAAACACTTGCAGGTTTGTGTTTGTTGCACTTGTTTTGGCTTTGGACTGCAGTTTGATGAACAAGGAAAAAACGCAATAAAGAGGGAGTGTCTTCACTCGCCTACGCTGGTCCCACACATGCTGTTACTAAGATAAGGTGAGAAACAGAGAGAATAAGGGAAACAGATTCACTTACGGAGGCTGAATCTTTCTGATTCACTTTCTGACTCAGTAGAACACTTACGTAATAGTTTTTCTCTTCCACATGCACACATATACACGCTCTTCACAGGCACAAATTTTACACACTTGTTAGGTGATTAAGTGGGGAAAGAATAAAGATTACAGATTTCAGTGATTGTTACCATGTTATTTTTTTAATTTAAACCATATCTGCTTAAATCTTTTAAACCTGCATGTAGGTTGTAAGAGAAACAAACAAAATACCACTGTAAATTAAAGAAATAAACAAGCCAAGCATGGTGTGTAGTATGGGTAAAAATAAAAAATAAGATAATTGTTATGATTTCTATAATTGTTAATACACAAATAAAAGAGCAGTGTATAATTTGCAATTTAGGCTTTTGTAATGTTAATGCTGGCTTCGGATGTTAAATGACTATGATTACCCATTTTCACATTTCATATTTACACATCCATATTGGTTTTGATATCTGTAACATTAACCTATAAATATAAAGCTTATAAGTGGCATGATTCATGCTAGTAATATAAAATACTTTTTTCTTACATCTTGTTATAGACTTGTGGAGTTTTGTACATAACAAACTCTAAATGGCCGTCTAAAGCCTGACTATTCACTGCTTGAATAACAGGCCCTAGATAGGGGGCCGGAAACCTGTGGAGCAGCTAGTATGAAACTTAAATGCAACTATAAAAGTCTGAGTGACTCTCCAACAGTGAATTACACACTGACATTTATATTTCTCAGCAAGATTACAGCTTCACTTTTATATGCTAAGCAGACATGGACTTGCTCACTACACTACACTGATTTTGGCATACATTATTAGGATTTTCTCAGTACAACTGCATTATCATCTAACATCAGATTTCTGGATTCATTTTTGTTGGTCTAACCCATGGCAGTTGGCATAAATATGTCCTTTTGAGAAAGAGATAGTTCTGTTACTAAAGCCATTTGGTTTCCTAACATTAATGTTAAATTGTACTTCTTGGAATATT
Organism: Beaufortia kweichowensis; assembly: GCA_019155185.1. NCBI lineage: Eukaryota > Metazoa > Chordata > Actinopteri > Cypriniformes > Gastromyzontidae > Beaufortia > Beaufortia kweichowensis. The sequence goes on from CM032816.1 coordinate 9,136,430, forward strand.
GAAATGTTATGATGCAAAACAAATTATTTTTTAATAAAATATTAATTCGTTGTTCAGCAGAAATGAATCAGGCGCAGTTACGGCATCGGCCAGCAGGGGCTGACTGACTGTTGATATCGGTCAGCTACTTAACCAAACAAAGTCGGCACAGTTCACGTGTGTTTCAAGTGTAAGGAATATCCCAAACTACATCTCTTCAGACGCAGGTGTGTGTGACATTTTTGTCTGTTTTATGTGGCTGGTTTTCGTGAGAACCTTTTTCTGTTGAACAAAGTGTTGGCAGTGTGTGTTTAGTGCTATGAACGCTGCCATTTTGTTGACAACTGCTCTTTATCCCAATAATATCCCTCAAATAAATGTTTCTGTCACACACTGATGACCCAGACGCAAACATGCCGCTTGAACGTGTTGTATATTATTGAATAATGAAGCAAATGAAATGTTTGTTTGTGGGGTTGTTGAGTTTTAACTTGGTCGGATTTGTTTATTTCTGGGCTAGATTAACTACTGAACGTAACTTTACTGTTTGTTACAATATTTCACGTTGTTTGTCTACACGTTTGTAATCGATTGTATTTTGAAAAAAGCATAAATCAGTTGTTGTTTGTCTTCACGCGATAGTTTGACGTCATACACTCATAGGTCTGCGCACTGTGCGCAGCGCTTCGATGTCTCGTGTTCACCGGCCTGCGCAGCTGTCATGCGTATTTTTACCTCACGTTTTGCTAAATCCCAAAATATTGTAAAGTGTAGGCCAGTGACTGGTATGATATGATGTTATATAACAGTTTTATGGCTTTGAAAATGCTTTACTTGCATATTGTAATATATTATAACAACATTTGTAATGTTGTTTGTATCGAAATATAACTCGCCTGTTTCTCCTATACGGTTAGGATTGGGCGGGCGGGCTTTAAAGATGGGGACCAATCAGGTAGCAGCCTTCCCGGTATATGAACCAATCAGAGGTGGGAGAGACAAAAAGTGACAGGGCGTTAGTCAGAAAGTAAAAAAAAGCGATTATATTGGTTTATTTTAATGTAGTGTATTAATAATTTGATTACATTCATATTTTACATTTTAAAAAGGGAACTTTGTTTAACAGAGCTATGGATCTCAACCTTTTTACTGCAACTAGTAATATGTATATTTATTACAAAGCTTTAGCTTATTTTTAGCTATTATATTTTGTATTAAATATAAGCCTATTTTAAATCTTATTTTGTCTCATTTTAAGTCATATTGAGAGCCCCTTGTAAGCTCATTGAGACCCCTAGTAGGTCTCATAGGAAAAATAGTAGAATCCATAATATCGTCAAGTGCAAGTCAATAAACGGAAACTCTAAAGGCACAAACCAGTTATGCACCTCTTCAAAGAAATCTGCTGCTAATTTGGCTTTAAAGGACAAGGTCACTTATAGCTGGGAAAAGCTGAGCTTGAATGACCCACCAATCTCTTGTTTCCCAATTTAGCCCCTCTCTGTTTCTATCTGCACTTCTCTTTGCTGAAGCGGCATAAAACGGAAATCTGCACACAATGCCTTCAAACCTAATTAGCTGAAAGCACGCCTCTATTCAAATCTTAAACTAAGATTATATTTGATTAGAAGAGAGAAAGTGCTTAGAATTCCAATAATACCACTTCGGGAGGACATCAGTCATGATTATGAATGTAACCATCCATCCTTGACTTTGATCAGAGTTTCTTTCTGAATGAAACTCAAGAGGAAACAGCGAGTGAAGTGTGGGTGCCTACATCCTGTAAAAACTGTTTTGATTTCGTCAACATTTTCAGAGCATTTTTTGTGATTGAACGCATGATATTTCATCAAGAGTCTAAACAATTTGATTCTAGAAGTGATTTGAAAATGTACTAAAAGTTTGTTTACAACCTGTATCACAGTTATATAAGTATATTATTCTTTATTGAATCCACCCATTGCATTGCTGTAAGCTGTTTTAGACGCCTCTGCTGTTGAATACTTATCAAGAAACGATGTGTTTCATAACTCTTTCCCAGTGCTAATTAAATCATTACTTCTGTGTCCTGTATGCTTCAGTGCATATTTTTGATTCAGACCGCATGTGTTGTCAGTTTAACTGAAGTACGATCTGATGTTGGCAACCAAAACTTTGCGAACCATCGCAACCACGCATCACGACCTGATAGCATGCATTGTAATCAGCAAAGCTGTTTCTATTTTTATGCCACAGTTATTCCAGCCAGATATTGCGTTTACACCTTTTTGCATTTACATGTTTTTATTACCCTTTGGACAACATTTTGCTCACCTGCGTTAAGACATCTGTGAACTGTATTTATTAAGAGTCATCCAAGTTTAACATGCTCTGTTGCACTGAGCTAATGTAACCAACCAACAAATTTTTCCTGTTTAGAAATGCCTTTAGAGACTCTGGGGCTGTAAACAAAAACCTGCTTAATCATTAATCCCAATGTTTATTAATGCCAGATGAATCCCCGATGAATTAAAGAACAGGCTAAAAGTGCATCTTGTATTTAAGACAGAAATCAAATCACTCTTTTGTGCTCGTTTTATTTACATGTCATCTCCAGGCCAAGACCCCTCGGCATCTTTACATCTGTTGTTAATTGCTTTTATGGCATTGTACTCTAGAGATTTCTCACTGGTGTAGACATTTCTTTCCAACGTTGGGCACATTTGTGTAGGACAGAATGAGATTAACCACCCAATTCATTGTTATTTTCTATAGATGAGAACCCAGTGTCATGACCGCAAAGTCAAATTTAGGGTCTGACCTTTCTTGTAAGATTCATCATGACTTTTGTCTGAGCTAAAGCTGTCAACCTTTGGACTACGAGGTATTTCACACCAGCTAAAATTTATGTTTTCGTACCTGTAAGGCAATTTTGAATCTAAAGGCCAAGCTTAAGGTGTTCATAACAGCCCACAGGTAACACTGTTTTTTGCAGTTGTTATGAAATATATTCCGTCTTTTTCCTGTTGTTCATATGCTGTGTAGCAATCCAGAAGCCAAAAACCATCATCATCTTTTTGCACCCTAACTCGCAGCCATGCATATTGACTCTTTTAAAGCAACTGTCGATCTGCCTTCCTATTTTTGTCTTGCTGCAGGCAAGACTGTTTTGCCCATATATATTTTGCTTTTTCTTTTATTTTGCATATTACTTTATTTGTATCATTGGCAAAGAGTAACTGTTGAGGTAGAGGAAAAATCTTTGACACATAGCTGACCAGACTCAAACCAGACTCACCCATATGAGCGCCAAGGCTCAACATGTACAAAGCAGGTGGGCTAATCAATACAAAATGCTTCACTTCTTGTTTATAATATGAACCTTGAACATTTTGCAAGATTTATTTTGACATTTACATTCTTGGTATATAAATTCAGTAAATTGAAACTGTTCTGATTTATTGATACATTCATGTAATATTCACCAAAAGTGTCTTGCATAACTCTTGCGTAAACATTCAGCTTAAGTACGTGGAATATTAAGAACAGAACAAATTCTTCACTCAAGAAAACATGTTTGTTTTCTCCTTTTTTATCAGCAGCTTTGCAAATAAAGCTTGACAGAAGCTACAAGCCACGCAAAGAATAATGATATTTACTCTTCATGAGTCCACGCTCACTTTAAGATGGAATTAATCACAGATGTCAGAGGTGCGTTTTTCCCTCTTTATTTTTCCTTTCTTCTGCCTTTTTCTTTTAATTCCCATCACCACCTTCCTTACGGCTTCTTCCAAACACTAGCATGCATGTCAGTATGAGAAATGTCATACTATAACCTTTTTGGCAGAGCCTGTGGCTAAGCAGATGGCATGTGGATGTCAAATACTTTCACTCTAAATGTATTTATTGCCTTGCATCCTATGACAACAAAAAGGCAATTTTTGAACCCATGTGTGTGAATGAAAAACCTGGCTTTCAGATTTGAGTGATAACACCCAAGCACCAGCTCTCATCACCTGTGAAGAGACAGTTAGCGTAGCCACCGCCTTGCACGGCTAACAGCTGAGGCTCAAAAGACATGTCTTCCTCATTGGGTCACATATATTTCACAGACCCCCTGGTGGCTATTGGTCTGAGTAGGGCAATTATCTAGCGGCCTTTCAGAGGCACCAGAAATGAACAACTGATGGCAGGAGCAAGGGATGAATACAGCAGGTGAATTAGGGATTGAAACTGAAATAGCATCAGGCCCTCGACTTAGTCTCTCATGGTAAAGTCTGAAAGTCAATTTGGAGACCTGTAGAGGGGACAGTGTTTCTCTAGAGATCTGAGGGCTTTTTCGGCTGCGGTCAAAGAAATATCGGTTAAAAGAAGACTGGGTGCATGCACACATCTTTTTTTCACCCACTGTAAACTTCCTATCTGATTCTTCCTTTCTTTATTCCTTAACATAAATAACACCCTCACAAAAACCTCTAGCTGTGTATCAATCATGACTTGTGTGGCTGTGAAAATAGATTTTCAGTGGTCTGATCTCTGTTGACATGCTCAAACACAACTCTGACGCACAGGAAACCTCTGGTGCAGCTAACCTTCAACTTTTGCAATTGCAGTTGGATCTTTAGGGTTAATAAAAGTCTATCCAAAGTTAACTCCATCCAGTACCAAAGACAAAGAGGCTTTCGCACACCACTATTGCTGTCTCTGACCCTCAATTTCAGAAGACCAGAGTCTGGCAGAATCCATTTGCACCACACAACCCATCGGACCGGTGGCCAAAAAAGAGGGAACTCTTGGTAGCAAATCTCCACTGTTCTTTAGCCTTTAAGGGCCACTTTACAGATAATGATAGACCGTACATTACTGTCACCAAACAAGTCCCCTTTGGTAATGAAGGCCAAAGATTATATTGACCTTTAAGACTCGTCTTCTGTCCTGTTTCCTTCTCCATTCTCTCTTGTTTGCCTACTCCACACTGCTTCAGTGAAAACAAGACCTCAACTGCATATTTTCTCTCAGCAGCTCCCCGAAGCCAGTTTCTCTTCTTCCCTTTCTTTCTTTGCTCTGAACAGCCAGAAAGGACAGAGGAGGAGGTGACAAACTCGAAGTCAGGGAAGGAAAAAAGCAAGCACTTGAATTCAAGTCAATCAATATGTCTCGAGAGACTATTATAGGATCGTTCTTTGTCAGTCCTGCGGTGCCCCCAGAGCCAGTCTCAAAGCGAGTTAGAGTTCTTCCCAGAATTCTCTTCAGCTGCGCCTTTTTAAGAATCTTGTGTTTGCAACTGAGAGACTTGGTGTGTTGACCTTCAGTGTGTGTGTGTTTCACCGTCTCATCTCAGTCTCTCTCTCTGGATCCTAACCTTTGCTCTATTGATCTTTTGAGCAGACTTTCATTTATTCATCTGAAACTTGGTGGTAGTAGTGATGTTTAGCTGTGCAGTCAAATGAAAGTGGTTAATGGAGCTCTCGGTCTGCCGTGCGAGTACTCGGACAGTGGGAGGTAGTGTGGACTTCAAGAACCAGGGCCAAGGCCATCTGAATAACCTTTTTTCACCCCATGAACAAAAGCCTTTGACGCAAACCACTGACTCCAATTAAATTCCTATTAAAGTAAACTCAATGTGTTCCACTTTCAATTTGTCTGTGAAGGACTGTTTTGCACTTCTCTTTAACTCGGCACCTGAACTGACCGACTCTTCTTTCAAAGAAAATTGCGGTTTTCAGCTTGGCAGAAATAGTGTTTTTTTTTTTTTGCCTAACAAATGGATCCATTACATCCGCAGGTAACAGACTGGGATTCTGGATGTTCTTGAATTGGCAGGCTCATTCTGGACAGTTGGCTGAAGCATTTGAAGAAAAACATCCCACTTTGTCATAGCTTATGTTTAGACACCAGATCACAGTATAAGCTGGCAACTGTACTGCAGCTGGGGAGAGAGTCAAGGCTATTTACTTAATGAGATGAGATGAGCTGTATGAATAAGAAATTTTAATTTTTAGTCTGCGTCTTTTGATAGTTTTCTGTTGTTGTTAGGGATGGGTATCGTTAAGGTTTTAACGGTATTACTACTTTTATCGATACCACTTATCGATCCAGTACTTTAACGGTACTCTTATCAGTACTTTTTGTTGTGTTTTTAATAAAAAACAAAACAAATTGAGAACAGAATTAAAACTTTATTTTTAAAATGTAAAATAAAATAATTATCTATAGCCTAACAAATAGCAATGTTTGAGCAAATATATATTATACAAACAAAATAAATCAAATAAACAATTTCTTTTGTAAAAGAATGTCCAGTGCTTTAAAGCAACACAGTTGGGGCAGGTAGACTGCAAAAGAACTGGACTTAAAAGTTATACATGTTTGGAACTACTTGCAATGTACACTACAAAATTTAAGTGTATGTATTTCATCACTACAAATTCATTATTAGGTCATTTCTACTTTATCATTTCTTAATAAGCATAGTTTATTCTTATTCATCTATTTGTAAATGCAGTACTGTAAAGGCATTTTTAATGTCTATGATTTATTTAGCTTACTGCAGAAAAAATACGTGTGGTTATTCATAATTTAACTGAACGTGATGTATTTATTAAAATTATTAAATACTAATTTAGAGAGACCTTTATAGGATGCTTATGTCGTTGTTATTTGGGAAGACTGCTAGCATATGTACCTGAGGAGGTGAATGATGAACTAACTAGACAGTCGAAAACTTTGCAATTCTCTGTCCGCATTATGATGAACTTTTGAAAGATGTTTTGACGGACTGCTTGTGTTTTTCCGGCCCTTACAAGCTAAAAATCTTATTGCACGTGTTGTAAAAGATCATTGTCTGCATCCACTGAGTGAAATGTAAACATACTTTAGACCGTTTGGTTCTCACTGCCATCGTCACTCTATTAAGCGACTGCTTCGTGTTCTGTAACTCGTGCACCTGCACTCAGTGTACTCAGGGACAGACAGGGACATTTTAGGCATGATGGATAAAATGCAGGTAAATGTCTAATGTCTAAATAGGCTATTATCATAAATTAGAAATGGTTGGACAGTTAAAATGCGCAAGATAACGTTTATTTAGCATTAATAAACAGGACATGTATTTTCTTAATTTCTCCAGGACCGAAAGCAGAACCGATAGCGTCAGAGCTTATCGATACTTCGGTCTTTCATAATTTAGCACCGGGGCTAGTTTAATACCGGGTTTCGGTACCCATCCCTAGTTGTTGTAGATTTTAAGTTTTTGTAATTGCAGGAATACTGCACACAAATGATTGTGTCGTCTATCCTTAATCTCTCTGTATTTGTCACAATTAAAGTGAACACCAGTAAGGGGCTTGCAGGTGATGTTGCTGAACCTACTCTGATTCGTAACCCAATAGCTTGTCCTGTTTTAAGCATTTATGTTGTTTGTGGTGTAGTTGATTACTTGTAGCCTTGATGTTACCCATTGTATGAAAATATCTACCTTAACATTGCACATATTGAGCATACACATGAAAATGCATGTCCAAACTACAGTTTTGAGAAGTTTTAGATATTTACTTTTTTATTTTAGGTATTTTTTCATTATTTTTTCCTTTTTCTTGAGTCTTAGACCTTTCTATCAATATATAGTTTGTCATGATTAGATTAGAATGTAATTATGAACACTCTAAAAACTAATTCAGGGGACCTTTAGTCATTACTTAAATATATATATTGTTGTGACATAAAAAATCAAGTTCTGAAATGCTGTTAGACTTTTTACTTGTAATTGTTACTTTATTGAGCTTGGATGACACACAAATTATGCCTATTGATTCGATATACTATCATGACTTGTCATAGCTTAACATTTTCAGTTAATCAAAATGTATTTAATTTTAAGTTCTGTTAATATAAAATACAATCTTATGACGGAAAACGGCCCACACTTTCCCTGCATGCGGTGGATGTTCAAGGCCAGACAGTCTAAACCAGCTGAAAGTCATTGACACTTTAATGTGGTGAATGGTAAGTCATTTTGCTTAATTACATTGAATTACATTCGCTCAGGATTCTGTTGGTGATACTGTAAACCTTATACCGACATTTGTGAAAGGTGTTGTTGTTGTTGTTGGTGAACGCGAAATGTAAGCATACTCGTGTTGTGGTTGTGGAGTAAATGGCGTAAATAAAGTTTATGGTGACCGAACATGGACTGCGGCCGAGGGATGTTTTGTGGCAAACACATGAGCAGCTTAACGGTTTTTGCTTTACATCCCTGGTTAGCTGCAATAGCAGCTAATTGTTAACAGTTGGTCTAATATTTAAACTTGATGTCTGCATTAGAGAACATGGCTGTAAATCTTCTCTTTAAAGTTGATTGAAAGAATATTTGTTCATTTCATGTTTAAATTAGTGCCTTGAATGATGGTAATCAATGGTTCTAAATCATTTGACTATTACTGTCTGATTTTCTGTCTTCACGTTATTTAAAACATTATGTTGGATCAACTTAAATATTTGCATTCATGTTGACAATTTGTAAGTTCATGTTACTTAGAAATGTGTTTTTATTGTGGCAAAAAAACGTCTTCACCTTACTTAAAACATTATGTTGGATCAACTCAAAATATTGCTTTGAATTAATGTAATTCTCCCCATTGGCTTAAGTTAAAAATTCTAGTGGAAAACGTTAACATATTTTTTTTTGTTGAACCAATGTTTTATTTTTTAGAGTGAAATATTAAAGTGAATGGGATACTCAAATGATAAATTATTATTTTAAGCCTGTGAAATATTTTATAAATTTAAACACTAATCTTTCATGTTCTTGCTCAATAACAGATTTTGCCTTATTTTTAACATAAAACTTGATTGATTAGATTGAGGCTTTAAAGTTTCAGTTTTAGTAACTTCTCCTTGATTTAACCATTAAAATATGTCCTTTACCTTCTATATTGAAGATGGACTGTATAGGTCACTACCTTAATTTCGTAAGCTAAAAAACAACAGCTTATCATCTCGCGAAGAAAGGTCAGTTATCTCTAAATCACGCTAATTGGAAAGAATCTCTTCTCATTGTACGTGATTTAAAAGTACTAAATCCTCTGTTACTTAATTACACTTAATTTTCAGCGGACTAGGATGATGAATCGAATGACCTCCCTTCTTCCGGCTCTACTCAACTTCTGATTAATCAATTTCTAATCAATGCTGGCATATGAACTGTCTTGATGTATCATTAAGTTGGCAGAGGGTGCTCCCCCGTGTGTCTGCTGAATGATGCTATAGAATGACAAGCGAGTGATGTCAGACAGAGGTCATTAATGTGCATTTCGCCTCAAAAGTGGAGACGTGCCGGGAAGACGAGGCTCTGTGGGTTCTGTGTTGGATCAGAGGACGGTTTGATCTAGGCTTTAGGAGATGGGCAGGGCGGGTCGACCCAGTTGTTTGAGCTTCTCTGGAGAGATTTAACTTATATAATGTAACATCTCTGTAGTCAAGCGTTTCATGTAGCTATGGACTATGAATACAGTGTGTGCAGGACTGGGAAAAAGATACTTCAATGTTTATGTTTCATCCAAAGAGGTGGTACTTTATTATTTACAAGAAATATCAAAACAACCCTGACCATTAAAATGCTACTTTTTTATGTAACTGTAATTGACACAGTTGAGAGAGACCTTTTCTAATATTTAAAGAGCATCTGCATTTCAGACATGCAAATTATGAGCACATAATTGTCCTTGAAACCTAGCTCGGGTTGCTTTTCTTCTCTCAGTACCTTCATACGTAAACCTGTCTATATTGCTGTTTCTTATTTTAATACACACTTCTAAGGATCAGCCACCAGAAACTCGAAACATTCGACAGTCATCCTGATTTGAAAAGCACGACCCTGAACTCCGGAAACGTCTTGTACAAGTAGACCACTTAGAATAGTGAGCACACGTTGAGAGCCCTTAAATCGAGTGTTTAGACAAGTGCTGTACTTTTGCAGAATGTTCTCACAATGCGCAGAACAGCAATATAGAGTGTGTGTGTGTGTGTGTGTGTGAGAGAGAGAGAGCGAAAGGGAGGGGGAGAGGAAGATGCTTGATCAAGCCCTCTGTTGTTTGTTTCCCATAATGCACAGCAAAAACTCCCTTGGAATTCCTAATCGGCTAACAGACTTTAGCTATGCTGTGGCAACTTATGAACTAATGAGCTAACCTTCACACATCTGACCTCACACTGGAACTAATATCACATTTCTCTCGCTCGCCCGCTCTCTCTCTCTCTCTCTCTCTCTTTTAAATGTGTCTTCACAAGTGCAGCATCATGTAGTTTTTATTGTTTTCTAGCTGCGTCTAACCTGTTATATCTCAGAAATGCAATATCTTAAACATTTTTAGAACGTCTAAAATGTTTGTGTGTGTTATATAGAGACCATTACGAAAACTAACCATTTTTTGGTTTTAGAACAGTAACCATAGGTCATATCTCATGCCGCTCTCTTTTAAAATGTGCTTCACAATGCCATCGAAGAACCATTTAATGGTTTCCTTCAGCACAAGTGAAAAAGTAAAAAGGTTCTTTAGGCTACAAAAAGTATGAAAGAAACGGTTCTTTAAGAACATTTGACCGAATAGTTCACTTTGAATAACCTTTTGTAGCACCTTTATTTTTAAGGTTGTATGCTCAGAATAGTATACTCATATTTATCTTTTAGTTTTTTAGATTCCTTACAAATCATGCCTGTACGAGACATTAGCGACTGCTGGGTCGGATGGTAATGTGGATCTACTTGCATCTACTTCATTTTCAAAATGAAACAAATAATCGACTGTGGCCTCAGCAAAATCACTTGTCAGTTGACAGTCACGTTTTCATTGTTTTTCAGTTCAGAGTTTGGCGTTTGACAGTTGATCACATGTCTCTCCTCTGGTGCAGACCGCAGCTGAAGTAAACAGCTGTGTTTTATGAAGTCAGCACAACCTGCTGATCTTATGCAGTCTAAAGAATCTCATCCATCTTAACTCTTGTCACCCACTCTTCCCGTCTCTATCTCTCTCTTCCTCCAGCTTCTCTCTCAGTAGACTTCCTGTTTTGCTTGTCTGACTTCAAAAGCCTGTGTGCGATGCCCTGCGGTACCAGTGGCATGGGGAATATCTCGTGTACAGGTTGAAAACAACATTCTTAATGTAGTATGTGTCATTAGTGCACAATGTAGATACATTGAAGCCTTTTATTTTTTATTTTTGTTAAAGCACACACAAACACCACACAGAAATGCATGCATTCGGAAGAGACTTATCTAAACAGTGCATTCAAGTTATACCTTTTTTATGAATATATGTGTTATGTCCAAATCTGTTGGTCAAGATTCCAGTAGCATAACCAAAATATGACAAAAAAATAGAAAATAGAAATCTTTTGCCTTGTCTTTCTGATACAGGGGTTGCTGAGGTCCTCAGGTGGCTGGTGAGTGGCAGATATTGATCACTTCCTGTCAGGACTTATTAAGGGACTTGTGAAATCCTTCAGGTTTGGTGGAACACCCATACACAGTGGCTCTCGAGTAGGAACACCCTGCTATCCACAGACACACAAAAGTAGGTTTTAAAACCTTGCTTCGAATTTCCTCTGAAATGTAGAGAAATTGGAATGTAAAATATGTGGAATATATGATTCTGCTCATGGGGATCTAAGTTAACCTCTAAATTAACTCCAGATTTCATGGCACTAATTTGATTTATTTCACCCTCAGTTGCACTTGTTGTATCAACTAGTAATCTTATTAACCTTAATCTTATTACCTTTTTCCCAGTCTGACTGATAAGAAAACTTGCATTAAATCAGATTAAAACTTGCCATATTGAGAATATACTTCTTTCTAGTCTAAGTAACAGTCACTATTGGTCATACTGGTTTCTGGGTTAAATTCATTAATGATTTATTATAAAACATTAAACGTAGTTGGGGGGTTTGATTTAGAAGGCATCATTAATGCACTATGATGATTCAGATACTGTACGATAAATAAACCGATCCAGACAAAGGTTATTGATGATATAAAGCCTCAGACAGAGGAGCTTGACTCATCAATCAAATATGAAAGCAATTAAGTCCTGTAAGATACAGTGACTAGACCTCATTTAAGTGAAATGACCCAACCATATACAATATGCATTATAGTCCAGCACAGCTTAATGTTGTTTACACATCCACTTAAGAGTTGTAAATCTATAATGTTATGCTGTGTGCATGTATTTACAGTAACATTTAAACAGCGTTTTATTATTATGCTTATTAGGACAACATGTCGTACTGTAAGTTTAACAAGTGTACTGTATAATTGTAGCATGAATGTTCTTGTGTTTTATTTACGTGTCACTTTGGTTTCTTTTATTTAGGTGACCAGAACGGAGGAAATCTTAAAGACTACTGCACTGTTTTTAGCATCAACATTTAATATGTTTTTAAAAATGCATTTAAAGTTCTGGGATGTGACTAAATCACTGTTTCTGTCGTTTGACTGATAGAAAGCTAAACACTCATCAACATAAATAAGATAAAACGCTTTTCCATTTCAGAAGCGAAATGTTTTGAATGGAATGGAAAAGAGACGTTAACTACAGCAGCGATGACAGTTATCTCGACAGCTTTAAACAGACATGAGTGATGAGAGGAAGAAACAGCGTTCCTGACAAGCTGAATGCGAAGCGCCAATGTGAAGAGGCAATTAAGGAGGAAACGCAATCGAGATACACAAGTCTAGCCGTTTTTCGGCCCTCCCTGGAGAGGCAGGTGTGTTTGCCAAAAAATATGACGCACAGGTGACTAAGTGGGTTTTTGAACAACTCCACGTCCGACCGACAGCTAGATTGAGTTGAGTTTTTACCATCAGTGGCTGTGATAACTTAAAAAGGCGTTGGAGGGATGTTTTATTTACGTCTGCGTACGCTGTTCAAAAGGAGCTGGTGGAAAAGCTGATCGAGACGATTAATTGACTGTTCTGCCGTTTTTAGTTTTCATTTCCTAGCACGCACGAGGGAATTTGAAAGACATGCCTGTATTGTAAATGCAAGCGGAGAAGTGTGTTTTAAAATTAAGCTACGTTAGAGCCGTGAAATATTTCGTTGGATGTCAAAGAAATATATAATGATATTTTAAATGAGAGGCAGCTCATAAAAAATAAAACTAGCTGTCATTTACGCGACCTCGTTGTTTCAAATATCCGTGGTTTTTGTTTCTACAGGTAGAGTATAATGCAAAAATACTTTCAATGTAGGTCTGCTTTACATGAGATTTTTTATATTTGGCATCAGTCAGTCAGCGTGTTTCATTGAACTAATGCTCAATTGTCACTTCATCTTTTCTGTAATATTTAGCTGCCAGACTCTATAAAGTCTCACTTTATCCAGCAGAACAGTAATTTATGCTGCTGAGAAAGCCGCGAACAAGACTGTGTGGGAAAACAGAATAAATTGTCAAGGCTTTAATCACGACATTGTCTGTATTTAGATCTGGTAAGTAAATTATCTGTCAGTATATACCACAAAAGGGGCCAAAAGCCAATGTTGGGCCTTTAAACAAGAAAAGCAATTCACTGAATGACATATATTTGTTGTAAAATACTTCTTTAGTGAGGTTAAATCATAGTTTACAACAGGATGAAACTGGTTCTGTGGGCACATAAGACCATCCTGTATGTTTTTCATGATGGTTTGTTTTTACAGGAAGCATCCTGCTTGTGTGTGGCATAAATGCTATTGATGTTTTAACCAGCGCTTTTACTGCATTTGCTTATCTTCCAAAACGCGACCAAATGGAGATAAGCTAGTGCACGATGAAGCTAAGTGATACGGCGTTAAATATTTATCATGTGACCGCAATGGCAATGATGGCGAAAACAAAGTAAGGCATAATTTGACTGCATTTAGCTGTGGGTTTTTAGTAGCTAAATGGCGTAAAGTGGTTCGTAGTAGTAATTCTCCATTTATCTCATTGGCCTATGAAAATCATGCGTTGAAATGAGTCACATTGCATCATTTATTTTTTAATAGCTTCATTTGCTGTATTAAATTTATGTAATGAATTTGAACACTCTTTCCGTGATGCATTTTTGTTTAGTGTGGAAGAATGTCTTAAGATTTAGATGTTAAAACCTAGATTTTTAGTGTGTTTTTTTGACTGTCATATGCTGTCATATCATAATGTTAATGACATTTAGATTTTTAATTAAGTCATAACAATAAAATCAATATAGTTTTAAAAAAAATCCTTCACACTTCTCTCTCTGTTCTGTGCAGGGTGAACACTTTCTCTCTAGTGAAAGTTTTTGTTTTGTTTCCTATTTTGGATTATAGCACACTCAAAAACAATAAATACTGGTGCCAGTCATCATTGCTCATTGTGTGATAAGTTTAATTAGAAATTTGTCCTTTTGTCGTGTTTACGGAGACCCAGAAATTTCGAATGTGTCAGAAAAGCAGAGCGTGAGAGAAAGCTGTAAAAATGAGATTGTGTGGAAAATGATGGCTGCTTTTTCTTCATTACAAACCACAGTGCACTCAGCAGATAAAACGGATATCCGCACTTAAAACGGAAACTCTGTATGTTTAAAGGATGTGATTCAAATGAATGCATTTCCTTCTCTGTATATCATAAATTAATTACTGTAAATCCAACTACGTAATCAAATTAACTTTTGTTCTTATCAAGATCTTAAACTATTAAAGTTTGAAGAGGAATAAATAACAGAACTACTTATTGATCATTTTCTGGCATATGTTGGAGACACTATAATTTACCATCTGATAGAAATCGTGCAATTATCATAGCATTGTGATCTTTTTATGCAACTAAATGCAGGTTGATCTCACTGGCTCATAAAGTTAAGATTTTACGATCAAAAAATTATGTGACGGAAATTTTACCAGTAGACAAATATATCTAGTATATGTAAAGAGATACTAATCTGTTCAAGTGTTTTCTTTTTCTTTGCTCATTTATATCTTACCTATGACATCAAGTTATACAGTACTGCTATTGGAGCTTTCAGGACTGGTACATGCGTGAGTGTGAGCATGAGCATGAGCATGCGTGTAGCTTCCAATATAATCAAGGTAATACAAAGTAAGTTATTGATTCTGTGATTTTGTCCCCGTAGCTTAAGACTGTGCCACTTCAAATCTCGTAAAACACATGTATAACCTCAATGCACTGTTGGTCATTCTGCATAAAAGCATCTGCCAAACATGCAAATGTATCCAGGCTGTAACCTTACAAATAGGTGCTTTATTTTCACATGCCATGGTCAACAGATGGTCAGCGTGTAATTCAGACAGTTAGCTGTTGGAAAATATTCAGATTTAAAAAAAATAACATTATTGTTGTTACCAAGGAGATATTAAGGAAGGCTATTCTTTTATTGGGCACCCAAAATATCACATATCAGGTTAAGGTTTTGCCCTGAAGAAGAGACCCTTTCCAGCAATTCTCCAGAATATGTGAAAATCTAGTTATCATCTATTCTTGTAAGGATCAAATAAATCTTGGTCTCTCTGTTTTGAGCTTTACAGTTTGTTTTGGCATACTGTTTGTTTCCTATATGCTTCAGTTCAGATGACACAATGCTCTCCAGCTCTTCATATGTAAAACTCCTGAAAACTGAAGTAGACTGAACGGGCAACTGTTCATGTCTTTTCCAGGTAGAACCAGGAGTAGGATTCATCCTCAACTATGACAAGTAAGCTGCACAGCACTTCAGTTAGCATTCATGTAATTGTTGTCAGTATCACTATTGTAGGTTAGTGATATTTTTTTTTCGTGCATTAACCCCACAGCATACAAGATAAAGAATGTTTGGATGGTTTATAAATTGTGACTGTCTTGTATTGAATGTTACAACAAATTTTTGATTCCCCGAATAACCCTTTTAATCAAAGGTTAATAAAAGAACCATTTCTTTTTTACCTTGTTATAGTCTAAACATTCAAGTAAATAATGAAATATTGAAAAGAATTTGAAATATTTTTGTGAACTTTTTTCTAAATAATAAGAATACAAATAAACTTAAAGATGTGGTAAATAAAAAAAATAAAACGATGTCATAATTTTGTATCATATTTGTTTTTTATTAGTAGTAATATATTTTTTCCGCCTGTCAGGATTTTTATGGTACAGTAACAACCAGCAGACATTTTATTATCCTTTACAAATACCATCATAAAGCCAGTGCCAGTGTACATCCATTGACTTGTTGTATCTATCACCTCTTTTCCCACTCTATAAATTATGTTATGGACTTGTAATGGTGTGTGCACTCCCAAGATATGAGTTCAGTATCAGCCAACATGAGTGCATAATGTTTACTCTTTTATCTTTTACTGTACTGATATACGAAAATGTTGTTGCTCCCAGGTTGCTTTAGTAGACGGTACATTCAGTAGAGATGCAGTTAATCACAGATACACACAGTGGTCGGTGCTTTACAGCTTGATGCTCAGAAATCAGGAACAACCTTTTGTGGGTCAGGAACAACTTTGTGTTTTCTATTTATGAGGAGACAGGTGAGTTTGGTGCATTCTCCTGTGTGCTGGCTTTTGCTTTGTGGGTTGGTCTTCAAATACACCGTGCTGATTTCAAATGGACCAGGTGTTGAGAGAATAGTGTGGGGTAGGTTTGACATACTTAGTAGTGCTCTGTAACCTACAGGGATCTGATGTTTTTTTTAAAGCCTTTCGGACTCCTTGTGTTCAGAAGACACCAGATCGACTGCGGTGGTGATGGAGTCTTGAATGTGCAGATGGCTGGATACACATTAATTGTATGAGGGCTTTATAGGGCATGGCGTCTTGGCTTTAAAGCACTCAGAGTTCAAAGAGCAGGAACGTGAGAGCTCAACTTACAGTTTGGCACAAACATGATTCCACAGCAGAAGATCAGGGATCATAATGGTGACCCTGTGACGGCTGTTTCTGTTTTTCTGTTAGTTTAAGGAATTCGTCTTTAAGAATGTGACTGTCTGTACCACAATGCTGCTCATATATCTTGTATAACCAAGTGAATATTGATTTTTATTGTAAGACTGTATATTAACAACAGCGATAGAAATGTTACATAGTAGCTTTAAGATAAGTGGTTTGTAAATTCAATGTGTAGGTGATATAAATAGCCTATTGGGGAGAACTGGGAGCTAGTAATCAGTTTTAACACTATTAAATATTGTTTAGAGTAGGGTTTGACTTGGATCAGTTTTTATAAGGACACAGGTTGTACCTTAGTCTTGACCACAAAACAGTGCTTGCAACATCAAACAAATGATCTAGTTCATGTTGGTATGCATTTATGTATACACTAAGAAATTATGCTTTTTCTCCAACCCATAATCGGGTAAAATATGGTCAGAACACACTATTGGGTTATAAAACCCATTATTGTACAGTGTAATTTGACTTCTTACTTAAACCTTAAGATACCATGTAGAATTGCAATGTAGAAATGCATAAATCAGAGTTTTTATTAATTTTTCCTATTTGAACTACTTTTGTGTACTTTACTGTTTAGCATAAGGGTACAATATGTAATGTAAAGTCAGACTGGAATTGAATTATAACAGTAGCACAACTAGAAACAAAAATTTGTTAACTTAGATGATTAGTATTAATTTACACAATAGAATAGAAGTATAACTTGTTAACCTACTGTATGTAGTACAAAATAATTCATTGCAATATGCCTCAAAAATTTGCCCTCATTAAATTTTAGCTTTGTTTGTAGTCTAAATATAAAACTTGATTATTGTGTGCATGCTGTGAAAAGAAAGTCCTGCCAACTGCTGTTTATTTATTTATTTAGTGTTATTTCATTTTGATTTTTAATGCATTTGCATTATTCGTGTTGTCAGTGACAGTTTACCTAAAAACAGTTACCACCATGAATAATGTCATGTATTTACATATTTAGATTTATGTATCTCTGTCTATACATGTAAGGTATTTTACTTGAAAGGGTTGCAGAATGCCATTTTAAATTTAGGAGCTTTATTGACATGAGCTTTAGTTTGCCAACGCAACAATAAACGCATGTAATGGGATTTTAGACTAGGCTTAATAGGTTATGCTACTGACACAATATGTTTGTACGCATTATACTCATGCTGCAAAGTGTGCTTTTGGGTGCTGATTTGATCTCTTCTGCAGGTGCGTCAGTTTTTAATCTGTCCAGTAGGTGGGACTTGATGCTCGGAGCATGGACCTCTCTCTCTCTCTCTCTCTCTCTCTCTCTCTCCTCTCTCTCTCTCTCTCTCCCTTCTCTCACCCTCTCCTCCAATTGCGCTCTGACGCTTTAGTCTTCAAGTCGGAGCTCCAACAGCCTGGAACTACGCGCCAAACCAAGCCGAGGAGACGGGGTAGCCCCGTACCATGCAGCCCGGAGAGGAGGACAGTCTGGGGACGTTGATTTTTAAACCCTTTCTACATTAACGGAGTATTTTTCCCTCTTTGCGTTACTGCAATCTCAATTATCTAACATACCTCCACTCATCCACGCACCCGTGCGCGCTCTCTCATCACCATACGGATACCCGGACCTCTTTCTGTGCCCGCTTTTCTTTTGCTATTGAACATTAACCCCCCAAAGGAGCTAAACATTAAGGGGAACACCTGGAAACATGGATTTATTCTCCATTCCACCCCGCGTTTGCTGGTGGAGGGTCCTGTTTCTCCTGAGCATCTTCCAAGATTACATGAGCTCCATGCTGGACTGCCCGCCGACCTGCACTTGTTCCGCCACGGACATCTTTTGCAATAAGTCTTACCAAGGGAATTTCTTCCCCCTTCTGGCACTACAGGACACGGTGAGCGACGGGAATACCACCAACAGCCTTCCGGACCTGTATGAGAACATCTCGTCTATGTAAGTCAAGCGCACAAGTGTCCGTCACATGTTGAGTCCATGTGTGCGTTAAGATCAACTCTCAACTCGCCCACTCACTCCAGCTTTTGTGTTAATGTGTGGGATTATAGCAACTTTAATGATCAACAGTCGACATTTTCTGAAATAACGTGAAAATTGTCTAGTTGGTCTTTTAGGTTGCGAAATTCGTCGTTTAAGAATAATTGATTGCGTAATGCCACATCATGAATTTAATGAATGCTGTCTATGATAAAGCATAGAGTCTTGCAATCTTCTAATGAAGCATTAAAGCAAATGTTTGACTTCGTTATAGTGCAGAAGATATGTCTCTTATATCCTCTTGGTAACGAAATAACTGGTTGGAATTAATCGCAACATCTGAATTGAAACGCATCGGATCTTGTTTTTGGCTTCACAGAGAGGCGTCTTTATTGAGGCTGCTTTGTATTCATGACAGGAATCCCAAAAGGAATTTTGTCACATTTGCTTACGGTTGTGAGCTACGTGAAAGCTGCATTGTGTTTTAAGAACGTGGCAAAAATGTTTGCACAAGTTTGAAGACGTGACAGAGTTACCAGTGTTTATTAATAAAAACACACTTTGGAGATTTCCAACATTCACGCGTTTTCCAATCTGTTCAAAGGCTGATATTCCCATTTACTATATCTGAGAAGGTAAAAGTCGACAGCTATAAGGCATATCGGAAAAAAACATTATTGCTTTAATGGGGTAAACTCATTACGGGGTATGATGGGTGTTCTTGATAGACTTTGATGGTTTTTAGGATAAATAACGGGGACTGCATAATGGCCGGCGCAAATAAATAATAACGCCTCAAGCAAAGACAACGTTAATGTTGTTTTCTTCAACGCAGTAGGCCTACCATATAATGACATTTTGAATCGACGCTATTAGTTTAAGAGATTAAAACATAAATCCTCCCCCCCTCAAAGTTTTTTCCTTCGATTAAAAAAAATCACTGGGCCATTTTTTAGACACGCTGCAGATTGATGTTTTCGTTATGCAATATTGATAATATGAGGCTGTAAATGTATGAGAAACGCAAATCGAGACGGATCGTGTTTTTTTCCCACACAGTATTTTTAACGCCAGGCAGCACTGAGAACAAAAGCGCGTTTGGTTGAACAAAAACCCAATTCATGATTGATGCTTTGTTGGGAATTGCTCAGAGGGGATACCATGACAACCTTATAGCGTTTTTTGATGGATTCACTTTTTTATTGCATCCTATCAGGCGAGCTGCATAATACTGTATGCAAACTGATGGACGAGCTCAACAGTTTTTTAGAAAAAGATTTTTCACTTCTTTTCTACAGACATGTTTAGGCCACTAGAGGGGATAGTGGTAATCTTTTTCAACCAAACTGGAAAGCCTTGTGTACTGGGAGTGCGTCAGTCAGTCAGAGAGCGTGTTTGTTTTTTGTTTGGTTGGTTGTTGTGTAACTTAAATGTGCGCATGCCCTTCTTGTGATCTGCTTTAAATTAATGTGCTGGTAGGTGTTTATTTTGTGGCGCATGCGCGTTTGGCGTTAAAGGAGCTGTCCAGCATCAGGGGGTGCTGATCTTGCATCGCAACTCTATTGCGCCATTCTTGGTGATCCTTAAAAGAAAGAGGTCGACATTTTTAGTTAGCATTCCCCGACGAGTCATCAACCCACTTCTATTGTATTCATTCGACCTTGACCAATTTGCAGCCGATGTTTGTATTCCTTCAGGCAACTACTCTCAATGTTACTATTAGTTTTTAGTAAGAACAGTTGTAACCTCTGTAAACTTCGAGGCCATATATAGGAGGGATCGAGGCTGTTGTCACGTATTGAAGTTGTCACTAGGGCTTTATTTTAGTAACTATAAGGTTGTGAGTTTTGAGGTTAATTTCTAAAATGCACAGGCTTTAAAGGGTGGTTTTAAACTTAAACAGTCTTAATTTTTGTAAAATAATTACTGTGATGTTTTTATCATCATAGATTTTATAATTGTTATTGACTAAACAAAAACACTCTAGCATACAATAGGGTTAAAAGTTTTGTATGCTAGTAGTCAAGGTCTTCCCAACTTACTTAAAAGCACTTATACATTATCATAAAGCAGTGTGAGTTGTGCAATGCAGAGAACCCTGTATGAAAAAATGATTTGTTATAATAACACAAGTTATAATACACACAGAGAAAGTTTTTCCAATGTACTGTTGATTTTCCCTGCTTTGTATTATGGTCTTCTGTTTGTTGCGCATCAGATTAATCGAGTGGCCTTAGTGTAGCTCATTTGTTTTTATCAAGCATATCCATTACGCTAATTGTCTTTTTGGTAGTCTCGACAATGCTATTTCTGTATTAGCTGTGCTGTTCTTTTGTTTTGCTAATGGAATGTCACAATTCATGTCCAGAATATATAACTGCATACCAGCACCTCGCGTCAAATCCCTTTATTTAGTTGGAGAAAATAAGACAAATGCTTTTTATTTAAAAAAGTGAACAACAGGAAAGTTTCAAATTCTATTTTGTCATTATGTTCTGTTTTGGAAGGTACAGTATAAATGTCATATTTTTGTCCTTATTTTTTTTGTCTCTGTGTACGCTAAGGGTTCTTATAAGATATTCCAAGCAGAATTTATAGGCTAATGGTGCAAGAAAACAAGTCGTTTGCTCACTATTGTAGATTGACCATTCAAACCACATTTACCCCAAGAGCCTGTCTATAGACCAGCATTTGAGCATCTAATTTCGAATGTGATTAAAAAAGAGTAGATTAGGAACAGTTTGAGAGAGGCCTACTTGAAAATTACTCCCGTAAATCTAAATGGCGGTACTTCGCAAAGATCTCCGAAGCTCAATTACACCGATTCCTTTCAGAAAGCGTTTTCAAAGTAAAGCAGCCATTTCAAATCAAGAATGGCACATACCTGCTGATAGATGGCAAAACCATGAAAATAGGTCGCTCATTGAAGAACGTTTTAATGGGAATTCAGACAGCTTCTATACCGATGTTTGCGGGGCATAAGGAGAACGCTTTTTCTTTTAACGTCGCCTGCCTGCTTGATTGCTGCTTTCAGGTAATCAAACAATAGCTTCAGGCCACAAATGGATTCATAATTACACGCCTTATGTGACCATCAAACTCTTTCCCTTGCATAAGAACGAGGAGGGAGTATTTGTTGCAGTTAACTAGGCAAAATATCAACTAAACGTGGTCAATATTTTGTTTTTGCCATGCTAGTTCCTAGATAATGCTTTTATTTTTGTTGGCAGGTGTGGTTATGCACAAGACCAGCTAATTTCAGCACGGGTTGACTGGTGGTGACTGCTGGAATCCATGTTAGAAGCTGTGCAATCATCCGTGGCATATGTTGTGCTAGGAGAGAAAGGTGAAGAGGGTTATTATCAACCCCGGATCAGAGTTTCGCATCTATGGAAGAGCGATAGGATCTCATTTGCGTTGACTTTTATGCCCGATGGCTTGGTTGCAATATTCCTGTGGGAAAGGTCATGGAGATGGGAACATCTTGATGTTTGGTTTGTGAAATGCATGGAATATTTATTGGCTGTTTTGAGGGCAAGTTGTGTGGATGTCATGTGAATATTTTGGGCCGAGTTAGAATCAGCCTTTAGACACATATCTTGTTGATCTGAAGGAAAGATGTGTATTGATTTAGAAATTAGGTATTTTATTTTTTCGATACTAATGAACTCTCTTTTCACATATTTTATTGTTTTAAAGAAATATATATGGTCCCAAAGCATCACTCTATCTTTATAAAAAATCTAATCCTTTTCTATTTAGAAACTAAAAAGGCTTAACAGCCTCGTCAAGTTCACAAAAAACTTTCATTCTTGTTATGGACTGTAAAGTCAAAACAAAGTCTGTTTTATTCACAGCCTATTTATTTACAAAAGCACAGGTGCAATTTGACAGTTTTGAAAGCCTTAGGTGTCAGATCAAAAGAAAAGCGTTCCCCGTGTTTTCAGAGTTGCCCTGGTGCTTGTTTGACAACCTAAAACCATCGAAGCGTAGCACGCATCATCGCCGAAGTTCTTCTGTGACCCTTTTCGACCTTGAAAGCTTTAACGACTTTTGTTTATCATTCAGTGACATTCCTGATTAAGGCTTGCACGAATGACCATGTCACGTACATCATTATTGTCAATACTATTTTAGACATAACAGCCTTTTAATAACCAAGTAAAAGAGGCGAAACTGATGCAAAGCTCATGCTAATGTGCAAATTATAGATTTTGAAAGAAGCACATGTTGGAATACAGAGCACGCTGCTATTGTTACTTGTACAGTAATGGGAGGTGTCCATTTGTGTGACCCCTGATGTTCATAATGTGTTTGGAGGCAGAAAGATAATGGCAGAAAGATCAATAGAGAACAGCCAGAACTAAAGACCGTCATATTGTGGGGGCAGATATAAATACGTAGTCAAGGTCTCCACATGCCATGATAATCAAGATACCCTTCCAGTAACAGGGTTGATCCAGTTTTCCATTTAAATGTTGATTTGGGTGGCTGCCTTCAGTCATAAATAACCCCTGTGTGTCGTTGTCATATTGATCAGGGCATTGAAAAGAGCATCTCATTTTGCATGTCACGAGTTTGTATAAAGTGGAGAAGCACCATTACAGTGTTGTTTAGTCTAAGACTAGGTTTAAAACTGTAGTCTAGGGCTAAGGTTTAATCATGTAGTTGTATATGACTTTTCTTCAGTGGAACACAAATGGAGATATTTGAGAAATGTCTCTGGTTTTGTGTCTATATAATGGAAGTCAATGGGGGTCAGTGTTGTTTAATCACCAACGTTCTTTAAAATATCTTGTTTTGTGTTCTGCATAAGAAAGTCATGCAGGTTTGAAATGACATGAGGGTGAATGAATGATGAAAAATGGTAACTAAACTTTTGTAACTAAACTTTAAGAGTTTAGTTTGGGACTAAGCTTAAATCTATTAAAAAAAGAAAACGTTGTGAGCTCAGTGCCTCCAGATGTAGCCTGTATCACATTGTGGTTTGTTTTACAGTCTAGACATGAACAAAAAAGTTCATCAATACATTTAAAAGACGAATCTAGCTGTAGTTCCCCAGCTCTACGTGACACCAAATAACAGTAGGAAGCTGAGGTAAAATGATGGCCGCCGTTGCATCGAAACAGTGTGGTGCAAAAATATGTGCGTGCCGCTCCCCCTCCCGCTGCTTCTACAAATAAGTTACCCCGGTGCTTCGTCGGATCCCACACTGTGCACACTTCTGTTTGCATGTTTGACAGGTAATCGTTCTTTGGATTTGTATGAATTTTCTCCATTGTGGGGATCTCAAGGTCGCGTGGATGTTAAGGAGAAATGCAATGCAATTGGTTTGTACAGATTTGGAAAACTTTAAAGTGACTCAAATTATGAGATAACAAGCATCAAAGTTTGATTTCACCGTTTTTTTCACAGGTTTGAAACCTGTAGTTGTGTGTGTTTTTTGAGCACATTGACTATTGGTGTAGCGTGATGCTCGTATCCGCCATCATCCAGCGTGGACACGTTCAGTACTGCCCTTAGACCACCACGTTGAAATATTGATCACTCTCTCCTTTCAGCACGATATAGCCCTTTACTACTTTGGCTCTTTGTGAGATGTCATTCTATTTCATTCTAGCAAAATTGTAAATGGACAATTTTTGTGGCTCTTTGCGAGGCAATTTTTGGCCAGCGTGGATGATGAAAGTTAATGAAACACAAGCACATCCCACTGAGTCTCCTAATTCAATAG
Organism: Beaufortia kweichowensis; assembly: GCA_019155185.1. Classification (NCBI taxonomy): domain Eukaryota; kingdom Metazoa; phylum Chordata; class Actinopteri; order Cypriniformes; family Gastromyzontidae; genus Beaufortia; species Beaufortia kweichowensis. The sequence goes on from CM032816.1 coordinate 9,161,040, forward strand.
AAAATTATTGATTGAGACAAACGTAATGATATAATAGTGACAGTGACATTCCAATCTAGAATATTCTCAGCATCTGACGGCAGATAATACGAGGGAGAGGGCTTTGGGTTTCAATCACGGACATGTTGGAGGTAATTTCGCCTGCTGCTGTTTTAGATTTCCTTCGTTTTTATTCTCTCTTTCGCTCTCTCTCTCTTTCACTTGCTCTCATTTTTTTCTCCTCCTGCTTGCCGCTGATCTTTTATTCATTGCATGGCTAATGAAGCGCCTGATAGACTGTAGAACAGTGCGGATGATCCCGAGCAGTTCATTTCTTGGTTAGCTGGCAGTCGGCGGATGAGAGGCGTCCACAGGTCGGCAGTAGCAGTGTTTTTAACGATGTGCTGTGATATTTTCTAGCTATTCCGAATCCTTCTAGAAAGGCCTTTCCTTAAAAAACCTGGGTACATTTTTGCGTTGAGTTATGAAGTATCAGACATGCATCTTACGAAGATTTAGGTAGAAGTTTTGTGTTTGACAACCACATTTGGTGATGTGTGCCACCCCGGTTTGGATGGTTAGCATAGACTTCACCATTTAACTTTTAAACCAGCAAATTTAGCAATGTATTTGGTTAAAATACAATTTCATTTCAGTACAGTTTCTTTATGGTATACTATAGTTAATGTTTAAGTGATATGGACTTAAAATTTTGCATCATCAACATAAATTTCCTTCAGCTCCAGAGGGATAAGTCACATGACTTTTACAAATCAGGTGATTGGTTAAAAAAGGCCCAGAGATGGCAGGTTTGGAGTCGTGGTTCAATGACAGCTGGGCAATTTCATGCAAATGTCAGCCTAACCATAAAAATGTTTTTATCAAAGGTTTTCATCATACTGATATTTCAGATTTTAAATCTCTAAACTTTATTCTATCCTTGTAGATCATATAGCAGGTAAACCCATGCTATAAAAACCAGATTTGAACTGACATTCTAAAGCCAAGAAGTACTTAGAGGAGGTTGTGAGCACAAGGCCAAAGGTTTTGGCTCGCCACAGGTCCAGGTACTGTGTGATGCTCATTGTTATTCACAGTCTGTCACAGCAGTAGGAAAACAAGAGTGGGCGTCACAAATAGGATTGAGGCACCTGCGCTAGGCGAGTAGGGGTTTAGCCGCATATCGCTCACGTCTTTTGGTCTGTTTTGGATTCTGGGGGAGCTTTTCTGTGACGAGAGGCTAAGTGGGATTGTGTCTCCTATCTCTGGCATTTCTCTGTGTAATAAAATGTTTCTTCCAACTGCAGAGTCTCTATAAGGTCATTGTGCTTATGCCTTGAAAACTTGTTTGGAATCCAAGTGCCGGGACACAAATATAAATGGACTGCCTTTTAATGCCAAGCTTGTGACTGTCTGTCAAGTACACCGAGCACCGGATGGTAAATCTTTGATTTAGTAGTACTGAGAGATCTTTAGATGTAAATGAGTCCTTCGTATTATCATAAAATTGATAAAAGCTTTTTACTTTAAAATTAAGACTTTATTTATGTACATTAATTGAATAAAACCTGACATTAGATTTGTTCTAGGTGGTTGCCAGGGTGTTGCTATATAGCTGGTATGGTCTTTTAAGTGGTTGTGAGAACGTTGCTATGATGTTGCTAGGTGTTTGCTTACTGACCCAGGTCTCTTTGATATTCTGGGGCTAGTTGACTGCTTTTAAGACTGTGTCTAATCTGAGCAACTAGCTAGGGATAATCAGTATTACTTTTCAGATTCAAATAAGGCGAGTCTATCTCCTTATGTAATTGATTAAAAAAATGTATGACCAGTATAAATAAATAAATGCATCTGGCCACTGGTCTGCACAGATTTCTGCTTTACTATAAAGATGTTTTATCATGCGATAAAAAAACATATTATACATAATATAGAAAAAGCTGTAGATTTGTAATTAAGGCCATTATCATGTGTTCATGATTTAAATCACCCACTTTTCCTTCCATGTATGCAACAGAGGCCTGGGCTGTTTTCCTGCTGTTGAAAAGATGTTGCCAAGCTGTTTTCTTTGATAATGAAAAGTTTTCAAGCTGTCTAACAGGTGCTCTGACCTGGCGATCTCATTTATGAGAATGGGTTTGGGCGAGCGGTGGAGAGTGGCCAACATCCAAGATCTACAGGCCTAATTACCCAGCTGCTGCTGAAGACTTTTAATTTCCTAAAACTGGAAGGTAGAGAAGCATTTCGGCACCTGGCAAATCTGTCTTTTCCATCTGTGAGTTGGGCCTTTTATATGGCTTTAAAAAAAATGGTCGACCAAACATTTGGAGGATAAGTTGCTTCAAAGTTATAAGTGGACTGACTGATCTCCAAAGATGAAGGAGATAAATTAAATCATTCTGGTTTAGAGCCCATAACAAAGAAAAATCACAGATGAGACACTTTAATATCTAAATTATTTCTCTTAGACATCAATGAGATTAAATGGAAATCTGTCTCAGATATTTCTCTTAAGAAAAAGACTAAGAAATGTCTTACAAAGATGTTAATGATGTCAATATTATTAAAGTTTCTGTGTAACTCAAACACTTCTCATCCAATTTCCTAAATCCAGATTATTTCACCTGTATAATCTACATTAATTTTACAGCTCCAAACTCTTAATGTATTTTACACATTGTCCCATTTGTTTCTCCAGAGAAATATCTGATACCTGAGCGATGAAAGCGCCACCTCACAGCAATAAAAATCCCTCGTCCTTGAATCACTTTTACTCGCTGTTACTACAAGGCCCCAGCAAAGATAAGAAGAAACCTGATCCCAGATCAGCACTTTCAGTCTTGTAAATTCTGGCCCATACTGCAGTGTAGGAAAGCCTTCCAGAGGGTGTGGGCAGTATTCCTCCTCCATCGTGAGAGGAGTTTTAATGAGAGCAGAGCCGATGCATGTCCTGTGCATTCATAAATAGCTCTCCACCCACGTCAGGCTCCCTTTATCCACCAGCCCACGGCGCTGACACCAACATACAGCAAACACAGTAAAACAGTCACATCAAATGCAGAGGCCTCCACTGGCTGCTGTATATTATTATGCTGACATTCAATTATCCTATTAATGCTTAAATGTACACAGTAAGCATGTTTTTTAGGAGGTTGCTGCAAAACACAATGAATGTACATGACCCTATACGCATTTTAACATCAAACAAATGATACTAGAGGTTTTTTCCAAACTTTTGTGACGTTTCTGAGCTATTTTTGCTGTATTTTTAGTGGATGTTTTAGATCATATTAGTCCTTCTCATGTTCATACAGATACCCCAGCCAAGCAATCCAGCTAAGTTATACAGTCTTTATGAAAATAACCATAGTTTTACTACAAATCAAACAAAAAATAACATGAATACTATAGTAAAATCATGGTAACCACAAATTAACCTTTTGTTTTGCTATAGTACCTATAGTTTTTTTAAGGAAACCAGAACGTGTCCAGAATCTGTTGTTTTTGCAGGATGAAACATTAACAAAATGTTTTATGTTTGTTTTAGGTTTACAATTTTTGCTGCCTTAAATTTTTAAATCCAGCCCACTTTTAAAGTCATGTTTTTACATTATTGCAACTCATTTCAACATTTTTTTTTAATTGTTTAACTTGAGTTGAAATGACTTTAAATGAGTAGAAATACTGTTGAAATGACTTGTAAAGCCAAACATTTTTTTACAGTGTAATTCAACATTAGTTATGACTTAAAGTTAACATAAACGTTTGTGTTTGTAGAGATCATTGATTTTCCTGCTATTATCTCGCTTTGTATTCTTTCCTGCACATCAGAGACTGTCTGGCCTAGCTTTCATCAAGCTAAAGCACATTCAAATACAGAGAGAGAAAGAGAGGCTGCTTTACACATAATTCCTTTTTACTCTTTAGGTCTTTATATTGTTAGCATGGATCGCAGCGCGGCTCGTTTTAAAACCCCGGTGTATTTTTTCCTGTCGAAGCAAATAGCACTGGCAGGTCGTGCCTTTAAGTAAAACATGCAATTATACGACCGTAATTTGCCATAATTAAAGCAGGGAAATTGATATGAGCGAAGAACATCAACAATGAATATTTAGTTCACGTACATTCATCACTAATTCATGGGGATATCTTGTTTTAATTAATTCATAATTGCTTTGGAAACTTCGAGAGCTCAGCACTGTTACTTTTCTCCCCAAATAATTACAAGCATGTCACCCAATGGGATGCTTTAGATTGGTAATTTGAATTTGATTTAAGTGACTTTTTAAATATTTCAAAGCTGAAGAATAAAAGGTAATAGAACATTTAAAAAGGACTGAGCATTTAATACCCTGATAGGTCAGAGCTATTAGGAGTGGGTGTAAAATTTGATTTGGCAATATTGGCGGAGAGTTAAAAGAAGACTAATAACTATGGAAATAGGTTTGGTTTATCTTTCCTGGCCACCGGTGCGGATATGTATGAAACATTCAGTGAGGGGGTATATTACACCGTGCAACGTTTCTTGCGGGAATATACGACCGTGACACATTTGGGTTACTTTTGGTTTTGCTTGGAAATTACTTGCGAGTTGATCAGATCTCTGATCTGTCATATCTGTCAGAAGGAGAACATTTTAAAGGCACAGTCTATTAGTGTTTATATAAGTATAATTTTATATGATTTGTTATGAATACCCTCTGGAATGAACACAGCCTGAATCATGTCCTAAAGTTCAACCCCAATAAATGTCCAACTTTGAATGAGAAGATGATGGCAGAAGTTCACATCCCATATATCTCCATCATCGGTGAAGAGCACATGGGGTTTGATGGCCCTTATGAGCTTCTTTCATGCCGTGTCTCTCCTAGTTAAGGAGATGGAGAGAGAGAAAGCAGGTGTCTGGTTAGATGTTCTGCAGGAAGTCGTCTGGGTACAGAAGCTTATAGCTGTCTGTGGAATTGTCGATAATGGGGAATTTGATTCATTTATGTGAGTCAAGGTGTTGTGTAAATGATTGTTTTTACTGTTTTTTGTTTATTTCTAACAAAGAAATGACAGATTGCAGCTTTAAAAATAATTTTAATAATAACTTTTATTTTTAGATGACTATATTTCACAAAACTCTCGATTTACTAAGACATTTAAATGTCAGTGCATACCCATGAAAATGCACTCTTAGAACTACAATTTTCCACATTTTTGATATTAGATTTTTTTTACATTTTAAAAAATGTTTGTATTTTTATAAATAATACATTAACATTATTATTAACATTTTTTACAATTTTTAAAGTCTTTCATCAATATACAGTTTGTCATTACATTTGAATTCAACTATGAAATAATAAAGTGAATACTGTAAGAAAAAAACAGTTAAGTAAACTGACATAAGTAAAATATTGTTTTGTGACTAATTATTAAACTGCAAGTTGTCACACATTTGGATGTGTGTAGCAAGAACTTGTGTTTGCTTATAGAGCTTTTGTTGTTAAAGATGCTACACACTGTCCCATTAGGAATGATGTCCAGTGTAGGAGGTGTGTATGTGCATGTGTGTGTGCACCCTGCTAGGAATGAAGAGGAGTAAAAGCCCACCCCTCGTGTCCCTCCCTGGGTGCCTTTGTGCAAGATGGGGACAGACCTTGTGTTGCATTATTAATAAAAGTGAGTTATTTCTGGCTGGTGGTATTGACAGAGCAAGTTGTTGTGCTTTAGTGTACCTGGTCACATTCAGAGAGAAGGATTAAGCCCAGGTTGGTAAAATTACAGTATGATCCAATGAGATATACTCTGTTTAGGGTGTTGAGAACAAAACTGAGCTTTTGAAAGATCATTAAATGCAAGAAATTGCATTGCATTGTATGTAAATGGACTATAGGGAATGCAAAAGCTTGGTGATAAGGTCGTAAGTGATGTCATCTGTTGAATAACTCTGTGGAGAATTTGTCCTAAATTTCCTGGCACTTTTGAATTATGATAGCACATCTTTCTCTTCTAGATTTTTTTAGGAGAAAATAGCCTTCTATATATCAAGAATTGTGTCTCAATTGTGTCCATTTTTGTTTCCTAAAGAATTTTAGGCCCATACTTGACAGACTTTCAGCTGAGAACTCCACTGTCTCCTGAGGCACGAAAGAGCAACCTCCAAACCCTTCGTCTGTGCACATACACAGGTGGTTTTGCCAGACGACTCAAACTCAATTAGATATGCCACTTGGCTACAACCCACTCCAGTTCCACTTTGCATGAGGCAATCACTACAGAACAGCACAAATCCAGTACACAGTTTCATCTCTAACGCAAACACCGAGCGAACGCGTTAGCTCTCTTTCACACAGTCAGACGGCTTTTGTCAACAAACCCTCAAACGGATCATTTGTCCCCTAATCCCAAATTCCCACTCCACGTTTTGTTTTCTGTGGCCTTTCATCACGGTGCCTCAAAGACTGTGAAGGCTGTTAGCATTTCTCCATGTCTACCGACTCTCGAGAGAATGTCGTCAGTACGGCTTAATCTAGTTTGAAGAGCTGGAACCCCCATTATTTGACAAACCCCCCTCATGAAGAACCCCACCCAGATTAGACAATGAGATTATAGTTATTTCTAAGAGGACGTCATATTCTTTTAATGCACAAAGAGAGATGTGTAGTAGTCATTCCTGACCATCTCGTGAAAAAATCATGATAAGACTGGGTCATAACGTACTGTAATTTGTGACATAAAAACTGTAGTAAAGGATAGAAAATATTGTAAGGTGACTATTAACTAAGACTATTCAGTTTGTGAATATTGAGTCATGTCTAGCCAGTAGTTATTTAAAGATAACTAGATATTTTCATCTTTTACGTATTTGTTTCTCATCTGTCTGCATTGGACATTAGTGCAATTATATTTATATCATGTTCTAAGTTTGAATTTTGGCCAAAAACAAAGAATTGATTGAGCATTGACCTAACGTTACCGTACAGTTTGCAAGCCACTGACTTTCTTTAAATAGTGGCCAATCTTTCCCCCCCAAAAATTTATGTGAACAGTTTAATTAAAAACATTGATTTTTGGCCTAGAGAATATCAATAGAGTATCATGAGGTAAAATTTTGCAGTAATTTGAAATATTGACTCCCTTTCAAATATTCAGATTTAGATTTTTTATTTTTTTATGTGGACCTGTCCTTACCGTAATCTTTCCAATCCAGACTGTTTAGACGTGCTTCACATAATCCAAAAAAAAGACAACACCAGGCTCTCGTCTCTATTCAGGAGAATTACAGTATGTGTATCTCATAGAACCGCATGTTGTTGATAAAAGATGGAAATGAGAAACATGTGGTGGGTGACAACGCTCGGGATACGTTATTGCTGCTGCCCTAATCTGAAATAACACCCAGTAATGTTTGGAATTTATGTGCCACCTTAAGATCCACATAATAGACGATTTAGTGCATACGCCATAAAGCAATAACAAGGCAGATTGACTTTATGAAATGCAATTTTTCATTCAGCTTTCTGGGGCTGCGAGCAGAAAAGAGCGTCTGTCGTGTTCGGTTTCCCTACAGTGGCCACTAAGAAGTGTGCATGCAGACTGATTGCATTATAGGGTTTGACTTGTGTGTGTATTTTTGTGTGTAATCGGTGTGTTTTGAGCAGAATGGATAAACCTGTATGACTTTTCTTTTGCAGAACACAAAAGAAGATATTTTGAAAAATGTTGGTAACCAAACAACACTGACCTCGATTGACTTCCGTTGTATGGACACCAAACCACCGAGACATTTCTCAAAATATCTTCTTTAGTTGATTGTCTAGTCTGTTCCCTGTTCAAAGGGTATGGTGAAATATTGAGGAGTTTGTAGGGTCAAAGGTGGCTCTCTATCAAAGCAACGCTTACGCAGTGCTGACAAAGTTCTCTTCTTAGTCTGTAGCCACCATCAATCATTTATAGGTGCCCGGGTTCTGTCGACGAGCTTTCAATCACGGTATCGAGTGTCTCAATCACGAGCTCTCCGCAGCGGAGCCGAGCCCATTTCAACAACTGTATGTGTAAGTGTGCCTGCGTTTATGATGGGGTCCAGATGGGGTTCTTTGCGGTGCTCGCCGTGGTCGTGTCTGCTCTTATGACTCATCTCTTTCCACCCACCACTCCAAAAACACACTCGCACATTAATCCGCCGTCACGCTAAGAATCTGTCTTCCCCCTCACAGCTCCGGTTCTGGATGCAGGGTAAGGAAAGCACTGATAATATTGGAGAAAAACCGCAATAGTCCTTCAAATAAGAAAATTCTTTCTTTATGTTCTGACTGTCATGTCATTTCAGACCGTATGATTTCCTTTGTTGCAGGGAACACAAAAGGTGAAGAGTATCTCATTTTCTGTATAAGAGACGTGAATGGGGACTTGGAGCTGTCAAGCTTAAAATGACAAGAAAGCGCAACAACAGCTTATAAAAGTGGTCCATTTATTTTAGATATTATATTCTAAAGCTTTAAAGGGATAGTTGACCTAAAAATGGCAATTCTGTCATCATTTACTAACCTTCATGTTGTTTAAAACCTGTATATGATTCTTTCTTCTGTGAAATGCAAAAGCAGATATTTTAAGAAATGTCCATGAAAGTCAATGTTGTTTGGCTACCAACGTTCTTTAAAATATCTTCTTTTGTGTTCTGCAGAAGGAAGAAAGTCTTTCTTGAAAGGGTAAATATTGACATTTTTGGGTGTGCTATCCCTTTAAGACAGAAAAATGAAATCTTTTTCATGTTAAATGTCTGTTTATAATTTTTCTTGTGACGCAGACGGCACAGTCCTCCTCCGTCTGACCTCAGAGGTGAGAAATCCATTCTGTGCTTCTGACAACCATCACATTCCATAAACGAAAATGGCATAATTTGCCATAAACCTCCTGCTGGACCCTGTCTGAATTTGGATTGCATGACATCGATTGGCCACCTCGCAGCAGAGGCGTCCATCCAGTCATTGTGTATGTGTGCGGTTTGCAAACGGCGGCCAGTCAGAGATTCGTTTCTCCTCATGATGCTTATTAAACAAGATTGACTTAACAAGCTTGTCTTATGCTTTTAATGCAGATCTGATATGAGATATTGCTGCCAGAGACGAGGTGGAGTTGACATGCGTGACGTGCATCATTGATCTATTGCAAAAAATGTTGATTTCAAGAATATTAAAATATTTAATCACCTGTATTGTAGTTTTGCATAGTCAGACCTTTAGACTCACGGCAGACGGCGAAACACCCTAGAAAGGTGGCCGTAGTAAATGCAGTTGCTAGAACGTTTAAGCTTTTTAGAATTTTTAAATGGCTTTACAACGCCATAAGTACGTAATGAGGATTAAACAATGTCTTACGCTCCGGCTAATAAGAATGCTTTTACACTTTTCCTTTGATTTCTCTGGCCTGAACTATAATTGGGTTTAGTGTTCATTTAAAATGAGCTACAGTAAAACAGGGCTGTTCGGCCAGGAGAACGCTAATGCCAGCTCTCATTTCCAATCTGCAAAAATTACACTGACACTGGACATCGCATACATTAGCTTTACCAGAGGCAAGTCGCCGTTTGAAGTGGGACTTCAAATAAATCACGGGCCGCCAGGCAGAGACTCAGTGAACGAGCGAGACTATAGTGTCTGACACATAAAAGTGACTAAAGAGAAGCTTTGTTAGCATTGACAAACCTATCTCTGAAATCGAAGAGAAAGTAAAAAATAATGTTAGTGGAGAAGTTTAGCCTAGTGACACAGCGATGAAGCATTCGGCCGCCTACATGCTACGGTTTACTATAGTTGTGTCAGAAAACTAATTAAAGGATTTCTATCAGAAACAAGAGTAAAACTGGATTGTTTATATTTAGTCTTGTCTAGCTGGTGTTCTAGTATTCTAGAATTGAATTTAAGCTGCATATGAGGAGCATGAAGTCCGGTTTTCTGTGGCTGCTGTTACGAGTTGTGTGGTGATTTTAAGTGCATTAGAGGGATTTAAGGGACCTTCGGTTTTTACTATTGTGCACAGATGAATCAGATTTTTGGCCTTTCGTATTGATGCGAAGCAAACTGATGACATTTACGATACTGCTGTATATTGCGGTTTTATATCATAATCCTGTATCAGGCCAGTAGCTTTGAGAAGATGCAGTCTGAAACATAAAAGCATCTTATCAAACGCTTTGCTTTAGAAGCTTTGACTTTGCAAGATAACATGCGTATGAGATACAAATCTTAGAAAAGATCCATGAATGAAATATGCAGTGGCCCGCTCATAAAGTCCGATCATAATGCTGTAAATTCAATAATATTTAAAGGGTACGGCAAATAAGTTCCGCAAGCATGGCTGACAAAAGTTTCTCTTTCGATCGCTATTAATCAGGCTTCGCAGATGTGAGGTGCTTGAAAGCCATTATTTTTCCCTAAGCAGTGGCAGCCCTTTATTTTCTTTCTGCTGGGCTCATATGGCCGAGCGCCAGAAGGATATGATCCCCTATTTTCTTCTGACAGACTGCCTATAGCAGCACAACACGCTCTGAACCATTTCAGCGTTAACCAAAACGCTGATGACAACACGGGGTCATTTTAATCCAGTTTGCTGTCTGCGTTTTACTCCATTCGGCCCAGACCTGCAGCCTGTCCCCTAAACTGTAGACGACCCACCCGACGGGTAACTGCAGCTACCTGAGAATCAAGCAGCAGAAGAGAAATTTTCTTGTAAAGACGCAATGTCTCGCAGGCTGTGGCACAATATTTTTGTGTGTACCTTGTGTCAATTTTTGTTTTGTTTATTTTTATTGAATTAGGAATGAATATGAATAAAAGTAATGAATAAATAGTTCATAGTAATATTTTATAATGTGATATTTAACTGATTTATCAAGTTGCGTGAAGTTATAAATCTATATATTTAAAAAAAAATGTAATATTTATATATTTAAGGTATATATTTAAGTTAGCTTTCAATATCATCACAATGCATCTTTTTCATCCCGTCTTTGAAAAGATCAGAAAACCATTTCTCAACAAACACTGGTCATTTATTTTTGTTATTTTGGAAGAGTTAAAACTGTTAAAAGCTTCTAAACATTAGAGATGATATCTACGTCACTTTATTTTCACCCGTTTTTAAAATAATATAAATCAACAAACAAGTGCTTTGCACAATTTGGCATTAACCTGCACATTTCATTGCATTGAGCCTTATTGTAAAAATAAGATCTTGATGCTCACATCCATAAATCTGCATATTGTTTGGCCTGCTGCTTTCCTGTCTGGGTGAACAGAAACAAACCAAACAGATTTCTTCATAATGAGGCATATTCATTTCATCATCTGTTTCATAAAGCACTGTGCGAAAAAACATGTTAATAAAACAGTTCATAAGAACGAAGCAAGAAAAACTGCTTGCCCTCGAGTCAATTGAGTTGAAATACTATGGCAAAAACAAGATTCAGAAAATTGAGATGTTAGGTTAATGCCATTTAGAGATGCAGAACATCACAGTACATGAAAAGCCTAAAATGTTTTTTTTTGCATTAAAACAAATTTGCTTCATTCAACAATGGCTGTTTTTCCATGGATGAAGTTTGTGTATTCTGCTTTTCTGTGAGATCTAATAGAATACTAATATTCAAACAAAAGAAGAGTTTCCATGACAACCATCTTTTAGTATTCTCTGTACACAGCATTTAATGGGACTGTATGAATGAGGAAAAGTTTCCTTTTTATGGATGTGTCTGCACTCACAGGTAAAGCTTATTCTTTCAATGTAGATGATTTCAGTGTGTTTTGGTGGAAGGTTTCCTGTCAGTGGAGTGCTAGTGAATCATGATGTGTTTGTTTACAACGCTAGTGTACTTAAATTAGTGCGCTAGTTTAGCCTTATGTGCATTTGACCGCCTACAAGTTTAATATAGCTGTCAATTAGTTGATCTCAGTGGGGATGATGTGTCATGAGAGTAGAAGAGAAGAGGCACGTAGGCATCTGTTGACCATTGAGCATGTCAAAGAGATGTGTCTAGTTTAAAAAATCTAATTTGTTGTGATCTTTGACTCTAATATGATATCTTGATAGACATAATGAACTGCTGTTGTGTAGAAAAGATTTTTTGGATTTTCCAAGTGTGTTTAAAAGGACATATACAAGATTACAAGCTTAAAACCATATTGAAGGTATTTTTTGGGCTAAAATGTGTGCCTCTATTTTGTGTTTAATAATTTGACCCTGAAGATTGTCCAAGAGGACCAGATTTTTTTTGTGCACAGTCACTTTTTTGGTGCACTATTGTATTGTATTTTGTTGACACTTTACTTGAAAATCAGACAAATATTTTTGTAAATTCATGTTATGTGCAAATTCCTTTATTCTTGGCCTAATTTGAATCAAAATAAATTAAAAAGCGCTACAATTTGTTGTTTTGTACAATTATGTTTATGTTTAAATTACACTCTTTAAAATAAAGGTTGCTCTAATGTTATCTGTTGGTTTCTCAAATAATTTGTAACAATTACAGACTCTTTTTGTTGCAAAAAAGCTTTTTGAAGGGGAGAAAGGTTCTCCAGATTATAAAAGGTAAGAAATAGTTTTCTTTGAGTGGAAGATTGTTTGGTGAACCCTTTTAAGCATCTTTTTTCAGGGTATAGTGCTTATGCTATGCTATGTTAATTGTGTTTCATGCATAAGCATGTTTGGAAATGTCATGCTATGAAGATCATTGTATTTAATCTTAAATCAGTATAAATGTTTGGTGCAACACACTCGATGGAATATAAGATGAAGTTGCATTATTGCCTTCATATACATGCTTGTTTTACAACCCCGGGTTGGATTAGTGTGAATTGCAGACTCAGCGGAACACCATAGTACCTCACGCTGCTGATTGCTTGTTGATCCAAGAAGCCGAGCTGGGATAAAAGCAATATGCTAATGTACCCGGTGTAAAAACTGTGAGTATACATAAGCTCAGTTTCCTGTGATATTTACCATACCTGACATCTGCGTTTACTCCCAATCACAAGATTTGGACTACATGCAGAACTTAACGAGGATACGATTGCTTTTGCTTTGGATACCGGGGAGAGACGAGCCTCTGTCGTGGGTTTTTATCTTTCTTCCTGTAGGCTAATTCTGTAGGCGGTAGCAAAACTGGTCTTAAAGCTGTGGGTTCCAGAGTAGAACGGAACGAGTGGGTAAGAGGAGGCAGATCCACCACTGTGATGAGAGAGAGAGAGAGAGAGAGAGAGAGAGAGAGAGAGAGAGAGAGAGAGACCAAACGACCTCCCTTTGCTCTTCTGCACCTTCCTTCCATCTGTGACTTTAGCTTAGACTTACGGAGCACCGCAGGGGTCCCATGGAAAAAAGTATCCTGTGTTTCTTCTAAAGGTTCATTTAGGGCTTGGAGAGGTGGTGTGAGCTGCTGTGTTGGCTTTTAGGACCTAACTTCTGCTCCCAGCTGCATTCTTGGTCAAGGGTTGGATTTCTGGAATTTAAAGCCCAGATTATTTTAGGGATAGTTCACTCAAAGATAAAAATTCTATATTATTTATTCAAAACCTGTATGTGACTCTTTCTTCTGTGGAACACAAAAGAAGATATTTTGAGAAATGTCTCAGTAATTTTGGCCATACAATGGATGTCAATGTTCCTCAAAATATCTTCTTTTGTGTTCTGCAGAAGAAAGAAAGTCATGCAGATTTGAAATGACATGACAGTGGGTAAACGATGAAATAATTTTTATTTAAAGGTGAACTATGTAAGGAAACTTTTCAACACATTGGACAATTGTTTGTCATTCATCTTAACAGTTGAAAATGCACTCGAGTTTATTTGACAGCATGCGTTTGTTTACACTCTCAAGCCGTTTTTTTAACGTTTCTCTTTGATTTTCAGAAAATAAGATTTCCTTTTCATTCATGGTGGGAAGAGGTTGGGTCACTGATGTGTAAAATAAATGATACGAACACCCACCGCTTTGATTGCACATCTGTCATGTTGATGACAGAAGCGAAAGCAACAAACAAAAATAAAAGGAGAAATATTGTTTTGCAAGGTTGTCAGATCTGAATACGCCAGTGTGTCGCTACATGAAGTTAATTATTGGAATGGTTCAGTAACTCACCATGACTCTGTATTCATTCCTCACCTAGAGTTGAATTGAAGGGAAGATTTAGAGCTGGCAGTCCTCCAACGATCTCTCAAGTCCCTACATCAAACATGTGTATGCAGATCTCCAAATGCTGGAATATTTATAAAACATAGAACAATTTCTCCCGTTGAGAAGCGATTTTACAGATAGAATGAATGGTTTTGAGTTTTGGGATGTGATGTTGTCCTTGCTTAGTCATTCATAGAGCAATCTGTACCGGTGCCAGAAAAAGCACCAACTAGCTTTCAAACCGAGGTCAAAAAGATCTATAAAAATCCTTTGATGGAAAACCAGGAAATGTTTTTATCAGCATTTTATTATATAGAGGATAAGAGGTCAGGTTTAATACCGCTTTTGCTATATAGGGTGATGGTTCAGATGGTTTTGACACAACCGTCTCCAAGCTTTCTGATTGGCTAACAGGCACAGGCTCCGGTCATATTTTTTGTAGTCTTTAGAGACAAGTGTGATATCTCAAGACACATGTATCAATGATATCTGTGAGCAAGTTAGTCCAAAAATAAGTGTACTGTAGCTTTAAGAGCTGTAAGTGGTAATATTATTAGGTAAAGCTTTTACTTTGAGATATAGAAAAGTGTCGCTTTTATTGCTCGTAATGAATATGAGCCAAGATTCTTAAATTGTCTTTTTTTACAATAGCTATTTCTTTACATGACAGCAATTTAAACCACAGTTTATGAATGAATTTTTAGCTGTAACAGTTTCACATTTTATGTGAGCACATTTTTCAGAGATGTCATAAAGTGACTATAAAGTGTCAAACAAACAAGAAAACATGCTTAAAATCTATTCGCAATTATTCTGCGGCTGTCTGAGGAAGCTTTTACTGTAGTTCTAGTGAATGTTTATTGGTAAAAACTGTTACACATTTTATCCTCGCAGGGATGACGAGATTCCTTTAATGCACACTCACCAGAAAAACGCATGAACGCGTTGAAGTGGCGAATGAAAAGGGACAAATTGGTGTGTAATTTAAGAGTACAGGGCCACAGTATATCTACAACAGGTACCTGTTCTCCAGACTCTCTGGATCGACCTCTCTGACTCATTACTGGTCATTTAGAAACTGCACAGCGCAATCGATGGAGCCATCAATTAGTCGATCTGTCAATTAGTTACAGGGAAGAAAAACCTCAGTGCACACTTTTAGATTTGTCTAGTCGATCACTGCCTGCCACCTGCCAAACTTCGATTCTTTTCAGTCTTCAACTACTCATTTAAGCTCAGTCGGCAATATCTGTTGTGTGTTTAAAGAAATTCTGACCGGCACTATGATGAATGTCTCATCCTGTCAGCTGATAACCTAGTATTAGTATTTTACAAAAAGCCTGGTGCTTTTAGCATATATACATTATATTTGTATTGTGCAGTAACTGTACAAAAAAGTTTCAGACTGAAAAAGCGCTGGTCGTATAGTAAATGTCACCTAATATTAGACATCACCAATACCGCTGTCAGCTTCCTGCTTTGTAACCAATCAGGAGGCGTCTTTTGGCAGGAAGTGTTCTGAATCCACCAATACACACCAACATGCACATACAGATCAGAGTCCACCGAGAGAAAAGAGCAGACATGTTCAGATCAGATATGGACATGGTCAAATTGCTACGGCTGATGTAAATATATGCAAGCCAAGCTCGGAAAACCTGATGCCAGCAGCAGATGGAGGGTGGCTTGTAATTTCCTGGGCACAGCTATTGGAAATGCATGTCGTGCAGCTGCTTGCTATGCGGTGTGTCAAGAAAAACAACGTCTTGGTGTGTGCGTTCGAGAGGGAGAATGAGTGATCCGGAGACAGATAGAGAGAGAAGCGCCCGAGCCGGTGAATGATTGAACTGACAGAACCGAGTGCATGACACGATGGCAAATCCCAGAAGTTTTAAATCATTCTGCGTTAAGTGCCAGAGATAAATAAGCGATTAAGACTCCTCCGGTTGTGACTCCTTTAGGAACGTGGCAAAATGACCTCCCCAAAGCTTGACTGGGCTGTCAGCGGGCGGAAGTTTCCAAACTACACATGCGTGAATTTGCATCAGTCAGAAAATCTCTAGGGGATGTGGCAGTCCTCTTCTCAATTAAATGCTTTCTCATTAGAGTAGGTGTAATTGCATCGTGGGTAATTTAAACTAGTTGTAAATTGCGAACATGATTTGGGAGCGCTGCTTAAAGCGGTAATGGTGAACTGTGATGCCCGGGGATAGAGTTTGTGTTTCTTGCTTGCGGGCAAAAGTTGGGAAGATGTTTATTTACTGTAGGCAGTTGTTAAAGCATTGCTTCTCTTTTATATAGTTTGTCCAAGACCCTGTTAAAAAAAAGACCCTGGTAAAGCTGCAATCTTTTTGCTCTACTTTTGCCTCTTTTCTATGTTTTAAAACAAAATTGCAGATTACTTTGCATACGTTTGTTTATGTGTGTTGAAGTCAAATGACATTTAAGCAAAATGGGTGCCGACAGGTCTCATTATAAATCATTGTAAGCAGTTGTTTTACAAAAAAAATGTCTGTCACTTTGACAGACTTGAATGTGCATTTATCATCATGCAAAACGTTGTAATGCTTAAAAATGTTATTGTACTCTCGCAATAGTGACATGCAAAAGAACAGATACCATATTTTTAAATCTGTCAGTATGATGTAAATGATCAGTCAGTGCTCTAGATTTCAGGAAATGACAGAAATCATTTGGATGATGAAACCTTAGATGCAGTATGACACCAATTCTCTTTTATTACATTCAAAACGCATTAAAATTCCAGATATACTTGCAATCCAGCTAAAGAATAGATAATATCCGAGCCTGAAACACCTTGTCTGTGGGTCACGCTGTCAACTTTTGTATTATCTCCAGGCTTTCCTCGATGGCAGATTGGCCTGCTGAAGACAGACGTCTGGCTGTGGCAGTTTCAGTCTGTTGTTCATCTAGAATGTTCAGTCATTGATGCTAAAAAAATACTTACCTTCAAACGTCAAGGGGTCCAAAACTACACCCCACACAATGGCAATGATTTGAAAAGATTTATCAGGAGTCTTTTCTTCCAGAACCATTTGTAAATGTATGGTATGCATGCTTTCAGTGTCATCTTTTCAAAAATCGTCTCTTATCAATATTAATTAAACAGTGAATGGAAAAACATCTTTTTTGTGCTCTTGAAATCTTCATGGCTCACCTGCGCAGTTTTGTATGGCATATGACTTTGATGGCGATGATGACTTGATGATTTGAATGACAGAAGCTGAATAGGTAACCATTTAAATGACTATCATGAGAAAACCGCAGCTGAGTTCTCCATAAAAGAACACAATGCACAAAACACTCATCGGCAAGCCCTCGTTCTCTCATGAGCGTCTGTGTTTATCAGTGTTTACCAGAGGAAGCCCACAGTGTTTGAGGTGGCGAAATGGGGGAAACTTTTCGAAACACAGTTACGGCGTTGGCGAAACTTTTGAAAACATTTATTAATCAGACTCTGTGTTGTAATGGGTGCTAATTCATATACTCTGAACTGATGAAGCCAGCTGGCTCTCATCACAGCTGCCATCAAGAGGTCTGGTTATTTCAGTCATCCGTTGGCATGAATATCGAGATCATGAACATTTTCTGTTTTCTTGGATTTATCAAACGCTCTTTATCAGCTGACGCTTTGATGGAGTGGATTCGGTTGTGGCGATCACTTGATTCATACAAGTTTGAACATCTTGTACCCATTATATTCTGATATAACGCTTCTCTCTGTTCTCAGTCCAAGTGAAAAACAAGTGACAAATGTGACTACCAGCTGGTCATAGTTTACATAGTTTACTGGTTTTTGTTGGTTTATGCTGGTCAACAAGCCATTGGTCATCTTGGATCAGATAATAACCAAAAATAGTTGCAAACATCTGAAAGCTTAAAGTCAGCATGAAATGAAGGTTGCAATAGTGTTTTTCTCCATATTGTGACTTATATCTGGGTAAAACAGATTCTGGAATGAGGAAAAATGTAGGGCGGGACTTGATTTTGTCCTTTTGATTGGATTGTTAAAGAATTGGAAGTTTGGCCATTGGACAATCAATATAGTTCCACCCCTTTTTAAAAAAAGGTTATAAGGGGACATGATTAAAAAAAAAAAAAGACCTGCACAGATAAATCAATATTCCACAAAAAAATTCCAAGCCAATCCAATATGGATTTTCCAGAAGGAATCACTTAAATATTTTTTACCACTTTTCATTTTACTTCTTAGATGAACATCTTCTAATTCTATTATTTTTTTGGATTTCTTTTACAGACATATTGAGAACTGGTCAGGCTTGCAGACATTGACAGGAGTGGACATGGAGCTGTACACCGGGCTTCAAAAACTGTGAGTAATGTACAGAGCAATGAACACACTGATTATACATGATAACAAGCAGACCAACAAGCGATGTCACCACACTTCAAATCTCAAAAAGAAAATTCCCAGAGATATTTTTTTGATGGGACATCTGTGGAGTGGTAACACGCTAGCACGACGGATTTCATAGCAGCTACAAAATTCTTTCCTAGCCAGCTCCACGTAAAAAGTGTCTCTCCGAGGCCTGCTTTAAAATGATCAAATAATGCCACTGAAGTAGCCAGAAAATTTAATTATACCCCCTAACACCCTCCATCTGGTCACGAGATGGACGCTAACTCACTTTACCTCGTCTAGTCAGCTGTGACGATACTCGATTGTACTTTAAAGCATCTCCTTTCCACCTGGTTTGCCATAAGTAGGGCTTTCTCCCTCTCCACCCCCTTTCTTTTACAGCTCTGTCTGGTTAATGAAGACCTAGAGCAATGATTAATAAGGTTCTCATTAGTTGGTAACTCCCACCTGCACAAGGCTACTTCCTACTTGTACTTTGGCTTGAGGGGACGTGATCACAGTCTGCCAATTAACAGAGACTACTGAGCTGAGAAGAATCAGGGTTTTTTCCCACAGTGAAGGTGTGGTCATACGAGGCTTTAAGTGTGTGACATTCCCTTTGGTCTTGGCCGATAACACGACTCTATTGCGTTATAATGCATCTTAATAGAAACAAATGAGAAGTTCACTAAACACTTATGAAATTTTGAAAAATGTTATAAAATCTTTTTTATAATCATAAATTTAGCATTAGCTTGCATCCATATTGACAGCAATGGTGATTATTATCTTGATATCTGTCACTGCACATTTTGAGCAAATACATAAAAATGCACCGAATAACAGTTTTTTAAAATTTAGCTTGTTTTTAATTAATTTTCTATTTTAAAATAAAATAAATAAAAAATATTTTAAAATGAATCTTTCTATTTTATTTAATATTTTATTTTTATTTTAGGTATTTTTAAAAATAACATTAACATTATTTATTATTTTTTTATTTATTGTTGTGGAAATTTGTCAAGAACTAATTTTTGATTCTTTTCATCAATATATGGTTTGTCATGATTAGATTAGAATTCAACAATGAAATATCAAAGTGAATAGTGAAATAAGTGTTCCACCTGTGAAACGGTGATAAAAGATTAAAAAAATGAAAAGATGAATTTGATTACTGATAGTTTTATTTATTTAAAAAAATATTCCAATATCCACAATAATACCATATTTGTGAATTCTTATGTCTAATACATACAGTATCTTTACATGGGTTGAATTCAGATGACGTCACACTGATATTTCCTGCGAAATTGTTCCTACAGGTCTTTATTACAAGCTTACTGTTGCAAACCAGGGTAACCGGAGACATTTTTGAACATGGATTTTTTATTTACTTAATAAGTGTTTTTTACATTTTGGTTAAATATAGTTGATATTTGCTATTCATCATGTTAGTAGTAATTGATAAAATGATAGTAAAAAACTCTGTAAATCTATATTTATCCAGACACAGGTTGTAGCCGTTATAAATAGACAGTTCATGGAAAGACACTAATATATGTCCATAACTTGGGGTTGACAAAATTCAAGCAGGATAATCAAGAGATAATTTAGTCTTTTTGAGTATAATTTAAGTCTGAGTATTTTGATATAATCATTTTTGTCAGAATCTGTCTCATCTGGTTTAAGACCACCATTTATTATTCAGGTTAAAAGTAGATGATTATCAATGTTAATGCTGAGCTTTCTTCTCCAGCTTGATGTTAAAAGCAATACTTTGACGTGTTCGCTTAGTCACATGACGAGAGATGAGTGTACTCATGCAAATAAACATCTCAGAAATGCCAATAGAAAAAACATATTCAGTATACATAATTGATTCCAGCTGTCTGGATAAATAACTCTGGAAACAAAGATGCAGGCTCTCGATGAGATTTTGCCCTTAATGGCATTCCTTGAGGGGAGCAGATAGATTGAGAAAATAAGATGATGTTTTTCTCCTCTTACTTCCACATTTTCCCCTCTGACACCACCGCCAGCCGGCTAGACAATTAGCGGCCCCGTTAGCTCTTAGCTGCTGTCAGATCTATTTAAAATGATGTACGTGAACTGGTCCTTTAACCAGCTTACCTCCTCTTAGACCCATGATTTGCTTTAAATGAGATCTTTTCAGAATGTTTTTAGGCTAATCAGAGCAACCTAGCGATGCATTTGACATTAACATAACCTAATTGTGCTTTGCCACAGGTGGTTGATGGTTTTTGTAGTATATGTAGTAGCATTAAGGTTTCCATGGTTACCATCTCACATTTCTTCTATGCTGGGCACTTACACGCTTCTGATGTTGCTCCCACACAGACAAAAACACAATTTAGTCTTGAAGGGAGACTCAAATATATATAAAAATACCTAAAGTGTGTGTAATCAGAGTGCAGTGAATGGTGGGCAGTGTTTTAAGTGAGGTCCTTTCACATGTCTATTGAACTAAAGGAACTAAACTGTGTTTATTTTTTGTATAAATGTATAAATATTATTATTATATATTAATTTTACTACTTAAAAATGTAAATATGTATTTACTGTATCAAACTAATTCTATGTAATGTAATCTGTAAAAATATAACCTAATAAGAGTAAAATCAAAGATTGAAATCAATGTTTAAGTATATTTATAATGTCAATAGAATTATTAATTTCAATATTTAAAATGATTGATTTCAGTATTGTGAAGGACTTCAAAATCTATCACATAACCTGTCAGCAGTAAAAACATTTTTTTTGCTTAATGTTTTTGTTGTTGTTATGGCTATGACTACTTTGATGTTTTTAATCTCATAATAAAATTTTAAGAGAGTCTAAATTTTCTGTTTTCTGTTTTGAATCTGGATCGCCCAGGTTTATCTCAGTTAGAGCAAAAATAGAGAAAACATTAGTCATAACAGAACACAGTTGTTGGGTGTGAAAAAAATCTTGTTTTTGTAAAATACTAACACATGTGTATTTATCATTTGTGTTCCAGGAGCATCGTGAACTGCAACCTACGTGTGATTCAGCCACGAGCGTTTGCAAACAACCCCAACCTGCGTTACATGTGAGTTCTGCGATCTTCTGAGTAAACACCTCATTTTAACTTCATTGTTTGTTCCTTCAGACCCATCCGCCATCATACTGTTGAAGATAGATTGGGTTCTCCTGTTCATCCACAGCAGGCTGTAAATCTTCTTAAGTAGGCCGTGTTCAGCAAATGGGAACAATGCATTTTGTGTCTTTGGTTGCTGTGCCCTGTATCATGGTTGCTCTTGCATCCTGCTTATTCAAGAAATGCCCTGGCCTTCCATGCATAATTTACAGTTATGATAAAGTTCCCTGTGGTATGTTACTAAGCAGTCTTGGAGGTGGCGTGTTACGAGCAATGCAGGTCACATAATGCAGCGTGTTGTCAAATACAATAAAGGAATCATTCTTTCCAGTATTTAGAAAAGTGAATCTGTGAAGCTTTAGACCAAGTGTTTGTTAACATATCATCATTTTCTATAGTTGTTTGATAGTTTTATAACGCTTGACCGAAATGACTTCTTTCAATAATTGGCTTAACCGTCTATGGTTTAAAGTGGCGATGCACGCCTGTCAAAATTCTCTTTCCTTCCGACGGTCGGCGAAGACCCTCTGTTGCGTGTATTGAATAAACAAACGTGTTTGAATCGTTGAGGGGATTGAAATGAAGAAACAACAAAAGGAGAGAGGAAGAGAGATGATTTACTTAATGAATGCTCAATGGCATGAGTGTGACAGGTCTGTTATTTCCCAATTTCCTGCCGGTGAGCTGTGGAAAGGACATCGAGTCGCGTACCGTCACCTCCGCACAGCGCGGCCCAATTTGAGCTGTCCATCACGGCCTGCAAATGCACTTCTTATTTTCTAGCTGTCATAAACCGACGCATAGAAGAATTTATATGTGTTGGCGAATGCTCCGGGAATGTTTGTGCCATGTTTTTGTCAGTACGTATATATTCACTGTAAAGACTTAAAGAGTAGGTTGTGCTGGAACATCATGTCAACCTTTAGGAAAGACCTGGACAGAAGTGGTCGTTTACAACAACATGAGGGTCAGCGACACTTTTTTTATTATTTGGTGTGCTATTCCCTTATTCCCTTCACTCAAAATTAAGATTTAATCATTTATTCATCTTCATGTCATTCGAAACCTATAAAAAAGTATATTACTCTTAATCTGTTGAACACGAAAGAGGGCATTTTGAGAAATTTTGTTCTGGTTTTGTGTACATACAGTGAAAGCTTTTGTTTTCTTCAGAAGAAAGTAATTCAAACGGGTTTGGAATGACATAAGTGACCACATATGTCAACACTTTTTTTATTTTTAGGTGCGCTGTCCCTTTAAGTGTCCAAATACTCATTATAGGGACAAGTTCTGATTGGTCAGTGTGAGCAAAACAACACGTTTTGGTCTTTCTCAGCACCCTTGGGCATTCATGAACTGTGTGTATGTGGGATTTATAAGGGCAGGGTGTTCTGCCAATAGCTGCAGAATGTGACCCAGAGGGCTACAGTAATACCATAGGTTCTTTTTGGACTCTCGTGTGTGGTCTGTTGCCTTTACAGAGCACTGATTTTTATGAGCAAAAAAAACCTAAAGAGTTTTTTAGACGTGCCATTTGCGACACAAAGAAGCGGGTCAGGTCCCCAGAAACAAAACGACAGTGTTCTTATCCATTCCCATGTTTTATGCCCTAAACACTTGATGTGGATGATTTATACATCTGCGCTATATTCTCACAGGGAACTAAAGCTATGGCTCTATTCGGTCTAAGGATCCTAGTGCTAATAAATGCATTTTTGCTCTTTTGGATCAATACATACAGTGACAGAAGAGATTGACAGTTGTTTATAAAAAATCACTCTTCATCGATTAAATGGCGTTTTATATGGTTATTTTGTAGCAAACTTTAGCACCCTGTTGTTATTTAGATATCAAAATCGAGATTTTGATATATAGTTTCAGTCAGAACACTTGTCTTGGAGTCAGATGTTTGTAATATCATACCTGTTTCCATAGGCTATGTAAACTAAAAAAACTGACCATAGGATGACATCAGACTCTTTAGCCAATCAGAAGGCTCTGAGGAGATTTTATGTGTTTATTTTTGTGTGTACACAGGTAAGCTCATATGGAAAGCAGGAAGCTTAGAGAATTTAAAAAGTGCTTGAGGTTGTGAAATGATGTGCTGCTGCTTTTTTGCTTTATCTTTAATCTCTGATTTGGTCTCAGGGGTACAAAGATATCTTTGTTGGACAGGGTTTTAGGAAAAAAGGGGCGTGTCTGATTTACTGGCTCACTGGGGCAAAAGTAATTTCAATGAATTGCAAACATTTTTTTTCCACTAGAAACATGCAATATATTAAATCATGAACTTGTATTGTAAGGTAAACAGTGTTAATTTTGACCCAGATTTGACTTTCTAGCAGTCATTAGATATTCAAAAAGCTCTTCGACCCTTGCGGTAAGAGTCTCAAAAATGCTGTTGCTGCATGTTTGTTGCTTGTTTTTCGTGCCCTAGCTGCTGAAGGAAATTTGTTTGCAGGCCACTTTAGATAAAAGACAGAGAAATCAATACAAGAGGCTATTGCTTTCAACCAGCTTTGGTCTACCTGCTTTTTGAAGTGAGGCATTCGCTTTCATGTGTCTACTGGCCATGTGTGGTGAAATGAAAGGTTGCCGTGTGGGTTTCTGCAGAAGAGTCTTTTTTCATTGGCTGATATGAGAGAGGACACAATATGTCTTCAGGAACGGTTGTAAGTTGTAAAGGTTATTCCTGTGAGGAATGGCAGAGGAAGACCAGAGACTAACTCATTAAAACCCACCTACTCCTCACCGCGTTCCCTTGACCTGAAATGTCACTTTTGCAAAGTCTTGAAAGAAAGATTGTTTTTTTTACGATCCACTTGCAGGTAGCGTTAATTTTTAAACATTCATTTTGTTGGAATTTCTTTTTTTTATCTGGTACTTGCTCTTCATTGTCTGTGCAGATGTAATATAGCCGATTAATATATACATATACATATACATATACATATACATATACATATACATATACATATACATATGTATTTGTTATTGAGTTATTTTATTTAAATTATTATTTTAAAGCATTTTTTTTTTTATGTTTAAAGTATGATTTTTCATAGTTACGTCAAGGTTTTTTTTTTAAATAACAGTCCATATTCCTCATAAATGGCCAATGGGCACATGAAAATTAAAATAAAATAACAATTTTTATTAAATATATTATATATGAAAAAACTTTCACAAAATATTATAAATATTTTATGTTCTTTGAAGTTTTTTTGGTATTATTGCTTCTGGTTTGTGCATTTTAATTTACAAAAATCCTGCAAAGTATGTTACCTCTCAAAAACGTGTATTTTTTTGTCACATCCATAACGCACGTATATTTCCAATTCTTTTAATGGATAACTCATGCACAGACTGATATTTTTGGGATGTCTAGACTCTATCAAAAGAACTTTATAGAAAAATATAAACAGATTTGTAATATATATATTTTGTAAGAATTTATATTTAAAGTTTTGAGTGAAAATGTCACGTCCATTTTGCTATAATTGCCCATTTAAATTTTCCCATTTTTATAAACGATATGTTTTAATTGAAATCATTGATCTCTTTGTTATTTCTACTACAAAAATGTTCATGTCGCATGGTTTCTATTATGACACTGTTGCGGCAGGTAACTGCTGTACATTAATCATCTAATTTAATCTGATTGGCTGTTATTGTGCCGCATTGCGCAGGCTTTTGCCTTCAGTGTGGACAAATTGCTTATCGCTGAAAACCTACCATGTCGCGCCTGGTTAGGACATGCCGGAACACAGCTCGCAGGATATTTTTTGGCATTCCTCTCCAACCCTTGCCTTTCTGTTTCATGCCACTTTTCCTCGAACTTTCCCTTCATCACCCTCTCTTAGTTTTTCAAGCTACATACTATCTCTCACAGACCATCTCTCTGTCTTTTCTATTGTTCTCCTTCTGGCCTTACCATGCAAACTCAGTGTTTTAATCTTTCTCCATCGCTCTTTCTCTCCCTTCATCCATCTCTCTCTCTGTCTTTGTTTCTAAGATGGCATTATTTATTCATGCCACTGTCTATGTGGCTGCTGTTTTATTCCCCTCACAACGGGAGAAGCGCGCTAAAATGGCTTACATCTTTTCCTTCTCTGTGAAAAAACTCCAAAATGAGCCTTTGACTTTGTGGTTAGGCAGTCAGTCATGTTTGCCTGCTTGAAACGCGATGGGCCGCTCATCAGAAAAAGAGAGACAATCGTCTTTAGGCTTGGAAGGCCTTGAGAGCTTTATTTGGCTTGATGAAAATTTGATGCATTTCTTTTTTGCTTATTGAAATGTGTATTTGATAATAATGATAATGCCTGTTTGTGATTTCAGGAAGGTGTATGAAATACGGGTTTAGGCTTCGGAATGACTAATTGCATTTCCGCAAGGTGTCATTTTCATTATTGCATTATTCATTTGTGTCAGGTGTTTTGAAGCTTAAGGAACGTGATTGGCTGAAGCTCAATCTGAAGTCGTGAGTAGTGTACAAAGCAAATCGATAACACTTTACGAAGGGTTTTCATTTGTTAACATTATTTAACTGTTTTAGTTAGCATGAACAATATTTTTACAGCATTTATTAATCTTGGTTAATGTTAAATTAAATAAATAAAAACTCAAAAGTTGATCAATATCAATTTATGTCAATAATGTGAATTGCTAATCTAGTAATCCTGCAGTGGAAACTGGTAGTGCATAGCAACGTCGGTTCAAATGAGTTCCCAAAAATGTCTAAAGATTGAAGAAGGGGGGTTTCATGCAGAAGTTACATCATATTTCGGCCTACGGGATTTCACATTGTTCTATTCATCTCATTTTACTTCCCATTACGAGCCCATGAATTCTGGCAATGAGACCATCACTCATCATGACCCATGATGCATTGCAATTTCACATCACAAACTTTTGAAAGACAGTCCCTATAAGACTCAGAGCAGCGGAGCGGCACAGACAAAGTCAGTTTTCTATAGAGGTCATAAAGTTATATTCTTTTAAATATGTGCGGTACTCACTGTCCTCAAATCTCTTATCTTCTGCAATCACTGCGCCTGTCATTTTCCGTCTTGCTGTTACTTTTTCTGTGCCTCTGAATTTTTCGATATTTTATGTCCTTTTCTTAATCTCTCTCACACTTTTTCAGCAACCAGTGGTTTCCATACAGTTTGGCACTGTAGTTCTTGAGATACAATACAAAGAAAAATGCAAGCTTTAATCGGATTGGCTTGATATAATATGTGGTTTGTGGCATTTTAGCCAGACCAAAATGTCTTAAGCTGCCTACAGAAGCAATGCTTTATTGTGAAAATCGTGAATATTTTGATGTTAAAATGTCACTGAATGCCGCTGAACCTGATATATTCACTGTCAAAATATTATTTGGTGAGACGGACCGCACACACATGAAGTGAAATGCCGGGTTACTGCAGAGATCATCCATCCAGCGCTGGTGGAGATGGAAGGGTTGCTAGGCGGTCATCAGCCAGATTTCTTTCTGACTCCCACGGAACAAGCTGTTGTGTTGTTGTGTATTTGTGTGTGTGGAAAGACACAAAGCTGTGGGTGGCAAGAGACCTGCTGTAGGTTTTTAGCGTGGCGTGTGCGTTTGTGCCTCTTCAGAACAGAATTGATATCTGCCTCTAAACGAGCAGAGCAGCTTTAATGATTTCATCATAGCTCACGTGCCAATTTAAAATAGCTGGAGTTGAACGCCAACGTATGTGACAGTGATGGTTTAATATGCGTTAAAAGCGTGTGCTTCTTGTGGTTCCATTAGTTGTTCATTTTCCTTGTAAACAAGAATAGTTTTTCTCATTCATAAATCTTGTTATGGGTCCCCCCGTTGATGTGAGATATGAAAAGATGTGTTGTAGTTTAATAAATGTTCTTGTGCATGAATCATCAGTTGTTCTATCAAAACAGAACAAAAGCTTGTCTTCATAAACTTTTATAAAAATAGCAGGACATTTTTTCCTCTGTAATGACTTTTCCTGCTGATGTAATCCAGGCTTATATATCATATCACAGCAGAATGTTATTATTTTTATTTCCTAACAAAGGAATCACTTGGCAATGACCTCTGTGAGCCATTAGTCACATCACCCATTGTTCAGACTCACCAGCTTTATTTTAATCCACATTTTTAAGTCACATGGCAGCGTGTGGAAACGTGTAGGAGTGAAGCATGCTGGTTTTTCTTCTTTAATTTCCTGGTTAGATGTTATTCATTGTAGTATAATGTTAAAAACATACAAGCCCATCGTAAGATTCTCACTTCCTTGCAGCACTAACTCAGGCCTCAGAATCAACGTCATTTCTCTGTGGGGAGATGTGCTCGTGCAGCGGGATAAAAGCTCTCTGTGGCATACACGAGAACAGGTCTGCACCATGAGAGGGCCAACTAATTGGCTTCTTTGTCAGAGATGTGTCAAAAGAGGAGGTTTCTTTTTGTGATAGCCAAGGGTTCTGCCATGGTTTCTCTTAAACGAGAGAGAGAGAGAAAAAGAGCATGTTGAAGTGACATGCAAGGTCTAATGGTAGCTGAACCATAGACTTTTTCCATAGACAAACCATATGTGACTTTTCTATAAAACACAAAAAATTAAGAAAATCTAATTTATATTAAACAACCATAATTGTAAGGTTTTTCACTTATAAGATGATATACACTACCGGTCAAAAATTACAGTTATTTATTTATTCTTTATTTTTTTCCACATTTTATAGTGATATAAATGGTAAAATATTTAAAAACTTTCGATTAATGTAACAAAAAAATCTATATATTTTGGCCTATTTATAGTAGTCACCCGTTGCCTAGAATTTGTAGAAAAAGTTTTTATTTATTTTTTTATTCTCATGATATTATCATCCAACTTCTTGAAGTATCACCCTGTGATAACCTGTTAAACAATATTGAAGGTGTTCTCATCCTTTCACTGTGGTCTTATTGGCTGTTTTTTCTTCATTATTTGGCCCCAAGGCATCTATTTCTATTTTTTTAATAAAATTTCATTTTTTTATTTAACCAATATTGGAACATTTTTGTCAGGTGACCGTAAACGTTTGACCAGAAGTGTATGTAATGTAATGAATGTAATCTAATTTGTATTGTATTGTGAGGTACCAGGCTCTATAAAAACAACTTGTTTTCATTTACCCTGATGAATTAGTCATTTCCAATCAATATATAACTAAATACTTTTCCATTTTTATTTCAGCTGTAATCTTAATTTCACTTTAAACCTGATTAATGGCTTGAAACAATACCACTATCATTAGTCCACCAATTGTCACACACATCACACCTAACTGCGCTCTTCTCGCCTTTTATAAAACATGAAACGGTGTCCATTTGTCAGATGTGTGTTTTTTCACTAAAATAGATTGAGGTCTAAATGATGGAGCGGCGTGATTGCCGATTAAAGCTGTCAATCAAACTGTGATAGTGGTACTTGTGGGGATGCTCTGAGGCTGTTTGTGCCGTATAAGCGCAGAAACCGCAGTATTGACTTACTGTGCATGTGGTGGTTTGTTGTTGCTTTAATCTTTTGTTTTTGTGTTTTTAGAGACTAAAGGCCCGTTCACATCAAGAATGATGACTACAAAGTTTTAAAAATTGTTTCAACTTTCTAAAAATACAACAGCAAAGTTCACACAACAATTAAAACTAGAACAATACAGAGGTCTGATATTGTTGGGATCACTTTCAGAGCAATGTTTTTCCAGCCAATGAATGATAAAGCATTGACAGCCAATCAAAATTCATTCAGATGATATATCTAATATATTTCATCTATATATATATATATATATAGATGAAATATATTAGATATATCATCATTAGATATATCATTAGATATATCATCTGAATGAATTTTGATTGGCTGTCAATGCTTTATCATTGTCACACACGCTTTACTAGATATAGTCTTTTGAAACAAAAACATAAAACAAAAACTCCCATTTTGAAACGCCTGCCTTGTACTACCCCATCATGAAGCCACTGACCTCTTACATTCTTTTTCAATAGAACCAGCTCCTGGTATCAGCTGGGCTAATGGGCTGCGATGCTCAGATGAGCCGGGCACAGCCTGTGCTCTCCCCTGGGAGGCCACGCCAACCCTGCTGACACTATTCGGATCAATACCTCCGTCGCAGAACCCCGCGCTGGCCACTGAGCTGTTACCTCCTGCAAACCAATCTTGGGGAGATGGCAGCGTGCGCCTTTTATTTTTACAGTCCCTTTTTTCTGACATCCCCATAAGCTGTCGGTAAGCACAAGGCAGGGAGAAAAACAGCAACAGTATGGGAGAGATGCAGAGGGAGATGGTTTAGTTCTTCACAGTGTGGTTTGAAATAATGATGCGATGAAATGATGATGGGAGTGAAGAGATGGTGAGAATCTGGAGTCATAAAAGAGAGAGATGCACATACATACAAACATAGTCTCAGAAGAGGTGGCAGCTCTGTGTACACAAATATTATCGTTTGTGTGAGCTTGTTTGCTGTGTTCAGTATGCACAATCCGAGTTTGTTTGGTGTTGGGGCGGAAAGTCAAATATTCTTTTGCCCCATTTGCATCATCATTGTAAATCGTGTGTAGTCATTTGGTAAATAGACTACGACAGTTTGTGGAGTTAATGAAAAAATATCCGACACAAAAGTAATATGGCTGCCAGACAAAATTGTGATGGCGATTTTTGGAATTTTCATTTTGGTGTTTTTCAATACAAAACCAAGATGTCATTTTGTTTTCCATCTGTAAAGCTGATCAGAATTTCTGAGTTTTTCGCTTTTGTACGTTTCTTTTTATGTACTTGCTCAATTATTAATTTTAGTTTTTCACAAAACAGTGTTTGGTGCGCAAAACGGTGCACAATGTTTTGGAACTTCACACCCGTCAAGGCCAAGTGGGGCAGTCAGATCCAAGATCAGCGTTCCTGCTGTTTTATTCTCTCAGGAAAATGATATTTAGCTCCAACCAGGTTATGAATATAATACTTCATTATAATTCCGCGTTCCCACAAGGGCACTGCGGCCCTTGGAAAGCTAAGCTCAGTGTTTTGATGATGGACCAAGTTTGCCAGGTGCACCTCTAATGCTTGCCCGCACTATAATTAAATCTGTTCTGCTAATGATCTAATTAAAACGCACAGGAAGTTGAAAAACGAGACACTGGCATCATCGGCCAAACAAAGTTGTTTAAATCTGCAAAAGAAATAGACGACTCTCGTTTTTTTTCTCACACTTCTTTCAGCTTTTGCTCTGCATTTCACTTCTAATCCATTTTCACACAGACAAAAAGTGTGCAGAATCCGCTGTGGTTAAGAAGGCTTATCTCTCAAAACATGTTTTGGTTAAAAAAATGAAAAATGGCCAGTGGAGTATTAAGTTAGACCTGCATGGTCTTGTGTCCTTTGCATACAACTTGGAGGAAGCAGGTCTAAGAAGATCTCTTTACCAGTTTGAAGTGGTTCTTGTTATAGTTAGGCTCGCTAATAAGTTATATATTATATATATTATTTGGTTTATAGAGAGCTTAGTCCAGAGCTTTTAGGTAGTCACGGTGTTGGACGCACAAGCTCCTGAAAGGAGCAGTTCACCTAAAAAAAACTTTATTTTGCAGAACACAAAGATATTTTGAAGAATGTTGGTAACCAACAACATTGGCCCCCGTTGACTTCCATTGTATGGACACAAAACCCCATTTCTCAAAATGTCTTCTTTTGTTTTTCAGAGAGTCTCGGTTTTGAATGACATGAGGTTTTTTATTGTTGGATGACCGTAGAGATTTAGTTAGTTAACAGCATCCAAACAACATATGCTGTTGACCAACAATGCAGGGTTATCCGGTCAGTAAGCTACAGTAGGTTGGACTTTTTAGGTTGGAAGAAGCGGTTGCCAAAGCCGACCCTGGCAGCGCTCCGTCAGTGCTGGAGGTGTGCTACGAATAGATTTTCCCGATGTTGTCATTGGCTCTGCGCCATCGAGTCGTCACACGTGCCAGTTTCAAGGTACCATCTGTGCTTGCCGCACGGGATGTCTCGGCTCGAAAAACAGTACAAGATGGCCCCTGCTTCCTCCGATGCGTGCCCAGACCATGAAGACGCCATGGCTGCTGTGTTCCCCTCCAGCATGTTGCCACGATCGCGGTCGTAAAGCATCTACAAAAAGCCACGGGGGCCACTTGGCAATGTGTTACTGCTTCATGAGGTATTACGGGCATTAAAAATTCCTCTCGTTCGGCTGGGTTTAGCAAATCGCTATCTAACGAATTGCACGAGTGCATATACAGAACAGCTTAATGAGAACGTAATGTTGTGAGGCCTAAACTCTTTCTGTTGCTTGTCTGTGAATCAGCCCACCTGTTTAATGACCTTAATCAGCTGTGAACCGCACACTTTTTTTATAAAGTGGGCGGAACGTGGGCCAGTAAAGCGTCTGTTTTTGCCACTAAACGTTGTGCTGTGACAGATTGTTCAGCAAATTCCCACAATAAACTTCTCTCGCTGTACAATAAATAAGTGATTATAGAGAAACAAAGACATAAATGTGTGTGTTTGCATGATGAGGGTCATCAGGAGACAATCTAGTTTAATCTATTTTCTTTTTCAAGAATCAGCTCATACCGGCGAGGGTATGTCTGCAACCAGCTTGCAACCTTCAGCCCTCATGTCGGTGTCAGATGTAAAAGCCGTGGCCATGTCCATCTCATGACGTTACTTACAACCCATTTGCTAGTGTCAGGCAGCAAGGTGCTCGGTCCCGGACCAATGAGGCGTCACTAAGGTCTCGTGTCACGCGTAGTCAATCTATAGTGTGAGATGAAAGGGAGGTTGTGGAAGTGACATCTCCTTTTTTGCACTAGTTGAAGCCACCTGCCTAGATGACATATGTCACACACAATCATGTCTCGCAGGAACATGTGTGAATGGATCCTCGGGCCAAACGTGTGACCTTGGCGGGGATTCATGAATAATCCAACCTTCCAAACTGAAACCGTAGTTTGTAGTCCGAGCCATATGTACAACTGATGCCAATCTTTCTATTATTTATTATGAACTGAGAGGTGTGTGAATACTTTGAATTAAAATCTCAAAGTTTAAGCATACTACATAGTATATTAGATATATTTTTTATAATTGTATGTGAAATGGTAAGCAATATGATTTCTAACTAATAAATTAATATGTTTTAAACAGTAGCGATTTGCATTGTTGTCACGTGATCAATTGGCATTTATGACATTTGTGACCCTGCCTGTAAAAACCGAGCTAAAGTCTTCTTTTTTTGTGAATTTACATAATGTAAAGAACATTCTGTAAAAATATAACCTTAATATCTTTAATATCGACTGAGTAATGACATGTCAATGAGATTAATAGGTGAAATGAAACTTGTTATCTTATAATTTGATTTTGACACTTTGTGTCTGGTTTTCACAGACAGGGTCATGTTTTTTTCAACATAGAAAAGTTAATTCAGAACTTAATAGGAAAGTTAACAAAACGTTCTCAAAACATCTTTTAGGACTGTACCCAAATTCGCACGGCTTTGAATACCACAGTATACAGAATATTTCCCTTTAACAAACAAAGAGGAAATAAATGAAAGCATCACCAAATGACAAACCACTCTTAAAAGCCATTAAACTATTTATTGCAGCTTGTTTAGTGCTCATTTGGCAGACAGTACGAGAAGGTAGAACACACAGAGTTATAATCTATCGTTATTGTGCGTAAAATAGCAGTCTTGCGGACTATTCTCGCTCTGAATAATGCGGCTTGTTTAAGTAATTACAAACGATTGTGTAACACTAGAATAGAACGCAGTCTGTAAGTGGGGTCCTGTTGTGCCTTCCGTGGATCGGATCATTCAATCAAGATTATACCACTTACGCCAGCCCCGTGCACACAGTCTACATCTTTCAGTAAGTGCTCGAGTGTTTGATTTTTATGCTTTTACTGCCTTTCTTAGGAAAGACGTCGAAGAGAGAGAGAGATCAAAAAGCTGACAGAAGGGGGGGTCAGGTAGACAGTCCCTGAAAGTATTTCAGAGCCATAAATCAGCTCGCATTTGCGTCATTTAGACTTTAAAGCTCTCCTTTGGGGTAATAGAGGTGATCTGGAGGGGGCGCGAACTCGCAGATGGCTTATTCTCTCCGGTTTGTCGCGTTTGTCAAAACTCACGAGCGCGTTTGGGTTTAGTCACTGACCGATTTGCTCTGCACGGCAGATGAAGGCCACTGGAATCCTAAAGAGAATTTTCGAGAGATCTGATTGGATGTGCAGGAGGGTGCGGCCCACCCCATCTGAAGGTAGACAGAAAGCCGTTTGGCGAATATTTACTACTATTCATCGTCATTCCATTCTTAGAAGGATGTGTAATGGTCCGTGTCTAAGTGATAACATAATCTTTTCCTCTTTTTGTATTTCTTAGTTTTTTCCGCTTTGTTCTTTATAAATCTTGCACCGAGACATAGCTACAGCTTTAGTCGACTCATTATTTTCCACCTTGCACCGGTGCGACGCACACTGTTGTCCCTGGGTTTGATTATGATTCCACCAGGTCACATTTGACATCGCAGGTATGCCGGTCGCATTAAACAAGCTTGTTTATTTGAGTCTGGTGCTGTCTGGTGTATGTGCTACTTTTACAGTTTTAATCCTCATGGCTGTGTAAACAGAAAGTAACAATTAATAGCTAATTATACTTCAGTTTGCATGCAAACATGACCCATTTTATACCGTGCAATTATGTTCTAAATCACGTGTCAATAGGTGATGGTAAGATCATAAAAATTATGCAGGTGGAGTCACTCCTTTGGGGTTGCGGTGATGTCATTGTTTTTATTGGCTGTTATTTGAAAGCGTAGTTTGGCACGAGCTGGTGAGTGTAAAACACAACCGACTGCGTATCCTTTCTCTGTCATCTCATTAAATCCTAATTAAATGCATGTCATCTACTGGCATCTCCTTGCGGCATGGAAACGAAAGCTAAGAGAAAGTGTATTTTGTTTGCATTCTCTAATTGTTCAGTTGCTAATCTTTAATTGTGTTTCTTTTTAATGAGGATTGTGAGCTTTAAGCTGTAACATCACCCTTTGACATCTAACATCACCCTAGGAGCTTACCGTCCTGCTGAGAAAAGCTTGGATACGTCTCATAATACCCCTCGAGTCTGCTAGCAGAGATAGCGTGGCACCAAGAGGAAGCTATGGAGACGTTCGTCTTACGAGCTTCCTGCCCGGGCCGGTTGTGACAGTGGACGGCTCCACCGGTCCTCATAGAGACACATTGGAGGACTGTATTTTCTCTGACCCACGTGTCCATCGTCTTGGGCATTGCCAGCCCAGACAGCTCATTGTTTCGAGAGATATGAACCAGAGGAAGCCAAGCAGTGATGTGATTGTACTTCAGCTAAGCTTGTTTCACTACCAACATACAAATACACACACACACATAGTTTCTGCAGGTGGGAAGTGAATAGAGGTCTGCATGGTCATTAAGTTAACAAGACCGAACCCAGTTGGTAAACACGACCTGTGGTCTGACCTGACCCGACCGATACCGTTAAATTTGAACACATAGTCAATCAATCACCATCTTTTTATTTTCTTTCCAAGCACGTGTGTTTAGATGCAGCAGGACTTAGATGAAGCATGTGCACAAATTTATACATTAAAAGGGTTACATTTCTATTCATTATTTTTACAGTATAAATACAAATCTGCTTTGAATTTGATATGCTGATTTTTATGCTAATGCAATTTACCAATTTGGCTACAACTGATGCTTCAAAATGTTTGGTTTTGTTTTGATGCATTTCCTGTTGAAACAGGAAGTTTGGATTTCTAGATAACAGAAACTTTCCTGTTCTAGGGAACGGTTTATTAGATTTTACACCCCTGGTTCCAAGATGAGTCATCAGTATATTTGAAACCCAGATAAGATATTGTATTTACATACTTAACCATTGAAAAGTTTTGACACGCCTACTCATTCCTCATTATTACTTTACACAGTTTAGAATAATAGTCTT
Source organism: Beaufortia kweichowensis (assembly GCA_019155185.1). Taxonomy (NCBI): domain Eukaryota; kingdom Metazoa; phylum Chordata; class Actinopteri; order Cypriniformes; family Gastromyzontidae; genus Beaufortia; species Beaufortia kweichowensis. The sequence goes on from CM032816.1 coordinate 9,196,740, forward strand.
TAAAATATAAATTAACCCTATATAATAACACTACTGTAAAAGATTTTTGTAGAAAAATGTTAAAAAATAAATAAAGCTAATTTCAAGCATTTGAATAAAAGCCTTTAAAACAAAAGGTTTCTAAGATCACGAGACAGAAATGCAGTGAAGTGTGTCCAAACTCTTAACCGGTTGTGTAAATAGTTATTATAGTTATTTCTTATTAAATGTCACAAACAGTTTTTGCTACTTTTAGATTTTTTTAGATGTTTTGTGGAGCGATTTTGGTTGCCGGTGGAGACATGAGTCAACAGTATAGAATATAACAACAGTATAGAAAAAAAATATTTTACCCAATATTTGTGTATGCCATGTATTTATGTATTTATAAAATTCATATGAAACACACATGCTTTTGTTGAGCAGTTTTGAGGCAATTTTATAGACAATAGACAAAAGTTTTTGGAACGGCACACACAAACAACATTCTCACCACAGTGGCCAGATTCTGTCAGGTTGCAGTGAATTTCCCTGTTTTTATATTCCTGTAACACCAATTATCTCCCAATTATACATTTCTGCAGTTGACACACAAAAACCACCATAATAAACCAAAGGCCCTGTGTTTCACAGCTTGGAGAGCTGACAACACTAATTGATACCCTGTGCCCGAGACCCAACGGAGTGTTAGCGATATCACAGTCCGTGCTGTAGAAATGCTCTGAATGGATTATTCTAGCCAAGTCATAAATCTTGTCATGTGAAGTGTGGTTCTGAGACGAGGGCCGGTCAGAGATCATTAAAGAGACAATTAGCGCACAGACCTGGGGCTTATGACGCACCACGCCGTGGAAAAACATATCTGTCACCATCTCTATTCTTGTACCCTCCAGAAACGTTACTGACAGTAATGCGCAGTACCAAAGGTCGACTCCAGGGGGAGCGAGTACATATTTGGACTGATGAATAGCTCCCTGCTGAGCGGAGAAGGATTTGTGCGTATTCCTCTGTCCTTTATTGCAGTTCTTGAAGGCCGCTGGTAAGGACAATGATGTCGCAGGCACCTTCAGGGTTCTGCTGCATTCCGGGAAGGGATTCACAATGTATCACTGATGTCACTGCGGTGTTGTGCGGTAATGACCTAAGGTGCACGGCTAGCCGACTCATGAGAATAGCCTATATGATGCAAGTATAAAAGCAGAATGTAAAAGCAGTGCTGTACTGTGTCTAACGTTCAATATGATTGACTTATTGAGTTATTTGGGTTAGATATGATATTGATATATTTACTGTGACTTTACCTAACGGCAAGGTCATGGGATCCATCCCCAGGAATTGCACAAAAGCATTAATGCACTGTAAGTTGCTCTGGAAAAAAGCATCTGATAAATGCAAAAGTTATGGAATGCAGCTTTTAAAAATGACAAATTATCAAATCTGTTTGTTTAAGATTTTAGAAAGCTTTGGCTTTGAAATGGTTTTCTTTACAGTATGGAAGTATTTCTTTATATTTTAAAGTATAGACTTGTTTTGAATAGCACCATGGCCATTTGGTTGAAAAAAGCCAAAACTGGTTTTATTGAGAAAAGGTTTTGTTGTAGAAAAATCAATAAGCATACAGTATATCATGTTTTATCAGAAACAGCAAGGCTGTGAATAAGTGCTAAAGAAATCCTTCTGGTGGTCTTGTGTTCTTAAAGTCTGTTAAACTTGTACAATTTATACACCATTATCAAAAATTACCCATATTTATGCAAGTTTATTAAACAATCACACAAAATCTAAAGACAACTTAACTTATAAAAATGTTTTTACATTTTGTTACAATTTCATGGAAATGAGAGTTTGATTGCATTTGTCTTGAACTCGTGTAAAGATGCAAAATGACAATTTATCAGATGTGTTTGTTAATTTTTTGTTTAAGATTTTAGTAAGCTTTGGCTTTTATATGATTATAATGATTATAATGGATTTGGTTGTAGATGAAGCCAGTTTGTGATTACAAAAGGTCAGTTTCTCAGGTCAAATAATTTCTCTCAAATTATCTTTTGACATCCTATAAGACAGTAAGACAAACATCAACTTTATCAAATGTGAAGTTTGTAATTCCTGCGTCACTAGCTGCACTAACCAAAAACATTATCTGTGCGATATTGTAAAGTCACCTGGAAGTTATAGCAAAATAAACCCTTTCAGGATGATACACGACCCTTGTGTTCTGCACTGATCAACCTGTCTGGGTTTATTATGCGACAGGCTGACTGTGTATTATCCCGTACATGACTCACACCCTTCATGATGACCTGCCCTGTGCCATAAAAAGGGCGTTGAGAAATCTCTTCTATTAGAAGTTCGTGCAAGAACTATTCGGCATGAATTTGTCTTGGTTATTTTTTATCTTTGTATTTATTTTATTGCAGTGAAAGGCTGGGTGAATTAGCATTTAAAGCAAGCTTACAGTATCTGGGACGGTGCAGAAAGCCATGAATAACTGACAGGCGTAAGAAACTAGTCTGAACAAAGCAAACAGTGCGACACATTGCTGACAGAGGATTTAAATGTTCGTGTGGGGGGAGGCCGGTCAGCCTTGAAGAAGAAACTTTGACCTTGAAGATGCGTTTGATGAATGCTTGTTGGTCTAACAGTCGCAGAGACTGTTAAATCTGTAAATAATTTATATTTATTTTTTTTATCATGGTTCGTGCTTCGGTTGAACCGAATTTAGCTGCTACGTGATGCAGATACAGTATGTTTTCTTTAAGTTATCCAAGATCTGCCAGTTATATTCTCATTATAGAGGTACACTACCTTTAATGATTTCCAAAGTCTTTTATCGCTTGAAAAGGCGTCAGAGTCTTTCAGAGGAGATCTTGCAGCTGTCTAATATAAAAGATGTTTTCTCATCACAGCTCTTCTGGTCTCGGTGTTATTCCTCCTGAGGGAGTGACACCTGTTGTCTGTTGTTTACAGGTAGAAGATGCTCTTCCATGGTCCGCTGGTCGGGTGAGGGAAGCTCAGGGCCTGCCCCTGGCCCTTGGTTACCTCTTCATGCATAGTTACCTCACCGACGACTGCAGGCTATGTATCTAATTGCAGTTTTATGGCCGTTTAGCCCTTGCCTTTCCCGTGACTCCTCTGAGTGTATTATTGATGAGACGCTACAATCCCCGAGCAGCCAACCAAATGCTTTCGCCAATAAGAGCTGAGTTTCCTGTCACCACGCTGTAAAGCCGATACGTCGCCACATGTATGTGCCAAAACTGCGGCATTGTCTTTCAGCAGCGTGTGAATGTCATGAATATTATGGATAATTACGCGTAGCTGGGCAGCGGTGATACGCATGTGGAAAATGAGGTTGGTTGATATGGCTTTTGTTTCCCCCATTGTGTCGATTGAAGGATTTTCTTTCTAACAACACAAAGATGCTCTCATTTAGTTGAGGTGTTATTTAAAGATTGAGGATTTAATTACTGAGGTTTGTGCATTGGGACAAATACTTACACGCTGCGATATATTAAATCGTTTATCATCGCTATGTGCCTATTGGTACCAAAGATATGTTGACGGAAAGAGACGCATCTCAACCTGTGTGTTGTGGTTGCTCATCTCATTTGATATCCGATTTGATTATTTATTTCTTTATTGCCTCTTCACCAAATCCAATTTTAGCTGACATTTCTTCTGACTGTAACGAAGTTTGACCTTTTTAAAGGACACTTCCTGTACGTGGACAGCAGTTTGGGCAGCTGCCCGACCCCTGAGGTGTGTGAGCACTTAGATGGGTGGAGCCCCATTCTGCTTTCTAGCACCTGCAGTGCATTATGGGATGGCCTCCAGTAAGCCCTTTCTTAAGCTAATTGTTCACCGACAAATGAAAATTGTGTCATCATTTGGTCACATGATCTGAACTACAATATATATTTTCAACTTTATAGATATTTTTAAAAGTTTTAATAAATTAATTAAATATTAATTTTACCATTTTTAAGATTTTTTTTTTTTTTATTTTAATACAAAGTATAATAATATATAATAATATAATATAATTAGTCAAATATTTAATCTTTTTTAATTTGTAATTTTGAATATTTTTATAAATAACATTAACTTTATTTAACATAACTTAAGGTCTTTTTTTATTATTCTTTTGAAAATTTGTCAGATATTTATTCTTGAGTGAAAGGTTAAAGTGGTTTGTGTTATTTGTGTGCTGCTTTTTAAGCTATCTAAGTGCATGACAGCTTTGTTCCACATAAAATGTTTTGTTTTTGGATGAACTACACCTTTAATTCTGCTTTTCAGGCTGTCTGCGTCTCCCTTGATGTGTTTGCCATCAGCATCAGTGCTATTGGTCACATCAATTCTAAAACAGCCAAAACGACCGCGTGTAAATGTGTGCAATGTCTGGTTGGGAGCTAATGAAGCTTCCAGAGGGACTTAATAATTCCTCTCTCTCTATGCTAATGCAGGTGAATGATCTGTCTCAGTAAGGTCCTTAACCCTCCTTCCCACATCCCACATGTGCCTCACTCTAAACTGATGACACAATAATGACATCATTCATATGCACTGGCACACGTTGAAACCCCCTTCGCTTTTACATGCACATAGAGTCATAACGTGCCTCCACATATGTAGGCGTGCTAAGATACGTGTAAACATATATGTGTTGTCATTACCGGCTAACTTGAAGCCTTCAGAGACTCTCATTCTCCATATGCCTCGCTATGCTTGAAGGTTGTTACGGTAATTGATTGTCTGCAGCAAAGGATTATTTGGGAGGTAAACTTCCTCAAGGGAATTGGACGATAAACGCACATCTTAGTTTATTGGCCTCTATTTTCAAGCTAACGGCGTGTGTGATTATTTTTCTTTCTTTGGAATTCTCTTATCGCATTGAAGTCTCACTCTATTGTAATGCTCATGCCGATAATTGCTTAATACTTTATGAGACTAAAAAGCATAAACACAGAGGCGAAGGTTTCCATTTATAAATAAGTACCATCAAGAGCAGTGTTAGTCATCGCAGACGATGTGCGGCAGGGAGTACGTGCATGCTGGGGGTGGGAATATTGATTAGATTTTGTTTTAGAATCATGGAGTTGTAATGCATTTCATAAATGATTACCAATTTATCTTTCTTTTACAGCAAAGGCAAATAAATCTATATAAATTTGTTTAGTGTAAATGAGTAACTACTGTAGAGCGCATTGAAATTTGTTATTTTTAATCAGTGTGTCTTGTTTTCTATTACTGAAGATGATTTAGTGTACAAAAACATTTGTTCCCAGTACAAAATTGTTTTTATTTTTATTTTACTTGTAAAATTAAGCTTGTTTCATTGCCGGTTTAAATCTGTCTCAATTTCATTGGCTCTCTCTCTCCCCAGTGGTCTCCTATCTCTCTCCCTCGACCAATATTAGCATTAAAAGCTCATGAAAAAAGAGATATCTCAGTCAGTCTGACTAACTGCTTTGTCAATACGCAATATTCACAATCTTCCTGTTGTGGTACATCGTTCATAATAGTATTTCATGACAGCCAGCCAGTCGAGTTTGTATTGCAGATTTAGTATGCATTGGTCTAGCAGGAATCGAGCCACGGTGGACAGCACTCTTGGTCCATAAGTTATTTATTTTGTCCTGATCTTTCAACCTTTTTCTTTAATGCGCACTGTCCAGATGAACTCTTTCATTATGCGCTAAGAATAATAATGTTCTCAACAAAAAAGCCAAGCCCGTGTGCGTCCCTGCGGAGGCCACCTTAATAATCTCATTATCAATTTAATGATGTGATTAAAATGCCGAGGGCAAGCGGAGCAGGAGTGGGCGCGTTACTCAGAAACTTTGTTTGAGGAATGGAAGGTTATTTTGTTTTTTCCATTTATTCGTTTTGGCAGTTTTTTCTCCATCCCACGTCTGCGGTGGGCGTTAGGACGGTCTCGGTAACTGAGTAGCCAGTTCCCTGCCTCCGTCCTGCGACGGAAATGAGGAAAAAAGAAAGCGTGAGGTTTCACAGGCTGATGTTGCTATGGCAACAAGTCTGAGCTGGAGATTCCTTATGCGCCACACGAGGGACAAGCTAAGCATATTCAGATCGTCCGCATTAGCATGTTGAAGAGAATTCGTCTTGAAAATAGGCAACAAGTGGGTGTTTTGTTTCAAATGCTTCTTTTTGAGACCTTTCGAGAGAGCGTGCATTGTTTTTTTAGTGGCTCTGACAACTTCATTCTGTGTTTTGTCAAGAGATGCTTTCAAATTCATCTTTTTATTATGTTATCCTTGTATATTCATGTTTATTTTATTTCTTTTAGAAACACCACAGACAGCATATTTGATTAATTTTTTATCATTTAGCTCTGTTTAATTACATTTATTAATAAGGATGCTTGTCATTTTTTGGGGGATAAAATGTACATGAAAGGAAAAATGTATGATATAGGCGGGTCTGTTTGAATGTGTATCTTAAATATAAAACATATTTCATATAAAAACTATAAAAATAATAAAATAATTAATTAATAATAAATACAAATTATAAAAAAATAATTAAAAAAATTAGGAATTAAATATGTGTCTAAGGTTAAAAAACAATTGATGGAATAATGTTTCTTTTAGTAAACACTGAAATTTAATTGTAACTTTTGGACAAAAAAGTTGCATCTGTTTTCAAACGAGACAGAACAGTTCAAGAAATGTACCAATTTCACTTTTGACGTATCATTGGTTTTTCTTTAAAAAGGGGCGGGGCTTACAACATAAGATGTAATGATCGTTGCTTTGTTGTCAGTAGTTACTAACAGAACATTCAGGCGAAGGAGGAAACGCATCACGGACGGGCAGCCGGTAGTCTCCGGTCCTCTGGGCAGCACTGGGCATTAGGATGCATCTGAGTCTATGGATTATCTGTCAGCTGGTTCTGATAACATCTGAGCAGGCCAATGTTGGGGTATTAAGTGATCTGAAGTATTCAATAAATATTATAATGAAGGCCTGATAGTAAAACTCTCTGGTTTTGGTTTCAACCCCTTGGGGGGCGTTTCTTGCTCCCAGAAGTCTGTGTGTAATTGTTAATGTCAATATGCAAAAGAAAAGATTTGAAAAAGATTTTGACCTTCAGTCTTATCTTACAGCTGTATTTGAACGCTTATTGAATTTTATTTCTCTGCCGTCTCTGTCGTATTATTTACTGAAAGTGTCCTTATAGACTTCACATAAACATCATTTAGAAAAGTCTCGCTTCTGTTTTAGACCTCTATTCGACTTCCATTTTGACCTCTTACATCTACTTCACAGTCATTTGCCATTGTATTGAGTTTAGTTGCTTTTAAGGCCCCAGGCTTTCTTCATCTCTATTTAATTTGGTGTCTTGAAAATGACCAAGTCTCTGTTTATTGGATTGGCGCGGCTGCAAGGTTCCGTACAGCTGCACTTATTTCTTTATCTTTGCTCTCTGGTGGCCACGCGATCCTTGTTTTTCTCTCCTGTGCTTTCTTTGTCACCTCAATGTTAAAATCATTTAACTTTATTTCTCTTTCATATTTACAGAAACTTGTCCAAGAACCCTCTGATGACTCTCTCCTGGCAGCTTTTCCAGCATCTTCAACTTTTTGAACTGTAAGTTAAATATTGTTTTCTTTTCTTGATTTATATTATGAATCTTTATTCAGGTCCTGGATCTAATTGGGGTCATTTTGGTTTAAGGACCCACTTATATTATGTATAAAAATCGTGAAAAGTGTACATTCTTGAAATGTTTACTTACCTCACAAAGGATATTCTTCTTTAATCATAATGTGTTATAATCTACTTAATAGTATCCAACCAGTATATATCCACTGGCTTATTTTATAATAGCACAATCATTTCACACAATATTAGTTACGCTACACTTGCAAATAATGCAAATCGAGCAAAATATGATTTAGATTTGTATACCTGAAACATCAAGGGCTTCCTTTGATGGAATGGTTAGAAGATCAATATATCAGGAATACATTTATAGCATCACATAGCAAACAATATTTCTTAACACATTTTATTTTAGACAGACAGGAAAATAAAGTGCTTAAATAGCTGCATTGCATGTCAAAAATAGAAACGGGAGGTCTGTCAACTGAAGGCGCGATACCGCTGCGTGACAGCTTCGCTGATTATAATGAGAGCAATTTAGTTTTGATGCATCAAAAGCTCGCTCTTCACTTTTGGTGGAGATATTGTGTCTGAATTTTAAGAGTAGCTCTTGCGAGGTCAGCTAATTTTCTGCGGTATGGAGTGATGATTTGAGTCGAATGTTTTTGGATTGGTCTATCGATGCGACACATTTCAGTTTCCATTATTACAACTATAACTTTCATAGATTACATTGCTGTTTGTGAGTGTGGTCTCATTATAGCGTGACTGAAATATTACAAAATATTAAATATGTTTTTACACTATGTAAAGTTTCGAACATGTTCGCATTAGGAAGAAACTAGCGTGAATCTCTGCACGAAGAATCACTTGGTGGTGTGAGCCAGTTGCTAGACTCTTGTCATGGATTATAGCAAATCAAATGAAGCAATTTTGTAATTATAGTGGAGGTGTTATCATAGTGATGCCCACTGAAACAACATGCAAACACCAATCAACTGAGTGCACGATGCTTTAACCGTGCCGGCATCTGTGCCTCGGTGTGCGGGTGTATGTGTTCATGTGCGTGTGACTAAACGTGATATTTTAAGCCAGGGAAGCAGGACAGCTCCTCTGAGGTGGGCCATCTTCTCTGCAGGGTTAGCATGTCCTTTGGAGATACTCCAAGGAGCGCTTTTGGATTTCCTGTGAGATATTGTAAACGTGTTGTCCTCATAACACTAACAATAGGCTTGTACTTATAGGCTTGTGTTTATTCATCCGTATGTGAATAGAAAAATCAAATGCATGAGAAATGAGACCACTGGTAAAAATTAATATAATAATGAATTATAGGTTGAGATGTTGGGTACAAATTATATTCTGTATCAAGTTTCTATTTGAAACAGAGATGGAGATATATGGGCAGATGTATAGATTATATGTACATTTCTCTTCTATTCGAATCATGTGTGTTTATATGAAAACAAGGATGTGATCTGTTGTAAAGATCCTAACATGGTTGATATCACAGATTTTCTGACATTTGATTGTTGATCATGAAATAGGGAATTAAATAGTTTTTATTCTACATCAAAACCTTTTTTCTTATAATATTTTCGAAACATTTGTTCAATTATGGCCTTAAATGAAAAACAAACATATAGATGTTCAATATTGTCTGAGATGATTGACATATTCATTTAACAACAACAGGAAATTGAGAGATTTGGAAGTTCCTCATGTTTTATTCCTTCATATATTATTCTACGATATGAAAGCAGCAATAAAAAAACAAGTCAGTGTGTATTTTAGCACATTTCTGAAGTCTGTTGAGTTGAAGATATCATTTATGAATCAAAAGAGAAAAAAGATAAATTAATTGATTGTTAATATCAAAGATCAGACTGGTTGGACCTTGAAAGAGCTTAGCAAACCATCTGGAATCAAGATTTAATTACTTTGCTATACATCTCCAAGATTACACAGTCATGCACAAAGGCACAGACAGATGCAAACCCCTGGGATGCAATATTTATACTTGATTTCTGATAGTTGATGCACTTTAAGTGCTTTTATTATCAGCTTGTGACAGGCAGCTGGTCGTCATGGAGCCAGTCCACTTGGGATCACATCTGTTGATTAAAGATGAGAGATGTTTCGTTTCTCGTACCAGCATGAAGCTAAAATTGTCATTGTTACGAGGAGGAGGCGGTATTTGTATTTTTTAGTTGCTTTAGATCTTGACGTGTAAAAGACATTTAGTAACACATTGTACAAATATTCAATCATATAATCAATGATTTTAAATAAGAGCTGAATTGATTTTAGCTTGTATGTGTATTCTTAAAAGGCATGCAAATATAAATATAAATATAAATATAAATATAAATATAAATATAAATATAAATATAAATATAAATATAAATATAAATATAAATATATTTTTAAAGGTTTTGACAATTTTTTTAATATACTGTACATACATTAAATGTACAAACATGACTTATGCGCATGACACATATTTTAATTGCAGAATAAACAATTTTAGCTTCCTTTTTAAGCTGGATCTTTTAGCCTTACAGAGTCCTTACAACCTGTCTTAAACCAGCTAAGATCAGCAAACTATTTCAGGCCAGTTGAAACGTGGGGAAAACTGCAGTTCTGTACAATTGTTTAAGCTATAAATGTGAATTTCCACCATAGCTTTGATATATATAAAGGACATCCAGTACCATGTACGTGCACAAAGCCTGTATATCTAACATTATGACCTGAACACTTCCACTCTTCTTCACATTGAAATGCACTCTCACAATACTCAGATGTAGCCGTCAACCCCGATGCCAAGATTGGAAACATGGGTAGTGGGAATCACACATTAAAACAGCAACGTCTCTCTACGAGGACTGACATGAATACCTGCAAAACCGAGCGCGAGTGTTTGTCCGCACCCACGCGCGAGTGTGCTCACACGTGTAATTGCTGTCAGTTTTTACTCTTGACGGCCGGGAGGTGAGACGGGTGGTGCGTGTGTACGGTTCAGTACTGTGGGTGTAATCACAGTGTGGGGAAACGACCTGTGTAGAAAAGCCGCTCTGAATCACATACTTCCTGAGAAGCGTGCCACTGCGGAGAGGTGCCAATCTCCTGTTCCTCCTATAGAAACCCATGACACATATTGGAAGGGACTAAAGTAAGAAAAAGAATGAGAAGACGAGACGAAAGAAGTTACAGACAAGATAAACATTTGAAAACATTATTATGGTATACAAACATTGAAAGATACAAAAAAAAACTGTTGTTTTGGACACTAACATGCAAACTATGCAGAAGTACTGTATCACGTATATTAAATACATGGTATGCAAACAACTGTATATTATTATTTATCTTACAATACTACATATTTAATGTCTCCATGAAATCGAAATGGAATGATTTCTGGCTTTTAGTATGAACTTATGTGCTACACAATTTGTATTTACTGTATAAGTGTTTTTACATTCTTTCATTTCCGCCATTATGGATCAATGATTTGAATGACATCATTCTGCACTTCAACTTACCATCAAATTCCAGAATGTGAAGTAAACTAACTGCTATTGGCTATTTTAAAAAAGGGGAGGGGCAACTCAATACACTCCATCCTAACTTCCTGTTTCAATGGAAATTGCGTAAGACAGCCCTAATATTTACATTTACAACATATATTTTACTTGCCATTACACAAAAACATTTACATGCACAATGCTGCAGTTGACCAATCAGAATTAAGTATTCAAGAAAGCCATGTTAATCACTGTTTTTGTTATGGCAAAGGACATGAAAGACTGTGATTTTGAGGCGTGGCCGACCAAATTACACAGCCGAACCAAATCTCTATTTTGTTTCAGCCGAGAAGATGTACCTTTGTGGACATGCATACAAATGACAGTCCTCTAAGATTTATCGCAATTTGCATTGTCTCTTCAGGCACTGTCTGTCCCTACGGGATGAAGAGAAACAGTAAGAACTGTAGTAATCAAGACAGATATAGAGTGAGATGGAGAAAACTGCTTTCTTTGCACAGAATGTATTGTATGGCGTGAATAGCCATAATTAGTCTGCTTTGTATGATAATGCAGCAAAGGGCGGCAGAATAGTCTAATCTCAGGTGCAGATGTAGGCCAAGTGTGTCATCTTTGTTTATTTGCCGCAAATCCAATTAAGTATTCGCTGTAAATAACAAGACAGAGAAAGAAATGTAGGCAGAGCTGTAGTTTTCCGTCTTTTCAATTATCTATTTTTCAACATCACTCTTTTTTACGGCGTAAGATTGAGACAGGCCTTTGCAATTTAGTGGCATCTTTACAAAAGGAAATCAAATGTTATTGGTGGATTGAGCTTTTCTTTGACAGAATGGACTTTAACCACCAGTTCCTCCCTTTTTTTGTTTGTTATTTTCCTTCGGTGATTGCAATCTCAAGGCGAGCGTGAAGTATGCCTGGATGTTTGTCAACTCATCTCTGAGGTGATCGTTGAAGATGTTGGATGATCCTTTATTTGATATCGCTCACGTTGTCTGGTTTTTATTGACATGGAGTTGTCGGCAAAATCAAGGCAGAACACATTTTTGGTTGCCTGACTAAAACTTGACATGTTAAAGGAGTAGTGCACCCAAAACTAAACATCCTTAGCATTCGATTATGTCATTTTTGATTTGTGTGCTTTATTTTAACCTGATAACTGTCACTGCACAAATTGAGCATACACAATTTTTAGATATTTTTTTAAACATTTTTTGTAAATTTTAGTTTTTTTTAAGGGCATTAACATTTTAAATATTTTTTTTAGTTTATGTTTATTGTTATAGAAATTGGTCAAAGATTTATTCTTAGGTCTTTGCATCAATATATAGTTTGTCATAATTAGATTAGAATTCAACTATGAAATATTAAAGTAATCAGTGAAATAACCTGTGTTCCTCCTGTTGATGATAGTTAACAGATTAAAGTGTAATGACTTCCAGCGGTTACAGATTTGCCAGTATGTTTTTTAACCGAGCGTTATCAAGTGCACACGATGCATCAAACTGTAAATCTCCTGCGTTTGCTCTCTGATGATGATACTGTACGATACAAGCCTATTTACGGCCAAAACAGAAAAGCACATTGGCCACAGTCAGCAGACTCAGTCACTCATCCCATACTTTCAGCCTCTCGGCTAGCAGATATGGGTGCCATCAATCCGTTTTCTTCTGTTGACCTTTCTCTAATCCTCGCCTGTATGAAGCGGCTCCCACAGACATGAACCTCATGTCTGCATCATCGCTAGAAGGATCATCACTGCTAAAAAAGTAATACTGACAAACTGTAAACAAGCTGCTGTGAGAAACGGCTTCTTTTAAGGCATTTATTTTAGACATTTACTGCTGTTAAAAACACCAGTGGCCTTAATCTGATTGTTTTGACAGGTCTAGAAGTTGTTAATAAATAAGTGAGAGTATGACATGAATAAATATATTCACATATATTAAAAATATGTATTTATTTCTTACTCAGATCCCAGCTAAAGTCATTTACTGTTTTCTACATAAAATCATCCTAAATAATGTTAAGAGTATTCTGTGAATACTTAATCTTGATATCTTTAATACTGACCGAGTAAAATTATGTCAAAGATTAGATTTTTGGACTTGATTTTTACAGACAGGGTCACATACATATTTACATACAAAAATATTTGGTTGACCAGAAATGTATTTTTGAATACAATCTATATAAAATGGTTTTCAAAACTCAAAATAATCCAATTAGAAGTCATGGACATTTATTAGTCAAAGGTGTGACAACACTTAAGACTTTTTGCTGAAGTTTGACATATGTAGCTTAACAAGCACAGAAAACAGTTTTATTTTGCATTCCCCCCAAGTTAAAGTTTAGAAACACTGCGACAACTGACACTTTTCAAAATAAATAGTTTAAAGGTTGAGATGAAAGTGAAAGGTTGCTGTAATTTGGATAATTTGAAAGTTTTCTCTGACAGGGCTTGACCTCTTTAGATCTGTGCCCATTTTAAGAGCGATTGGACTGCAGGTGCTGTCCGTCTTAATGGATCCGTGCCCAGCAATCTAACCGATGCCAATTTAGCACACAGGTAAATATTCTGGCTTGGGCTCACTTTAAACTGCCCCTGTCAAACACCAAATTGAAAGGGTAGTGCAAAACCAGCACACAAACTTACTCATCTTGTTTGTCTGAAACTTAATGGGATTACTGATTGGGCGAGAGCGGTAATGCTTTGTGACACATGGCGGAGAGAGATCGTGAATTAATCCTCGGGTTATAAGGACGCTTAAGTCATTATGCATGTATCTCGAAACGGATTAAAATGCATATATTCATTAGTCTTGGGACTGTTAAAGAGATCTTGGCAACGTTGCCGAGAATCAATTCTTCACAGTTCCGTTTATTTGCCACAAGTACATATCTGGTTTTCATCTGAGCATTAAGGCTGCGTTTACATTGCACCCAATTCTGATTTGTCTTGCAAATCTGATCTTTGGAACAGACTGTCTGCACATTTTGCAAGTGATTAAATCAGAGGTGTTTGTTTAGTTTAGATGATGTCAGATGCAATAGACAACCAGATTTTTTTTTTTGTGACACCAGATTCAGGTTGTTGAGGTATATTCAACAAAATACATGATAGATTGTTATGGTTGTCAGAAAGATGTGACTAAACTGCAAAGGAAGTGTTTTGACAGATTAAAAGGAGATTTTAGGAGGTAGAATTTTGTGATGTTTATCTCTCACATTGATCTGTGCCCTCATCTATTAACACGACTGCACGTGATCTTGTCTTTTCACATGTCAGAAGCTGCACGTTCCCTATCAAGACAAGGACAAGCTTTTGTTGCACCATCTAGTGAAAGCGTGAGGAGAAAACATTTAAGGCTGACAGAGTACTGTCAGTAATTTCCTGGCCATTAAATATAATACACAGGATTGCTCTCAGAAACCTTTCTCAATGGAAAACTCACAAATATTCATAAGCACGAGGTAAAAAGTCCTCTGAAGGCTGACTCCTGTGCAGGCCAAACAATTTTTGCACAAGGCGAAAAAAGTTAGATAAAGTATGAATTCTTGATTAAGAACCAAATTGATCGGCATCCTTTTAACTGGAGGCCTTTGCATGTCTATTGATTTGTTTTCTGATGAAAATATTCAAGCTTTCAAGTTCATAGCGTATCACAGTTCACAGTGTATTCTTTAGTATTAACTATAGTAAATTGTACAATACTGTAGTACATTTAGGTTCACTATAACACTTAAGTATCTAAGAATTTTACTACAGTTTACTATAGTAAATACTACATTTACATTACATGAATTCTTTCATTTACAGCAGATATATTTAGCAGTAAACAACCTCTTAATGGTAATGATTACCGAAAATCTCATTATTTTGGTTGTAGATCAGAAAATTACAAATAGAGTCAAAATATGTTTTTTTCCATATTATTGACCATATAACAAAGTATCCCTAGCTTACAGTCCACAGTGATTTATTTTGTATTACTTAGTGTTTTTTCATTATTTCTGTTTCTTCTTTCTCACAGTCCCACTCTCTGTCATCCGTTTGGTTCTTTATATGTGGAATAATAGGGCTGGTGCTTTAATATTGATTGTTAGATTGAAGTAATCACTCACAAGATGAAGATAATAAGCAGAAGAGAATTAGAAAGGAAGATGACTGATGCATGGCATAATGTTCACGCACTGCTAATGGTGTTCCACTCCATTGATTATTTCTTCTCACTTAACCTGACAATTAGTTATATATTCGATGCAATTGTGTTAAAAGCCTAAAACACACTTTTTATTTTGGTGTGTATCGCTCTACCAAAGGCCATCATATACAATTTGCCTAAAGTGTTTTTTATCAATATGTTAGTTCGGGACTGATTATATTCAGAGAAATGACTGCTGCTAAAAAAGAGGGGGCAGCCAATCAGAATAGTAGTAAGTGGGATAACACAGTCAAAATGGTTTTAGTTATTTAAGATATCTGTACTAGATCAAAATGAACCCCTGTTTTAGTGTGGTAACCACAGTTTTTTGTTTTTATTTCTAGTAAAACCCTAGCAATGACACACATTTACCATGGGCTTACTATAGTAACCACAGTTTAACCATGGTAATAGTATAGTTAAACTGGAAACACTATCGGCTTACTTTAAATGGCTTAAAAAAGAGAATTTTAAGTCAAGCGAACAATAATTTTGATTCAGATAGATTCAAAGGCATGTAAAATCTTAGTTTCACACTTTTTACTTTTAACATAATTGTGCATTTATATCTAAACGCTTGCAAAATCATAACAAAACATTGACTAATTTTGTTTAAATGACTAATTTTGATAAAAGCTAAATATTTACTAGTATAATTAATTTACTAGAATTGACAAAAAAATATATTTCATATCCCTGGTTGGAAAATCATTGCCTGCCATTTCCAGTAATGTTTTATAATATTTCACAATGTTTCAGTAGAAATAATGAGAAATGTTTGCCCCTATCCGAACAACTGCTCACCAGGTAACCCAATCATGCACTTTTTCCTGTCCACTCATGGGCAAATTTCAGCATCGCTCGCACTTTCTCAGGCCTCGCCGGACCACCATCAGTCTTTCTCAGTCTCTGTTGTGCAAACACCTGACAGAGCGCTGCACCTTTCACATCAGTCCAATCCATATTGTCGTGTGTCATTTAGAGTCCTGGTCAATGACGACTCTTTATCTCTCCAGTTCCCGGTGACAGCTTCTTATCCAGCCCTTGCACTCCTGCAGGCTAATAGAAACGCCCTCCTGCCGCCATATGTGAGTCCTAGGATGCGCTGGAGAAGGTGAGGTTTGGGAAATTATACCTGCTGTTTGGAGCATTGCCATGAAATCCATATGGATCGAGAGGAGTGCTGCTTCCCGTGCTTTGAACCCGACAGGTGTGGCCATATTGCGAAGGTAATGATGCAGACGGCTTGAGCGCACGACAAATACCGGTCTGCTTTCCCTCTTCATTTACCGCAGTGTTTTGTTGGCTTGAAAATGTGGTTTTGTTTGTGAAAGTCACAAGGGAAATGGAGTTCGTATTTTTCGCCAGGTTCGGCGTGATTGCGTGTGACACCCCGTTTTATTGATAATTAGGTTGTGATGTCTGCAGGGTCTTGAAAACCTTAATTATAATATGATTAAACAATGCCCCTCATATGGGATCAGGTTAACCATGCAGTAAAGCCAATTTAATCCCTGTAAGAAAGACTCTGAACATCACAGGAAGGGTAACGAGAGCTTGCGGAGAACCTTGGAGCTTGTTCTCTTAGTTTGAAGTTTTTATGGGTTTTTGTGTTTTACCATACATATGTGAACATGCTCGAATACATACAATAACATTCTTTGAATACCTGTTTTTATAATTGATGTACCCTAACGCCAATGTTGACATTTTGGATATTTTCTCAATTTGAAAGAGTTTTTTCAGGATACAGAACATCTATGTTCAGCGTTGGGGTCCTTCTGGAACGTGACGATTACCAAAAATGATCATGGTTCATTATAGTAAAAGTTTAGTAACCGTGGATTTATTATTTTGTATAACCACAGTTTTACTATAAATACCATAACCAGCGATTAATCTATGGTTACTGTAGCAAAAACAATGGAAACCTTTTGGTTAATTTTTGGTTTACTATAGTAACCATCATTTTATTTGTAGTAAAACCCTGATTATTTTTCAAAAGGAGATTGATAAAAATGTAACTTTACTTCAAGGGGCTTCGCTAAAATTAGGATGTGCCATTGCAGACATTAGTTGGCCCATAATCTTAGGTGTATTTTCTTTTTGGTGTCTTGTGAGCTCTGTTTTAGGGACATTTGGATAATGTTTTTCCTGATAAGACAAGCAAAACATCAAGGTTGTGTTTTGAACCTGTGCTCATGTGGTAAAAACAGGTGTGAATTGCAATTGCAAAAAGCGTTTAACAAAACATACACATGCTACTTATCCACATAGCTTCTCTTATTAGCCTTAAGGTCAGTCTCTGTCAGTGCTGCATATCCACTAGTGTGCTGTCCTTGCGTTTTAACCAAGAAGGTCACGGACTAAATTTAATTTAGCCGTATACATGCGGCTAGCAGCATCTCCTCTGCAAGAATCCAGGCGCTCGGGTTAGAACCTCATTGGCTGGCACTCAAAGTGCCGCCCACTGTGATATGTCACAACGTATGACCCCAGCAGCTTGAAACGGTAGTGCACACCGCCAGAGCTGTATCCCCTAGCTTAACCTTTCATTGCCACTGGTATAATGAATCTGAATAGCTCTGTCGGTCTGCATTCACAGCTGCCGTTGAAGCTTCACTCTCTGCCGGAGCGTTTTGTCTTAAGGGTGAATGCAACATTAAAGGTGTTCTCAGATGCTCTGTACACTCAGCAGGAGCTAGATTTACTTACTGAATGGCTTTTGAGGGATAGTTCAACCAAAAATGAACATTTTGTCATATTTGCTTTCATGTCAGTCATGTTCCTTTGTATTTTTAGTGGAACATTTTTAACATAATTTACTTTCTTTTTTAAAAATGACTTTTTATTTGTCATATTATGAATGTCAATTGGTTTACTGGTGCTGCTCAATTAACCATGATTTTTTATAGTAACCATGTTTTTTGCATTACCAATTTTTTACTACGAACCCAACGCAACAATGGTTATTGTGGTAAGACCATAGTAAATTTTGGGTTACTATGGTTTTACTACAAATGTCAAAGCATAGTTCATTTTAAAGGGTGGTCATGCTCCAAAATATGTAAATTTATATGATATATATCAAGTATTCTGTGCAACAGCCATATATATATATATATAAATAGACCCAGATTAAATGTTTTTAAAAGAAAATCTGGACATCCACATTAACTTTTCCTAATCAAATCAAAGAGAAAAAAGTGATGTCCAGTTTGTGAACAAATTCACAATAATTTTTCACATTTTAAAAACAATTTTTTTGTAAATTAATTGATCTAGTTAAATTGAATTGAATACAATATGTGTAGCTTGTTTATTTGGCATATATACAGAACATTGATGCACTTCTATAATATTTTCTGGTAATTTTTCTTCCTTTCTGAAGCTTTTAAAGTACTCTTTCTGTAAATGTATGAGAAATAACAACCAGTACAGTTGTTCAAAATCTGATTTCTTTAAGATTTTTAAATCTTTTTGTTCCCTGAGGAGAAAAGGTAATGCAGGTTCATAAAGACATAAAGCACATAATGACTTAATTTTCATTTTTGTGTGAGAGATCAACTTCCGCTGAGTTTAAATCCAACCAGACCAAAAATGAGCCCCCATAGCGCCATAGCATAAGGACGTAAGTATCTGTTAATCGCAATTGTCATTAAATTAGGATTATGTCGACTTTGCCGTCCTCCGGGTCCCTCTTTATGAAAAAGTGTTTCCAGAGAGAGTGTTAGTTGAGTGTCTGGTCTTTACTCCGTACGGTCTAACTCATCTCCCATGCATAGCTGACATTTCCACGGCTTGTCTGGAGAGCTCCCTGAACATACGCCAGCGCAGTCTTCTGATTATTTATGTATAAATTCTGCCGGTGTTGCACACGCTACTGTATGCAGATGAACGGTTTATAGCGGCAGGAATGAATAGAGGCAATATTTTGGAGTGCTTTCGGATTGATTCGTATCATAAAGGCTCAATTATGTTCTCAGTCTTACCCAGTAAAGTAATGAGTGTTTGTCACCTGTGTCGCAGTGGTGCTTTTGTTTAAGATTTGAAGATATATTGCAAATATTCTGATTTATTTATCAGTGTGTGCATTTCCCCATCCACCCCTTCAATGCTCTGGTGGTTTTATTCATTGTCCCACAGTTTGACTGCATGTGAATCGGATGTGCATGCATAATACATGGATCGTGTGCGGATCTACTTTAGAGCATTTGGGAATTTTTCATGGAGAACCCTGACTCAATGCATCAGTGTCCCTTGTGTTTTTGCTTTTTATTCCCCAGCTAGCTGTCACCTTGGCCTTTCTAAAGGTTAATTTGATATTTTATTCAGGTTTGCAATGTCTGAAAATACTCTTGCTAGCTGGGAATGGGACACAATCTCTTGGCAATTACTTTATCTGATTTGTATGAATTAGTTTGATCTCATTTGTATGATTTAGTATGATCCGCTTTTGCACCAGTGATGGTTAGGGCGTGGAGCTTTGTTGTTGCTTTTTCTAATATTAATATTTAAAAAAAATTGTATGACACTGTATGAATCAATAAAATTTTTCCACCTTGTAAAATAATTGCGAATTCCTGTGAGAATTTGTGAATTCTAGCTGATTTTCTATTCTAACCAGCTTACAAGTCCAGCCAACCACTTTCAAGCAAGCTATATTTTGTGCAGCTTAACCAGTTTGAAATCATCATGCCACTGGTTTCGTCTAATTTAAGCAACTCATTGTCTTTATAATATTGTTCAGAACATTTAGAATCAAATGCTTGTGCCTTGTGGGCTTTAAATAAAACATGTTGTGCAAGTATGATTGTCCCTATGAACCATTTCATGATGCTGTATAATAAGAAAGAAAACGTTCACTCTTCTCATTAGACATGTTAATTTAGTTTTAAGAGGCGGAAAAACTACTTAGTATATCCTTTGATCATTATTCATCAAAGCTCCAAAATGCACAAGAAGACGACGCCTAGCCCAGGCCGACAAAATGGTTGAAAGATGCATGCACTCGATTTTGCAAATGAGCAACAGTGCCGTTTCCTCACCCAAAATTTCAGCCCATTTCGTATGCATGGGGTTTAGCCCATATGCCTCCATCTCTCCTGCCCCATCTTGCGAATGTGCGAGGTTATCTCTCTCTCACCAATTGATGAATGAATGAGAATGCCGTGTTTCAGACCGTGTGACGGCAGACCAGGTGAGAGATTTCCTGTGTGCTTAATATCCTGTACTCTTGAGGGGAAAGTGTCCCACTGAGATCAGATCTGGAACCTTCCGCAGGGCTGCAGGATCCTGTCGGCTGGAGGTCCTTTAAGCACGGTGTGAGCGTAAAATGGAACAAAGTGGATTACACCCTGTTTTCCGGTATGCTTACGGTAGATAGAAGCACAAAGGAAGATGTCTTATAATTTCCCTAATGAGTGATCATTTAGATGTTAATCTTCTGACAATATGCATTACGTGTAAATATGGATAATTCTGACAGTATATTCTATATAATAGCTGGTACAGATTAAAATAATTTATCCCATATCTTTTATGTGTAGACAGAACTTTTAAATGTATGACTTTCTTATGCAGAACGTAAAAGAAGATATTCTGAAAAATGTTGGACCTCATTGACTTCAATTGAATGAACACATGAATGAAGACATTTTTAAAAAATCGTATACACGTTTTGAACAACATGAGTGTGAACAAATGATGACAGAATTCGTTAAGCCATTTGTTAAGCCTCCTCTTCTTGAATGTTTTTCTCCTCATGCTAGAAAGATTAAAGCGCTGTGTATAGTGGAACCACCAACCTGCATTTTGATGTTTGGCCTTCAAACAAATTATTACCAACATCGATGAAAGAGTTAGTCTCTATAGACTCAGCAGTTCCAAGACATCTAAGACCCTGTAAACTCATTGAGGTGTCCATGATCATGGCGAGATATGTCAGAGTTGTCAGGTTGATTGAGATGATGTCTGTTTTTGTTGCTGGAGTGGAGGTGGTTGCTCTCAGAGGTTGTTTGAAGGACCGTGAAATATGATATGAGCAGGTTAGAGGCACTTGTTGTTCACAGTCACATACATAGCTGTACAGGGAGTAGGTGTTGAAATCATTGGCGTAGTAATGGTTCAGAGACGAAGCCCTCTGTTGGCAAAAGTGTTGAAGCTGTGGGTGGAGGTGCTATCCAATTCTGGTTTTATGTGTGATTGACCTCGCTCTCTTCCGTCTGTCCAAACATAGGTAATTATGAGGCCATATGTTACTGTACTTTCTTTTTTTCTTATGATATGTTGTACATGGAGAATCCTGACCCAACGGTACCCATAGGTACATACAGATCAGATGTCAATATTGGTATATTTAGTGGTTGAAATGTCACCAAAAGATTAAAAAAAGATTTTAAAGCATTATTTATTTTTCATAGTCAGGTGAAATTTTCAGATCATTCCTCATAAATGAGCACATGAAAATACAAAATAAAATATCTATTTTATGTTCTTTGAAGAGTCATCTCTTCTTTATTTTGGGTATTATTACTCGTTTTTGGTCACATCAATAACGCCTGTATATTTCATGTAATTTACTGCACATCACGAATCAGATTATTATTACAAGTTCGTTTCATTAAAACACTTTCTACGTAACTTACCAAAGGCGATTTTGGCTCATTTAGCACATGGCAAAAATTTATTGTGTGAACTAAAACTACTACCAGAATATGTCACATTATATCACATCGAGCAGTTTAGTTTTTAGCCGTGATCCAGAGATTTGTGTTTTGTTTTACTTCATTTGTGTGGACTGCGAATGCCCAGGGCAACAGTGGTAAACTTGGCACCCACACTAGCAGAACAGACGTGGCCAGGAAAGGGCTGCGCTCCAGAATGCATTCATACACAAAGCCCTCGGCACACAGCACGCTCTGGCTGCATAATGGAAAGATGCCAGCTGATCTGCCGGCCATGGTTGAGTGATGTGTGCTGGAGATGTTGATGTTTTGCTGGATAACTGTGTCCTTCAACTATTTTGCTGCCAGTGGACCTTCTTGCCGTTGTGCGTGTGTGTGATCGTTCTCACTGAGAACTTTATTTCGTTGTGGCAGGAAACTGGAAGGAGTGCCGTTTAACTGCAGCTGCAGTATCCGCTGGATCCAGCTGTGGCAGCAGAGAGGCGAGTCTGGACTCCATAACCAGCGGTTGTTCTGCAACAATGGCTATTCCAAGATCCCCCTACAGCTGATGAACATCTCTCAGTGTGGTACATGACTTGTTTACTTTCATTTACTCACTTTCATGCTGACTCGTACGACTTTCTTCCGTTGAACACTGGTTTGGCAGGCATACAGTGAAAGTGGATAGGGACTAGCTGTCAAGGTCTTAAAAAGACAAAATATCACAATAAACTAGTAATTTGGAAGACTTTTGCACTATATTTCATCTATATTAGGTCATTCACTATATAAAAGTGGTATATTTAGTTTTTGTGAGCCACAGGCTAAAATTTAAGTCGTTTGTCACAAAACATTTGGCTTGACAGTTCTAGTCATCATTTACTTTTGTTGTATAGAAGAAAGCAGCTTTAGATCATTCTGATCTAAATCCTATTGTGTTTCATGAAAGAAAGTAAATCATACAAGATTTAAAAGATTTAAATGTTAAAAGAATTATTATGAAATTTTTGAAAAAAATTTATATTTGGGTATACTGTACCTTTAAAATAATAATTTGGGTTTGATACAGTCTCAACCTCTATTATCAGCTATTTGTAAACACAGAAAATGTTGACTTGTTTCTAAATGTGCACATGGTTAAACTCTTTTGCATATTTCCCATAAAGATTTGCCAGAAATTAATGTAAGTCACAGTAACCTGACGGTGACAGAAGGAGACATGGTCACAGTCACCTGTAATGGCTCGGGGGTGCCGGTACCTGAAGTGGATTGGACTGTAAATGGACTTCACTCCATTAACACGCACCAAGTAAGACTGACTGCTGGTTACAGCATTTTGACTAGCATTTAATATGCATTTGAATACAATGTTTACTTTGCTGTAATAATAGAGATGCAGTCTGAAAAATTCAACTTTCTAAAAAGAAAAAACTCCAGAAAACATTGGTTGTAACAATTAAACCTTAATGAACCGCCAAGATGATCATGCTTTTTTGGCCATTTCTCAGGTTTC
Source organism: Beaufortia kweichowensis (assembly GCA_019155185.1). Classification (NCBI taxonomy): domain Eukaryota; kingdom Metazoa; phylum Chordata; class Actinopteri; order Cypriniformes; family Gastromyzontidae; genus Beaufortia; species Beaufortia kweichowensis. The sequence goes on from CM032816.1 coordinate 9,220,284, forward strand.
TTTGGTAGAGACCGGCTTAAACCAGTTACTATAAGACCAGCAAATCTGCCTGTCATACACGCTAAATTATATATTTAAAAACATCTACCCTAACTAAGATCTACAGTATTGTCAGCTGAGGTCTACAATGACTAGTTACACCCCAAACCATTGCTTTAATCTGAGCAAACTGATATATATTGTGCTATCTTCTCTTCCAGTCCAATCAATACCCACCGAATGTCCACTCCATCAACCTAACTCTGGTCAACGTCAGCCGAGACGATAACAGCTTCATGCTGACCTGCATTGCAGAGAATATAGTTGGGATGACTAATTCATCTATACAGCTGTCAGTTCAATGTAAGTGCCTCTTATTTCTCAATAACATCCATGTGGGATGTCCATGTGGGAATCAAACCCATGTGTTTGGATGTCATGAAATGAACTGTGTAGCAAAATTAATGTTATACTATAATTTATGTGAGCAGTACAGTTAATTATACAGGTATCATTTCTCCAATTTGGACAAATCACTCCTTTGTCCAGTGTTGTAGGAAAGTTGTTTGTGTAACTTATAGATCTGTTAAAGAGAGGGTCTTTCTTCTTCTGGTCTTTTCACACTAAAAAAGGCTGTAAGTGAAATATTAAAGAGATCTATCCATGTTATGTTTCACTTTGTGGTAAATAAGAGAGAGGGGGTTCATTTTTCGAGTGTGGATGTGTTGAGCTGGTGGAAACCTTTGCAAACGTTCCAGTTAAAATTGGAAATTTGTTTCTTTTCACACTTAATGAATGATATCTGGACAGTTTAGTTCTTCATGTCAATTTTTCTTCAAATCAATGTCAGTTCATGTAAATCTTCATGTCAATTTTAGCGTTTACTAATATGTTTTAAAAATCAAAAGTTGTATCTGTTAATAACAGTTAATGCACTGAACTAACATTAACAACCATTATTTAATGCTGTAAAATTATATTGTTTAATGTTGGTTCAATGCATTTACTAATGTTAACAAACACAACCTTGTTGTAACGTGTTTCCATTGTTTATGTATCTATGTTAATGGATTCAAATATTTATACAGCACTTTTACTTGGATTTTATCAAACACACATTGAATTAGCCAGTGGTTTTCATTAATTAAAAAAGTGAAATGTCATTACATAAAATGGCAATAAAGGGACGATATCACTATATCTAACAGCAGCTGTTTCCACCCACTTGAAATAGAGAAATGGCAATTAAAGACGTCCTTATTAAAACACGGTTTCTGTCAGCTGGATACAATTGCGAGGTAATATGAGGTTGCTGTGTTGTGTCTGTATTTACATTTATACTGAATAGTGTTGGCCAACAACATGTAACATAATTCTTCCCACACTCAATATTTATTGACTGGGCGAGATTTGCTTAGAACTGCAAATTTTGTGGAAATAGGAGTCCGTCTCTTGCTCTGTAACTCTCCCTTGCTCGCTGTGGACAATCTCTCTGTTTGTCTGTCCTGCTGTTTCTAAAGTGAATTAAGCACAGATCTCATTCTTGTGTAATATAGACGCATGACACATTTACAGCATCATAATTGCCGACAGTTAGCGTCCGGCACGCGGCGGGTAGATATGTGGACTGCAGGTTTATGGACTGTAGTTGTTTTTCAGCCCTGGCTCCGTGCCCTCTCTCCATGAAACGTCCGCTCACCCAAACGCTTGATGAGCAGCCAGGCAGTTAGCTTGCCATCTTCCTTTCCAAGAGGCAGGATAGCAGATCAAACAAATATCCGTGTGGACAACCTGTGCTGTGAAGGCTTAAGCCTCGCTCATGCATAAACGCAGTGTGATTATCCAACCAGGAGTTATGCTGGACGAAGACACATTTATGGTCAAAGTTAAGCCAGAAGTAAAAATGCTGGTAAAAATATTCAAAAATTTATTTGAATAAAAATAAGGCATGAAAAATAACTAGAAAAATTAATTGTTTAATAAACTTTCATTTTTGTGTGTACTGTTCCTTTTACCTATTAATTGTCACTGCACAGTTTGGGTATACATATGAAAATGCAATACATTTTTTTTTAGATATTATATATTTTTTATAAATAATATTAAATTTTTTAGTTAATTTTTGTGTTTATGTTTGTATGTTTGTTATGATTAGATTAGGATTCAACTACAGTATTTATAAAAAAGTTCCGGTGACAGAAATATATTGAAAAGTATTTTTGCATCTTTTCAATAGATCCTCCAGCCATCATAAAGTTTGAGGAGCCGGAGAAATGGCACGATACCTGTATGATCTTCACAGGTGCGCGGGCACCCCCTACCCATCCTGCGATGGTTTTATAAGGGCGTGGAGATCAAGCAGACTGACTACGTCCGCCCAGATGTGGACATCTATCAGGACAATCTGGAGGGATGCCTGAAGTTTAAAAACCCCACCCACCACAACAATGGCAACTACACATTGGAGGCCAGCAACTTCCTGGGCGTGGCTGTCAAGACTGTATACGCCCACTTCCTGAAGCCACCTTTTGACGGTAAGTCACCTACTCATACTCAATCACACAAACTGCACATTTTAACAATTAGAAAGTAACATAAAACAAATTTGCCATCAAATCTGAATGTTCATCCTCCATCTGTGCTAAAACAGTAAGACTGTCAAGTGCACGTCCTTAAAGAGCATTTCTAAGATTAGAGCCGTTATACTGTATCACAGATTGTATCGTGTTAAGAAACAGAACAGACTGAATGTCGGTTAGATGCTCTGCATGAGTAACTTATTAACACCCGAGGTGAGAATCCACCAGGTTTGTAGATAAATATAGATACACAACCTCACTCCTAAAGTTCACATCTCTTGGCAGATGCTACGGTACAGCAGGCATGTGAGCGTATGTTCAGATGCACTACAAAGTTCAGATATGGAATCCAGAAGTGTGGAACAATATAGAAATTTTGTGATTTTTATTTTATTTTATTGTGGAAGATTTTAATAATTACAACAAAGGAAAGTTCAGATGTAAAGTGAAGTGAAGTTTAATTAAAAAAAAAAAAATGAATTTGCAGTCTTTACAGGTCACTAATCAGATTTGTGACAAGAATTCATTTTTGGGAATGAATTTCTTTGTGCAAAAGGTCAGATTGTCTATTCTTGCTTCCATTGAAGCACACAAGATGCTCTTTGGAACATTCTTTGATCATGCTGGGGTAACATGGATCATGCGGTTTTGTCCATGCTTCTTTCGAGTGCATGCTGTCAAATGACATACAAAATCATTTTCATGTTCATGTGCAAAATAGAAACATTTGCAATGATAGTAAATATGTATATGCTTTTAAACCCACTGTATTTGCATACTCTAAAAATATCACATAATACTTGATTTCACATTAATATAAGATTTATATTGCATGATAAATATTGTCATTTTGTCTCTTGTGATTTTTTACAAGATTCGTAAAGTCTTATTTTGAACATAAATATAACAGAAATGCACTGAGGGGTAATGTTTATCCACATCTAATAACATTTAATAATGCACTACTGATTTTGTCATATTCATATCTGGTAATTATATACCACTTTCTGTTGTTTTTTCTCTCTAGACTATCCAGATTATGGTAAGTTCCTCCCTTTAATTATCTGGTGCATGCTTTTTTTCTATCTTATTAGTTTTGTTCATCATAAAACAAAGAATCATTTAGAAAGAAATCATTTAAGCTATGTAAATACAGTCCCCCCCGACAATTTTCTCTGCCTAATATCTAGTGTGCTAGTGTCGTATTATTGAACCTGTTTTGTATTTTTAGTGTACAGTGACCGATATCTGTCAGTATCGGACAAATCGGACCATATATCACCAACCTCTACTAGAAGAACTCAATGTAGATCAAGGTCATCTTAAACAGCAGGCCTGTTAGAGAAATTCTCTCGGCACAAAGACAGCATCTTTCCTTATTCGCCGTGATTTGAGAAAAGTGACCGCTGACCTTCATAAGCCTCTGTTTTACACTGATACCTCCTAATGTACTACCTTTAATAGTTGATGTGCGAGAACTGTGCGATGACCGATCGTTTCTGTCGGAGCTGTGAATAAAGTTAGATGGGGTAAATGCATGCGCACGTGCCTGTCTGTATAGCCGTCAGGCCTTGCTCAATACTTAGTAGAGAACAGGAAAATAAGAACAGCCCGAGGGTTTTGTTCAATATCACATGAATAACAGCAGCCGTTATCTCGGATCCGACTCCTAATAACAATAACCTTGCAAAAAACAGGTCTAATCAAACAGTGTTCGCCCCAAGACATATTTAGTGAATAATACTTAATGGTAGGTTTGAAACACTCTGAGTTTGTTTGTCTTCTAGTAGGTCCAACACCGACCGCTATTCCAACCATGACACATCGGCCCGAAGAGGACACCTTTGGCGTGAGTGTTTTTATTTATCAATTATTAACTGGTGAACGCAATTCATTCTGATTCATTTTCATTTCTCACACATTATATCTGCAACCCGTGTGTTTTACAACTGTTCAAGAACGTACTTTGGTCTGCTTTTTGCTCTGTAATTGACAAGACAGAGATTATATTCTCATTTGAAGATTTTAATGGGAAGTCAGGCAAAGAGAGAGAGAGAAACTGGCCCTAATTATGTGAAAAGCGTTTTTGCTTCCGATAGCTTTATTTCAGCACTTTGACTGCTTTGATTTATTGTTTATTGTCTGTTTTTGTGTTTATCTAAGTTGTACGCATTGTTTTACCCGTAACGAAACGCTCGCGAGTATCTCCGCTGCGATGCCTGTTATCTCTCTCCTAAAACACCTAACCTGAATTATTATCTTTTTCTTCGTTTTTATTTGCCCTTTCCCTTTTCACGCAATTTATCAAAGCCACCGCAGCCGTAAGCAACTTACGACACCAATTACATAAACCTCTCATGATTACTGCATCAACATCAATACAAATCATATAAACAAGTCAGGACGCGGGTTCGCTCTAATATTGCAGTGTTTTTTTTCCTGCGAGATACATGCAAGTTGAGACAGAAATATTTATTTGCTGTGTTTTATGTTGCTTGTCGTGGCATTCCTGTGCTGTAGTTTTCTCGTAAAACCTATTAGAACGCTTTTATTGGCAAAGATACAGTACATCAAGTTATATTGAGACTTTCATATGTGCAACTGAGTTTGAGGCTTGTTAAATCATGCAATGGCTGTGTTCGGAATGTCATATTACCTTATTACTGCTACTACGAATATTTCAGTAGTATACAGTATGTGAATTGTGCACAGCATGCAGATTTCCTGTAAACATGCTGCAACTTAGTTTCAATGTTTCATTTTCTCATACAGTTTAATCTTTAGAAATTCAAAAGTTGATCTCTTATCTTAGAAATAGCAATCCAAATATTTATATTTTACCTGAAAGCAATATCTCCTGTTTCTCTAGGTGTCGATTGCAGTCGGCTTGGCCGGCTTCGCCTGTGTTCTCCTTGTCGTCATGTTTGTGCTAATCAACAAATATGGCAGGCGCTCAAAGTTTGGCATGAAAGGTAAGCAAATGTAAACTCTTCAGCTGGAAACTTGGCACATTGAGGTTATTAGTGAATAAGTGTAACATCAACCGACTCATTTTCTTTTTACAGCAACTGTTTTTCCCTTTTACAGCAACTTCAGGTTCTTGGTTTTATTTTTATGTCGCTCACATTTGTACTTTAGGTCTCTTCTTAGTTCTTTTAGTCATGCGTTTGATGTCTAAATAAGATTGTATGCCGCTGTGCTGGACAGACTCACAGCCTTGTGCTTGTTCGACGTCCAAAACTCTATGCATTACTGGCAAACACTTTACTGGGCGTTGCCGTGGTAACCTGCTGGTATGGAGGATGCTCTGCTCGGTTATACTTTCCTGATCTTCAGATGTATTTGGCAGGGTTTATTTTGTTTTATTGTTGTCTTCTCTCCTTTTAAAATCCACCAAAGCCTAGTTGGTTTAGCTACCCATAATGCATCTTGGCTGCTTTTAGTAGAATCCCCCCTCATGACACCCACACAGCTCTGGCCCGAAATGCATAAATTAAAAAATTCCCCCATGACACAGCAGCCATTATGAAGACGAGTCAAGCAGACCTCATATAATTGCTTCGTGATGAACATTACATATGACACGTAGGCTCGTGTGGAACCATGCAACACCAATTACACTACAACCAACACAAATGCTCGTGTATCAAAAGGATAATTAACGCGATGCTTTCTGTCCCTGGAGCCGCTTGCCATATTATTTTTGTTTTGTTCGACATCAACTGGAATCTAATCAGTAGCTCTGTCTGCTAGTAACAGTGTCAGATTACCCACAAGCCCCTGCTGCGTAGCAGCCAGAGCTCGAAATAAATGCGTGCCATGTTGGCTGATCGTGTCCTGTCTTGGCGCCGTGCCATGTTCATTGACTTTCTTCGTTTCGCTTTGGTTCCCACGGGGACATTTCCTCTATTTTTCTGTTTCTTTTTTTGTGCCCTGTTTTACAACCTCCTACCCTGCCACCCCGCTTCCGCCCTGTTCCCTCCGCTCCTGTTGACAGAAACCAAGAACGCTCTCAGTCTTTTTGTAACAAAGCTAATAAATAGAAGATTGGTTGGATCTCCTGCAGATGTTTGGTTTGCTTGGGTTTTATTACTAGTTCTGCATGCTCCATTTTAAATGAATTTAGCTTAAAAATAATGACCCTCCCTATGAAAACCCAGCAGAAAAGTAATTTACAAAATACAACCTTGATATCTTTAATATTGACTGAGTAATGACATGCCAATGATTCAAATCATAGTAAAATTTTATCGTGAAATCAAACTTTAATGCTTGTTATCTCAAAATGTAATGACTTTTTGTTTTCACAGTCACAATAAATTTCAAGTCATCATAGACAATTCTTACATTGTGCTAAACGCTGGTATACTGTCACATTTTATTTCTTGGCTTCTTGCCTTTGTTGACCTCTGGATCACAACCTTCCAGGGATGAAATGTGGCCCACCGTCCCCTATTCAGCGATTTATTATTTCTTTGTTTGGAATCACACAGTAGGCTTTTATGTCCGATCGTCTGGTCTGAGAGCAGTGAAAAAGCTGTCTGTGCTCCAGCATTGAGACTTTACATTATTCTCCTGGTCCTCGTCCAGAGCGATGAATGCGAGTTGTTCATATGAACTGAGGCGTAAATAACCTTAATCTACTCCTGTGGAGAGAGAATGAGATTCAGTCCAGGCGAAGAACAAAATCCTTCAGAAAACCTTAGTGTCATTTTGAAGTGCTTGGAAATGAAGCTGTTCGGGCAGATTTGGTGTTTTGTCTTAATTTTGAGAAAGGATGGTGGTGAAATCAATGTGAGATGTTTAGGTGGGGCTGGTGGAGGGAGACAATCATATCTAGAGAGATCTTGGTTTCATGATCCACTTTGTGTTTATCTGTAAGCACTACCGAAACTAGATTTGTTGGCTTTCGTCAGCTGGACCTGCTTCTTATTCCAGCCCGCATCTTACACCCGAGTTAAACTTTCTCTGAGGGCACGCAGTTAGATCCCATTATTACCATCTTAAATCTGACAGCAGTGGCTCTCACACGAATAGAAAAAAAGCTTTTTTCTTTGTTAGAAGTTCTTACATCTGAGAAATAATGTGTGTATGGTGTGTGTGGGGGGAGATTTGTAGCTCTGGTTCAATGAAATAGATGGCTGTAGTTCCTCTCGCCCACCCTCCGTTTATAAGGATGTGGAGCTGAAACGCTTTACTGCAGGTTGCTTTTGCCAGCCAATTTATTTGACTCAAAGCATATTGCTCATTAAAGATGATCTGAAGAACATCAATAGTGCATCATACTTCCCTTGATTTGCTTCTGTCTGATTGATTTTTGCTTTTTATGTAGCTATTTCTTTGTTATTTCTGTTTCTCTGTGTTAACAGAATCGTTGGGTGTCATAGCTGTGCTTTATCATGAATAAAACACAGCTACTGACCAATCAGAATCAAGGATTGAAAGTAACCATTTTATAATGATTATTATAATTATAACTATTTTAATTATAACTATTTTATATTATAAAAAGGAATTGAAAGTAATCCCACCGATATTGTGTTGTTGTATGGAGTTTGAAACTTTATCTTAATAATAATTATGGTTAGTTATCATCCTCTTACACAAGTCTAAAGCAAAAACTCATGAGTTGATTATCAGGTGCTTGTAAATAGTAGATGTTGACTTTGAATGTTGGAGTTTGTATTGTAGTTGTAGTTGCATTTTGGGGTGAACTGTATTTTTTTTTCATTCGACTAATTTGTAAGCCTGATGCTATTTCTCTCCTACGAGTTTCTTTGGCTTGTTTTGGGCTTGATTTATTTCGGTGTTCAGGTGTACCAGGCTATAATTACTGCTCTTTTTGAGGAGCGTAATGAAGAGCAGATGAGGAATAAGGACCCGTGCGTGACCTCATTCGTTCTCATTGACAGGGATAGTAATCGGTGATCGATTGTAGATGCCTGAACTGCAGTGACTACAGCCATCCGATCCCCTCAACACACACACTTTGCTCAGTTCTCCGGCCTTGCTGCTTCACAAACCTGATTTGAGTGTGACCTCAGCAGGTGGAGTGTGCTGAGTTTGCTCTGCTGTGAAATCTGCTATATAAAGCATTTTTGTGTGTCCGCTTTTGGAGCTGGAATGACCCATTTTACTGTTGTACTGTCAACCAAATGTCTCTCTCTCTCTCTCTCTCTCTCTCTCTCTCTCTCCCTCTCTCCTCTCTCTCTCTCTCTCCCTCTCCCTCTCTCTCTCTCTCTCCCTCTCCCTGTATCTTATGTAAACCCATACTGTATGAAAACCGCATGATATTTTCTTACAGTGTAGTCTACCACAATCATCTATTTGTTTGTGGTTCCTGGTGGTCTCACAACAACATCTATATTTTAGGAGTATCTATTTTTTTATCTGCTGTAATGACTGTAACTGCCTGTGCTATTTCAGAGTTCAGCACGCTTCCCTTTGGGGAACTTAGAGATTCATCTGGTGATATAACATCTGAGAAAGTACAAGAAAAAAAGAGGCTTTTAAAACAAAAGGAACAGGACAAGAGAACAAATGATTCTATTAGGCGTCCTCTGCTTGTCGTCCTTCAACAATGGATTCCCTGCCAAAAGGGCAAATGGAATAAAATTATTCTTTCTCTTCTTAGCACCGGCCTTGTATCTAAATAAAATCTAATTTTTTGTTCAGGATGCATTAGGTGATGCTTCGCTTTGAACCAGAACAACGTAATAATATTATGGTATCACGTAAAGAAATATCTGGAACACTAAGTGTGTTGTAGTCTTTGTTTTAGGATCTATTTAAACATACAATATGTAGTTTTATTAGGAATAATCTTTAGGAATAGTCATTGTTGGATTATAATATAAATAGTATCATATTTTAGATAATAGATGCAGTGTAATCAATCTTTTTTCTGTTTTTGACTTAATAGATTGATTTCTCTATATTGAACCGTTGTTATATGATTAAAACACACAACTTTTAATTCCGCCCATTTTCACACCGACTCTGACTCTCTTCACAGTTGATCGGAGTCGGCCGCACTGTCATTTGTCACTGTCCATTTTTCCGCGGCGTCTGCCTCTACCTCCCCTGACCCCCGCTGTATGAGAGCAGGCACCTGCACTCCGGGAAACGGGCTCCGTGTGTCAACCGGCAACCGGGAGCTGCCAGAGCGGGGGCGGGGCCTGACAGGCTGCGTATTAAACTCTGACATTCACACCCAAACTCTTTCCCGTCCCCTCGCAGACTAACTAACCACTTCCAACCCGAGCACCTCCACCTTGTCTACTTGTGTCGACTTCAGGCTTCCCCGGCTCTGATCGTGCTGCCACATCCAGTTCACCGCACCCGAGCAGTCTCTCTCCACTTTCCACACGTCCACTTTCTAGCACGTATGTCGCAGGGGTCTTTGTGTACACCCCAGTGTATAGGAATGCTTCACTTCCAAGCATCGCATAGGTTACGCAGCACCTTGTTCTACAGCATAATTGTAATTCCAACAGCGTATTTTGAAAGTTGTTCTTATGTCTTTAGAAGTTTCTTACCTAAAGATTATCCAAGTCAGTCCTTAAAAAGCATTTTTAGTTGATCTAAGGCCAGGAATTCAAACCACATGACCCAAGAATATCTGTCAAAATTAATAACTGAGATTAATATTTTGTATATGTAAAGGAATTAATATTGCTTTGGCCGGCACTTAAAAGAACTTTGGTTGCTTATAAAACCTAATGCAGTATCTAATTTTTTTGTCATTGATGATGCAAATGTCACAGTCCAGTAAACTGTATAAAGATATTAGGATTACACAAAATAGATAGATAGATAGATAGATAGATAGATAGATAGATAGATAGATAGATAGATAGATAGATAGATAGATAGATAGATAGATAGATAGATAGATAGATAGATAGACTGTTGTATGTGTCTCCATGTGTAGGGTGCACAAGGAGAACATGGCACTCTTTCTATTGCCCGCAGGTTTGTTTCCCATCTGCCATCGTTTCGTGCCTCTAAAACAAAACAGAAGCCCCTCAGACCCCTTTATTTATTTACTGTGTTGCAGTTAAAGATAGATGAGAACAATCTGGCTCTCTTCCACTGTCACCGTCCTAGAAATAGAACAAAGTGATGAAGGGGCAGAGCCTTCATAATCGCCACACTATCAAACACAAGACCCCAATGAAAAGAAGGCCAAACAAGGAGACTGCTGGGATCTTTTCGGGCAAGATACTCAATCTGAGCTTTTGCCAGAGACGTATACTGGGACCGCACTGGCACGACTTAAGCAGGGCTGAACTGCTTGTTACAACTTCATACATTGCGAGAATTTTTAGACTTTGAATTCTGATAGACGTTGACTGAGGAATTCAAGGACAGGGAGAAGGCAATTAAACACAACTTAAGTCGTATAACTTAAAGAGGTTAAATGACTGAAACTAATAGGATTTAACATTCATTTACTATTCTCCCAATTAGACAGTTCAAGCCTTTAAAGCGTTGCATTGATTTAAAGCGAATTTAGCTGGAATCAAAGAGAAATAGTTATGTTTCCAAAAGGCATGGCCAAAGGTGGGATCCAGATTTGTGGTACGTCGCTAGGGTTCGAATAGCCGTGCGTTTTTACACAAATATATGGGGTAAAAGGCAGCTCTACTCACTTCCCTAAGGAAAGCGGTCTTCGGCGAACGTTCATTAGCATTTTAATTGGATGCTTAAAGATATACATAATTATGAGTTCCCTCGCAGTAAAGTGAATGTTTAAGTACTGTCTCATAGCGTTAAACAGCTGTATACCCTTGACGATCTGTAAAGGTGGAGCCAAGTCAGGAAGAGGTATTGGAAGGGTCTTTCTTTGGAAATTCAGCAGTTTTCTGTAACGCTAAAATGTTGGAGATAATAAGACGCTTGTGTTTACTTATGGGCCGTGCCGTGTGTCTAGTGCATCTGAAATGCTGTTTGTCATAATTTGTGTTTGGAGTTTTTCTCTCGTGCTGTTAAGCTGATGAACATCAAGCATGCAGGTAAAACAGTATTTCTGTGTTGTGTTTGTTATTGTATTTACTAGTCTGTGTGTTTCTGTTCACAATCCATAAATAGAGCTGCAACTACGACATGCGAGTTATGAATTAACAATGACATATAAAAAGTCATTCTGTTGACTTCTGGTCCCACGCTGAAAAGCAAAAGAGTCAAGATAGGACAGTTCCAGGCCTGAGAGATTTCTTCTTATGTAATGGCAAGCTTTGTTCAACCACAGCTTCAATCTATCGGGCATGAAGTCGACGTCAAACAATCCACAAACTCGCAAGACAGCTGTTTAATTGGTGAGTAAGTCTGAAGTGGCGGGACTTTCCTCATAAGGAAGTTCAATGGCTGCTTTGATGGTGTGTAATGCCGGTTCTCTGTAGACCTCTCCGTTTCCTGATGTGGAGCTGTTTTACAGCAGACCATGGGAGATGAAGAAGAAATGTGTGATGAAGCTAATTACTGTATATTCAAAGGATTGCTCCTTGAGAACTTTTTTTGGAGAAAACTTTCTCAGTTGATGCGAATGCTGATTCCTTACATACATAATGAAAGAACAGAGAGCAAGTGAGAGTTTAAAAGTTTTGTTGAAACTTTTGAGATTTTGGCTATAATTAATTATATTTTACTCTCATTGCCATAAGAAAGATAAATAACAGATGAGATCTCTTTCATACCTTTGTTGTTTTCGTAGACGTTAGTGAGATTTAATAGAGAGAAAATAGGAACTTGCACAAGTCTTCTGCGTCTCAGATATTTCTTCTGAGAAAAAGACCTAGAAATTTCACAAATAAGCACCAAAAAAAATCTAAAAATCTATAAAGTAAAGTCAATAGTCAATATTTTAGTATGTTCTTTTTTTCATCAAACTTACCCAAATTCAGTTTATTTAATACAATCTACAGTTTTGTCAAAATTCTGCTAATCTGAACATTTTAATGGTTTTGAAGATAAATTAAACAGATAGTATATATAAAAAGAAATAAATACAAAAAACATATTGATTAAGCTACGATTGATAGTATTTGTCTTTAGTATTTGTCTTTCGTATATGTACGACTTACAACATTTTCTTTATTTTCTGTACCACTTTAGGGGTTAATATTTTAATAAACTAACACACAATGGCTGTGAGCTTTATGACTGCAGATTTCAGCAAAACCTAGATGCTTATGAAGGCTCTCGATTATCATTAAGTTATTTCAACCGCAGTGTTTTTATCAGCTTGCGTAGATGCTCTCAGGTCAGTTCTCCGGTGTGCTCGCTAGACCGTTGTCCTGATTGGACGGGCATCTGGATGGTTCTGTCCCCGGGGCTCCTCACAAATGAGAACTCCGGTTTCTTAATGTTTCATGAGGGGCTCTTTCAATTTTTAAGTAGCTGCGAATAATTGTTGTGTAATCACAAGCCATTTTCCTTAATTATTCATTTGTGATGATCAGGAAAGGCACGGTAAGGGAGGAAGGGATGGGGGTGGGTTTAAAAGAGAGGAAGAGAAAGTGGCAGTTTCATTTTGATGGATATGGATAAATGAATCCACAGAGAGTCACTTCCGTCGGTCCACCTTCAGTTCACATCTCTGCCTTTAATGGCCGCCCGCCATTAACATTAACTCTTATTTTGCTGTATTTTTAAACCAAGCCAAGAATTATGGACTTTTCCATTATTGGATTTCCCATTAAAGGCCGACTCTGCAGGTTGTCAATGAACGAGAATACATTCTCAGTCTTTACGGGACACTAAGCTATCTCTGGGGTAGATGCACCGACTCTGGTCGAGTGTGCTTGATGTTTACTAAATGGGTCTTAAACTGATGTTGGGTCCTAGTTCTGTAAGCAGGGTAATAGAGCGAATGGCTGTTTTTTCTGTCTTTTAATCACACTGCATCATTTCGGTTATTGTGGCATTGAACCTTGTTGCGTGCACATCAACCTGTTTTCTTACCAGTTTTGCAACAAGTCCTTGTTTTTATCCTGTAAAAATATTTATTTTATTATATTTATTTTTTTAATGTTATATGTTTTTTTAATTTAAATGTTTGATTTTATTTACATTTAAAACTAAAAGTTGTTTTTTAAGTATTTTTATAAATAACATTAACATATATATTTCTTCTTTTTAGTTTATGTTTTTAAAAAATTGTCAAATATTTATTCTTGAGTCTTAGCCCTTACTATCAGTATATAAATATATAATATATATGAATACATAATTTGTCATGATTAGATGCAAGATTTATGATGCAAGATTATGTGCAAATAGTTGCATCTCGATTTTCATGTCTTGTTTATAAATATTAAAGGCGCAAGTCATCTAAAATTTCAATTTTGTCATTTGTCATTTGCTCACCTTCATGTCAATCAAATGCTTTCTTCAGTTTGCTTTTGCGTCCTTACAAAACAGTCAAGAAAACCAAAACCCAAACAACACAATCTATGTTAGCTTCTGAAGAACAAAGAAAGCCCATGGGAATTGAATGACATGAGAATGAGTAAATAATGACAAGGTTTTCATTTTAGGATGAAATTAGCCTTTAACAGCATTATGTTGTTTATTTGTATATCTTAATTAAGCAAAAAATTTTCTTCGTGTTTAGACTCAATACCCTGAAGAAAATGACTAATGATACCCTAGGATTGACTATTATGTGGATAAAGCTAGCTGGTGCTGGAACCGACTCCCGTTTATGGCGTGGACCCAGCGTAGCACTTCTAAATGCAGTCGGGAACATGTTCTGGTCCAAACTAGAGCCGTGTTTTTGGAAAACACCTGGTCTCTCTCTCTCTCTCTCTCTCTCTCTCTCTCTCTCTCTCTCTCTCTCTCTCTCTCTCTGAGAGAGAGGCTGGCTGGCACACATTTGAAGGACCTAGCCTCTTGTCAGCAATTAGACACCTGTGTAGTTGTGCACAGGCATGCAAAACATGTACACAATTTGCAGTCGTACCACTTAGCTTGTCCTACGCAGCATCCTTTACACTGCACGTTTCTCCGTTTTAGGTCACATTGGGCTGTGTCCTTTGGGGATAGCCAGTTCAACTAGCCTTGCGTGTCCTTCCTAATTTTGTGCATGTTAACTTCAACCACAGCGTCTTAAATACAGCTGCTAAAATCACAATCAATCTCATATACTACAACAGGAGCGCTTACATATTAACCTTGTTGCGGTTAATTGAAATGCTTTGCATTTTAGATGTGGAATTTGAGACGTCCTAAGTGCTTCTTCACGGCCCACTGGCGGACCACGGTTTAGCGTTTTCTTCTCGCTCTGCTTTGTGTTCGGTTAATTTGTAATACTGTTGGGAATAAAGTGAATAACTCCTTAACTAAAAGCTCTTTAATTACAAATCTCAGTAATGAAGTATTTCACTTTTGCACCTTGTTGCTTTTATTGTTTTTCGTTTAACATCCACATAACACTATGGCAACCATCCAACACGCCCTATCTTGTTTTGCTAGGACAGGCACAGTGAATGAATAAAGCATTTTTCCTCATGTATATTTGCTTTTTGGCAGGCGTATGTGGCGGTCGTGTAGTTGACCTTGATTGCTGGTGATGGTTTTATGTTACAAAAAATTAGAGAAAAATTAATATGCATTTAATGACAGTGTTGCCTTCTGCGTATTTGCTGTCTGCCATATGTTTAGAGCTGATTGAATGAGTCCCTAGAAATCATTGTGATCATTCTGTGTATAGTTTCCCCTTCAGGCTTTTCGCTGGTTCAAAAAAAATTTTCTGAACTCGAAATCCATTCTTTACATCTACTAAAACTTGCTAAAAGTCCCATGGTAATACTGACAGTTTTCACTCTTGTCAGTTTTATAGCAGTGATGGGCCAGTTGACAGAAATGTGATGTGCATCAAGAGTGGCAGGTAGAATTATGTGTGTGAAAAATTCTGGTATTGATTTTGGAACAGTCAAAGTTGGAAGGTCACAAGCCATCTTCACCTGTGACAAACAATATCTGTCCACCTGTCTCCAGTGAGTGAGTTAGGAACCTTGGGCATCTAGATCGCAGCAATGAAATTCTTAAAGACAACTTAGGATTGGTGACTTTAACCCACACACAGAGTTTGGCAGCGGTGTTGCTTTAAATAGACAAGCTGTTACTTTAAGCTGTTAGTTTCTCTGTTGTGAGGTGCTAGAGTTGCTGTTTTTTTTTATGTTGTAGCCTTTAAGTAGCAAAACTATAAACCATAGTTTAACCTGATAACTGTCACTGCACATATTGATTATGCACAAACTACAATTTTTGAATTTGAGATATTTAACTTTTTTGTAATCTTTTTTAATCTTTTTTTATTTTATATATATATATATATATTTTTTTTTCATTTTTTAATCTTTACATTTTTTTAAATCTTTTGAATCATTTTTAAATCTTTTAATTTATGTATTTTATTTTTTATTCTCCTTTTAAGTATTTTTATATATTATTTTTATTTAATAAAAATTGTTTATGTTTATTGTGTATGAATTTGTCAAATATGTATTCCTGAGTCTTAGATTTTTCCATCAATATATAGTTTGTCTTGATTAGATTAGAATATTTTTCCAGTTTACAGGTTAAATTAAGTTAAATTAATAAAACAAAATATTCAGATTTGCTCGGATATATTTTTCGAACACACGGCCCAACGCACACACAAAAAACATTTACCGAGTTAGTCACCTCCAGTTTTGTGAGGCGGATCAATAACTTTCAAATAGCCTTGTTCATACTCTTAGTCTAATAAAATTCAGGCAAAATGATTCCCCGCTCCATCTCCCTGGGCTATTTACCTACTTACTGAGGGAATACGTCTTGTCTAATTCTTGTCTTAACTCTCCAGTGGTATCAGAACCAGCAGACGGGCAAAACAAGCCCATCATTCTTTTAGGCAATCACATCCTATAAATAAATGGGCGGCAATTAGAATGAGAAATGTGTGTGTGCACAGCGTTCCCCTGGTTCCCTTTGAGACGGCTGTCACTTTGTGGTCTACTTTCAAAATCATGATTCTTTACAGCCCTATTCTTGGCTGTGAAACCTGAAGCTTTGTGAATCATTGTGTTTATTAAAACTGGAATGTGTAACTTTTTCAATTGAAAGCAGTAGTTGAGTAAGAAATGTCAGTTTAACTTTAACCCACAAAAAGATACAGTAAATAAAGTAAGCTGTAATTTTATGTTTCGGACAGAGATGGCGATACAGAAGCAGCTTAAACAGTACGCAGAACGAAATAGAGGGCCGTAAAGAAAAAGAAAGATAATTGCCTGTCAATCATGTTTTCTGTAGAATGAGGCCATTTCAAATAAGAATTTATGGTCTTGGAGTTGCTTGCTGCGAGGATCAGGTGTATGTGTTCAGTGCACATGAATCGGTAGAGAACACGTCGAGGTGTATCAGTGTCACGGCCTGTTGTTTGTAAACAGAGAGACCCGTCAGTCAACTCTGCCCGTTAAAAACTCACAAACATGTTGAATTTAGACTCAGCGTGTTTGGAGTGATTTCAGCTCCGTGATACGTGTAGATTTTCTCTCATGAATCAGGCAAACAAGGTCTTGGTGTTTAATTGGGAGTGGAGACAGCTCTGACATGCAAATTGAAGGCAAATAAATCAAACGTTGGTTTCTTGGTTAACACTCTGTAAACAAATCTGCATGATGTGGAAGAACGCATTATCTGGCAACCATTGCAATATAGTGCAACCTTAAAATTTTTTCAACCTTCAAATTTGAGGATAGTCAAGAAAGAGTGAAGTAACATGTACTAGGGTCCACATTTATGCATTTGGCAGATGCTTCTTTCCAAATATTTATCGAACCCACAACCTTTGCACTGCTAGTATGAACTACAAAAACATTGAGACCTAGTAGTAAAAATGCTTTTACCTGTTCTGGCAAAGACAGATCCTGTCGATTTTAAAGCATTGAGCTTGATCATTGGCTTCAGTTGTACAAGTCATTCACAAACTCAAAGAACCTTGATGAGCAAATGTTGCCAATTAGCTCAGGATGTAAATGTGCCCAGACAAGTGGGGGAAGCACATCCTGTTTCCCATTGTGCGGGGAAGGAAATGCTCTCGTGTGGCTGTTTGTGGGACCCGAAAAGATGTTTGAAGGACTCATTTTCAAAAGAGCCCTTGACTATCCCCTTCTGGAGAGAGAAGGAGGAGAAATGTTGAGGAGATGATGGAGCAAAATGGATGAATCTTACCTCGTCCTGTTAACACTGACTCTAGAAGACAACCGTGGAAAAAATCTGATTAGTGCTTTATCTGTGAAACATCAAAGTGCCGCTTCAAACAAAAGTGTGAAATAGAAGCTGAAAATTTGTCGTTGTATTTTTTTAAAGACTTTTAAAGTGTTTTTTCTGTCAGTTCTTAAAGGGCTAGTTCACCCAAAAATGAAACTTCTTTCCTCATTTACTCACCCTGTATGATTTTTCTTCTTCTGCAGAACACAAAGAAGATATTTTGGAGAATGCTGGTAATGAAACAACATTGACCTCCATTGACTTCCATTGTGGACACAAAACCACTGAGACATTTCTCAAAATATCTTCTTTTGTGTTCCACAGATGAAAGAGTAATATACAGGTTTTGAATGACATGAAGTTAAATCAGTTTTCATTTTTACATGAACTATCCCATTTAGTATCTGAAACCAAGTCAGGTGTGGCAGATAAAGAAGAAATAAGAAGAAAAGTAGGAAGTTAAATTTAAAGTATTATATATTGTAGTAAACAAAACAAGCTAGGGGTGATAAAGTAACATAAAACATGTTAGCATGAGTCAGGGTGTGTTTCTGAGCACGAGAGCCCGGCGGAGACCCTTACATGTGTTGTTTTACACACAGAAGCAGCATCTCGATAAACACGCTGCTGACGGGGAACGTTTGAGAGCTGAGGAAGAAAACACAAAAATAGGCAGTAATTAGCATTGAGATTCAGGCCGGGACCTTTATTTTTCCCTCTGTGTTTCTGTTTCGCTGTTTCTTTTCTCATTCTCACAGAATCTCACAAAAACATGTCTAGGTCTAAAAAAAAATGTTTTGCACCAATAAATAAAACCTATTTTAAGCATAATAGGAATTTTTCATTGAGACCTTGTTTTGATAACCAATTAAAAATTTTCATTACTGTAAAATAAACAAAGCAATAAATAACAAACAAAATTAAAGTTCCTTTTTCTTACCCCAGCATCATACGAAGAGCCAAAAATAAGTTATTCTTCTGTAGTTTTTATTTCCAAGCTAAAGTGTAAACCGATGGCTCTGAGGTGCTATCAAAGTATGTCACCTTAGAAAGAATAAAATGTTATATATTGCTTTGATTTTGGGGTGCAATATTACTCATATGTGTTCCTGACAGGTTTTGTGAGATTTTTTTCCTCAATTTATCTCCCTGTCTTTCTTTATCACTGTCAACATCTGTATCCTCCCTCCTCCACTCCCTTCATCCTCTCATTCTCTGACAGATTGGTAGACCTCTGATATAGATTTTGAAATTATATAGAATATATCTATATCTATATACATTATATATAAATTTTTAAACATTTTTACACTGCCCACTTATTGCTTTTCTTCCTTTTTTCAGCTAGGGACAAACCAGCTGTGTGTAATACCAGCTGCACAGTCTCCGCATCTCTGACCTCTATTTAGCATGACAACTGTGAATTAGACTGACATCATCCAGACCGGTCGACAAATCTCCCTTAATACGCTCTTGTGTCATATCGATTGTAATGATGTTAATTCAATCTTAAGCCGATTCTTAACAGCAATTTTACTTAAATCTAATTCTTAGCATTAATGTAATCTAATTCCTTCATTTTTAGATGGAACTCAATCTGTCACTTGGATCTTTGGTGTCTTCGTGTGTTCTGAATGATTTTAAAACGGTCAAAATATGTTTTTGGGCAGTAGGGCGTGTGTATGTGTGGTGTACAGACGTGATTGTGTGGGCTGTAGGATTTTATCACTTCCAGCTAAACAAAGAGAACATAAAGAGACATACTGACAATGTCTTAATCTTTATCTTATCAGCAGCAGAAATCAGAACCATTAATGAGAGTATTTTCAGCCAGGTCACTATTCGGGTTTCTGTGTCCTGCTGTATTGCTTTAGTAAGCCTTTACCTGAAAATTTACGTTGTGCATTTACCAGTTTTTTGTTGAAACCCTTGACCTTGCCATTGCTATTGGAGTAATCCACCCGTTGGGTTACAGTAAGGAGACATTAAATTAATTTCTTCATGCTTAGCGTTGCAATAAATGTCTGTGGTCTTTTTTTGCGTGATTTATCAGCGCTGGTTAGAAAGAAAATATCTTTTTTATCATCTTTAATCTAAATGTAATAACTTTCTCCATCTCTGAAATTACATTTCTTTTCTGCTTACCTGACCAAGGCCATGAATGCAGGGAAAACTAATATTTATATGAATATAAATATTATTACATGTCTCTCTAGAATACTTGGAAATGTATGTGAAATTTAGTCAAGCCCAAATTTATATTCTTATCCACATTGTAACATCTTCTATTTTAAAGTCCCCAATGAATCAAAATGAAAGACTTTTGTCTTTTAGTATGAATTGGTTAGCCTTAAAGATATCTAAAAGCTAGTGTGCGTCAAAACAACTAACAACTAACAAATTTACATTTAGAAGATATAAGCAAATCACTTTCACTTCCCCAATGAAGTTTTTATGACATCATTCTGCGCTTTATCTTCTTATCAGATTCCAAGCTGTGAGGTAAACTAAACCCTATTGGCTATTTCAAAAAAGGGGAGGAGCCACTCAATATGTCCTGCCCTAGCTTTCTAATTTAGTGGAAATTTCATCAACACATTGAACAAAGCTGCATATTGTTTTGGCAGTTTGTCTGTTAAATGCTGCGGAAATCAAAATTACTAAAGCAGAAAAGCTCTGTTTGGATCAAGCAGAGTTCAACACATTTCTGCTGTCAATCTCTTTAGTGCCCCGAGCCCTGGAGAATTTATCAGCGTTATGCATTCAGTAGCAAATAAAAGCCGCTGTTTTGGCTGCCTGTGATCTCAGCTGTTGGATGATAATTGTTAACTGTCAATTTAACAAAACAGCAAAGCTAAATTTTGCTTCCAAAATGCAGTTGATAAACAACATCAGAAAAAAGTGTGTATGTGGAATACAATGCAAGAGGAAAAAACTTTTTATTAGGATTTCTGTACATTTGTTTTTTAGCAGCATGCATAAGGGTAAGACATTTGTGCTTTTGCACAGCTTTGTCAACCATTTTAGCGTTTCTCTTTGTGAAGACTACTTAAAATGGAGAAAGATGCTCTCAACCATGTGAGAATTTGTAAGTAGGCAAAAAGATTGAGAAGTGAAGATTTTCAGACAGCAGGTTCAATAGATCTCTTTATCTTCTGACCATGCATACTTCCATGAATAGATGTATAGTGCGCGCGCATTGCTCTTTGTAAACCCGCCTTGCCTCATTTCAAACATCTCTTTAGATATTGATGTGTGAGTCATGCTGTACATTCTTTAAGGAAGTACTTTAAGATTTGTGAAAGAACTGTAGGCTTTAGTTATTAAAAAGAGCACCGGATGTCATTTTTGTCACATTTTCTTCCGGTGGAATAATTCAAAAAATCTAGATTCTGACATTATTTACTCACACTTTCAGTGCTACTGCTGAGATCATGATTAATCACTTAAAACTTTTCAGTTTCTCACACAAAGCTATTCAATTCATTTTTGTACCTTGTCAGCACCTAGTCACTGTTTACTTTTTGTAAATCCTCCTTTATTTTTTCTGGTATGACTGTAAATTCCACAGATTTGGAAGAACAGGTTGAGTAAAAATGTTTTTTCTTATTACAGGTTGTTATGTTTGCTGTCTAAGATGCTTTAATTAGCTTGAGATGTAAGTGGAAATCAATTACTGAACACGCCATCAAACCACAGAGTTGCACCTTGTATCTCGATTTCTCAAAGTCCTTCCTGTTCTCGTCATTAGCCTTTAGCCCGTCTGCAGACTCTTTCCTCTCTCTCACACCTGCACACATATATACAGCCGTACACGCGCTCACTGCAGGATATTGATCCAGTCGCTCTCTGTAATTGCCTCTTTGCTTTTCAATGCAGCGTTTGCATGTCACTCTCCAGATGTGACACATAAAACATCTGGAGCTGAAAGGTTTCTGGTTAAACAGAAGCGTGGTAAAAATACAAGCATTTTTAAAGAGTCATTGATTACAGAGGACACGTTTCCAGCGTGATAAGAAAAAGGCATTCTACATTGCCTACTTGACTGCAGAATTGTTTCTATTTATTTTCTTAATTTGACAGGAGTCCTAGACTTATTGTGCACGATTAATCAATGTGTGTTTTTACAAAGAAAAAATGTGATAGTTGAAATGAAATTGCTTTCTTTGAAATGTCTTTGTGTTTCTCTTGATTAAAGAATCAGATCAGCTTCTGTTCCACATTTTTTCTCAATTAATATCATCAGAGTCTAAAATTCAAATAATTATAAAGGTAAAATTGGTTGTGGAGTTTCATGGTGACTTAACTTCCTCTTTCTTCAAAATGGAAGCCATTTAATATGGACAAAATAAAGCAGGAAGTGAATTATGAGTCAGAATAATATTTTAAAGGTTCTATAAGAAATACTTAAGTTAAAAATGGGAAATTTGTGTTATTTCAAATAATACTTTTTTTTCAAATTGTACTGCAACTTTTATATAATTTATTTATTATAATACTTTATTTATAATTTATTTATTAAAAGTTGCAATACAATTTTACATAATTTTTTTTTAAATATCAAAACCAAAAATATAATTTTATCATTTTTTATATTATTTTTCCTAAGATCAAGACTTTTTTCAAATGTGACCACCAACAATTCATCTTTATCGTTCACTGTGAATTATTGTCACAGAAATACAAAATAAACAAATCACTGCTACAGAAATACCAGCCAAGGGCACATCAGCTGTGTTTTCTGCACAATAATGACAGCCAGGACATTATATCTCTCAAAGTTGGCTTTACAATGTCAAAACAGTAATACCAATGACAGCCACAGTAAAGAGCGAGACAAGACAAAACGAGAGACAAAATCATTATGACTCCTGGAGTTTCTATTTGTCAAAGCGTAACTTTCTCCTCCTGTGAGTTAAGACGGGCAGGTCTCAGTGGGTGGACAGGACACATAATGACCTCAGTCCGTGTTGACTGGAAGCACTTATATCGTGAAGCCATCACTGTTTTCCTGTGAGATCTAGACAAGCAACCAAAAGATCAGCCATCTAAACAGACAGGGAGACTAGGACCACTGGCCAGGGCATAAATAAAGTGGTTTCGGTGTCCTGCTGCGTGCTGAAAACACATTGAGATGTTTGCATTTACTCTTTCTCCTCATTGTGAAGACTCTGCAGAGAATGAAAGCCATGAAAGACTATATTTCCTGGAATATAGGTGTTTTGTGGGTTTATTCATTTTTGCTTTGTTCAAAACAGAAAAAGAGCCTTTTATCCGTGTGGTGATCCAGTCCTGGCTGGGCAGCGCTGACTCCATGGGGGAGATGGAAACCCGCAGGCTTCTCGACTTCCCGTGTGGATCCGCGTTTGACTACAGGAAGTTTCTTGGAATGATAAGGCATTAGTAAAGGACATACAGACCTATAATTTATTTCTAATGTTGACGTAGGCTTTCACACTTGCAGCTTCAAAATTGAGATTATGGGTTAAGGGGTTGTAAGGGAAATGTTTACGGCAATCACTGGAGAAGCTGGTCAGAATTTGTCAGGTCAGAACACAAAGAGTAAAAGAGTAAATTTCCACAGATATGAATGCAAACTCCATACAATATGACAAAAAATAGTGAACAAATGGGAAAGAATGGATTGCAATCTAGACGCATCGTCTTTAAACAAGCCCATGAGGCAGATGGCCATATGTACACTAGAATACTGCAGAAAGTCATGTAATTTATTCACTTGGCTCCGGCTCGGCTCTGTGCCTCACAGTTTTCGTTCCGATAAAGTTCTGCCAGAGGTATCCATTATGACTCATTTAGACAGCACACAGGGCTGAACCGTATAATGCTGGGAATATAGATTTGTCCATCAGCCTGACCATAACATTTTGATTTTGGGGTAATTGTGTTGAGATGAGATCTGCCATCATAGTCTATTGTCTGTTAGCAAACCACTCAAGAGACCCTGGTGACTGCATAGTGACACCCTGGCAACCACCTACAACATCCTAGCATCATGCTACCAAGTTTTTCTTGGAAAATCACTACTCCCAATTTGTTTGCAGATTTACAAATGTAGTGTTTATATACTTACTAATATGTGTTGGACCTGTGCCTTAGTAGTTAGCACATGTTTTTAATATGTGACGCTTGTGTGGGCGTTGTGTTTGTCTCAATTATTTCCAATTTGTGTTTTTTCCCATAATTTCTATTTTTCTTCACAATAAAAGTGATACAAAGCCAAAAATGAAAAAATATTAATAACACAAGTCAGTGTTTTGCATAAAAAACATTTCATAGTGCCCAAGTCAATCTTCAGCTGCAGCTGATACGGCGACTCGTATCATTGCTAGGTTTAATTTCCACCAGCATCCTCAGGTGGAAACGCAAACATCCAGCCCCTTAATTTCCTCTCGTCTCGCTGGGATACCTCACAGTCTAATGGAGTAAATGCTAAAGTAGCACAGCGTGTGTGTTCGCCATAATGTGCGTTTCCACCCCTGCTGGTTTGGGCTCTAATCGCAGAAATCCTGGCAAATACGACATCCTCTCTGGCTCTGACTGACAGGTGGGCAGCCTGGCACACGGCCATGTGTTTATCAAGGATTTTACTATTGCTAAATGTTATTGCAGACATATTTTGTAGCAGGTTTAATTAGTATGTTATCGCTTTGTTTTTCAAGTGGTGAAAATTAATTTTGGTTCTTGAATATTTATATTAATTATGCACATATTATTGAACATTTTCTTTGTTGGTTTTACCAAAGTCTATCCAAGATAGCACTTAAAAAGAGCTGCTCATCAACAATTGTTGAGATCAGGTAGAATATTTTCCCTCTTCTAATACAGTTTGGAAAAAAATGTACTATTAAAATGTATCAATAAATTTAACAATTGATTAACAATTTTATGTGCATAATAAGTGGCAAAGTTTGTTGTGATTTTTTTTTTTTTTTTTGGAACTCACATTCTTGCTTACCAACTTCATTCCCATATCTGCTGTTATCAGGCCTTACATTTTTTGGGTCAGTGGATAAATGCACATATCTGCGTATCATGTGATTTGTTGGTCTAGCTGTAACATCTGAGTCCTTCCGCTTCTCGCTTCTAATCGAGTAGTGGAAATGTGTCCTTAAATGATGGCAATGGAAATGCATATATTTTCAGATTCAGAAACGGACATCATGAAAGTGAGGTAGAGGAAATTGAGGCACATCTGAAGTAAAGGCCATTTGTTTGTCTGTTTGATGTTTTTTCAACGCTTGCTGTGACAGAGCACTGACATCACTCGCCGCCACGCTCGCTAGTAAACCAATTACGGGGAGGCGAGAGGCCAGAAGGTGGAGGAGGACATGCGCGGCAGAGGTCGTGTCAATCTCAATACACTGATGGCTTTGAAATGAAAAACCTTGACCTGCCTGAACAGTTTAGTGTCCGCTTTTGATTGTTCTGTCTGGCCATTACAGTTCACTGATACAAACCTGCTGTGGACAGAAGCGTCGGCACGTTCGGAAGCGTCACGCGACGATAGGCGCAAATATGTGCGCTCACACCTTATGAAGGTTGTGTTTTGTTTCCTTTTTATTGGTGACAAGAGGAAGGACATGTTATCAGAGCTTTCCTCGGGATTAGCGGGCTTTATCTGGTGATGCATAATGAATCGCAGTTATCTGTCCCTGTTGCTTTAATCGACACTCAAAGCATTGTGGGAAGAAAAAGCAATCCGAAGGGACCAGGTTCATATTGCCACCTTATCTTGAAATTAGCTGGTTTGGTGGCTCATTGTGAAAGGCGGCTATGAATTAACTATGCAGACATGGCATATTGGCTACGCACAGTTTCGTTTTTTTTTAGCTGACCTTTATTTATTTGCGATTGGTGTCATTGTGAAAGTGGGATGATATTTAATGAATGAAATTTATGAATTTTAAAAAACAGAGAAATGGACTCTATAGGTCAGATCCTTTTATATAAAATGTTCTTTTCACTTATATTAAATACATTATTATATTTTATATTATACAAGTATATTATACTTCAGCTAGTAGAAGTATACAATAAAAAAAATACAATTATTAAGAATTTTTGCATAGAAAATATTATGCTGTTATATTCAGTTTGTATAAACTCATATTATATAAGACAGTATGTTTGTACTTGTAAAAATATATGATTACTCTATACTCTCCGTTTGCATACATAGAAAATTTCCACTTTAAAATCTTGATGTTGGAAATAAAAGTTTAAATCTGTTACTTGAGACATATTCTGAGTTTATATCCGTAATGAATTTTAAATCGGCAGCTCTTGCCTTTACAGTAAACGGTTCATATGGGAGATCTTATAAAGCCTTGTAAACTGCAGATTTTTTAAGGCTAATTTCCTTAATCTCTGCATCTCACTGATGTGATCAGCAATGTACATAAACAAAGATTAATACTATTTTAGGTCTACAGCACAACAAATGCACTTACTACTCTCTTGGCTGCCTGAGAACATTTTTACAAATCACTTTTTTCTGTTTTGCATAAACTACTTACAGTTGGTGCATGAAGTCTTTGGTGGGTAGAAAAACTGTTGGCAGAGCATAATACAGGAAGAGTTTCTGGCCGTTGGGACAGTGTTTAGCCCGGCAGTGAAATTAAAAGTGTAAGTTAAACGTTCAGCAAAAATCTGAAACTTTTTGAAGAAGTTTGTCAAAATGTTTCAAATATTACATAAGCATTCATGATTTTTCCAATAGCACAATACATTATTACTGGAATATTTCACACGGTGAACCATCTAGAATTAAATGTTGATGTATTCAGATTTATCATGAATCCATTCTTTCTGGCTTTGAGAAGGAAATGAGCGTATATTTTTCCATTTCTTTGCCTTGATTTCTCTATCCCCCTCTCTGGTGCAGGAGATACATGCGTTTGGCTTTAAGCAGGAGGCTCTAATGTGGTAGCAGGGGGTTTTGCTGATAGAAGGGGCATGCGGAGGGCAGGAGAAGGTGCATTTATGTGTTCATACTGCCTGTGAGTCGTCTGATTAGGTGCATCATGCTGAGACATCCAGAGAATCTGTATTCATTTGGTCATGCACCTGCCACCTGCAGAGAGAGAGAGAGAGAGAGAGAGAGAGAGAGAGACCTTTGAAAAGCTAAATGAGAAGGCATTGGAGAAATAAAGATGACAGGAAGGTTTATTGAGTGTTAGGGAAGAAAGATGAGAGTTTTTTATGTTGGAAGTAGCATACTACAACTACCATACTACTGTAGTATGTACTGTATACTGTATGGAATGTGTATTTTTTGTATCCATGGGATAAAAGTGGATGAGGGATGCTATTTCCCGCAATGCATTGTACTCGTCTGGAGCTTTCTATTTCCATTTGGGCTTTTCACATCTTGTTTTTTTTATTTCAGCTGTCTGCCATCTTTCATTTGTATTTTTAGGTGACATATTTTCTGGATATGTACAGTATTTGGCAGGTCTTAAAAAATTCACCCAGACAAGCAAAGTAACAAGTGTGATAACAATAGAAGTATTTTTTGTTGCAATACTGTCTTGCATACTTTTTAAAAAAGAAGTATATACATGTACACTATTTTTGTGCCCTATGCAGTAAACAGCAGGTTAGTATTGGGCAGTTCTAGCTTTATGTGACATTTTCAGTCAAAACCTAAAATATATCTTTAAATTTTACTAAAGCACTGTTCATAAAAATCAGTCTTTACATGTTATCTTTTAAAAAATGTCAATATACATGTGTTATGGATGTGACAAAAAAGAGCACGTTTAGTAGGATTTCTGTGAATTAAAATGCACAAACCAGAAGCAAATATAAAAGAGATGTGTCTTAAAAGAACATAAAATTGTTATTTTATTTTTATTTATATGTTCTCATTTATGAGGAATATGAACCGTTATGGATGTGACAATTCTAAAAACAGCACTTTACCTAATGCAGTACATTTACTGTAGTATGCTTAAACAAAAATGCAGTACATTTGTCACTTAAAATCTGAAGTTGACCGGACATCACAATGACAGAACGGCATGCTGTAATCATCTAATTGAACAGTGGTCCTTTTTCACCATTCAAATCCACCTTCCCTTTTGTCTGCATCACCTCTACATGTGCACTAGAGATACATCTGAAATAGACACTGTTCAATAAAACCACACGGTCTGCCTGGGTGGATAACAAATGAGGGGGCCGGCCCCTGTGGTCCCTGCTGACTCTCAGCTCTTCTCTGTCTGATAGTTTATCTGCGTTCTGTCTGTCTCTCTGTCCCTTCAACTCCCCTGTGGCCTCACTTCCTGTTTGCCTATCTCTCTACCTGTCTATATCCCAGCATGCTCTTTCTGTTGTCTGTACCAGCTTGTTTGTATACCTCTGTGACTATCTCTCTGGCTTTATGCTGGCATAGTGCACTGCGGGTCTGTGTGTACCTGTCACTCTTTACTCTTACTGCTTGTACATTATATTGTAAATAAATGTCTTATTTTTGACCGCCATATTTCTTGAGGGAATTTTGTTGACCAAAACAATGGTTTCAGTGGTTTTTGATCAGTGAAATGGTTTACATGTTGTCATTGTGACAATATAGTGTGACAACATGCCCCGCTGTACTGCCACAGTTAAAATGGTCTGCAGTTGCCACAAGGTCTCTCTCTCTCTCTCTCTCTCTCTCTCTCTCTCTCTCTCTCTCTCTCTCTCTCCTGGAAGATCAGGGTCATTAGCATTCTGCAGGAATCAAACACCTGCCAGCCATGTGAAACCTTACTGCGGTGAGCACAATCAGCCAAATGTTTTCCTTGTGCGATGAATGTGTGTGGCTGTCACCATTCCAGTTGATATATGTGTTCTCCGCTCTCCGCTCCCTCCCTCCGGTTTTCCGCCCCTCTATCTTGTAAGATGCGCCGGAGGGGGTCTGAGAGGCTGAAATACCGCATGGAGGGTTAAGACGCACCTAAGCGACACCATCCGTTAACCACGCTCTGATTTACTGTCACAGATCTCACTCCACTTAAGAAAATAGCTTTATACAGGATGATCATGCTGAGGATTGTAGGAATATTGGCTGGCCCTGCTTACTTTATCGATCCTAATAATGTAAACTATAAACCCTCTGTTTTTCAAGTAGTTATTTTAAACCATTTCTGTGTTTCAACCCAAGCAAATGCGCTGTTTATTACTTAAGTAGACGCCTTGTGAAAAATTCCTGCTCATAATCTCTCCGTCTTCACTCAGAGGTTGTCGCCGTTGCGAGTCATCCCCATCAAAGTGGAAATAAGCTGCAAATGAGGTCTATTAGCTGCCTTTCTCCAAATTAAAATGATTGAGAATGCTTTCAGCTTCTATAGGCCCATCTTTACGCCTTTTTGATACGCAACATCTTTCTCGTCCAAAGTTTATTGTGAATTTGAGTCCAGCGTAATTGAAGAGGGTTTTGAAGAGAAAAGTGCCATTGTAGTCGTGTGCCTTGCAGGCAATCAGAACACCGGGGGAGCCGATTCTCTGTTCATATACTCTGTTTACCCAACAAAAGAGTTTTGTCATTGCAACTGACATCGAGGGGCATCTGGGCGATCCACAAATCAAGAAAAGAAAAAACAGAGGCTTCAGGCAATTACAAAGGTTTCACAGCAATGAGCCGAGGTGACGGTAGGATTAGGGCCACAGGAAGTGACTCGAGTGTTTCAATATACCTGATTTCTTTTAGCCCTACCTCGTTTGCTAAGGAAAGTATGAATCATTCCCTTTTCATATAATTCTCATCCTCTCTCTCGTTCCGTGGCGAGGTGGTTTGATGTCAAGGAGCCACTTCAGTTCACGTTGGTGAGATCAGACGAAGTAATGTGCGTAATTTATTCGTGCCGGTCTTCCGCAGCTGCTTTGCATTAAAATCAGAACACAATTGCTATAAGAGAAAAGTGGGCCTGGATGGAGCCTGTTTTTATCTTTTATAGCTACCTGAGATACACAAAGTGCAGGGTGCACTTTCAACATCAAAGCAAGAGATAGGAACTCAAGGTAAATGGCATTCAAACAGCAGGGTTCAGATGCCTTTATAAACAGGATCAATCGTACCTGTCACCTTTGCTCAGATTTGGCCTCAGCGGGTGCGTGCGTGTTTGAAAGTGTGTGAGTACAGTATGTGTGAAAAGAGAAAATGTTTTTGATTATGGGTGTCTGGGAACGTGTGGAGTGTAATTTTCAGTAGTTGTAAACTGTTGTGTTTTTTCTTCTGGATTTGTCGGGATAAACGATGTTTAGGTAATGATGCGTTTTATGCTCATAAACACTCCAGAAAAAATATGTGTTTCATGTTTGAGACCCAGAAAAATGGAAAAATACTAGATGAAAATGGTATTGCAGATGTTGCTCTTTCAAAAGATTTAATAAAGTTCTCAATTGGGTTTTATCTGAGTATCAGATGTTTCTCCTAAAAAGAAACAACTGAAACCATTGTTAAAATACATTAGGATTATGGAGTTGTAAAATTAATGTATATTTTTTAGATGAATTGAATGAGAAATGAGAATGAGATTTGTGAGATTTCTAGGGGGGAAATATAATATCTTATGGGCTCATATATATTCAGTTGTACAAAGAAATCTGTAGAAGTCAAGCCTATACGTGATTTAACCTGATTTCACCCATGTATCAAGTAACACCATCACTCATATATCAGGAAATGTGTTACTGTACTACTTACAGTAAGGTGTAAATTTGCACTCATGTGTGAGCATATGTGTTTGCATGTCTAATGCATGTCTTCGGAAGGAACGGAGGGTTGCCGAAGCTATTTTCAGTGTTAATTAACAGCTCTGCTAGAACTTCCTGTAAGCTGAACTCCGTATGATAACAAACCCAGACGAGTGGAAGCATATTATCTGTGTTTAACCAGCGAGGGAAGCCTAGAGAATCTGAAATATTTTACAATTTATAAGTAAAAAGTATTTCCACAAATGTACCTAAGTTGGTGATATTTCTTTGTAAGTCAATTATTGGCCAACCCAGAGGAAAAAAGAGGATTCTTTTTTACACCTCAAGTGTCTTAATTGAGGTAGAACATAAAAGAAACAGGACAATTGCTACCTGTTAAAGCTCATTTTTTGTTTAGGAGCAACAACTGAAGTATTAAAAAGATCTCATTTGCAGTTATTCTTTCCTATAGTAATGCCATCACAATCTTTGTTGGATGCAAACGTAGAAGAAAGGATGAAATAATGTTTACTTGTAGGCAATAAATACTTCTGACCTTCAGGCTTTTGTTGCTTGGGAAGAGGAATGAAAGACATAATTTATCATTGAAATGTGCTTTATTTTTCATTTTAAGTGCTTTATGTTGCCTTTAGTCCCAGTGGGGAACTCAGAAGTACATTTGGAGCAAGCTTAAAAGACCCACATTTATTTATTTATATATTATTCATTCTGTCTTTTATCACCTCTGAAAACATATTTTTTAAAAACGGTGATAACCAGATGACAGACTCGCAATGTTGGGTGTGTTTTTGTTATTTTCCCAGGAATAAATGGAGGTCCTTTTATAATAAATGACAACTTCTGGATAAAACGGAGTCGTCTGGTTTCACAGAGAAGATAAAAACTCAGAAAGTCCTGCAGAAATGCGTCTCCTTTGAATTTTTTCGAGATGGCTCGCTTCCCATTTTGTTTTGCATCGCTCTAACGAATTGTTTCCTGCACTTTATTGATAGAGTTCCTAACTAGAAACGCCAACAGGCAACGCGAGCGAATGCGATCTCCAATTCACCGTGCCACTGTGTATAATAGGATTCTGAAAGTGCCATTTGATATGGTTTATGTATTTATTCTGAAGCATATTTACAGCTGCGTGTGACCTTGCGTATCTCTAACAATAACCTGAAGATATTAAAAAGGAATTTTAAGCAGGAATGTTGCTCTTAAGCTTAATTGCATCGTAAAGCCGGAACCGTAACTGAGCTAATGCAAAAGAACTACTTTTAATAAAAGGGGAGCTAAAAATATAGTTTGTTTTTCTTTAATGATGATGACAGTAATTTTGCTCATCAGGAGCGTTTAACTATTAAATGGGATTATTTGATTTATTTGTATTTTTCAGGTAAAGTTTTGGAAAACAAGAGCATTTGTATTAGTAATAGTTCTTCACACGTATTTGTGAAAATTATTTTAATTGCCTCTTTGGAGCTTGACCCTGAACTTTCCAATTAAGTAAAATAAAAGCATTTTAACAGCCCAGTTAGCTGAAGGGGTCATTTGACAGCTAGCTGAACATCGCCTCATGTCTTAAAGGCTTAAGCTAATTAAGACTCTTTCGCAAGATTTCTGCTTAAGGATGTCACAGCAGACCACAGTTATTGTCTCAAAATTATCCCTATATTTACATGCATGAAAATTATTGTGGCTGCACATTTTTTTATTAAGCTGAGCAGTTCTGAATTAACCCTTAATGACAGACAAACACATTCCACTCACTTGTGTCTAGATTAAAATATTTACGTGACTCATTTCTGGATGTTCTGTATCTCAGTTTTTAGCTTTGCATTAGTATATTGCATTTGTTTTTTATTATTTGTTAACTCCTTTAGGTATATAGCTTTTGTATATCTGTCAAATGACACCTACCAGTTTACATGTGCTTTTTTTAGTCAATACAAAACAAATATTTAACCCAAAAAAGATTTCATTTATTTATCCTCATGTCATTTTAAACCTGTATGACTTTCTTTTTTCTGCAGAACACAAAATAAGTTATTTTGAAGTATGTTGGTAACCAAACAACACTGACCCCCATTGACTTCTATTATATGGACACAAAACCACTGAGACATTTCTGAAACGATCTTCTTTTGTGTTCCACAGAAGAAGAAAAGTCATACAGGTTTTGAACAACATGATGATGAATAAATGGTTGAAATATCCCTCTAAAGTGCCTATATACAGAAATGAAATCTTACTAAAGTACAAACTGTGACAAGTAGCCTCAGTCTGCTTCTTTATTTTCAACTATTTCTGATCTGTGTTCCAACAATCCCCACATCAAATGAGTCATTTATCTATTACATCCTCGCGGGCCCGGATCCGAACGTGGGTGTGTTTGTGTGTTGACGTGACTAAATGAACCAATCGTACGGCTTTGGGGAAACTTGTGATGTCAGTGTTTACGATGGCCTGTGGCCACCACAGCTGAGACGTCTGGGTTGAGTCAGACCAAAAAGTGCTCAGAGATAACATTTATTGTGACAAATCAGACTTTTTTTATTAGGCTCTCAGACATTCCCTCTTTTCTTCTTTACAGGACCGGTGGCTGTAATAAGTGGAGAAGAAGACTCTGCCAGCCCTCTCCATCACGTCAACCATGGTATCATAACCCCATGCACCCAGGATGCCGGGCCAGACGCCGTGGTGATTGGCATGACGCATATCCCAGTGATCGAGAACCCGCAGTACTTCCGGCACGGTCATAATTGCAACAAGCCCACCACTTGTGAGTACCAAACATCCTTCCTCTGACTTTGTCCCGTTCAGCAGGTCACAGACATTCCCAAGCTCTCCATTGCACCCTTGAGTCTTATTTCACACAGAACCAAATCAATTAAAGCCTGAAGACCGCTGCAGTTTTAAAAGCCCACGACGGCAAACTCTACTTATTACAGTGCGTGGCACGGGCGTCATTTACCGTGATTTGTGGCGTTTCTCTCCTTGCTTACATTTTTACAGCGTGCTCAGGAAGTGAGTAAATCTACTGCTCTCGTTCGCAAGAGTCATCACGTTTTAGTTGGCCTACTGTACTGTCATATTTTCAGAGCAAATTGAACTTGGGTTAAAATTCAGGTCGGCTGCAAATTCCCTCATGTGCGTTGGAGATTGAATTCTGGACAAAAGCGTATGTATGCTTGAGAAAGAGAGGTGTGGTGGGAAACAGGGAGTGAAATATAGTCGATAGTTTTAAATGTGAAAACTTAAGCGGGGCCTCAAAGGAAAGTCTCAACAGTATACACAGAGAGAGTATTTTTAGCCGAGTAACTTATTTGGGTTGGTAGATCTTGAAACAATGGGACCTAAAACCAAATATCAAAGGTTATTTTACTTGAAGAAAAGAATAACTGAAGAAAAGAATAACTACTTCAAGAAAAGAATAACTGTGTTAATTACAGGCAATCATACTGATGTTGTGTTTGAACTCACGAGGTTGTTAGATCTTTATTTTCTTGCCTTTTTTTGCGCCAAGAAGCAAACTTTCTTTTCTTTTAGCTTCTGTATTGATTATAATCTGACTTTGATCTACAGGTTGACCTTTCGTTTTTCCTAGAAACCGAATACACCAAGTCGTTCACAATCTTTAGGTTGTGCCTTTAAGAGAATTTTTTTTGAAAGACATACAGATAACAAAAAATGTGCTTGCCATTTCTCTTTCCTTATCTATCTTCTGTAAGGTTGTTTATAAACCTTGCCGGAGCACCTAATTGTTCACATTACATTGAACTCGGATACCAATAGAAAAAACATAGGGACACGAATGAAAAACGACAGAGCCTTAGGCAAACAAAGCCAATATCCGCTGCACCATGAAGCAGATACACAATCAAACAGTGTCTGGTGTCTACAGAGAAGCACATGGATGGGTTGGAAAGCATCTAGATTTGTCATTTTGTACTTGGAGAGAAAACGTGGATGTAATAAGTTATCAGTCTATGACTTTGGGAACAATGTAGTCAATGTAGTTGGTAGACCATGTAATATTCCATTAGTTAAATTCAGTGTCTGTTCATGTAGTACTTAAGTATTTTGTTTGTGGTGGTGAAGTGGTTAAAGATTTAAGCTAATGACCAAAATAGTCCAAGTTCAATCCAGCTAAGGTAGATTTTCGTTCAAAAGAAGCCAAATATTACATCTCACCAGAGAGAATCTTCATTTTTGGGTGAACTGTCCCTTGAAGTAGAAGATGCAATGAATTCTCAACCAGTTTTTGGACTGTACCGGCAGATGTTTCTCAAAATAATGAGTGGTCTCATTTTCTTGAACCCCCACTGAAAGATAAATACTCCACCCAGTGTACAGGCTAACTCAGTTAGCAGGCGAAATCATATTAAGCATGGAAAAGCATACACATGTTGTTAAAGATACACATATTTATTCACGAGTTACGCGTTATGAACTGCATGGCAAATTGAGTGATTTATAATCTGCCTTGTTTGTTTGTGTGTGTGTCTTTACAGCAAGGGTTTTGAGAATGTGGACTAGCATGCTAATAGATTAATGACACAGGTCTGTATATCATTTTTTATTTTACCAGAACCTCTCGTTTTTACCCACATCGCCTGAAATGAGGCCGAACCGAGAGTTTATCATTAAAAAGTGACTAGCTTTGGCGGTGATTATTTAATTTTACTGTACATTACAGTTCTGTACATTTAAGAAACAGACTGTTGCCACGATTTATAATTGAGAGCTGTACAAATTAAGGGTTTCAAATTTTTTAAAGTGTTAAAATATTATGGAAAAATTAGGTTATAAATGTTAACTTGTAATCAGGCATTTAGTAAAACCACTTTATTTAGGACTATTTTTTAAACTCTTCCCTTACTGAAATTAAACATGGTTATATGACAGTAACCATGGTTTTTATTTTTAGTAAATAGTTAATAAGTGTTTTCATAAGAGCTACCTCATCTCATTCAGGTGAATTTCATCATGGGTTAAACTCATATGACAATGACATCACTTGACCACTTGTCAGGTCATCAGGTCTGTAAAACAATTATGATGGGTTACTGGCTACATGTTTAACATGGCTGGCCTCTACGTTACGCCTGTAGCTATGTTGTACATTGTTGGCTAAACCACTGAACCTTTCGTTCAGCGGTCATCAATTATCCGAGCCACTGTAATCATCTCTCTTCAGACTTGAACCCTGAACCGTCTGGCATTTTAGCTGTGAACTTATTCCACCCCAATTACCCACTGAAGGACCAGGCAGAATTTTACATCACATTTAAGAAAATAAAAACGCTGTAGAATATGTAGTCAATAAATGAGCAGCTAGCAGTTTGTGTAACTAGACGTTGGAATCTCAACTGACTGTCACCAGTCCAGGGTCAACAGACGATGGAGGAATTTGAGCTGAAAGTTTTAATTAGGACTAAAACGACATCTCGAATACAACTTTAGCAGACGTTATTAGGATGACACATTAAAAGACTAAAACATGTTTTCCTCTCCTTTTAAGTCTCTGTATTTTATACAACAGAGAATTCCTTTCATTGTTTGTCTTTGAGAAAGCAAAGGAAGTAGAATTGAACAGGCTTATCTGTTTTGACAGAGCACCTTTATTTCAAATACGGAGAAGACAATCTCTGTCTTCAGGCGAGATTAGGGAGGATGGAAGCTATAAAATTATACAGGCCATTTGCTGCAGTCGTTTTATTGCGTTCTGGTTAAAAGTAAATTTTTGCATGGACTCGTTTTGTGTAAACTGATTTCTTTTGTTATTTTATCTGATTGATTGCATTTTTAAACTGTTTTTAGGTGTCTTATACTGATCTTATACTTATACTGATATACTGATACCAATTTTTATAAGGTTTTGTCTAATTTTGGGACATTTTAAGACACACTAGAGGCATAATTTAACCTGATAAAAATGCGCTATCCAAACTAAACCTTTGATATTTTTAATTGTTTTTAAATTGTTTTAAATGTAGGTATTTTATTAATAACACTTTTTAAATATTGTTTTGTTATGAAAATGTGTCACATATTTAGTCTTAGACCTTTCCATCAGTATATAGTTTTTAATGATTAGATTAGAATTCAGCTATGAAATATCAAAGTGAAAAGTGAAATTTTACTTGCCTCACAAAATTGCCAATAGTAATAAGAATTACATGAATAATCGTGTCTAATGGAAAATAGTTTCCACATCTAGTCTAAGTTGTAACCTACAGGTGGCTTATGCAACCAGGCCCAGAAACCATATTGTCATGCAATCATCATGCAATCATTTGTTTCTGCATGTAAGAATGGCCACAGTTATTAACATGCACAAATACTGTCAAGCTATTCGTAGCCCAATTGGGCTCCATCTCATTTCACTGAGATTTTAGACTTTTGCCCTGTCAGCCCAGAGAGAAGCCCAGGAGTCCAGATGGTTACACTGAGACACTGTTCTCCAATCATTTATTCAAAACTGTCAAGCATTATCCTGCACAGAGCCGACCTGAGCCCAGCGGGTGCAAATCTCTGATATTTTACCAAATTGACATAAGTGATATATACCAGGAACAATTTTTTCCTATTGACTTTTCGCTAAAGAAGTTTCGAATGTGTGGGCCTGCCCTCCTCACTTACCCTTAAGAAAGTCCAGGAAAGTATTTCGGTCTGAAATTGCCAAAGTGTCTGAATAGACCCAAACAGCACTCTTGAGGGCATTTTAGAAGCTTATTTACTGCAAGCAAGTCCAATAGAAAGCCATTGCACTGAAAGCTATGTTCTCATTTCCACTGCTTTGTGCTCTCTGCACAAAAGGCATGGCAAACTTTGAGCTCACTCATCCTCTGGAGGCATTCGTCCTTTATAGAATTATAAATCACGTTGTGCCCCTTAAACATCTAATCGCAGGGGCTGAATGGTCTCCGGTTTGGAAGCAGGTCTGTGTTGTTACAGTGGAAATATCACTCTAGCAGTAGATTCAATGGCCATACTGCATGCAACAAATGTTAGTTTTTAGAATGAATACCATCTTATTCTTAAGACACGGTAGGTCAGGATCGTTGTAAATGGTTTTTACTTGTATGTTTTGAAAAACCTTTTACAGCAGATGCTTTTTGGGGTTTTAGAGTTTGTCTTAATGGCTGTGATTGTCACTAATATGCAAGGAAAAAACAAACAATAACATTGTTTTAGGATTAGTTGGGTAGTTGGGTGGTTGTTTTAGTTAGTTGGTAAAGCAAATTAATTAGTTTTAGAAGACATTTTATTCTAGCACATTGATCCAGGTTTATGTACAGTGTAAAAACTGTTCATCATTTTAATGAAAAAAAATATATAATAATGCAAAAGTAAATTAACTATAAAACTATTGTATAAACTGTAAATAACCATCACATATTTGCTAAAAAAATCTAATAGATTAAAAAAACATTACAATAAATTGTACAAATATACAGGTTTTTAAAAGTAAAAATTATGAATTATCATACATTTTATATTGAAAATGAATATATATTTTAACAAGATTTAACAAAAAATATTTGAGTACAATTTACTTAAAGTGAAATATTCATTTGTTACCAGTTATGTGACATTTTAGGATTACACAATGTAAAAAAATGTGTGATTCAAATCAAGTCATCTAGTTGCTTTGACAACATAAAGTGTCAAGTTTATTACACTGCTTATCGTCTATATCAGTTAATGAAATATATAGTTAAGAATTATATAAAATATACTTTGTCATCATAGTGACTTTTTTACCGTTGTAAACCACAATAGCTTTTTTTACAGTAAAAACAACAGATATTTTTACAGTACATATTTGATGGGGCTCTAGATCTTTACAGAAGCCATTTGTGTTAGATGCTTTTTAAATTACAGCACTTTATTAATACGTTTGTCTGTGACAGCTCACTCGCCATAAGAGAAGCAAAGCCCATCTGAAAGACTGATAACCTTCTCCAGTGAACCACAGGGAGCTTTGGCTCACACATAAAGCACGCTGATTGGTGCACACCTTGCGGTCGGCCCTCTCCCATTAGCTACAGGTGTAACCGCCGCAGGTAATTAATCCTTATTAGTGAGCATTGAAGGGGGTGCGACGCTGGGCAGTTCTCCTGGCCTAATGACAGATATGTATATGTCTGAGGTCCTATTATTTTTTCAGCCCAAGCTCTACCTCCTGGTGGAGCTTTAATGAATCGGTATTTTTATCATCTGTCAGTTTGAATTAGGTGATAGCTTTAGATTTCTTGCAGGACATTAACAGAGAGGTTGTTTGGTAATGGGAGAGAATAGGACAGGGGAATGATGGAATATGAGCACTAAAGGAACAGATTTCCTGTAGGGAAGGCTCTTTTATTTTGAGTCGAGGGTAATCATTCTGCATGATGTTTGAGAGGACTCAAAGTTATCTTTTTAACTGCCTCCCAAGGCTGTTTTAAACGACACTACTGGAGTTATAGCAGACCCGAGTCATTAAAAGGACCAGATCGAATGTGCACATTTTTTATTTGTTTGTCCCCATTTTAGTGAACTATGTGGAGTTAATTCAGATGTCATGACAAGAATTACATTTACAAATTTCTTATTGTAAAATCCATCTTTGTTGATCTACAGGTTATTTCACTTTTCACTTTAATATTTCATAGTTGAATTCTAATGTAATTATG
Source organism: Beaufortia kweichowensis (assembly GCA_019155185.1). Taxonomy (NCBI): domain Eukaryota; kingdom Metazoa; phylum Chordata; class Actinopteri; order Cypriniformes; family Gastromyzontidae; genus Beaufortia; species Beaufortia kweichowensis. Next base: position 9,259,483 of record CM032816.1, read on the forward strand.
ACAAATATATTGATAGGAAGGTCTAAGACCTAATATTTGACAAATTATCATAACAATAAACATAAAAAATGTTAATGTTATTTTTTTTTAAATACCTCAAATAAAAAATTAAAGCTTTTAACGGCACTAAATAAATTGATCTATGCTGGACTCTTATTGGCTGCTTTTTATTCATTATTTGCTCCAAGTAATCCATTTCAATTTTTTAAATAATATTTTAGTTTTCTAATAAAAGTCATTTCAAACACTGAAATATATACCTTCAGATGAAAAGATTTTTAAGATCATGGGAAACATTTTTGTCAATCGTGTCTAAACTTTTGCTTGATACTGCACATTATTGACATATTTGGGTTATTGTGTGGATAATTGTTAGTGTTAAATTCAGCTTTTTTTTAATATCTGTAGTAAAATACTAGTGTTTATAAGTGTGTGCTTTAGTACATTGAGTACAGTTAATTGTGTATGCTAGAAGCGTTTGACGTGCAGATTCTGTTGACCCATCATGTTAAGAATGTTGTATCTTCTTAAGACAGGAAGCCCTCTGAAACCAATTTCAACTGCATCTTTTACAGCGTTCAAACGCAGGTAATCTTTGATAACCGAACGACACATATTTGTTTTCCTTAGAGCTCACCATGTGTTATTAAAATTTTGCTGTAGAACAAATGCAGTTTAAGCTTTTCTATCTTTGCCGCCTGTCAAAATACTGTTGAAGGTGGACGTGTTTTAAATCGTGTAATGATCAGACAAACTATGACAGATGAGGTTTTGAGAACGAGAGTCAATCCGTCCTCTAAAAAAGGTCATGTTGGTCCTCTCTTTCTCACTTCTCATCTCCTCTCTCGCTCGATTCTTGGAGCCAGGAAGCCATAACAACATCTCATCCAGAGCCAAATGCCAAATCATCAAAGCAAAAGATACAATGATTAGGGCCATCATGGTCATCTAAGGCGGCGTCGGGTTCTCTGTTTAAAAGGCCCTCACTTCGGGGTAATTGATGGGACGCTACCTCCTCGCACCCTCCCCTATCCCGCCGGCGAGCGATAGATGCTCTCTGCTCTCAAATCATAAGCTAGAAATGAATTTCCCCAGATGCAATCAATATCAAAAGATTGACTCGAATCCGAGCTCTCGCCCCCCATCTTCAGAAGTCATGCCCCTTTCCTCTCATCCGTCTGTATCTTAATCTCTTCCATTCGTGGGCTGCCATAGCATGAGACGTTTATGTGAACTGGGAGGATCTAAGGCTTTAAGATGCTTTTGCATGTTAAAAGTTGAGGCATTAACCCAATATTAAATAATTTGAAGAAAATTTTTATATATATTATACATTTTAATTTTATTAAAATTTTATTTCATTAAATAAATTTAATAAAAAAAATTTAATTTGATTTTATTTTTTAAATAAAAAAAATTGTTGTATTATTTTTTTATATTTTTAAATTTGGTTTTTTTCAAGTTTTTTAATTTATGTTTATGTTTTTAAAATGGTGACAGTAAACAGATTAAAACAGAAAGACAAACGACAAAAATTGCTAATGTAAACACCTTTAGTGGTGCCATGCTCTCTCCTGGGTCTTATCCCCTGTTGATAGCCTGTACCAAACTAAAAATGCAAATGTGTCCCTCCCAACTCATTAAAAACAGTCTAATTGCGACACAGTGGCGTAACGGTCATTTGACAACAATGTATAACCTTCATCAGCTCTCTTCATCATCGTTCCTTCCCAATATGCCGCATAATAAAATCATTAGTCCGGCGCCTTTGCGACCTAATGAATTAACCCAATCAACCTCTAAATAAAGCCCCGGCTCTCAAGACAAAGATGAGACTGACGTCTGTGTTGTGACGCTGTAACTTTTATCCATTGACCCCCGTCCTCCATCGCCCCTGAGACCACGTACTAAATCACAATTACCCGGAGCAAAACATCGAATGGTGCGTGTGTTCGGTGGATTAGCGTTGTTTGGTACACAAATTGCTTTGTGTATATAAATCTGGTTAAATTAACTCTGTTGACTTCTGGCCCGGTGTGTTCTCAATAGTAATGCATTCATTATTTTTAGAGACACGGCACAGCTTTTTCATCTCTTAAGAGCTTGTGGGAAACAGAATATTTTCAACCACGATACGCACAGTACATTCAGGTACAAGATAATTGAGAGCGCCGGGTCTGAATGACCCACGTGTGTGCGTGTGCTCATGCGTGTATGCGCAAAAATGATGTAAGTAATGAATGTAAATCTGCCGGATTTAAGCTTTAGAACATTACAGTCAGGTTTGAAAGTCCTTTGAGGCAGTATTAGAAATATCTTCTTCTCGCAGGAGTTTCTAAACCTGAATTATATTTCTGAAGACAATGTTGTTTAAAAAAAATGAAATCTGGTTTATAATTTGAAAGTTATCGCAATAATTTGCTAAAAGATTTGGTAAAAAATATGTTAAGAGCATTTTCAATTAAATAATGTCTTTTGAACTTTGTTATTTTTTAATGCACAGTAGCTGTGCAGAATTTATTTACATTTATATTTTACATTTTTAGTAAAATGTGTGATACATTTTGCATTTGGCAGATGCTTTTATGTGTTTTAGTTCTACAATTGATCAATTTATGCATTTCCTGGAAATCAAACCCATGGTTTTACTTGCATCATGCTCTTACAGAAGACCCGTAGCATTGTAGCAATCATTTCATTATGATTTCATGTTTTCTGTAATTTTCCAATCGGCTTGTAGGACACTTCACATGGACCTCACATACTTCACCTTTTTATCTCGTCATGATAATATTTTCTACTCGTTTACTATCCAAACTTCGTGTTCTTTTGCTCAATCTGCCCTGCTTATTTGCCAGTGTCAGATGTTGCTTTTTCTGAAACTATTGCAGCATCTGCGGCAGATGAAGCTGGTGTTTGGTGTGTGTTGTTTGATACAGCTGGCAGCTGTGTCTCCACCGACAGACTCTGATGTGCTTGCCCTCTTGTTGTCGTGCATCTGGGTCGTCGACTGCTCTTTCTGTCCTGCTTATATCTAGTTTGCTTTCCGCTTTAAAGACAGTCGTTTGCGAAATAACCTTTATCTTTTGAGTTTATAAGGAAATAGGTTTCTTTTAGAAGCAAATTTGCAGGTGTGATGTGACTTGGAAATTCAAGGGTACTCCAACTACAAAAAGCATTGTGATTTATTCACTTCATTAGGCAGCCGAATCATTTTTAACTGTGCTAATAATAAGAAAGGTTTCTGAAGTACCAAATTTGCACATTAGAATGATTTTTTAAGGATTGTGTAACTAAACATTATTTCTTTGTTGACTAGAATAACGTGTGTTAAAAACAAGGTAATGCCAGGTGAAATCTTTCTTTTTTTCTTTCTTTCTTTACTATCTATACTGTCAGCTGTAAAATAGAGAGACCTCTATGTCCTCATCTAAAAAAATGGACAAACTCTGACAGCCTTTAACTTTTCGGACCCACACAATTTCGTCCAGATCAATCATCTGGGGAACGCGTACTCTGGGTCACTCCATCTCACGAAGCCCGAGCCGACGTGACGTGCTGTGGACTAACGTGTTCCTCGCTCACTTAATTCCCTTCCCTCTGAGCCGGAGCGGCTGGACATTACTCCTCCAGCCTCTCGGATCGGATCAAAACACAGGAGGAATTCTGTAATCGAGTAGCCGCTCTGATCAAAGCCCCATGTCTTTTCATTTATCTGTAATGCGAGAACGTTTAGCCGCAGCTTTGACTTCTTAGTTTGCATCGTAGTAAATGGATATTGATCTGTGATTTCGGTCATGTCATTGCATACATATAATCACTTTCTGGTGTACGATTTTCGATGTTCTCTGATTTTCCAAAATTGTCTATCAAAGCTTTTACACTTACAAGCTAAAGAGCTGTAAATGATTTTCTGATGCGAGTATCTAGACATGTAATATATTTTTTCTTGTTTTTCTTTTGATAACTATAATTGATTTCCTGTGTTTTTCCAAAAGCATCACAATGCTAAAAGACAATTACAACCGTTTCTCTGGAGCATTTAGATTAAAATCTTTTTTGATCTACATTGATTTCAGAGTCAGAAAAGAACTTTTTTATTAAGAGGCAATATTTGTACCACCTAAATTGATATTCAGAAGCATTTTTACCTTTAAAAACATAATATAGGCTCAAGCACTATATAAACATTGTGGCCTATAGCTTTTCTTATCTCTTTGTGCATGAATGACTGTCTCATGGTGCAGTACTATAAGCTTCTGACTGAAACATATGGACTTCATCTCTTCATCCTCTCTCGCACACATGATGAACATGTCTTTCCACACTGTCACCTGTGGTTAAGCCTCATTTCATATTCATGTGTTTGTCATGTTTGCTTGCGCTGTTTTTTTGCTATCGAGGAACAAGACGCTGTCATGAATCGCCTTGGTGTTTTGTTCTTTATAAGCAGCTTTTTCTTACTTTTAAATATTTGACACCTTTATGCAAATAAGTCTTGAGTGACATGCGGTTGTTTTATACAGTAACAGTTTTTTTTAACCTGATAACTGTCACTGCACATATTTTTAGTTTTAAATGTAATTTTTTTTTATTTTTAAAAATATCATTAACCTTAACCCTTTTTTAAATTTTTATCATATATTTTTAATTATTTATTAACGCTGCAGTCCATAACTTTTGCTTCTCCATCACTGTATCTCAGTTTAAAACATTAAACCACATGCTACATTACATACTTTATTTTATAAGAAATTCACCCTGACAACTCAAACTCTATTGATCATTATTGATAATATGGCTTACAGAAATTGAGAAATCTATGTACATTTATGGTGCTAGTATATTTTGTTAATAAAATGTTGGTATTACATTAGATTTACATTCATGCATTTGTCAGATGCTTTTATTCAAAGCAACTTGATGTTGTGCATTCAAGTTAGCTATATTTTTATCAATATGTGTGTTTCTAGGAATCAAACCCACAACCTTTGTGCTGCTAACACGATGCTGCTCCACCAATTAAGTTACAGGAATAGAAAAGTTAATCAGAAATGCAAAAGCACATAATAACAGAAAATCATTTTGCAGATGTTTTTTTAGATGTTCCAAGTCCTCCTTTTTGCATTTGGAAATGTGCAGAACAGAAAAGAAAGAAGAAATAACACAAATAAAACAGCAATCTTGCCTCTACATGCTAAAGTGACATAAACTTAAAAATGAGATGCAGAACAGCGAGTGATTTTTTTTCTCTACAGGTGAGCAGTCCCGACAGACGACTGCCTTGATTTATCCCTGCGAGACACATGTTCTTGCCGATCGGTGAGCCTCAGACCCTCTGTTGTGCGCTCGTGGGGGAGGAGGGAAGGGAAATGCCGCAGTCGTGTTTATGTAAGACGCGTGGCTGTCAGGTGGGCGTGTCCATGCGCTGCAGCAAGCTTCTGACGGACAGCGTGCATGCGTGTTTACAGACAGGAACGCGTCCCACGTTCCCATCCGGGAGTCCTAGTGGGCCTTCGCTTGACTGTCAAACGAGATAGCAGGCAGAGGATCCGCACATGGCATCAGAGATACAGAAGACAAGCGTGCATTAACCTCGCCTGTAAATAACTGCACACCCACGTGCTTTATTAATAGTATCCCGAGGGCGCTTGTATAGCACTTGTGCCTGTTTGATAGAGCATGTGAACATAATAGCACTTGGATATCTTTGCAATCACAATATGTGGCCTTGTCTTGCAGGGTTGTATTTAGCGTGGGCTTGGTGCTCTCGGGTACGTTACTTTGAATAAACCATTTAGATGAAATGTTCTGATTTCTTTGAGTCAGTCAATCAACTAATCACTTGTGTTTTATCATTAGCCAATAGCTTTCCACATCATATCACTAGAGATCCCAGAGATGGGATGTTATTGCTTTGAATCTTTTATAGTTTAGAAAATTTGATTTCGTTTCCCGATTGTGTTTTATTTAAGTATCAGTGTAGTATCAGATGTCCAAAAATTGCTTAGTGTTTATGTAAGACGCATGGCTGTCAGGTGGGCGTGTCAAAGGTAGAGACAATGTAGATTGTAAAGATAAAATAGTTTGGATTTGGGGTAAGCTTGATGAGAAATGTTTGAATTCATTTTGAAATTTTTAATAATATTGACTTTTGATTACAGATTTGACAAATCTGAGCTCACTTTGTAGTATTCCTCTGAAACTCCAGTGGGAATTTGTAAGATTTTTGTTTGTTTTTCTCAGGAAAAATATCTGAGATGCTGCAGTTGCGCTCCATTTAATCTCATTGATGTCTAGGAGAAATTATTGGGATATTAAATGAACTCCCAGGTCATATTTCACCCCAGTATCACAAGATAAAAACTATATTCAAGCAGGAACTGGGGCAGCAGTTCATACAGTAAATACACATGACGGAGTCAGAAGAATCCCAAGGTTATAAAGGGGAAGAAAATCCTTCATCTTATAAGTACTGCCAAATAAAACATTTCAGCGAGTTTTTATACCTGGGATAACAGAGAAGGTTTTTTAGCTTATGTTGGTGTGATTGTGTTCGGTTCAATCTGGCTTGTATTTACTGCGTAAAATATATGTATTCACTCAAATAGTCGTGCTTGATCTTCTGGCAGTTCTAAATTAATGTAATTGTTTTCTTAAACAATTATATCTGAATTAAATTGTATGTCTAAATATTTTATGAATTATTTAAGAAAGAATAAATGCATCATTTTAAAGCAGTAGATAAGATTTTTCACTTTAGTTTTGCTTTTCTTATTTTCTTCTGTCTTTGTCGTTTTTGTTTACCCATCTTAACATTTTCCCAAACTTCAGAAAGAATATAGCGTTTCAAGAAGGCCATTTACAAAAACATTCATAATTGCATTAAATCATCAGGAAATAACACTGTGGTTGGTTCGATATGAGCAGGTGCTCCTTCAACTTCATTTACTGCTGCTTTCCAATCCAGAAAATGACTGCAGGGATAGTCTAACCTAATCCTGTTTCCGTACAGAGATTTACATGCATTTGAACCCGAATCAGGTGCTCTGGTGTGCTGTGTCATTTGCTTTGGGAATGAGTTAAACATCTGTGAGAAAACAACAGCAACAACAAAGAAATCCTAATTAGGATGAAGTCGATGTCCTGTATTCCCAGCTGTTCGCTACGTTCAGACAGATGATGTGTATGAGTGGCCTTTTACAATCCAACCTGTGAGCTAAATACAACAGCAAATGGCCTGTAAGGTTAGATGTGCTCTTAAAAAAAATTGGGCAATTGTTTTTTTTCAACCTGTATGACTTTCTTTTTTCTGCAGAACACAAAAGAACGTTGGTTGCCAAACAACATGTCCCACATTGAATTTAATTGTATGAACACAAAACCACAAAATCATTTCTCAAAATATTTTATTTTGTGTTTTACTGAATAAAGAGCAAGTAAAAATGTTGGGGTTTTTTCGAAGAAAAATATCATACTTTTTTCATACTCATACCATAATGAAAGTAAACTGTCAAAATGACAAGTCCTCTAAAATACTCAATTTGGGACTAACTATTCCTTTAATTTGTTCTGCAGACTGAAAGAACCTTGTGCACACCTATTACCTGCTAATTGTAAACCTGTCAATCACAAGAAAATGGAGACCAGGAAAGAAGAATGAACGCAGAACCTCTCTCTCTCTCTTCCTCTTTGTCTCATCCACTCTCTCACTGTCTTCATCTGTCCTGATTAAATAAATGCTATTTAATTAGTTTGGAAGTAATGCATGTGTTCGCCATCTTTTGTCTTAATCTCCAGCAGTGCGGTGAAAAAACCCTCGGCTGCAGAGACTTGTAAAATTGAGTACGTTTATTGTGGAAGCAGAAATATTTACCCTCGTCATTGGACGCCTGCCACACTGTGCAATTGCCTCGGCAGCCCTAAATGAAATAGTCCCTAATATGTTTGTGCTGATTAGGTCCTCTGCTTAGATGGAGAATGGGGAGTTTGCCAGCTAATACAAAAAGTCCATCCTCAAGTGCTGTCGATTCATCAATATTTGCTTTTGTTTTTTTGTAGTCTTTCTGAAAGAAAAAGAGAGCTTTGGGCGGTAAATGTTGGATTGTGGCTTATCCAAAACTCCTGTTTGGAGTAAATAGCAGATGCTGTCGTGGTTGGCCATATGGAGCTCACTGCCTCACAGCAGACTGGGAACTGGGTATGGAAGCAGGTGGAGAGGACAGAGATTAAAGACCTACTCGAACTGCATTACATTGTGACGTTTTACACGTCTGTAGCCACGGTTAAATCTGATCGGTTTGATGTTTCTATTCATATTGCAAATTATATATTGCAATTTACTCGCATACAGTGTTGGGAAATGTTACTTTTAAATGTAACATACAGTTTTATTATTGATGCTAAAAGTAATTTCCAAGCTTTATTTGCATTATTTTTTGCATTATCGGTGTCAGTTTGCACTCTTAAAAATAAAGGTGCTTCACATTGCCATAGAAAAACCATTTGGCTGAACGGTTCCATAAAGAAACTTCAACATACAAAAAACAGCCCAGCAGTTTTCAGGTCATTCCTTCACCAAATTCGCAAATCCTGTAAACTCACAAATAAATTGACAAATTATTGGCACCATTAACGTTGCCCAATGACCACCAGCTAAAAGAAGGCGGTAAATGTAATTTAATATTAAAGAGTCATATGTGCATTTTCTTGTCATTGTAGCAATAGTAATTCATTAAATGATGATCAAATGATGGAGAACAGAGTTATACCAGGCATATTTCCAGACATGGTGTGTAAACAAGCCCACTTTTGGCATTTTGAAGGAGCCAGTTCATAGATTGCAGTTGTGTTGTGATGCTGTTTACACATCCAGTAAAGAGTTGCCAGATCCTAATAGCTTTCTGGATGCTACAAAACCTACAGCCTCATAACCGGCCAACAAATGAAAGAACTGCACATCTTTGTATTGGGCAGATTTTTGGTTGTGTTTGCCTGTTATTAAAAATATATTAAAGGGATAGTTCACCCAAAATCTGTATTGTAACACACTCCTTGGTTTTGTGTCCATATAATGGAAGTCAGTGGTGGTCAGTGTTGTTTGGTTTCCAACATTCTTCCCAATAATTTCTTTTGGGTTGTGTTTCATCAAAATTATGAAAGAATGTTCATTTTTGGCTATTCCTCTAACACAACGTAAATTTTAAAGCTTGTCATTTGTTGTTTTAATTTGTGACACTCCATATTGCCTTCTATCAATCACATTCCTTCATAAAGTAACATTTTACGACCGTCTGTACATCAAAGTCAGACTCGCGATGATCACGGACGATTATTACCTGCCGTCTGATGGCGTGTCAGTATTTATGAAGGCGTTTGAGGTTAGACTTCTCACTCAAGGGCAGAGCCGCAGTAAAGCTCAGCAGGGACTTGAACCGCCAGCGGACCGGTTGCTGCTCCATTACTCTGCCCAGTAGACCAAACATGACTTCATTCATCTCTGTTTGAGGGGCAAATCCACCTAAACTCTTGTATTTAGGAGTTCATCTGATAACACGACTCCCAGCGGAAGCCCGTATGCGAAGCTTCTGAAGAAAAACTATGCAAATTACCTTGTTCTGATGTGTTTAGTGTAAACATATACAGCGGGCACGTGTTTTAGAGATCCAAGATAAAAGTACATCAAAGTGTAGGATTAGTGTATCATGTTTTTTAAAAAGTCTGTATAACCTTGTGTTACCTTTTAGAAGATGAAATATTGTTGTGTATACAATACAATGTTTGCAATCTTGACTTTCTGAAAGCAAATCATGGTCATCTGTTCCTTTAAAAGGATAGTTTACTCAAAAATAAAAAGTCTGTGTGTCTCATGTTTTTGAAAATAATGTCTCCATATGTTCTTCATTTGTGTTCCGCATAAAAAAGACAAAGTGCATAAAGTGTAAAATCATTTTTATTTTTGGTCATACTGTCCCTTTAAGTCGCCCCATCGGCTTGACTGACAGCAATCCAACTCACAAATCGCACATTACTAAATCACAGTTTTACAGCAACGCCCTGCAGCAAGATTGTCACACAATCCCCTTAATCTCTCTCTCTCTTTTTTCTTTCCAGATGTACAGCACATTAAACGGCGAGACATTGTGCTGAAGAGGGAACTGGGAGAAGGGGCCTTCGGGAAGGTGTTCCTGGCAGAGTGCTACAACCTAAGCCCCACTAAGGACAAAATGCTAGTGGCTGTCAAGGTAAGAAATGATCGCCCCATTGCAGCAGGGCCATTTCGCTCTCTAGTTACACAGGATTCATTGGAAAGGTCAAGCCCCTTGTACGGCCCCCCTCATCTGACATATAAAGTTGATCCCCCTGTGCCAGGCAGAGAGGGTCTCGTTCGGGGAACGATCGCTAGACGGTCTGGTGGTGGAGGATTTGTTGACTAAGATCAATGAAGGATAGAGCTCGGCTGTGCTCGGAGGAGAGATCAGCTACAGTAGTGTTTAATATTTGCCATTGATATAAGGTTTGGGGGGTTTAAAGATACTGCAGTGTTATGGTTGGTCTTCATGTCATAGACGAGGAATGAGTCATCGCTGTGGGCAGACAGTGGCTGGATAATACTTTAAAAAACGCTTTACACCGTCCACCAAGGTCAAAAAACTCGGCATTTAGTGAGCTCAGGCAGACTGTTGATGTGTGACTCAATACTGATCTATAAGCAGACAATCTGTCAGTTTGGAAATGTCAACGTTTCAAGGCTTTTACGGGAGGATTTTGTGTTCTTTTTTGTAGTGTATTTCTTTGGTGAGTATTCACAGATTAAAGACACATCAGCCAATCCAATGTCAGCAAATCCCAATGTGCAAAATGATTAACACAGATTTTGTTTCTTATCTATCCATCACCCCAAATTAGTAACATTTCAGCATATATAACAGCATATAACAGTTGTCTTTTCAGCAGTACTTCTTTTATCTTTCACACTGCTTTTCGAGTCTTCATTTAGGAGCAGAATATGTAAAAATTGAATTTAGCTGTTTGCGACATACTTCATGTGTTTACAGCGCCGTGCGTATCCCCTCGAGAAGCATGTCAACAAATGAGAGATGGATAGTGCAATTGATATTCTGGTCAGCGCAGAGTTTACCATATTAAAGCACACTCAAAGACACTCTCAAAGTGCTTCTTTTTGAAATGAAAAGCAAATCTTTGCATTAGGGACTTTAAAGTTCATTCCTAAAAGAATTTTTTAGCAAATCCTACAAAAACACCCACAAGAAATTCTCTTTAAGAGAGTTCATTCAAAAATCATCATTTATTTACCCTCATGTCTATATATGAATCCTTCTTCTGTGGAACACAAAAAAAATATTTTAAGAAATGTCCCAGAGGTTTTGTGTAAATACAATGGAAGTCACTGATGTTCAGTGTTTGGATATCGTGTTCTGTGGGAGAAAGAGTCATACAGGTTTGATTATCTTTAAGTCTCTTAAGCAATGAAATATTCCTTTGGGACTCAGTTAGTAGTAGCACAACTCCTTATTTCAGGTCAACTTTCTCCTTGTTGTTTTTGCCCACGATGTGCCAATGCCTCACTTGTGTCTCATCGTCTTCCGTCTCCACCTGATGCCCATGACCTCCGACCCTGATTTGGAGTGACATCCCCCCAAGTGCTGCTGGATTTTCCCCTTTGCTCCCCGCAAGCAAGTGCAGGTGGCCAATTTAGCCACACGGAGCATTCAATATGGATAAAGCATTATGGATAGGGACAGATACCTTGCCATCTGTGACTTGGTACCCCCATCCATCCAAACCGCATCCCCCTCTTCGCAATTTCTGATATAGATTAACCCACGCTAGCTGTAATTAAAATTAAACTGCGAAGTCTGCGAGCGAAACACAATTATAATATAATTGAAGAAGCGATTGCTCGCAAACGCCGCAGCGCATCTTGCGGCTAGGAGAGCGACCGGGAAACAATTGACATATCACGGCCAAGGACACACGCCGCACGGGGGGTTATTTTTCCTTGAATGATGTGATGTAAGATCAGACATGCTCTGACAAAAAGACGGATATGCTCAGGAAATGGTTTTATCTTTTGGAGGAGACAGAGAGGGTCACGGTTGGTCATTTAGAGGTTTTAGGTTGTGCATCTTCCTGCCAAGACTTGTGTTTTTGTTGCGTTTAAGGCTCTGTCTGTTTTACTTTTTACTTCTTGAAGTAGTTTCTACTTCACTAGTCAATTTTGTGTTCATCAGACAATTAACCGGTCACCTTGTGTTGTTCTGCAGACCCTGAAGGACCCCACTCTTTCGGCCAGAAAAGATTTCCAGCGAGAGGCTGAACTGCTGACCAACCTTCAGCACGATCACATAGTAAAGTTCTACGGAGTCTGCGTGGACGGCGACCCGCTCATCATGGTCTTTGAGTACATGAAGCATGGAGACCTCAACAAATTTCTCAGGTGTGTGGGTGTCATCAACGTGCCTGACACTGAATGTCATAATGCTGTAATCTTTGTGTGTTTCTTGTGCCAGATACACAGGGAATAGATTATAGATTAATAAATTGAATTGAATAAAATTGCATGAGAACAGACATTGCTAATGGGTTTAATGTGAGTTTAGATTGATTTATGTATAAAATTTACATATAAATGTATATGGGAAAGGTGTTGTCATTTATTTACTGTTGTCATGAAAACCTGTATATGACTTTCTTTCTTCTTTAGGACAGTAAAAGAGGATATTCTGAGAAATGTGGTTTTGTGTGCATACGATGGAAGTCAAAAGGGGACAATGTTGTTTAGTTACCAACTTTCTTCAAAATATCTTCTTTTGTGTTTTGCAAAAGAAAGAAAGTAAAAACCCTGCAAGAATATAAACACAGTAACCTGTCATTATGATGCAAAGTGTAGTGTTGTGATGTCAGTTGGGCCTGTGAGATTTTGATTGATAGGTTACAACTTTCCACAGAGGTATTGAACAAGCAACAAGAGGCGGATACACAGGTGTACATTGTTTCTGACGAGCCGCTGTCAGGAGAGCAGAAATTGCTTTCTCTGTCCTGCTAGCTGGATTATGGGGATAACAGGTTTCATCCAAAGCGCTTGATACGTAATGACACCGTAAGAAGATTTCATGAAAGGGCCGCGGAAACTGGCAGGAATGCAAATTGCATCGTACAGTATTATTTTTCATACGCAGAGAGCTCTGGTTGTGGAAGATCAAGGGAAAAAATAATCTTTCGGTGACTTTAATGTGCATTGCACTGACATGGAATGGCCATTAAAAAGTTTATTTTAATCTTGCGTTTATGAGTAGTGCATTGGTTAATGAAGCTTTTTACTGTTTACAAAAATCAAATTGATAGTAATTTTCATGTTTGGGTACAGTAGCTCTATTTTGAAAGTATTTGATATTTTTTATAATGCAAATTTTATGTGAAATTAATCAATTTCGAGTGTGACATTGTAAAATATTGTGTGTTTACAGAGCTCATGGTCCAGACGCGATGATCCTTGTTGATGGTCAGCCGCTGCAGAATAATGGAGAACTGGGTTTGTCTCAGATGTTGCATATAGCCAGTCAGATTGCGGCAGGGATGGTCTACCTGGCGTCTCAACACTTTGTCCATCGTGACCTGGCAACACGAAACTGTCTAGTGGGCAATGGCCTGCTCGTGAAAATAGGAGACTTTGGCATGTCGAGGGACATCTACAGCACGGATTACTATCGGGTAAGAGAGGATATATTTTTTATTTGCTTGACTTTAAGTGAGTGACAATAACTGTTCAATTAAAAAGTTAATGGAAAACACATAGCATCAAAGTTTAATAAGGTCTAAATGAATAATGTAGTGCTGGGATTGTCATATTTTTCTTGCATTTATGATATGCAAATTGACCTTTTGTCTTGGACTTGTGACTTATGGTAGATTCATAATTACATGCAACGGTTGCTTGTTTTTTATAGCTTAGCTATTTTTATGTATTTAGCTGACTTTTGCACAAAGTTCAACCAAAAATTTAATTTCATCACCTTTCAGGTCATGTCATTAAATGACCCAAAGAACTGAAAAACTTGCCTTGAAATGACATGAATGCAAGAAAACTGTCTATTTATTTGCAATCATTAGATTACAGTCATACCATATTGTTCTAAAAATCAACATATTTAAAGCAGTACTTAAATCCATGACATGAATCATACACAGAACTCTAAATGAGAAAGTCTAATCATTTGTAAGCATTTATTTTTATAATATTAATAGACGAAAAAATACTCCTGTTGTGCAAGAATAATCTCCAGAGTTACATGAATAATTTGTATATCCATATTAGCTATTTAAACTCAAGAGTCAGTTTAGACCGTTATCCAGATTTTTGATTCATTCAGGCTAGTAAGCTGAATTATATCCTCAAAATCCATTTGCGCTCGGCGACATCTTCTGCATTCGACCCTCAATCAGAATCTTGTCTTTACTTGACACAGACACGCTCATCTCTGTAGCTTTGGCCGAGATGACAGAGGGTCCAATTTGCAAGCTGAGGGTCCTAAATGAATTAAAATGTATGTGTTCACTTAGGATGAATGAGGTGACGCTGAATCTAAAGAGCTCGACTAGATTAGGCTGATTCGAACATGATCGCTTTGAATGTGACTCGCGTTTTTCTGCCACTGAAGGTAAATGAGAATTTTTCTCGGAGAGCACAAAGTCACGATGTCATTCGAGAGCCAAACGTAAAGAGAACGATTAGCATATGTCCTGTCCTGATAAATTATGCCTATAGTGTTCAATTTTAGCCAAATAAATTTGTGGATTCCAGTGCAGTATAAGATTTTTGTGTACATTCTATACTGATTGTGGCTGTAGTTTTTGGGGTAAATTTTTCAGTAAATAAATTCAAAGCAACAAGCAAAAAGAGCTGCTGTGCCTCAAAACTTATTGCAGTGCCCAGAGAATCACTTATAATTGCAATGGAGAAAATATGTTACATTAACAGTAAATGTCAGATAGTCCATTGCATCTCATCTCACTTAATATATCCTTAATATATCCATTTAATGGCACTGTAAAATGTCCGATTGCTCTCTGCAGCACAAAAGAGACATCTATCAATTTGCTACTCCTTTTTTTTGTAAGATGTAATCTTTTGCTTTTTTGCCGTCTTTGATTAAGGCATAAAATTGCAGGTTACTTCACATACTTATCTTTTCATAAGTTGAAATCAAAGTTAAGTTTTAAGTCATTGTTATGAGCTTTTAACACTGATCTTTTATGTATCTCCTGAATACATTTTTGTGTATTTTTAATCAAAAGAAGCTATGGATTGCAGCTTTAACTGGTTTAAGATGTATCTGGAGTTTTAGTACTTCATGGTTGCTTGTATACAGGTGCTCCGCTGCTTTGTAGGTTCCTGACAGAGCTGTGGGTTTAGTAGCTCCTAACTACCATAGACACATACACTCCACACCTCCAGGAACCAAGATAGCAAGCAAAAACCCTAGTGACATAATGATGTTCATTCTCCAGCAGGAAGGAAAGAAAGAAGCCGGTTAGCCTGGAGTCAGTATTCATCAGGAGCTTGGCTTCCTGCATCTATGTTTGCTTTGATTGTGGTGAATAATCGTATTTGCACATGGAGGAGTGGTGGTGGTCGATTTGAAGCCCCTCGGGTTTTGTTTGTCAGAGTAAATTTGCGTCGAGGGCAATGACATGGGAACCAAACATTTCAGCTCCGTGCCAGCTTCAACATTTGCTGTGGAGTAAAGTTGAGCATCTTCCTATTTGGAGATCAGGGCTTTTCTTTATTTTTCCACAAAATTCTCTTTTTCAGAATACCTGTCAGCATACCTTCGGTTGTCTTTTTGCATTACATTTACCTCAATAGACCCAAACCAATTAAATATCTAGCTGAATGAAATGAACTGCTCAAAATTCCAACCGCATTTCCTTAAACGCTGTCGTTTTTCCCGCACGTCTTCTTTTAATGACATCATCTCTCATCAACCGTTTATTGGAACAAACATGCTATTGATTTTAATACGCATTAATTACCACTATGTGATTTCCATCCCTCTCGTCTGCGATTCTATCCCTCTAGACGTTAATTGTGTTGCCTTTCATCTGTGCCCTTTTAAATTGCGCTGGCATTTTTGTCACCACCCTGCCAGTTCTCATTCCGGTCTCCGTGAAGCCCCGCAGACTGATTTACATGCAGCATCAACATTCCACGTCAGAAAATATGGCAGAGGAGGTATCCCGAAGACGTTATTTAGAATGGGAATTCGATCAATGCAATCAATTCATATAACACTCAAGTACACATGCATAAAACATTTACTGTATATGGCTGGTTTTGAAATATCATACTAATGTACTGCTTTTATTATATGAAGTATATGGCATAAATCCTACACAGCATGGGGAATTGTAGAATACACTACAACAGCACACAACACTGAAAAATATATCCCATAATGCTATGCGCGCCATACATTTATATACATTCTATATGTATGTATATCTATGTATGTATATGTATGTCATGATGTTTGGCAGATGCTTTTATTTTAAGGTATATCTTTTTTCAGAAGTATTGCTTTTTTTTGCTTGTCATGCACATTAAAAATGCAAATTTTTTAATTTTAGATTTTAGAATTATTTTACTTTTTTACAATTTTAAAAATAAATTTTAGATAATATTTTATATTAATATTAACATTAACATTTTTAATATTTTTTTGTTTATGTTTTTTGTTGTAATTGTTTTTAAAAACATTTTTAAAAAACATTTAGAATTCATTTTTTTAAATTCTTGTTTTAATTGTCATTTTATAAATAACATTTTTTTAAATAAATTTTTTGTTTAAATTTATTTTTGAGTTTTTTTCTTTCACCTTTCCATCAATATATAGTTTGTCATAAATAGATTATAATTAATCTATAAAATATTAAAGTGAACAGTGAAATAACCTTGTGTTCCACCTGAGGAACCGTGACAGTTACCAGTTAATGATGCTAGCACATGTAAAAATGCAAACCACTTTTAGCCATCTTTTTTTCATTGCCGATGCTCATACCTTTATTACCTTCATCCCCGGCTGACTCTACTGGCAGCCATACCGTGCGATAACACTAAAGTGGGTTGGGTTAGCCAGACGAGCAGTTCGGCATGGCCATAGGGAGCAGTTCCTGCCCACGAGCGGGGAGCGCTACCATCAGCCCAGTAGTACCCTAAACTCCATCTCGCAAAACAAGAGGAGTGTTGTTCGACCGCAGCAGGACCGGCATATTGCTTACACTTCCTAAAGGGCAGAGGCAGGAGGCAGACAGCGAGATCCAGGGAGGGGAGGGATATTTTCCACACATCACTGGAGCCAGTGGGACATCTTCCTCCTCTGTGAGAAACTGGCTGCAATGAGAAGCAGAGAAGCGTGGCTTATATTGCCTTATCATTCCCTGCATTAATGACATTAAACTGACAAAAAACACACAGGCTTGTAATTCCAGTACATTTCAATGCCTCCGTAGTTTCCTAATCGCAAATTGGCATCTCAAAGACGTTCATATTTTTGCGCTTATTATTCCAAACGCCACTCGTTTAAAAATTAAAATGATCTGCGAGACACAAACCCGCTCTGATTTTGTGTGTGTGGCATATTTGATAAACAATGATTTATTCATCATCAAACAGGAAAACAGTCACATTATTTCCTAATTCTTAAATTGTCGTTCTTTTGCTCGCCACTCAGGGACACGTGCAGATTATAGCGCAGTTGCCAGGGATACACGCCTGCCAAGCCATCGTGGGACATGAGCCAATGGACATTTTAACCAAAATCTCAATTATTAACATTTTATTTCTCTCGCGTTTCTAACAAATTACTATAGCTAAATGCAGTGCAAAAAAGTATCTTACATAAATGCATGAATACCCAAACGACCATGTTTTGTATTCAGGGGACATATACAGCATACAGCACAATGACAGGCTTCTTTGTATTCCTGTGCGCAGTCGATACCCTGACCCTCATGTGAGAAACGCACTAATGAGCCTTGTAATTAATACACAGTCACCACTTACGAGTTGAAAGCCGCAGTGACCACGCGGTCACCATTGAAACGTCACTCTTGGCTGTCTTTGCATTGCTGTAATTAACTCACGATGTCAGACGCATAGAGGAAATAGATTCTCAGACAGTCTTGTATGATCTTGACGTATGGCGTTGATGATTAATGTTTTATTGTATTAATTGATTATTTAACGTAAAGGGAGACTTTACTTAATGTAGTTCAATGGTTTGAAGCTATCAGACATCTTTAATGGATTTGTTTGTTTTCCTGCACGTCATTCATATTTAATGGCTTCTTTTTGTGTTTACTTGAAATGTTTCATTAAAGAATAAAATATATATATATATATATATATACTTGCAATGGGTTCCAAACTCAAAGTCGAATTTAAACTTGTAAATAAGCAAACCACGATTTAGAAAAAAAAGTAATTGTAAATGTTATGGAGCAAAGTGAAATTTATGACATTGACCATGTGAACATCTGACCTTTGAAAGGTATGATTTCTGGACTTTGCACAAGTTGCTCTTGGAACATTCTCATCCATACTGGGATAACATGGTTCATCGGGTTTTACACAGACATGGATAGTAGAGCTCATGCCAGCTTGATCTGTAACATGCTGTCAGTAAAGAAACAAAAGGGCATACTAAACACTAATGTTTCTTTTTATTGTATTTATGAAAAAATATTGATTGAAATTTTAAAAAATGTTTTTTGTATTTTATCACACAATTTGCCTCAATGACAAGTCCTTGATATATCCCAGTCTGGATTTCCACAGGTGGGAGGACACACCATGCTGCCCATTCGCTGGATGCCACCAGAAAGCATCATGTACAGGAAGTTCACGACGGAGAGTGACGTGTGGAGCTTCGGCGTCATCCTCTGGGAGATCTTCACCTATGGAAAACAGCCATGGTTTCAGCTGGCAAATAATGAGGTATGCCAAAATAACCGGAACTGGAGCGAGGAGGAATGGAGTTACAAACAAACTTAAGATATACTGTATATATCATTTTAATTAATGGTATCTGAACTCTTGAGTTCCCTTGAGTCATATAACAGATAAAGATAGCAACTCAGGCTTGTCCTAAACAAGGTTTGCCTTAAAGTAGATGCGTTGAAATGTCATGTTGTTGGTTTATTCATCGCACACGCTCCCTCGTGTGTTGCATTAATGAGAAACCTGCTTAATTTCTCCTATTGTTCATCTCTGTGTTACAAGGTTTGGTTGAACTTCAAACACACAAACACACACAGATATGTTATATATTTACCTTTACCTTATTTACCTTAATTAATACTATTGAAACAATTTAATTTGGTTAAAGCTTTATATAGAGTCTAGAGTATTACTAGTGTTTCTGGGCCAGACAAAACTTTGTCTTCACCAAACTTTGATCCCTTTGTGGTTAGTGGGATGCTGTCTGTACAATATGAGAAATTTAATTACATTGCCAGTGGCTGTGGCTTCTTATGATAAGATGTGTTTTTTTAAATCTCTTTAGATTGAAAGTCACATACAGGACGACCATGAACAAATTAACTAATGCTTTTTATAGAAAAATCTCATATAGCCTGTGTATTTCACCTTATAAGTAAACAAGAAAAAGACATGATAAAAAAGAGAGTTTGTAGAAACATTATATTGTTTGTATTGTGACATTATTTGTTTGATTATTAAGCATCTCCCCTTATTGTCATTTCCACAAGGCAAAAAACTCTAGTTCTCATTACTGTAATATAAAGAATAATGTTAGATATGTAGTTTGTTAATTGTATTTATTCACAGCGGTAGTAATGCCACTGATATGTGAATTTAAATAAATACAAAATTACAGTAATGAGAATCTAATTAGTATCACATTTGAGAATATTGGGAATTAAAAGTAATAACAGAATAATCCAGATGCATTACAGTAATGAGACTTTGGGGAAATGTATATAATTGTTATGAACAATAATGTCAAGATGCAAAAAATCTTGATCTACAAATTTGAAGTATAACTTAAATATAAACATGCTAGAAAGGTTCTTTACAGCGATGCCATAGAAGAACCATTTTAGTTCCCCAAAGAAGTGTTTTTGAAAGAACCATTTCTTATCTTTTTAAAATATAAAGACCTTTTTCTACTACAAACAACCTGCTGTAAATCAAAGGTTACCAATGTAAAAGGTTCTTTATGGAATCATAAAAGTGCCAAAATGTTTTTTCTATGGCATCGTGAAGCATCTTTATTTATAAATTCATAGCTTTTTCCTGAGATTTTCTTTATCGCACAATATAAAGTCACTTGCGCTTTAAAGTTCCAAGTTGTGAAAAGTAAAAAACACAAACCATCTGTATACAACAGACTCTTACAAAGCTCTTAAAATCACAGCTGGATTAAACACTTCACACAGAGATCATCAATATCAGCTCTGAGAATCATAATCATAAAGTCCCCAGTGATTAACTTTATGTGAGGTAGATGTGTGTTTTGTATCATACACAGAAAGGCGACTTGAATACCAATGACATCATCCATTCCATATTCTGTTGCCAGAGGCTCTGTGGTTACTGTATTGCATCAGAATGTTGTGAAACCAAATCAAACTATCCATCAATACAACACAGACATTAACTATAGCTGGAGTCAGAGCAGTGAACTCAAGGGACAACAAACAATTATCTGTCTCTGCTAAAAGTCAATAAATAGCCGTCTACTCGCTCAGATGCCTTGAGTTTCATGAGTTTGTTTATCGTAACAAACAGGCCATAGATCTGTTACAAGAGTGAACAAATCTCTTGTATAAAAAAAACACAAATCAGTCATTGTCTTTGTTGCCAGATTGTCAGCAAGTAATCTCACAGTCTCTGACTCTGAAGTATACACTTGTTCATTTAGAGAGAAGCTGCCTCAGAGTCATTTAGAAATGCAAATTTAGCTCTGAATCGAATTCTGAAATGATCCGGTAGCATTTTGCATGACAATTTCTTTGTTACATATTGTCGCTGTCAACCTTGGATGCCCAAAACCGCTACTTTTGATTTAACCTGTTAACTGTCACCGTTCCTCTGGAACGTGAAATGTTATTTCACTTTATTATTTCATAGTTCAATTTTAATCTGTCTATGACAAACTTTAAATTAAAAGAAAGGATTTCAAGACTCAAGATGAAATATTTAACATATTTTCAAAACAATAAACATAGACAAAAAATAATAAAATACTTAAAATAAAAAAAAAGACGTAAAAGTTTAGTTCAGATGACTTTGACAGTTATCAGGTTAAAACAATGTATTTTTAAATATCTAAAATAGATATTGTGGCTTTTTATATGGTCAGACAATTGCATGTAACATTTTACCATAATTCATCTCAAATGGAGTTCTTGACCAGAGAAAGTCAGATGAGTTTCATCCATCATTAAAACACAAAGTTTAGCCACAAGCTACAGTGTATCTTTAATGATTAATACACTGGTTAAATACTTGCAAAACACACAGTCAGATGTGAAGGATGACCAACAGTGATGATTAAGGGAAAAAAAATATGGAGACGTAAGATTTCTGCCCAACAGTGCATTGTTTCAGAACTATTTACAATGTTCTCTCTTCCCTTTCTTCAGGTAATCGAATGCATCACACAAGGACGTGTACTGGAGAGGCCACGACTTTGTCCCAAGGAAGTGTACGACATCATGCTGGGCTGTTGGCAGAGGGAACCACAGCAGAGGTTAAACATCAAAGACATCCAGAAAATTCTTTATGCCTTGGGCAAAGCCACACCCGTCTACCTGGATATCCTGGGCTAGTGTTCATTGGGAATATGTTTGTCTGTCTGCGTCTATCCAAAAGAGGAACAACCTGGGAATACCCCAAAACAACATGTACCTTACTGCTTCACTGTCAGACACCTACAACATGGGGATGGACTTAAGTGCCTGCTACTTCTTTCGATACACTGGATAACAGTCTATGAAAAGCACTTTTACATTTTGTTTACCTGCATATAAAAATGTACAGCGAAGAAGAGGAGCGTTTCGCTATTTCTTTCCGTTTTTGTTTTTGGTAAGAACTACTTTGAAACCTACAAAGAACAACGGAATCCCCTCTAAAAATGGAAAACGTAAAAAATAGTTTTTTGTTTCCTGACTGCTTGAGAAAACTTCCCCCTGTGGTTACTTGGGTTTTCATTTTATAAAAATATATATTTTTATTTATTTTTCTTTCTTCGAGTGTGGACGTCTGCCATGTTTTTTGCTGAGGGTATCTCACCTTTCGGATATGACTGCTTGCCGTCGCCATGTCAGATGATTGGCAAGGACTTTTTTGTCAGAA
Source organism: Beaufortia kweichowensis (assembly GCA_019155185.1). NCBI lineage: Eukaryota > Metazoa > Chordata > Actinopteri > Cypriniformes > Gastromyzontidae > Beaufortia > Beaufortia kweichowensis. The sequence goes on from CM032816.1 coordinate 9,281,885, forward strand.
AGCCTTACTGTGCTCTGATTGGCCGGATCTTCTCTTTGACTCTACAGGAAGTATCCAACAGGGCTTTTAAATATGAGAAGCTTTTTAGCGAACGGATTAACTTGAAGGAGCGAAGGAACCACCAATCAATACAAAGGAGTTTATTTAAAAAACAGAATGTATATAATGTAAATTTCTGTGTCACGCGACAGTATGTTAAATTATTTCAGTTCCTGATTAGATGATTTTAGTTGGCGTGCTGTTACGGTGAGTAAATTCTATAAATATTTTGATAATATTTTAATGTTTTTCTTTAAACGTCCATAGAATGTATGTCCATTTGGTCTAAACAAATGTCATTTTCTTTTCTTTCCTTATACATCTTTATTTTGGGGGGATGTGTGACAAAATGTGACCAAGAAGACTTGAGAATGAAATTTTCACACACCATGACAGTAAATATCATTGTCTCGCTCCTTGTATTCCAGAGACCAATGACTTCTGAAGTGGCTGTGTCAGGAAAAGTAGAGCAAAAAAATCTAGAAAATACTCTCATTTTATTCATTAATCTTCATCTCATAATTGTGCTTCTTTAAAAAAAAAAAACAATTTAGAACATCCTTTTTACATCATTCATAAATCATATTGGCACTTTTTCATATTACAGTCAGTGTTTTCTAGAATTAACGTCTTAAATTTGTTGTTATTTATACACAAAAGTGCATAAGAAATATTGTCAGGTACAGCTGCTGTCCTGTCCCAGTATCTTAGTATTTCTTTACAACCTTCCTCTCATTGTATCTATTGTAACAAACTTTATTAAATTCTGTCAGGAAATTGATATTCTTCTTTCCTCAAACTTTAACAATTGGAGACTTTGTAAACACAATAATGTGATAATGTCATTGTTTGTGAAAGATGCAGCTTTCCTGAGACTAAAGGGCTTATTTATTCTGAAATGACAAACGGCAGTATTATATTGGAAGGTGTTCGGTCTCTCTCGTACGCTTTTGCTGGCTCATGCTTTTCATTCAGGCTCAGTATTTCTCTAATGATAAATCTGTAATCAGCGCACATGCAGTCGATCAGGTAAACTTTAGTTCATCTTTAGTACCCTGTCTGTGCAAAAAAAATTTTGAGCTCATTATAAGTCATATTTCATAAATTAACCCTTAAATACATCAGATTTATATATTGTATCTGTCCTCTTAACAGCACTAAGTTTCAAGTTCTCACAACTTCCTGAACTATCCAGAATATAATCAAAAACACCAAAGTATTGAAAACTTTCTGGTTTTCTTCCAGCCGCCTATCAGAAACTGCAAACTAAATTGCTGTTATGTCACCACTTTCCCATCACGACTTGACTGAACACATTTCTGCTTACCTGTAATCTCATCCTTCACATCAAGAAAGTTCCCAGTGCGGAGGAAGTGACTCAAACATTCGTTGATCTTGTTGCGTTGTTTTTTCTGCTTCCCACAGTGGCCAGATAATTCTCTCCACATCTATGACAAGGGGGAAATTGCAAAAGTCATTCCGTAACACCGACAGCGATGTGTTTACGTGTGATAAGATGCTTCTCGTTTTGATATTTTTGCATCTGCGGGCCCCGCTGCAGATATTCACTGACTTTACAATTTTGCTCATGTCGAGTGCGCCAAGCTTTTTATGCAAAACGCAACTGAGGAGATTTGTCCGGGCAGACCCTAATGCCTGCTTTCTAAATTCTGAAGTTTATGAATTAAACGGGCCTGTCTTTCCCCAGCACGCTGTCAGAGGGCTTGACTTTTAACAGAGACACGGTCCTTTTATTAGTAATTTCTGCACATGTCTCATTGATGTGGCATAGCAGATTTTACACGTCAATCGTAGTACACAGTCGAGCGTTCATGCTAAATTAGGTTCTAATTGGAAGGAAACAGACAAAATGTCACTTTTGGCAAAGTCAACAGTTCACAGCTTTCCGGCAGAGAGACGTGCCATCCACAATGCGATGTGCTTGATTTCTTAATATGAAGATTTTAGGTTAACATAAATGCTTGTAAAGGAGTCGGCTTGTATATTAATTCATTGTTTTAGAAAACTAAATGCTATGTTTAGCATTTCTTTTCAATCTTACGTTTGCTTTTATCACACACTTCATTCTCCAGTATTTGACCTGATAACTGTCATTGCACATTTTGAGTCTACACATGAAAATGCACTATACAAACTACAATTTTAAATTTTAGATATTTACTTTTTGTTTAATTTTAGATATTTTATTTTTTAATTTGTTTTTCCATTTTATGTATTTTTAAATATATCATTAACACTATTTTTTATTGTAGGTATTTTTATTAACACTTGCATTTTATTTTTTAATTTTAGGGTTAGGGTTAGGTTTTAATTATCAAAAGAAATCATATTTAAAATGTTAGTGGTAATGATATTTAAAAAAATATCATTAACTACATTTTTTTATTTGAGGTATTTTTAAAAATATCATTAACACTAACATTTTTTATGTTTTTTTTTTGTTGTTGAAAATTTGTCAAATATTTATTTTTAAGTCTTGATTAGATTAAAATCCAACTATGAAATATTAAAGTGAAAAGAGAAATAACATCATCTGAGGACCGTTGACAGGTTAATAAAAATGTTCCTATGCATTTGTTGTAAAACCGTCCAGCAATTTCCTCCTTGCCAAACATAATCTCATCACATCTTTATGTACCCCCACGTGCATGTAGCTTATATCAGTACCAAATCAAAACATCTACCTTCATCTTAAAGAAAACCAGAGGTTGTGACTCACTGTAGTGAATGGGTTAAGCTGTTGGCTACTGAAGATTATTTGAGTCATTGACTATATAACTGTGACTAACGCGGTTGAAAGAGTCAAACATTTTCTCTGCGTTTTACTCGGTGAGACCGATCGTTGCTCAATGACCTGTGAAAGGTGGATTATACAAACGCAGCGAGGAGGGGCGGTGAGCCTGCATCCTTATCGCCCGGAGCCGCCGGAGAACCGAGGCGAACTGAATTAGTAAATTCTGTAAATGAAGGGACGCGGCCGCAGCTGGTTGTGCGAGGGATCAGAGGGGGAGACGGTGTGACAGCAGGTTGACGGTGCGACGGCTCCAGGGTTTGCCGTGACTCTAATGACTTCACCTTGCAGAAATGGGTGGAAATTACCAATGAAATGAGTTTTTGGCCTGGGCTTTTAGATATCCCTTAAATATGATGGCCGGTCTTGCGGTAATCCCCCTGAGGCGGTGAAGAGGTGCGTGCGGTTGGTTGTGTGTGTGTGAGAAAGAGAAGGGTGGGAAAGATGAATCAGTGAAGGTCAAACACTAACAGAGTGAATGAAAGAGCCACAGCGCTGTCTGTTGGCAGGCTAACAAAGTTGAGCTGCTCTCTCTCTCTCTCTCTCTCGCCCTCCGCCATGGCAGTGAACAGGCACGGTGCGATTGATGAGAGGTTTAAGACCTTAATCATGAGAAGAAGGAGTGAGGCAGGAAGCTGGAACATTATGGCTGCAATGAGCTCTCTTTCAGCACTTCATAACCCTGCAGAAGGGCTGCAAAACCTCGCCACCGTCACGCCTGGCTGCTGATCTCAGATCAGCTCTCTCCTCATCCATTTATCCTACCTTCTGTGGGCCCGATTTACCAAAGCATTTAGCGCATTCAAGACTGCCTTACCGAGGCAAAAATGCTAAATCAAATGCGTAAATACTCAAAATTGTCATGTTTTAAACGTTACAGCTTTTGATATATTTCGCGGCATGCACTCAGAGGCAAACTAATCCAACCGTACGGCCTTTAGAAACCAGTAACAACCCCATCAAATTAGCCGAGCGGCTTTTAGATCTCATTTAGCACCCAGACACTTTATGTGGCCACCTGGAGCATTAATCTTCCCGAGATGCCGTCACGCTAAATATCTCACTGATTGAATCTCTTATGCAGATCTCGAGCCGTCACGTGCGTAAAACCACGCCGTCCTGCTTAGCCCGCAGGATGAAACTCTTTCATCGCCTTCAAAACATTTAATTAAAGATCCTTATCTGATTTAAAACCCCACTCCTAAATTACAAATGAGACTACCAGACCATGTCCTTATCTACCTCCAGAGCATTGCGGCCTAAGTACTCTTAATGTACTCTGGAAAAAGCATTTGAAAGTCGCGGCCGATCTCGGCACGTTCTGCTGATGATACTAATAACAATGCCAGACATTTTTTTGTACATTTGAAACGGCGATACGGCTATAATACCAAGCTTGCCTAAGCTCTCTGCAGTCGCTGTACGCTCTGGGCACATGGACAAGCATGTGAATCTTGTTACTTAGAACTGAAAGTGCTTCAGAGGCTGTGAGAAAAGCCATTTCTGCAGTTAACTCCAAAAAACCTGGCCGAATGCAACTGTGGATTTTGTTAAAAGGAAGGTTTAAATTGACTGCGGCATAAAGACTTCAGATGGGGACATCTCCTGCACCGTCAGCAGACTTTGACGTCTAGATTAACCTTGCTGCTGTGAGCGTGCTGACGAGATCTCATTGGGATGCAAGAAGCATCTCGGATCTTCTACTATAGAGTTACAGATTCCTGTGTGAATAGGAAAGGGTGAAAGTGTTATTTATATATACAGTAACAGTCAAAAGTTTAGACACAGTTTGCAAAAATGTGTGTATTTCAATGTTTGAAATTACTTTTCTAGTCAAAAATATAATAAAAAAATTTTAATTAGAAAACTTACATTTTATTTAAAAAGTATTTTTGAAATGAATTATTTAAAGCAGCCAATAAGAGTCCAGCATAGATAGAAATTCCTTGCTGAATGATAAAACGTCAAAAGTATGATTTTACAAATTCTACACAGAGTGTGACTACTTTTGAAGACGATCAAATATAACATAGTGTTCATTTATTGTTTTTAGTCACAACATAATTCCCACAGTTACAATTGTGTTATTTCATGGTTTTGATGAGTTCACTGTTATTCTTAAATCTGGAAAAATTTAAACATCAGTAAGTAAGAGTTTCCAAACTTTTCACTGGTACTGTATACTGTATGTCTGTTACTGTTTTTGGAAGACAAATCTTAAAAAACTTGTGATCAGTTCATCTTAGAAATTCACCAAAGAGTCTGTGTGGATATGTGGAAGGCTTAAGTCTCTGTCTACAGCCTTTTCTACAGTGTTTTCATTTCCTAATAGAGACCAAAGCCCATTGTTCCACAGAAGAATACACGTCAGTATCTTGGAGCTCCTGTTCAATCTCTTAACCGCATTATTAAACCTTGTTCTGCTCAGACTCTGAGAGAAAGTTGTGTTACTGGCGGTTCCGTCCTTAAATGAAAAGTTATTTAGTTCGTAATGGTTTCTTTTCACCTGTGCCAGATTATGACTGGGACCCTGTTGGTGTTAAACTTAGTATCTAACGTTGTGGCGATTAGTTGTCGGCCAAGTTTTGGAAATAAACTTCCAGCTGCCAAGTCAATATAGACCCAATAAGTCACTTTTTGTAGGAATTGACTCAAGTTTAGTGCGGTATACTTGTACATCAAAAAAGTTTGACTGAACCTTAAGTGGTTTGTGTGTCTGGTTTAGCTACAGCCTAGCCAAGATGTTTTTAACAGGTCATCCAGCTGGTCTCCCAATTTCACCAGTACACCAAAAATTACACTGTTGAAAAAGGTGCTTCACAATGCCATAGAAGAACCATTTTTGATTGTAAAGTTCAATGAAGAATCTTTAACAACTTAACAACAAAGCTTCTTTGTGGTTGACTCTAAAAAAGTAAAAAGTTTTACATTTATTGGTTCATTGGGGAACCAAAATGGTTTTTCTATGGCATCACTTTGAAAAAATCTTCATTTTTAAGAGTGTAAAATATCCAGATTTGACCATTCTGGTCTTCAGCTGGTAGACTGAACAGTATCAAAACTCCTCAAAACCATACCAACCCAATTATCTTGATGGCCTGCAATGCACCATATGCTGGTTTAACATTTTTATTCAGCAGGGTAGTTGTAGTCATAATAGCCGTTTCTCCCTTTGATTCATGACTGACATTCCCACAAAACCAACCAATGATTTGAGGGTTTTAAAAGCAAACGGCCATGAGACCGAGACATTCCCGGCTCTCTTGTTGAAGTACCAACGGCAGAGACACGGCTTTAAATGTCTTGATTAGTGCCACGGCTAACAGCAGAAAACCCCTGCAGGGTTAAGAGGGTGCTAACAGTAACCCCTACAATAACCGGACTAAAAATAGAATCTTAAGAAGGACTCGCTCCACCACGCTGCCTGTTTGACGCAAAGCTCGAGTGACATTTTATATGGTAGCAAACGCCCACCGTACCAATGTTACCCACAACACCGGAAGTTTAACCTAGACTACTGCAAAACCTGCCTCTTACATAAGATTAAAACATGTCTGAGAGTTAAAGTGTGACATCTGACCTTTCACTTTTAATAAGAGATCTGAAACTATTGTAGGTTGATGATGGATCTGACATTAGTTTATGATGAGCTTAGTTTATTTACTGTACAAGTACGACATTTTGCATGAACATATAGAGCACTGTTTTTAAAGGGTGTTTGATGGCTAAATGACAGCTGTAGAAAAGAAGTTCGGGAATAATAAAACATGTTTTAAATGTTTTTAGAAAGGGACATTTACATAAACAAGCAAAAAGAGAGCTGGTAAAAGAGCATTATACTCCTAAATATATATAGATAAGTTTGTTAAATAATAAGTGAACCTAATTAAATAGCTTTTTTGTAACAATCCCTGGATATTATTTGCTGCTTGTCCTAATTATTGCTTTTATCGTTATTGGATTATGATTTTTTTAGACTTGCTAGGTTTAAATTAACCAATGTAAGCGATGGATGTTAACATTACCACTGTAAAAATATTGTTTGAACAGACTTGTTAGTTCAGACTGTTTTTTAGGTAGTAAGTGTCATTTACAATGGCATGAAAGATGGAAGATGAGGGAAGTGGTTAACAAGTTTTTCATTGCTATAAGCATCAGCCAAATTTATTAGAAGAACATATTTTTTGGAAGAAGTTGTTCAGGTCAGGTCTTTAAAACTGTTAGTTCCAAGACTGATGATTAAACAATGACATTTTAGTTTTATCTTCTTCCAATTTTTCATTTCTTTGTTTTATCTTTTTAAAAATATAAACTTTGTAAGGAAAGCCATAAAATAGAGTCTATTTGACATTTAAAGCCATATAAAGACGTTCATACAGCATGATGAAATTCTGTTCTTGTCATCACGCCACCAGACCATTTCACTACATACACAGTATATAGAAAGACACTGCAGCTAAAAAAATAAAACAAAATGTTTCCCTCCACTTACACGTTGCTGAATCCAATAGGTGTCAGAAAAATCCACAGCGGGAACTGACATTTCAGACCTTGTTTTAAAGCTAACCGCAGCTATATTAAAGTCTGCAGGATTTGTGCAGACAGACTCTCATCCAAAAATCATGGCTTACCATGTATTGTTTGGTCCATCTTTTCATCTCTCAAACATCCTGGCCCTCCAGGTAATAGATGTACACCAGACCAGTAGATGTATTTTATTGTCATGATGCTCGGGCTCGGATGGAGAGCCGGGTCAGGGATCTGGAATCCAGGGAGAGGCGATGGGATGGTAATCACGAATGTAATAGGACTCTGTGTTTCTAGAAACCCATCACGGTGCGGGTAGATTACTGTGGAAGAGAAATATATTATTTGTTACAAAACAGCCTTGAATCAACAATAACAACAACTTGCTTCTTTTAAAACAGACACCGCTTTGGTTATTATTACACTTGCGAGTCATTAAAACATTAGCAATATTCATGAGTATCATTATAATTGTAATGTTCATCTTTCGAACGATTCCTAATATATTTCTCTTCCTGTGAATTGTGCGTGAGAAAACCTGTTGCAATATTTAACTATGGGAGACATGTAAGCTACACATATGTACGCATCTATGTCTTGGGCAATTCGAGGATCTGTTCAAACGTCTCAATGTTTATGTGTGTGACGAGTGCCGATATTTTGTGTTTTCATTGCCATCGCTCTGTGTACGGTTTTGAAAATAATATCTTTGTGACACCCTCTGGCATTCACAGTAATGTGTTTTCCATCTGAGAAGTCTTAGCTGACTCTACGATTTCTCTCGACTATTTCTATTATCGTGTCCGTACCCTTGTGGGAATGATGACGGCGCGAGGTGTGGAAAAATATTCACGGTTCCTCCGTTTGTAACTCATCGTTAATCCACCTGTGTTCTGTTTACTTCTCCATCTATAAACTAAAAACAGCTGTAACTAACTATGTATCCTACGATGATTTATGTAGACTTATTCTATAAATAAACTGAAAAAATACCTATGCCTTTGTGTGTCATTTTTTGGGTTGTTTTAGGGCAATTTTGTTGCGTTTTACAGGAAAGGGATTTTATATCTAATATAATGTGACATGAAAATGAATAATTTTAGAAGCTTCACAATGCCTGAAATACAGCACGAAGTCACCCCTTCGGCTAGTTTGCCATCTGACCTTGTGTCAAATAACTTTCTCCGTTCACACACCAGACCAAAGGACATGATAAAAGTACTTCTGCCATCGCGGCAATATATTATGTGCACCCAAATCACTCTGTATCCACGACAGCTTGTCTTCAGGGTGGGAAGGAGGCAGTTAGCACCTCCATACCTGCAGTCTAGTGATAACCTCTTCAGTTGTGACCTTACCAGACAGAGAAGTGTAAAACATGGCTCTCTCTGACTCCATAACACAGCTACAATAGAGATTTTGTTTTGCCTTTCCTAACTGTGTAGAAGATCCTATTCAAACAGTATTATTCAGACTTCCAAATGTAAGTCACTTTAAAAATATCAAAAATGTGGCCTGTGAAAACCCAGCTAAAGTCATTTTTTGTGATTTATGCTTTCTACATAAAATCATCCTACATAATGCACTGAACAGTCTGTGAAAATATAACCTTGATATCTTTAATATTGACTGAATAATAACATGTCAAAGTTTGAAATCATAGTGATATTCATAGGTAAAATCAAACTTTGTAGGCTTGTTATCTCAAAATTTGATAGTGAAACTTGGTTTTCACAGATATGGTCACATATTTCAGAAGATGAAAATTCAGGCATGTATGCTGTTGTTTATGCTGAACAAAAATATGACGTAAAACGAAAAGAATTAAAAAAGAGAAATAGCAGCTTTCAATTTTGTTAATAGCTGTTGTAATATGAATTAGTGTTGTTTACAAACTGTTAAAAGTTGCTAATTGTAGCTCAACGACGCTAACTTTAATGAAGTTTATTGTTGGTAATTATGCCTCAACATTGGAATTACTGTATTGTGAATGCAAACAGAAATAAAATGTAACAACAACATTTCACTCTGATGTCACCACAGTTCAACAGATAAGCTTTTTACTGTTAATAACCAATTTAGTGGATTTTCATTGCAAGACAAAGTATGTAACAATAAGAACCCATCAGTCTTCAAACCTAAAGTTATTTATACCAAAAATGAATCAGTCATGATATGGTACCTGTCAAGTCTTGATTGGTTCCTTGTTAATGAGGTCGCCCTTCCTGTCTCCGGCTCTGATTGATAGCTGCAAATCTCGTTCTGAGGGTCTCATGTCATCTTTCTGATCCGGGTTAAACTGAGACACAGCGGTCTAATGGATCTCTAATTTACATGCAGGGGACAAAAACCTCCAAGTTTAATTAAGACCGTGTAAAATGGCCTTGAGGAAAGAACATGACGGCACACCAGGAGATTGGAGACGAGATAAAGTCGACCTGCCAGTCTAATCTGTGACAACCCAATCTTCAGTTTCGCCTCTTCGGTTTAGCCTGTGGTGGGAAGGTTTACAGATGGTCATCAGACAGCTATGCTTATTGTACTGTAAAGATAAACAAAGACACACATATTTATTTTCATATTTTGGATGGTACCAAGAATTTGCACTCTTGAATATTAAATTTCCACACAGACTGTTGACATAACAATGCAATAAAGTATAGATAATTTGCTGATTTTCATTTAAATACTGCACATTTTCAGCCAAAGCATTGGTTAAGTTATTTTTATGAGATATGTGTCTTAACCCATAAAAAAAGCTTTCAGTGCAGGCTTATGTAGTTCTGAGCTGTATTATTATTATTCATCTAAATGTGGAAACGGATGGAAAAGAATAAAATGTTAAATTCCCGGATTAACTCAATTTTAATGCCATCATAATTTAATAAAAACATTTTTTTCCACAAATTACCTCTTTTAAAATTGTATAAAGCCTAACGATTTTTAAAACATCTCCTCACACACACAGCAAATGTGTGAGAAAACGCTTCCAGAATATGTTTTAATATTAAACTTGAAGCACTAAGAATCGCACAATAAAAGTTTTCACACATTGGGCATTAAAAAATAAAATAAAAAATATTAATTGCAATTGTGTTTAGACACGCGTGACTTTTATACATTTATTTGTCTGACAGGTGTTTGTTGTTGATTTTTTTTGTTACATTTTTTTTTAATTTACCCTTCATTCACAGGAACTCCTTATTGCCACCAAGACTTCAGTTCATTCATCTCAGCAGACGTCTGCTGGAAGCCCTAGTGCAATGACAGGCATCCGAGAGTCAGACCAGACCTGTGTGGTGGCAATTTACAGATCAGACATTACAAACACCAAGCAAGTCAGACTGCTAATGAATTATGCAGACAGGGGTAGTTGACAAGCCTTTGAAGGTTGAAAGGAGGATGAGAGGCGAGTTCCTCCTGGGTGCAGACAACTAAGACACGAGAGCGATGGAAAGGCGTGTGCAAAGCATCCATGATGATTTAATTCACACCTTGACATATAGTATTGCTATATATAACTGTAGCACATGATAGTTTTTGTAATAACTGTGCAGGGATCTAGATTTACAGGTTGGTTCATGACACACATTTCTAGTGCCCTTCATGAAATAAACCTCCATAAATGTTTTGTTCCTCCCCTTCCAGCCCTCCTCATTTACAAAATGCCAGCATCAAAGCGTTCAATTAACAGTACACTGACAGCTGGTGCGGTAAGTAAAGAGGCTATTTTTCAGGAATTAAATTATATATCAAGCTGGCCGGGGCAATTCCTAGCGCTTGCTCTCTCGCCGAAACCACGGCTGCTTTATGATTTATTCAAAACCCATAACCTAAGGTCCCATTAACATTTCAAAAAGTGAGCTATTTTCTCCACTCCTTTAATGTACCTTTTAATGCGCCACATTTATCCACGGGAGTACCAGGTGAGGCCGGAGACCGGGCACGTCGTGAGGTTCGCACATCTGTGACCGGCCACTGGAATCACTGGATATTCCTCCTGGACTTGTAGCCTGCAATTATTTTTGGGCAATCATTTTAGAAATGTTACCGAATAGCACAGCGACTCTGATTCATCAAAACAAATGTATTGTCTGTGTAAGGATAGCACTATTGACACGATTTCTCATGCACTGCCAATTCTTAGCATTAATCTAGCGTGGAGAATGGACTTTAATTGAACCGATGCCGCTGTGGCGCTTAAGTTGCGGTATGATTGTGGATTGATTTTGGCCCGCTTGCTGCTAAATCTAACATTATTCTTTTTGTGTTGAACAGCGTGCTGAACCTCATGAACTCCATAGAGTTTGTTGATCGGCTATGAATGAAACCCGAAAATGAAACTACAAGCATTAAAACCACTTGAGTTTATCTACAGGGACAAACTACCGAATTGATAACAAATCATAAATTAGGTTCACTGCAAATGTGTAACCAGGGGTCACCTTTTCTAAAGAAAAAGGTTAAATATGTTAAATTATAAGATAAATTAATGAAGTTCATAAGAATGTTCCTAAGTGCAATACTTAATTAATCATTAAAAATGGATTAAAAAACATTCAGTGTCACTGTATTTACTATATATTATCTATATTACTTTGTAATGTTTAATAATTGAAATATCCCCAAAAAATCCTACTCTAACTTTAAGAAGGTATTCTTAAGAAGAATTTGGGGAATACTAAATATTTGTAACATTTTTCTTAAATTACAATTCAAGAAAAACATTTTTTTTCCTAAGAAAGTTTCGTGAATCCGGCCCGAGGTCTTGTTTCAAGTGTATGAAAGCCATGATCTCTTGCAGTATTGATTGTCTTTTCACAAAACAAGTAAATCTTAATTAAATATGTAACATAGAACCTCATAATAATGTTTGACTAATTCAAGCGGTTACTTAGTTTCCCAAATGAGGAACTCACTGCTGTTATTACAGTGTATTGATCTCCACTACGCACCGTCTCTGGTTTCATCTCCGATTAATTGTTTCATCTTCGCAAAACTGCATTCAGCACTTAACTGTGATACGTAACTGTGGCTGTTGTGTTTCTAGGGTTCCTTGTGTTACACTAGTGAGGGCATCTTCAGCTTATCACGAGCTACAAGAAAGTGAAGACGTTGGAGTTTCCCAGGGGAGAGACTGGGCTCGTCTGAGTGCCGTGATCAATATGGGCCGGCCTCGCTTTTCTATCAGGAAAATAATACAGCAGCGGCGTAATGCATCTGGTTATGGCCCCCCGGCATATGCTTAGGGAGGCTGCCGTTTCTCATCCACTATAAAGAAGTCCCTTTCCAGCACGTCCCCCGAGGGCCCGTGGCGGGAAAACAAAGCACTTTTCACTGTGTGTTAGTGATGGTGAAGTCATACCTGTGCTATGGAGGAGAGAAAGTAAAACAGATTCTTACTGCTGGAAAAACTTGACACAGTATTATTTCAGATATTTATGTAATCATTTACAGTTTGAGAATATGAATTTACATAATTGTCATGCTGAATGATGTTATTAGGCCTCTCAAATGAAGACAGTAAAGGATGATGATGGTGAAAAGTGATAATCAGAGATTTTCTGGGAAGCAGATTTATGAAGTTTTTAAAAACAAAACTTTAAGATTTCTTCCATTCATTTGTGAGCTGTCTTGTTGCCTTTTGCCTACATAGGCATTTTAACTTGTTGCTTAGATCTAATATTATGCTCAACAAGCACACATATAAGCATTGGTAAAATCATTCATTTTAAAATAATTGTCATTCTATTTATTATTTTTCAGTTAACCTGCATCAACATTTCTTGTACCTTGTTATCCAAGTACAATCCAAGCAATCCAAAACATTTTTGGTTGAAATAACCTGACAACTGTCTCTGCACATATTGAATATACACATGAAAATACTAAACTAAACAATTTTTTTACATTTCATTTTTTTTTATTATTTTAAGATTTTAATTTTAGGTATTTTGTCAAAATGTTATATTTTTTTATTATGTTTATTATTATTATATAAATTGGTCTTATATTTATTTTTGTGTCTTAGCCATCAAGATATAGTTTGTCATGATTAGATTAGAATTTAACTATGAAATATTAAAGTGAAAAGTGAAACAACCAAAAGTGCAACACTGACAGTTAACAGGTGAAAACATAATAAAAAACATAAAAAATCATTAAAATGCATAAAAAATAATCTTCCCACTTTACACATTAATTCACAACCGTAAGCTTAAAATAATGATTTTTAATTTTACCTGTGAGTTCATTTTTCACTGGAAATTCCAGGTCTTCATTCGCCTTTGCGTGGATCATCATCATACATCAACATCATAGCTCAAACCATCAGATTCTATAGTGACAGAGAGACAAAAAATACAAATTGCAGCATTATTAAGAAGATTGGCAAAACATATTCTCAGAACATATTTTTTTTAGCTAGGAGGCTTTTTGCATTTTAGGATTGCCTTCTCTGCAAATAATAATTTGTACATTTTTGTCTAAAACAATCTTTTAGTATAATATAATATAGTAAATATATGTTTTGCTCCAGTACACTTAGAGTCTGGAACAGGTAGGTGTCTCAGGAACGCAAGCAATCTTTGAATGTCAAGGAGGACCTGAAAAAGTATGATATAAGACGCAAACCAACCTTCAACTCTATTAATTTACATTCCCGCAGGCCATTTCAAATGGCATAAATCTAATAACAGGTTTCTAGTGTGATGCATCATGGGTAATATATAAACTCCACTTTACAGCCCAAAAGGGCAGACGGGGAACCTGATGCAATATAGATAGAGAGAAAACTCAAAGCCACATTATATAGCATAAAAACATGGTCAATAGCAGATTTGAAACGTGATTAAAATGTGCATACAATGATGATAAACTCTCTCTTGCTTTCTTAAAATATGTTAAATTTTTCATTTTTCATCTGGTTAGGCTACACTGAAGTGCCACTGCACTTTCTAAGAAAGATATTCTCACACCTACAGCGACAAAAAAAAGTAAAATCAAAGAAAAATATCACATCGAGTCTTCTTGGGGTCCTCGTAAGTTCCCACCCACACGCCTGTGGACCGCAGTCGCTTTGTTAAACCGGCAGCTCGGATGAAATAACCAAAGTCTGGCTGGCTTTAGGATCTAAAAGCAGACGCTCTCACCGTCAGATCTCTGCTTTTGATCTGGAGGTCTGTTGATGTGTCGCTAGAGCATGTCGGCTTCACTTCGACCTGACCTCATCAGACACCGAGCCCTCTGTACTTCTCAACCCTATTACATAAGATGGTTAGAGTGCCTTTGCGGTAGTTATTTTTTGACACACTTTTAAGAGCTTGGGTTCTGCTGTGCTTTATTGCTCGGGTGGACAATGAACCCAGCAAGAGCTCTTGGGTCGGGTAGATGATGTAAGGAGAACTCACATTAGGTCGAGGTGGCCTCAGTATCGACGACCAAGTGGAACAACGGCGCCGGCTTGTTAAATGCATGTCCTACGTTAAAGGCAACGCGGCTGGTTTTTATCCTCAGGAGAAAGCTTGGGTTTTTTCTTTAAAGTGTCAGTGGTAGTCTGTGAAGGAATATGCCAAGAAGGCTGAAAAAATCAATTAAAGTTTGTGGTACGTTTGTCTCAAATATCCTTTACTGATAATCATGCTTACCCACATGTCCCTGATATCTTAAAAACACCACACTGAGCATCTGTGATGACCTACACAAATTACAATATGGCCAACACAAAAGAATGCTGCTTTATTGAACTATATGATTATATTCAGAATAAAGAAGCTGAAATTAAGGTTATATATAAATCTTTTATGCAGACTAAAATGCCACCCACACTGTGTTCTTAAGTGAGAACAAAGGTATAAATCTCCATCACACTCACAGCTTGTCTCTGGATATCAAAGTGAAGAGAGAGAACACGCTGGACTCTCAGCTTTCCTCAGAAGAACTTTCTGATTTCTGTCTGAAGTTATAAGACCCCTACTGTACTTACAGTATTGTTAAACTGTCTGTCAAAAAACAGAATAGGTGCGATGGAAAATGGTTGTGCGTTGATTATGATCTCAAATTAATGTAAGAAAAAAAACAAAGAAATGTAATACTTTCATGATTGAAAAATGATTTTTTGTTTTAAAAACAAATATTTGACGACTTAAACCGTCGCTCGTTTGACCTTTTTCTCTTCTTCTCTCTCTCTGTTTCTTTGTTGTAATTGTTTCTCTCAGTAATTTTGCTGTCAGCTAAACAAAACATTATTCACTAACTGAGTATAAAGCCTTTGACATTCTCTTACTTGTGTTGGATTAAATAATGACAGGTCTGGATGACCGTTCAAAACAAACAATTTAAAGTCACATCTAGTCAACATCACAGCTTTCTATGCTAGCAAACTAATGAAAAAAAACTTTTAATGAAAGGCTTAGTTATTAGGTGCTGCAAGATTTTATTTTAAAGGTCTTTGAGGGAACAATTAATAAAAATTACTTTATTTACTTTATTTTTAATACTACATTTAGATTTTAATATACATTATATCATAACTTCAGAAGAAACAGTAAGCATCATGCAACCTGTCACTGCTGCTAATTCTAATTATCATTAAAATACTATTACAATGTTGCATTATGTGATAATCTGCTTCATTTCACATTTCAACATTCAGATGATCTTAAGCAATGCAGTGAAAGCAATTAACATTTGTGTTATTTCTGATACTAAAAAAAAAAAAAAAAATCACAGATGGCAATTAACTAGATACCTGGAATAGTAGATCAGTTCTTTTAATTCACAGCAGGCAAAAATACAAGCGAAACAGCTTCTGATTCTGAACATTCCTTATTACTGCGTCAATTTTTCTAAAACCAGTGTTTTGTGAAACAACCGTGAAACGACTTCTTGTCTTTTGTAAGACGCACTTCTCGCTTATCAAAGTGAATCGAGTGAGCAGACCTCATCTAATTCTGATTCTTCAATCTGAATATGTCCAGACAAACACAAGGCAGATCTACACCTGTTCCACAGCCTGATGTTACTGCGTTGTAATCGGAGCACAATGAGGAAAATTTGATCCATCTTGGGTCTGAGCGAGCAGCTGGCATGTGGCTATGGGCACATCTAAGCTGTCGCTCTTATCAGAGACGGTGAGGGTTACACTGATGACACATCAATTATGCATGAAAATAGGTGCTCAACATCGCTCTTAGAATTGTCTTCACCTTTCATTTTTCTACCACTTTTATTCAAGAGCACCCAGAATACCACCGCCGTAATTCATCTTTCTAACGCTCGGTTTTCCATGCCTGACTATCAAATCTAGTTGGAGGAACAGATAAGGCCCTGAAAGTTTTATGAGGACAAATCAGATCTCCATCTCGTCTAAAGACCAGTGTCATGATGTCATCGACCTGACTACCTGATACCTCGAAACTGAGACTTCTAGAATTGGCGAGAGAGAAAGAAATGGGGATTACTTAGGGCTCATAATCTTATATATCAGACGTTCTCTTATTTCTATATTTTCAATAGCCGTCCCGAGGGGAGGAAAAGTGGCCTGATATTGCTGGAACGACGGGACCTGGAGCATTCTGGTGTAATAATTCCCAGATGCAACACAATCCCTATTTACTTGCTTTGTCTGGTATGCCAAATGGCAACTTAAACAGCGTCATTTGGGATCAGATCATCATTACCCATAATCCTAAAAGGGGGAGGCTCGTTTTAAAAACACATGATTATATTACAGTAAGTACGTTTAGAATAGGAAACATAAGAAATGAGATTTTCTCTCTGTTTTTCCTCACATTCTTACAGATATTTACTTCCTGTGAAAGTGGAAAATTGGGGCAGTGAGATTGGATGAAAAAAATTAAGGTGACGGGTAATAAGAGTGGCAGTAAAAAATAATCTCCCTGAGGTTCCTGGCCCACGTGTGAAGAAACCCACAGGTGCAGCGTCTATCATTTTGATTTCGACACCTGCCACCGCAGGATATCCACCAATAAGAAGCACTGAAAGGCCTGTTCTTTTCTTGAGGGCTTTGCCTGCGCACGTGAAATGTCAATTTAAGAGCATTTGTGTTCATTTCTGCTTGGATTAGTGGAACCCAGGGCAGGCGAGTGACTGCTGGAAAAGATATTGTCCCACATCTATTCGTGACTCTTTTGGCCTCTTTTCATATCGGGCATTTGGAGTTTTCCTGCAGTTTAAAACACTGCTGTGCCCACTTTAGCAAAAACTCATTTCACTTCATCAGGCTGTTTCTCTCTATTGAATCACAAGTAAATTAATCTATTGTTTTGCTGTTAAAATTCACTAATTGGTCACATTGTTGCTCTTTCTGACCCGCACATGGCAAATTCCTTTGATAACAAAACGGAGCTACAGAGCCGACTTTAAAGTACTCTGTGTTTCAGTGGTTGTCCTGGGATATGAACTAACATTAGTAGTCTGTTAGGGGACCAGCTTTCACCCGGGGGAGCTGATTGTTGGCGTGGCATGATTGAACTTGGAGAAGTGTGTGGATGTGTTGTTAGTGTAATCATCTGAGATCACTACACACCAGTGGCAGCTTTGTACTTTAATGTACTTTAAATTATGCGCCAGTTTGGGAAGCTGCAGCTTCAAAGCAATTAGGCTCCAGTTAAAACACACTTTGGAAAAGTTTGCTAAAAAGCTGCTAAAAAAATTGCCGGTTTTTGCAATCAGACAGGTATTTAACGGTCTAAATTTTAGCAGATATAGACTAATAACAATACAATATGATATAACTTATATTTTCTAAATATTTAGAGTCAAATATATAATATAAGGTAATTTAATTTATATGTTTTTATAGTTAAAAATATAATATAATAGTATATTTATATAATACAGGCTATAGTATTTTATATACTACTGTATAAACTGGAATAGAAAAACAGAAGCTTTTTACAATGATAGCAGTATTTAGCAAAAAACAATCTGGATCTAATCAAAGGATAATAATACAATAAATATAAAAAAGTAATATAATATACAAAATATTATTAAATATTATTATTAAACATAACAATATGTAACTTATATTTTATATAATTGAAAAAATATTTTACTAAAACACAAAAGACATACAATGCTATGCAGAGACTTACGTGCTTATTTGCATTAACTGTTAACAAACCACCTTATTAAAATAAATCAGACTTTGCAAAATTATTCTGAAAAACAGCAGAGCTACTGTACTGTCATGCTAAACTAACTGTGTGATTTAAGTTTATAAATTCTATTTATTAAAAAACACCAAATATGTTTAACATATTCAGCTGCTATTGAAAAATAGATAGCATAAAAACAATGAATAATAAATGAATATATATATAAATAAATAAATATAAATAAATAATCTAACCACTAGACATAATTAAAAAGTAATATTATATTTTTCTGTCAATCTCGTTGCCATAAATGAAAAGCTTCTGGGCCAATTTATCACTTCAAAGAGAATGATGAATGTTGTCTCTGCCATCTCTGACAAATCTCTGCTGAAAAATCTGCTCTGGCAGCCTTAAGACGGGTATGTATCAAGATATCCACTCTGAGATCTAAGTAAGTTATCTGTATAATACATCACATCTTGTATTTTAACGGTGTGTCTTTATCCAAATCATATTTGCTGTGAAACAGACGAATGCTTTGGGCTATTCAATTATATTTGATCAGTGTCACGGTGTGCCATCAGAAGAAACTATAGTCTGCTGTGCTCAGCAGTAAACACATACACAAAAATGATACTTCAAATGAGATCAGACTTACTTCAACATGCATTATGTTTTGTATCAAATTGAAGAGTATTGACTATGAAACTAAAACCGTGATGAACTACAATCTTAATCAAAACACAAACAATTAATCCTCTTGTCTTCCTCACACAAATTGATATCATTTGTCCTTGATTGACATTGTTTACCCTATATTAATAT
The DNA here is from genome assembly GCA_019155185.1 of Beaufortia kweichowensis. Taxonomy (NCBI): domain Eukaryota; kingdom Metazoa; phylum Chordata; class Actinopteri; order Cypriniformes; family Gastromyzontidae; genus Beaufortia; species Beaufortia kweichowensis. Next base: position 9,301,211 of record CM032816.1, read on the forward strand.
GCCAGGGGATTGTACACAAGTTTTTGATTTGTGAATTTATAGGGTACTAAGAATGCAATTTCATACTGCATCTAACGCTTTGGTTGGCCGGGCCCTGCTGATCATTTAACATAATGAATTTGTTTGTTGGCACTGACTGAGTCCTGGTCGCACATGGACTAGAATCTTAATTCAATGAGATACTCTGAGTACTCTCTCTCTCTCTCTCTCTCTCTCTCTCTCTCTCTCTCTCTCTCTCTCTCTCTCTCTCTCTCTCTAGTAAGAAAAAAATAAATTTTCTGGAGATACCTGTGGTTAATCTCTGCAGAGTAGAAACTGCTTCCATCACCATCACAGAAAAACATTTGGAGGCGTATCATAAATCTGTTTGACACAGGAAATATGTTTTATATAGTAATTTGCTATTTTGTATCTTAAACACAAACAAATAATTCACTATTCAACATTTTGACCATTCTGGGGGTTGTCAGGGGATTGCTAAGATGTTTTGGGGGTTGCTAGGGTGTAGTCAGGTCAAAAAATATTTCAGGAGTCATTCATCTCAAAGATTTGTTGCCAAGTATGAGCTACAAAAATTGTGATCTTTGTGATCTTAAGTCATCTCAACTAATATTTAAAAAACATAATTACCTGTTAGCATAAATAGTCATCTGGAGTAGTTTCACCAGGGTCTTCTGTATTCACCTCATACTTTTGTCACAGTGGAGTGGAGACACACTTTGCGATCCATTATGGAGGTCACAGGCAATAGCACACACAGGTGTTTCACACTAGAAACGTAATACGCCTTGTTCAAGGTGAACGAGTCAAATGTGGGCAACCAGCTCTGTAGTGCTTCAATGTTTTCCATTTCAGGGTCACCTGATGTGTATGAGGGAAACAGCAAGGGCCTCAGAGCTTGTTATGTTTCTGGATTACATCTGTAGGTGACAGAAACAATATTGATGTCTTTCTGTTTACTGGAGGGCAAACGTTTGACTGGAATTCAGAGAATTTATAGTTATATCACACAACACAACATTTCTACAATTACGATTAGGACATTTCTCAAAACATAGTAAGTATGGTTTGATTTTACTTTATGACATAAATAATGATTTTTAGATGCCCTGTATTATTTAAAAGTTAGTGACCATACAAGGTAAATCAGGGCTGTGAGGGCATATTTATGAATAAATATCTAAAAATATTAAATACCAAATTAAAATAATTTTTATAATTACATCACTATAGTTCACTATTGTTCTTGACTTTTCAATATATTTTAGTATGTACAATTTTATCACTCAATTGTTTCTCCAAGTTTTGTGCTTCATTATTTGAAGTCTACACTTTATGTCCTTCATCCATTTCATTCCCTACCTTATTTAAACTGCAAAAAATGATTTATTAAAATATTTTATGTGTAACTACACACTGTAAAAAAAAAATATATATTTTTTTTAAATACAATCCACTTGGCTTTACAAATCATTTCAACGTAATATTTTAAAATTCGGCTAGTGGTGCATTGTTATAATTTATAAGTTACAAAATTGTTTAATTTCATGAGTGGAAATAAGTAATTTTAGTAATTAAGGAAATGTGTACTACTTATTTTATATGCTGATCAGGTATATAGTAATAGTCGTGTTGCCATATATAAATGTTTATCATTCAAAAACATGCCAAAATATAGTTGATTTTTATCACAGCCCTTTACATACATAATGCATTTAGCTATTCCAGTTGGTAAACATTGCTCACAAGCAATGTAATTGTCACCAACAATCCAGCAAAACAGCATGAACTTCTGAGCAATCGGGAAAATTGGGAATATTCTTTCCATTCTCCCTGTATCACATCAGCGACGGCTCACGCGTCCGAGCGCAGGTCTTTGGCTCCCTTGGCAGACCCCCACTGTCTCCAGTCTCCCAGTTCCCTTTAATCATTTTAATGGACAATTCCAGAATTGCCGAAGATCTGGCAGCTTTTAATGAGATGGGCTTTTTACCTCATATACCTGCTGTGGTATTTTATAGCACTGATATAAGGCTGTTCTTTGTTGTGATCTGTGTTTGTTTTCTCTTTGGCTGTGTTCCCTTTGAAAAGAAAGAAAAACGTCAATCAGTTTGCGCTATATACAGTATTTGGAATCCAACACATAGAAAAGAAGTAGATAAATAACCTTGATTACAACCTCAAGGAGGTTTTTTAGAGGCTTCTGGTAGCATGAAAAGGTTTATTTGGCTTGCATTTAAATGATTTGCTCTTTGTTTGACTGTACAAAAGTTGTGTTTTCCAAGCACAGAACCTCAGTTATACGGTAGCTTTTGTAATAGGAAGTGAATGCGTCTCCTTGGATACAGATGAAGAGGTTTTAGCGCTGAAAGCAATCAGACACTACCATTCTCAATGAGAAGACCTGCTGTGAGACCGCCGATTTCAGCAGCTTTTCAAACGTATTTACTGAATAGTGTTGCATTTTTAGCACGCACTGTTTTCAGATATGGTAAGTTCTACTCAAAATGTACTCGTTTCATGCGAAAAACATGAATGGTATTACTCAGAAGTTGCTCTTTCATAGTCCAGGAGATTGATGGAGTTCTCAGTCTCATGTTTCTCCTAAAATTGCTTAGGAGAAATAAAAATTAGACAATTGTTAAAAGTTATAGAATATGCAGCTGTAAAATTAACGTAGATTGAATATATGTAAAAACTCATTTATCATTTCATTTATCGTTTGTTTTATTATTTCTCTTTTTCCATCTAAACTGTTTTCAAATGACGTACAGTAAGTGTTACACAACAGATCATTTCCCATCCCCGCTGTGTCCTAGCAATTATTACTTTGAACATCATCTAAGGTAAATGCTTCAACACATCAAGAGCAAGAACTGCTCGGAGATCAATTTTAAACATCTTTTCAGGACACGGCACCTTTGAGGTTGTTATAAAAATTACATGCTGAGGGAAAAATGGACTGTGGAGAATTTGTCCGTCAGTGCTCATCTCGCGCAGGAGAGATGATGAGAGGAGGTATGATAACACGCTCATGATGTCTCCAGTTAGCATCTCAGTTTAAAGCATCTGTCCATCAGCTGCTGTTACCATGACAACAGTAACACACATCAGAATTATACATTTGTCTTTTTACACAAATCATTTTTATAGATAAAAACGATAAATAATTTTTTGCAGAGGTGCATGAACTGCCATTATTATTATCCTGGGTATTACTACAACAACATTAATACTCTGAAAAGATAATAATAGTAATAGTAATAATAATAATAATAATAATAATAACAATAACAACAATAATACAATAATAACAATAACAACAAACAATAATAATAAATAAATAAAAATCATCATTATTATTATTATTATTATTATTATTATTAGAAGGTGAAAGTTAATAAGATTTTAAAACTTTGGCATATGTCTAAATTATGCTTTATAATTTAGATCTGGGTAAGCCTGTTTTACCAGACACTGGATATTGAGCTGGACACAACTTGAAGCCATCCCGCAAGGGACGAGTGGAGTCTGAGTGGAGACGTAATTTACAGATAAGATCCAACAGCCAGTGAAGATTAAATGACAAAACACTAAGTGGCTTTAAAGACTACAAAAGAGAAGCAACTGGAGACATTTTGCAATCTGTGTGCAACTGATATGTTAGTGTTTCACAGCATGTAGTTTAGCGTACACTACAAAAAAGATTTTTTGCAACACCATTGAACCGGGTTTCTCATTGAAACTCTATTGTTACAAAAGTGTCTCTAACTAATAGGAAACTAATAGGAAAATCCAAAACATGCAAATAGCAAAGTTATGTCAATAAATATTAAGCATGAGCAAACATACTGAAGGTGATGGCTTGAAAATCAAATCCGCCTCCATCAATCTAGATCTGCCGTCAATCGCGTGAACAAAACAGCCGAAAGCAAAATAAGGGAGCAGATGAGATTCAGCGTAGTTTAGCTGAGCATAACAGATTCTACAAAGCGTGTGGCGGCTGCTCATCATCCACCTCATCTGTCACACCTGCATCTGTCAAACTGACAGCCCGTCATTCTTCTCACATGTTAAAAGAAGAAAACAGCACGCTAAACAAGTGACAGTGATAAACAGCAGTGTTCCTCAACTGACATCATCTCTCTCTCTCTCTCTGCTTTAGATCAAAGATTCTCTACCACGTGTGGGTTTTGATGGAGGACACCGCCGTGACTTAAACTTGACATGTTCTTGTTAATACAAAAGATATGTGATGGCCACCACTACCATTTACAGCCCAAGATGGTCCCCTGGGAGCATAAATATATTTATATCACCAGGACATCTGAAAAAAGGACGTATTTAAATATCTTGAAGCATATTTCTTTTTTCTCTTGACTATTGGGAAATAAAAATAGCAGGGCTAATACTGATTTCTGGGTCACAGAGATGATTTGAAAGTAAATATATAGACATTTTTTGTACTAAAGGAAGTATTCCAGTCATTTTAATGTTTCAGCCCAAGACCCTTTTGTCACAAGATTCCTGTTTTAATAATGCAACTAGTTTAGACACTTACAGAAGAAAAAAAATGAGTTGACACTTCTGGGTCTCTTGAAGCTGCAATCTGTAACTTTTTTGGTAAAAATAAACAAAAATCAGCTATCAAGCAAGTAGATGAAAGATCATCATTCAAATCATGAATGATCTCCTCATCATATCCAGACTCACAATAAAATAAGCCTATAATATAGCGTGGATTTCATGTCAAATGTCAGTAAAGATAAATATGTTACATAACCTACAATTTCAAACAGAGATAGGGATAGAAAACTTTACATTTCTTACTTGATTATGAGCTGTGGTTCAAAATGAACGTTATTCTGATAAATGAAATTGCATCAGAATCTGAGAGTTCTAGTCACCTTGAAGTCTTTGTAGTCGTTCTTGAAGACTTCTGGAGAGCTGAAATATTTCCTCATGTGATTCCTGTCTTGTGTTTGGTCGCTGTCCGTGGTGCTGAAAACTCTGGGTGTAAATCGGACTGACAGTGACCTGATTTTCGAATCCAGTTATGAAAACAAAACAAAGACTGAAAAACTTGTATGTCTTTTTACACTACATGTGTAAACGTGTGAATTGTGACCCAAGTGCAAGTGCTTTCTGTTATTAAACTCAACACCTGAGTGTGTGATTTTGTGATCTTGCTCTGTTAGGTCTACGAATGTCAGCTCTTTTGTATGTTAGGGAAGAGGTATATTCACCTGAGACCACTGCTCTAATTAAAGAGGAAGTCTTTCTCTCCTCCCGTCCTCTCACGGACCTTCCTTTGTTCCCTTCACACTTGCCGGAGTTAATTCTCTCTTCCTTTGTAATCTCCGTCTGTCACTGGTGAAACCTGACCAAAATGAAAGATGGAGAGGCAGAATGTGCGTTAAGGGAATACGTCATGTTGGCTTGTAGAATAGAGTGATTGTGACATGACGTCGACTCATAATATAATGTGAGGGTGCTGCTAGGGCAGAACAAATGTTTTTGCACTATGAATGAATTGTGATATATTTCCCCCACAATTTTTCAGCTTGTACAGTGTGATTATTATATTCTGAAAAAAAGTGTTTATTTTTTCCTTACTGGCACCAGATTCTCACTATTTATGGAAATAAAGTGCAGATTTAAAGATCACATTCTTTTCATGCAGTCTTGGATGTGCTCATTTCAAAGACATCAGAGCTTATCTAAGCTTTTTATCATCAGATGCTGAATAGATTCAGTCAATAGCGCCAAAGCTTCTAAATCCTCAAGAGTTTGTCTATGGCAGATTGAAGCCGTCTTCAGAGGAGACTGTCCGAATTGGAAGGTGTTGAGATTGCATGATCTATCTGATGTGTTAACCCTTGATGGATCACACAGTGAGCTGTATATGAAAGTTACAATTTTCTGCAGTTTCCTTCAGTATTTGTACATTTACGCTGCATGTGGTGCATATTTACAGTATAAATTGCATTGCATCGACAACATAACAAATCCACGTGATGTCTGCAAACAAATAATAACATTAACGTTTGCAATTATTTAACCTTCAAATTCACACTCTGGACTTTGTATAATGCACATGCTCCACTAGACAAACAAAAAATCAATTTGTTCTTAATTTTAAACATAATATCTATTGTTGTGTAATTAATCGTCATTTAAAATAAAATCCACTTGGTTTGAAATTGTGTTTGCTTAATGCCTAAATACTTTTTGGGGGTCATTGTATGTTTATGTCAATTTCTATACAGATGGGGGTTGAAGATTAGTGTTGCATATCAATTTAACTGCACTGACAGAAAAGGACACAGTTAATGAGAAATTGTGCAGCATTTTAATTACCAGAGTCACTGATCTAGAACATTCACAGGTCCTGGATGCAGTGGATTGATTTATTTCACAGGTACTGTAGGTTCTCTGAATAACAAACAATGCTGACATACTAAGCCTTTATAATAAATATCTTATTTTAGGATATATATACAGTAACACTTTCCAAAAACCTGTAGTTTTGATATTAGTTAATGCATTAGCTAACATGAACTAATATTCTAAAATCAAGTTGTAACTGGTAACATTAGTTAAGGCACAGTAAACTAACATGAACAAAGACTTTTTATTATTTTAATAATTAATTTACTAATTTTAACACATATAACCCTTTTGTAAAGTGCTTCAATTAATTTTACATTTTTAAACTCTGTTTTTGATACAAAATGTATCTGTATGTGTGTACAGAATAAGAATAATTTAAAAGAAAAAGAGTTTCTACTGAGACTGAAAAATATCTTATTTAAGTGAAAAGAACTAGAGGCTAAATCGTATTTTCTTTCACTGTATTGTAAGTATTAGATTGAGGTGGCACAATGCCACTTTCATTTCTATAGTTTTTTTTTTTTTTTGAGATTCTAATGCATCAATATTTAAAGTCTGTAATATTTAAATCGCATAACTGCAGAACAGTTTTATTCGGCCTCCTGAAGGAATCCACATTTAATATTCTGTTCACTTTTTAATAATAATCATGAAGGTATTTATTTAAATTAATGTGTGATCTATAAAATCATCAAAAACAATTAGCAAATGAACAATTGTTCTCCTATAGTTTGTGCATTTGAAATGAAGACTGCAGTTGGATGAGTTAATTGATAGCGGTTGCCACCGCTGAGATCCAATTTTTCCAACAAACAAATTTCATCTTTGATTTAAATTCAGTCTTCAGTCATTTCCTATGATCAAATGCGTTATTCACAACTATAGTGAGAACAGAGAAGCCTGCAACATCATGTAACACTGAGCATTATCACATCACGAAGTATTGTAAAATATTTTTACGCAACAGTACAAAACTTACAAAATATGAGGGCCAAAGGGTTCACACAATATCACATTCTTCTAACCGTACCAATCCTACAAACCTCTTTAGATCCAGCTGATATCCACACATACCTAATCACCATGGTACACACTGGTTTCTAGAAATCCCAGCACTGGAATGTGTCTGTCACCCACTTAGGTTCAAATGAAGAGCTCTTGAACGAATCAGACGAGTCAGCTGTCGAGACACACATAAAAGATTCAACTACCTGCCAACATTTGGTCAGTCTTGTAAAAGTCTTAATCATCCTCCTAATACTTCTGCTTTGTGTTACAATGAATGTGTTACAGTTAAGAGCTAAAGGCCTGGCCTTACCCTGTGGTGCCAGATGGGACAAGAGGTTTCACAGCTGGCCGTGTTTACCAAGCATTTACTTTCCTAATGGCTCAATGAGAGAGAAAGAAAAACAAGAAGACTTGGAAGAAAGTGGGAAGCAAAGCTTTGACAAACATGCTTAGGCATATTTTAGAGGATAATCAGTGCATATATATTCAGTTAAGAACATAAAATATAGGCATCAAAATTACTTTATATACTGCATGGGAGAAGCATGGCTAACGTTAGATGTAGTGGCTATAAATTTGCCTTACAGTTACACGAGCAAATAGACTTTTAAAGAGTCACAGCAAAGCTCGACATGGCAGATGTAGCCTTACAGTTAATACAGATAATCAGATGTTTGTTTAGTCTAGTTTAAGTAGCTGGAAAAATACACATTTTTGCATGATCTCATGAAAGGGACTTGTTTCCCACCAAGTTTTTACCCAAAGGTTTCCATTATACTGAAATTTTACAAAAAAAGAAAGAACGAAAGAAAGAAAGCAGGTCATAGGATATTTTGAGTTTTTTGTTTTAAATTCAGTTTTTCAGTTTTCATCTCACCAATATACACCCCATCTCCCGTTCAACACTTCCACGTACAGTAAAGCACTGCATTACAGTAAAGCAGCGGGGAAGTGTGTTCGGCGTCCCCGTGCTCTTTACCTGCCTGTGCCTGCCTGTGTCTCCCGCTGGGTAGCACACATTAAAAATTTATGACACCCGTCCCGAGCAAGACACCATTATTTATTTACGGCCGCTGTTTCGTCCCAATCTCTTGATGGAATACAAATGAAATATGGCTATTTGTATTCCAGATTGCTTTCATTCCCCGCGATAAAAACACATTTCATTGTGTTATTTCTTCAAAAAAGCGGTGCCGTTGTTTAGTGACGCATGGGGTTGTTTTGAGGTTGATTTAACCGTGTAATGAGTGCCACAATTGCGTTAATGTATTCACAGAGTGAATCGTTTTAGTTAAATCTGATGCGGATTGATTATGGACCTAATATGATCAGAGAACAATCTGTTCGAAGTCATCGCAACATTCGAGAAATGAATTCTGGTATACTCGAAGCAATCGAGAATTTAGGCTGCCGGAGATCAAGGTGGCAAACTTATGATTGCTGTCTGCAAAAGTTGTCGGACAGATCTGAAGGAATATCATCAGAGACATCTGAAGAACTGTATTCAGAGCCTCAGGGCAAGATGCTGACCTTGAATTTAGCCTGATGAAACTTCCACTTTCTATACTTGTCAAATATTGAGTGTTGTAAATGTATTTATTTTGTCAGAGAGGCAAACATTTATTTAATCCAGGTAGTATGATTTTACTTTTTCTTGATTTTAACCTAAGCCTCAAAGAAAACACCACAACAAGACTTCTTTAAGATATACCCATTAACTGGGCAGAGGTGAAAATGATAGCCAGGGGGAGAGAGATGTTATTTCTTCAGCGTTACGAGCAAGAAACTAAACAAGAGACAGACGATCATTCTTGTGTGGCTCTGTCGCCCACAAAACATATAGAGGCACTAATTTAATTTCATGTTTCATTGCCTGCTGGCGCCATACACAGGACATTAGGATGGCATCCCAAAGGTTGAAGTTTGACTTTGTAAAGAACGGTAAAGGCGCAGAAATCCGGACCTTTCTCCCGTCTGCAAAGTGACTAATTCATAAGATCTCATTTGTACATTTTAGTAGCTATAATATCTATAGCTATAGTATGATTTTGTACAATTTACATTGTAGAAATTCATAAAGTACAAATTCCTGTGAAATCAGGTTGGCTTCAGACTTTTGATCCACTATTGAATCTTGTGTCAAAAGAAATATTTAAAGCGTTATCAAGTACAATTATGATACATTTCTACTGAAAACTTGCAAAAACCTCTTAATAAATTTGCTTTAATATAGAAAATTTGCTTTATATTACAAGTCAACACGTCATTTTACTCCCTTAGAAATATGAAATGTGGCTATAAAAAAACAATACAAACACTATTAATATTCACTTTAAACAAAAGTTATATCAAATTTGTATATTACTATATTAAAATATTTAAACCCTAGAAATTTTCCATCCACATAATTCTTACTTATTATTTCCTAATATTTATTATTAATTAATATTAATTAAGGTTATTAATATTACCACTACATGAGTCTCAGAAATGTCACCTTATCTCATAAGTTTTTGTTTTGTTTTTACCAACTTAGTTTTAGTCTCTCTGTTTCTTTCTCTCTCTCTCTCTCTCTCTCTCTCTCTCTCTCTGACTTTCGAGTGATTGTTTTAATCTAGGCCATAATGAAATTCCCTGCAGAGAAGCATTATGTGGAGAGGAGGTGGGGTGTGGGGCGAAGGGGCATTTAAACAATTTATGAGAGCCTGACACACAAGCTTGAGCAGTAACTGGCATCACCTTTTCATAAAGGAGACATAAGACACAATAAAACCTTATCTTACAATTAAACACACTGTTAAAGTGGCCAGAACTGTATCACTTTTTGTGTATTTCGCACATTAAATAAAATATCTGGGATTAGCTCCATCTATTATTAAAGTTTGTCACACTTACGAAAATGTCACTGTTGGAAAAATAAACAAAAACCAGTGGAGGGAAACGGACTGCAATCAGGTTACAGCCAAATAAGCCATTAAATGTTTTTGTCCAGACTTCAGTATCGATCTTACTACTGTTGGGGTCAATGATCTACACATGTAGGTGCGATACACCAGATGAATTACCTCAATACACAATTCACATTTTTTACTACCCACTTAACACTGTGACATTAAAGGAACGGTTCACCCAAAAATGAAAATTCTGTCGCCCTTATGCCTTTCACAAGCTATTGAAAGTAATCTTGATGACACAGATGCTGTCAGTAGAGCGTAACTTGTATTAAACCCGTAACATTTCTGTAAGTTGTACTGGACATCTAAACACAATATTTACCTTAATTTAATCTCCTGTGACTGTGTGCCCGCAGAAAGCAATTTCAGGTCTCGCCTTTGTACTTCATGTTGTGGATTGATGATGTTGTTCTGTTATTGGTTACATGGAGGCAAAACCTGGAACAGAATAATCGTGCTCAGATTCTCAATTCTCTAGTTGAAAATAAAATGATCTAGACGTAACTCGCTGTACTGTACAGTAGTCGCAGGAACAAATAAGATATTTTGGGTACCATGGAAACCAGTAAAAACAAATAGCCATCTTTACTGCACAAGCACACAGGTTTACGTGCTGCTTACGTAGTAGCTTTCTTAACGGACATTAATTGTTACTAGCGCAACACATTTTGTGTTTTATATGGTTCCCTAGGAGAAGTACATCAAATTCCCTCCGTAAGAGCTGAGAAAGTGGTCAATTATCCACTACAGACGAATTTAGCACAGGTAATTTAGTGTCACTCTTTTTTCACGTCTCTTATCTGCTATGACAGAGATGCTGAAGGCAAAAACAGTCTTGAAAGCGAAATGTAAAGAGGCAAAATCTGCCTCTTAAGAGCTTCATTTTATTTATTATTTTACTTTATTTATTTATTACTGTTTTTTTTGTGCTAGATTTGCAGTTTCCAAATGTCTTTCATAAGTACAATTTTTAAGAAAAACTAACAATGCATTTACATGGACATACAGTGAAGTGACACTTTATAAAAAAGTTATTTTGTCTGAAGAAAGAATGACGGTCATATATCTAAAAATGTTTAAGATCTGTCTACAGTTCACTCTACAATAGAAAAGATACAACCGATAGATGCCCAAGAAAAGTTATTGTACATCCGGTGGAACCCTAAATCAAAACGTGACACACAATAACCAGATGGTCAACTGACAAGAAAAACAAACTCGAGATTTAATGATCAATGTAAACAGGTTTCAGTTTGATAAAAATATGTACTGTGCAGAGCATCCAACAAAATCTAATCAAGTTAAAAGGGCATGACGCTTATTATAAAGCGAGCTTCTGACCGATGTTTTATTCATAACACACTGACGCATTTCAGTAAACTGTATTTTATCCGTTTTAGACACTATTGGGCATCTCCTGAGGAATATAAATTAATGACAATCAAACATCTTTCTTAAAAATGATCTTAAAGTTGTATGATTTTAGTTTTGTGTGTTTGCTTATTAATCACAAAAATAATGAAAAACTGTTTTAAAAATCTGCAGACAAGCTCTTTCATTTGCATTATAGATATATATACCTAGATGCCACCTTACAACAGTCCGTCCACATTTCTATCAACTTGTTTTAAAGTTCACGAACCTTGTTTGACCTTTCCAATATGGCGGAGAACCTACCAACAGCCACTCATCATGAAGCATCTATGTGTATATTTCTATGATTTCCACGCTTTTAAAAATACATTTGGAAACCTAATAATTCCAAAATCTTAACGTTTTAATCCCAACTGCACTACCAAATCCATGTAAACATTGTGCCCCCCCCCCCGCATGTGATAATGTATTAATCACCTTCATAGACCCGAGAGCTCCAGGAGGGTCATTCAGCGTGGACGGGAGTAATACTTCGCTTGCTATCGTCCCCCTACTTCCACTGCAGCAGACAGACTTGGTGTGAGACACAATTAAGAAATGCAGTGGTGTGTGCCATAGCCAGCATCTGCAGCATACCAATGAGCGTCTGCACGCCGTTCTGCACTCAGGTACGCAGCTCACCCTGCCAGGATCTAATTAGACCATCTCTTTGTAAATGGGAATGAGATTACAGGGCAGGACAGCGTGCCGTTTGCTGCAGGTTGCTCGAGACGAGCGCGGAGGTCACTGCTAAGTCATTACCTACCCCTAGATTGAGCCTTTAAATGCCCCAGAGAGATCGAATGAGAATGGAGTCATTACACGCACTCTCTTTATTCAGAGAAACACAGCGCAGTTATCCTTCCTAGTTATTATTCTATTGACGCAGCACTGTTTACAAAGTTACGTTCGGTGCATTCAGTTCCTCTGGATGTTTTGGCTCATGTGGGGTGGACATTTGCTTAGTAATGATCTCAAATGCGAAACTATAAATAGATACAGTAACTGATGCTGATGGGTAACAAACAGTGTACAGCATTACATCCGTGCAATCCATCTTTTTACAGTAATGCAGAAACTTTTGTACAAAGTGACTTGTATTCCTGGGAGTAAAACTGGTAACACTTTACAATAACGTTTTATTAGTTAACATTAACATGAACTATTAATGAACAATATAATTTACATGATTTATTACATCATTACCACATTAACATTAACTAATGTTAACAGATTTTTGATTAATGTATTAGTAAATGCTAAAGTTAACATCAAATAACATTAGTAAAATGTAGTTAAACTATCGATCGTTTATATTTTGTTATCATAATGCATGTAACCTATTGTTGGAACCTTGTTGTAAAGTGCTACCGTACCGGGATCAAACCCATGATCTTGCCAAGGAGACCAAATAATAACTGTACTTTACATTTCTTAACCTTAAGATCCAAATCAAGCATTATGTTTACATCTGGGACACAAACATACACAATGTGCTGGTTTTATTTATATTTTTGGGTTTTATGTTTTAATATTACTAGTAAGACAACTGTGCTGTACAGTAACAGATAAAATCTTTATCAACCTTTTACAGATTTACAAAACCTTGTCTTCTAGAAATGCAAAAAATCATCTTTTTTAACAGAATTTATCAAATTAAAGCAACTAATTTCTTTTACTTACATTTTGTGTTTGCTCACACACCGCGGCGTGGACGCATCTTCCACTCGTCTCACTGTTCGGTTCTGAGTTCAGTTAGATTGACATGTTGAGTGAAGGTCATCTTCATCACCTCGGCACCTGACAGCGCCCATCAGCAGATATCGCAGAGAGATATTATTTTTCTGCGCCTCACAAATGATATTACAGAGTCATAATAGCATGAGAAAGAGTCGACGGACCCTTTCAATTACACCTCGGCTATTGCTGTGAGTTTGTCACATGATAGTGGACTAAACTGAACATATTTAAGGCATTCTCAGGAAACAACTGTACGAACTATCCTGCAAATATATTTACAGAAGTAACATTACATTTCAGGGTAACTTTCTTCTGATTCGCTGCTAAATTTGGATTGACATGAATTAATCTTTGTAGCTTGATTCTAAATAAATCTTGTTTTTGCCAAAATAACTCAATATATCTATTTTTCTGTGGAGAATGTTGCTCGAAACACTTCACTTTGGTAAAACTAATTTCATTACAGAAATCCCAATCTTACTGACCTAAAAAAAAGTGGATTACAAAGAATAACAAATCGACAAAAGACTAAGACCACAAACAACTTTTCTCAGACTGTTTTATGTTAAATCTCTATACCGTTTCAATAAGTGCTTTCAATGAACCACCAATGTCAACCATGCTAGAAGTCATAACATATATTAACTGTTAAGTAATAATAATTTACTATTTTAGTGCAGAAAGCTTTTTTTTTCTTAAATTAATACATGTATATGTACAGTGGAGTTTAAAAGTCTAAGACCACAAATCTTCTTTCATGTAAACCTTGAAATATTTGAGCACAAAAAAATTATGAGAGAACGCTGAAAAATGCAAAAAAATTAAAATGCAAAACAAAAGCACTTTTCACTAGTGGTCTTGAAATTAAACCCCGCTGTATATAAACAATAATAGTTAAAATATCTACATAACATTTTTTTTTACTTACTGTCATCTCAAAACTAACAATTAGACATAATAGAAACGTAAATGTTCACATAAATGTTTAAAATGCTAACATAAAATAAATAATAAATATTATTAAAAGTAAACTTCGTCTGCAGTGCTATCATATGTACGGTGAAATACCAGTTATATAACAGAGATACTTGAATTACGTAAACAAACGTATAATAGTGTCTTGTAATCTTCTTTCTTTGATTCAACACCTCAGTATATAAATATTTTTATTTAAAGAATATGTTCACCCAAAAACTGTCATCGTTTAGTCTTGTTGTTCAAAATCCAAATAATTCTAATTCTTTTCCAAAATACAAAATATTGAGTTGTTGGCCTAATAAAAGCAGTTTGAAATGAACAGCGAGCCGCACGTTTTCTTGCTGACACTCTTTATTAAGTGCTTTATTAGGTGTTAAAGTGAGTCGTAATGAACTTTCAACGTACTGAATCCCAATAAGATGTGTTCCATAAAAGACAAAGTTTTAAATGATAAATGATGAGGGAGTGAGTAAAAGATGACAGCATTTTCAGTTTTAGGTGAACTGCTCTTTTAAGACAAGCTAATAATCAAGACACTACTGCAATAGAAAATATAAATAACACAAAAGACAAACAAAAGAATCTTAATAAAAGTGTTTGTTACTGATGTCCATGTTTTTACACTGTCCACTCTTGATGTTTAAAGTTTCTTGCTGCAGGAAATGAGGAAGAAGGTGGGACTTCCTGTCGGTATGCCGCCGCCCATTCTTGCAGACGCCAGCACTGCCTTCATCCTCTTCCGGTGTGGACATGTTAGCGTTCACCTCCTTGTCCAGATCGTTGGCACCGAACAGGTTGCTGACAGACGAGTATTGGATCTCTTCTGGGCATGGTGGCTCGTCGTCTTCGTAGCAACTGCGAAAAGCACAAAAAATGAAAAATGAATGAAATTCAATGGAACAAAAATCTAGAAGAATAAAACAAAATAAGGCCTTTTTGTGACATGTCTCTATTTGTTAGAAATCTACAAATGTTTTAGCCTAGAAAACGTAAAGTGCTACACCAGTCATCGCTTCATTACAACGAGAAAGCTTCACAGCTGTGAGCCTCTCGCCGCATCCGCCAAAGGACACGCTGACCTTCAGCTCGCTGAGCATTTTGATTGACAGTAAACATAAAGCCCAGTCACACTAATCAGATCAAAACCGCGGGGATCTGCAGAGAACACGCTTGTGCCGAGCAATCTGATTCTGCCCGTCCTCACCCCGTTTGTTTATCATTTTCTCTACCCTGGGTGGAAATTAAAGGGAAAAATAACATCTGGTGCGCCACAATGCGAAGAACAACATTGTGTTTTCCCCTCTTCATTATATGGGAGAGATGAGATGATGCTCTAGGTGAAAGACTCGGGCTCTCACGAGACGCGGGAGACACGTCCCTTTCACAAACAAATCACGTCCTCTTGACTTGCAAAATGAACCAATTTGTTTTGCAGTTGTCGGAGCGGCAACAGGTGCACGTAACTTCTTTATTCTTATGCTTTTTATCTGGTCTCCAAATTTAGTACAGGATACATAACAAGCAAAGATATTACTGTCTTTTTTGTGGAAGGAGCACCTGTCGCTTGCAAAGCAAGATTATTTGCATATGAGGTATATGGGCCGTTTGATTGAGGTTAATGTGGTCTTCTGAATATTCTAACAGCTCTTCAGAAGAAAGTTCAACATATTTGTAGAGTCAATAAATGAAATGAAAACCTCATTAAAAATCAGTAAATAAAGAATTTTTCAGCCTTTTATGCAAAGCATTTATTGATTATTGATCAAGACAGTGTAATTATATATGAATCATTTTTGGCTCTTCTAACTAAAAATCTGTAGTTTAGATTTAAAACTGAGAATACAAGACGACTATGAAGTAGTTTTACTACACTTACTAAACTAGCTTGGTCTTGCCTCTGATCTTGAATTTAAAATAGAAGAAATTTAGCTCTATGCTAAATTATCGTTAGGTCAAAAATCCGCTTTAAAACAGGTCAAGACTAAATTACAAAGATCAACATAAGCATTGACCTTTTTTAAACTTTATAATGATGTTTAAGCGAATAGTCTTTTGTAAAAGCACTGCACATTTTTCACTGATACTGATTTTTGAATTTTTCCAACACAGATTTGTGCATTTTTTCTATTTCATCTTTGGTGGTAAAACACAAAATTGAAGCCAGACATTAAACATGACTGGATGAAGCATTTCAAAATTACATGTCATTTGCAAAAACAAACAAACAAAAACATTTATGCAGTAATTTTATGAAATTACAGAGAAAAAGATGCCAAAAAGGATCTTGTACTCTTCTGATGGACTGTAGCATTTTTCCTGAGGTTTTGCTGTTACATTAAGTTACTGTAGAACTGCGGTAAGGACAAAATCATTATTGGCTTTCATAAAGTTACTGCAGACACACACGTCAATAACATTTTTATCTTAAAAAACAAAATTGACTGGAATGATCAGATTTAAAAACAGGGCACCTTCAACTCCACAAACAACAATGCAAGCAATATCATTTGTGAGCAGAGCAACAATGATTCAAGTTTCTGACTTGATAAGCGTGTTTCTTGTATTCTCTGAAAGCAAAGACTTTGTGTACCTATTCAGGTTTGGCTTCAATTACGTTAAGTGGATGCTAAGAGAGAGTCCATGCATCCGTCTGACGGACATCAGAGCAGCTTCTCATCACTCAATCATATACAAAACAGGTCTAAATAAAAAAGTGTGTTCCGAATAACAGGTTTGGCAGGAGCTGAACAGTAATCAGAAACACTGTTAGTAAAATATAGTTACTGGCTTACAGTATAGCTCTGTGACAACTAGCCCCGGTCTACTTTATACTATAGACAGAGAAAAGGTGAAAGAAGGAACAAAATAAGGAGAAATCTATAATTCAATTCTAACTCACCGGTATCTTTGGTAAGCTAGGTACCCTGTGCTAGGGTTGCTAGGACACAATCACCCACCATTTCAATTACTCCAGCATCACTTGTAATTCACTGTATGTATGGAAAACAATCAATGGCTGCCAGAAGGATTAGCTCCAGCGGCTGGAGGCTGGAACATGGAGACTCTGGGGATTAGATAAACAATGGACAGTTGAAGGGTCTGCGGTTGACCGCTTGGCATAGTCCTGACGGCAAATTTATTAGCAATGGCACCAAAGAAAGTTTTACTCAATAGTCTTTATTATTTTTATATTACCTACGCTCATGGAGGCTCAGTGTTGGATACGGTTTGAGCCAATCAGGTGAGTCGTAAATGTCACGTGACTATCATTCTAGAGACGCAGTAAAATGACATCATAGTTGCTGATTGGCTAACAGCACCACACGGTGCCAAACCCTGGCAACTAACCTATGCCGTGAGGTCAAAACCATCGGACCATAAACATTTAGACCTCCAAAAAACTGGGCACTTGTAAAATATAAACTGGAATTAAAGGACATTTCTGTGATTTATACATTGCTTGCAAAGGTCCCTCCTCAGTCCACCGGGACCAATTTATGGACACTAAGCTGCAAAACCGGCTCATTTAAAAAATCATTATGGTAATGTCATAGCTGTAAGTGAATTAACAGATGGCCGTCCACATTAACATATCAACGTATGTTCAGTTTTTAGCATCCAGCATCAGTGGGAGTTAGGTAAGCCACATAAGGTTAGCCAGAGGTCTTAAAGTTACAGAAGTGGCTATAATAAAATGGCTATAATAAATGGCTTGGCAAACTGCAAGATGACTGTTTTTAAAGTTCAGCCGAAAATGATTTTTTTAAATATTTTATTCACTGCAGAACACAAAAGAAGATATTTTGAAGAATGTTGGTAACCAAACAACATTAACCCCCATTGACTTATACTGTATGAACACAAAACCACTAAAAAATTTCTCCAAACATCTTCTTTTGCGTTTCATAGAGAACATGTCTTGACAGGTTTTGAACAACATGAGGGTATAATAAATGATGAAGTGCAAAAAACTTTCTACGTTACAAATGTTATAAATGAACTCAAATGCACAATGTATACAGAAAGTTCAGACATCTCTATGATCCAAAGATAAAAAGTTCTGCCCTAGTTTCAATAATTCCCTTCCAGTATGCAAAAATAACTCTTACAATGATGGTTGTGAGACTTAAATATCTCAACTATGCTATTAACAACTCGGAGAGTATTAGAGAACGCCTTGAGTCATCTCACAGACGTGGCAAGCATGATTTCAGTTTAATGATCTACACAAGTCCCTGTTGGCTTGGCTAAATTGCTATGCATGCTTATGAAACGCCGGCGTTATCTCCGTTTTGTTGTTTCGCCTGCACGCCAGCAGAAAGAATCCCTCGTTGGATAGTTGCTAAGTAAATACATCATTCATTCAAGTATTATGTAAATATTTACAAGGGCTGTGCCACATCTCCACGAATATGAGAACAGACGATTCAGAGAGTCAGAAAATGTCACGGTGGGAAACGGCTTTGCATGCAGTATATACAGAATAAACCGATAATACAGACGCTGACCTGCAATTTACATACTGTTTGAAAATGCAGGGATTTGATTGCATTATTATTCTGACGGGCAGTATATTTTTGCCAGAATGAGGAAAAAAGTGCATGATTTTGAACAAGATATAACATTGTGGGCTTAACGCTTTTGTCACAGAGATATTTTCTTTTAGAGAAAATTTATGCAGAAAAGAAGCAGAAAGCTGATTTGTACTTGACTGGGTAATTTGTGCATACGATTTATGCTTTTTAGCAACATGTTTAGATATTAACTCAAAGGTGACATTAGTAGGACATTTTTCTCTTTTAACAATATGACACAAAAGTTGAACTCTGATTAATATAATTAAGCCATAGTAAGATGATTTACTAAAACGTCTAAACACTGTGTATGCATTAATTTTGGATTTAGACTGTATGTAATTTGCAAATATTTCATTATTTATCATTTCTTATTTTATTTATTTAAGTTTCTACAGATACAGATATCTAACACAATCATCCCCTTCTACGGCTTGCCTATTCTGTTTGCATCATACCAGAAATACAATCCAAATCGGATTATTTACATCATCCATGGCACTAAATCCACAGTAATCAGAATCAGTAATAACACAACATTCATCATAAACGACACGGAAGTGTGAGAAACAAGGACCAATCTCCTCCAACAATCACCTCCTGACCGAGACCAATCCAGAGGTTATTATAATTCTTCTCTTGCCTCTTTGATAAAGAGTCTTAGCAGCTTGAATTTTAAAAGCCTAATTTTTCAGCAAGAAATACAACAAATTGCTTCAGTTGGGAACACTTCTTTCTTTTTCCACTCTTTATATTCAAATCAAACACCTACAGATATGAAACAATCTGGTCATCTGCATCCTGCACAGACTCCATTACTCTGCTGACAGATGCTCTTAAACCTATAAACATATGCATTAACACAAAATCTTTAACCTCCCTAAATAAAAAAAAAAAATACAGCTAAAACATATAATAACACTTTTGTTTCATATCAACATGAACTGTACATATTCTCTATGTAATGCTGTGGACAAACACTTTCGATCAGAAAACTACACTTGGAAGATATTTTCATTAAGTAAAGTAATATTAAATTAAACGCAAAATATTCAAAATGAATTTTGCACAAGGATACTTAT
Organism: Beaufortia kweichowensis; assembly: GCA_019155185.1. Classification (NCBI taxonomy): domain Eukaryota; kingdom Metazoa; phylum Chordata; class Actinopteri; order Cypriniformes; family Gastromyzontidae; genus Beaufortia; species Beaufortia kweichowensis. Next base: position 9,321,353 of record CM032816.1, read on the forward strand.
TGTTAATAACATTATGAATGTTTTAGCTACTTACAATGCACAAACATGATTTGATTACACATAAAAAAGTGTATCTGGGGATAGGTTTGCTACACCACCACATGTCATGTAATTGCTTTCTAAATCCCTTGTTGAAGGTTTGGTCCCAAAAAATAAATATATAAATAAAATAAAATATCATAAACTACTTATAATGGATTATGGTTTCACACCCAGGAACTACTTAAGAGGTTTGAGACTACACTAGTTGTGAGAAAAAAATAAATTGTACTTGAAATGTCATGAATTTAAAAAAGGAGATAAAATAATACTTAACAAATGTGTCTGTCTATTAAAATGATTAAATATCCAAAAATTCTAATGGGTGATATTTTTATTGCTTTGTATGCTTTTCTACAAAAATGTCACTTCTACCAATAATACAGTAACTGCCCAATAAACCCCAAAACCTGTAAATCTTCAACTTTAGTGATGAAATAACCGTGATTTAGATGATTAACGTAAATAAACAACAATACTGGAGGTCTTCAATGCAGCTGGAATGTAATTAGTCGTGTTTGCCAAATGTGCAAATTTAATGTGTACTGCCCAAGGGCAAACTGACCGGATCTTCAGAAATCTCCAAGACCAAAACTACGATGAAAAAAACTGTGTCCAGTGTCCCGGAAATAATTTCATTTGCAGATTAGAAGAGGCATGCTGCGTGCGGCATGTCAGGCGCGGGATCGAGCGGCCTGTGTGATGGCGGGGGACAGAGATTCAATCAGCTCTCTCCTGGGAGATGCCCATCGCTGCACAAGGATATGCTGCTCTTGTTTACAGTGTGAGCTCTCACAAACCATTACAGACACCTCATAACGCAACTGCCAGCAAATATCTTCTAGAAGGCATTAAAATCAACGCCACTCAAAAGCTGTTTGCGGCACACTTTTCACTCTCTTATCTCTCTCTCTCTCTCTCTCTCTCTCTCTCTCTCTCTCTCTCTCTCTCTCTCTCTCTGTCTCTCTCTCTCTCTCTCTCTCTGTGTCTCTCTCTCACTCCTCTCTCTCTCACTCACTCACTCTCTCTCTCTCTCTCTCTCTCCCTCTCTCTCTCTCTCTCTCTCTCTCCTCTCTCTCTCTCCCTCCCTCTCTCTCTCTCCCTCCCTCCCTCTCTCTCTCTCTCTCTGTGTCTCTCTCTCTCTCTCTCTGTGTCTCTCTCTCTCACTCACTCTCTGTGTCTCTCTCTCACTCACTCTCTCTCTCACTCACTCCTCTCACTCTCTCTCCTCTCTCTCTCTCTCTCCTCTCTCTCTCTCTCTCTCTGCTAGTAAAAGATGTGGAGAGGTAGTTTGGATTTACAGCACATCCCGCTATCACGCTTGCCCATGTGGGGACTGTAACAGGAAACAGCAGCTGTGAATTTGAAGCGTGCTTATAATTTCTTTTGAAGAGTCTGTCAAATTGGGTGTTAATAATTAACGTGCAACTGAACAACTGAGCAATGTGAAGTTTTGGCAAACTTTCATGATGCAAAACAATTGGCTGAATTTCCTGTGTGTTGACTGATCCACCCTGAGGAAAACGTTGATGTTGCTCTTTCATACCTTTATATTTATACCAGATAAATGTAATTGAAAAAAAATGTTGAGTTTAAATTAAAATCTTTAATATTATTGATTGCATACTTGGCAAATCTGAACTTAGTTTGCAACGTTGTTGAGATCTCTTCCAAAACTTAAATGCAGATATTTGTGACATTTCTGGATTTTTTCAGGAGAACTTTCTAAAATGCAGGAGACTTTAGCAAAAAGCAAAGTTCCTACTTGCTTTCCATTTAATCCCACTGATGTCTCAAAGAAATAAATAAGACATTAAAGAGATTTCATCTGTGATTTTTCTTTCTAATATGCAGTGACATATTCAGAAACCCATATTTACATCTGCATCAAGCACATGGATCAATAGAACAATGTAAACAAACATCTCTTAGATCAATACCTGTCTATAATACACCAGATTTGCAATAAAAGCTGATGTATTTGTGCTAAAAACAATAACAAAAATTCAATACCACTGACAAAAATACCCTGACAAAACAGCAAACTTTCACTACTTCCACACAAATCTAAATATGCAGCATGTCTCAGTCAAGTCCAGTACCTGACCGAGCTGAGAGATCAACAGTTCAAGAACTTCCAGGTCACAGCTTCTTGTGTTCTACACATGAAACACGTTTCTCATTTGGCAGACTAAAAGCTTTAGCGTTCAGTTCCTAAATGCACTCGCTTGACTCTTTCCATCTGTTTCAGACGCTTGCCAAGCAGGTCGACTACAGGGCACGCTTTACTGGACTTCCCGTGTCGGGTACCGCTCGGTAGCTGGGATGACACTAAACGCGTCCGCTCTGGAGGCGGTTTGTGAAATATATCCCAAGAGTGAGCAGGCAGCTGTTCAAAGGAATTACCATCAGCTAATGTGGAGATATCCTGCCCTCTTCGTTCTGAGGCGCATCAGGCTGATCGCTCGTGAGATGTCTGCGTGCATCTGGGAGCTCTTTGAAAGCGTTTTAGTACAATTAGAAAGACTCAGTTGAATGGAAAGACTCAGGTAGTGATTACCATTACCCTCATAAATAACATAACCAACAAGCCCTGGAAAGTTTGTATGATTTATGAAAATTGTTATTATGAGATGAAATTAGGATTCGCGGTCGGCTGCACATAGTCGATACAGAGCAGAAAACAGAGAAGACTTTCTATGCGGTTGCCAGGGCGTTGCTAAGTGGTTGTTAGGGTGGTCTGGGTGGTCCAGTGTGCAGTTCTGTGCTCAAACAAATGAGGCATCTACGGATTACTGCACGGTAATAATATTGTACATTTGAAACTGGTAAAACAGCCCTGCCCGAGATAAATAAAGAAGAGATGGAGATTTTCTTCTTAAATGCTCTAAATAAATTGAAATGAAGCAAGCTAACAGTCAGCTTCAACCTTCCCCGCTTTCCTGAAGGGCGACAGTCATTTCAGAGTGGATTAACAAGTTAATGTAGTTTGTGGCAAGTTTTGATGGAATAAGTTTCACAGCAGCGTAGCTCAATTCTCATTGTCTGAATTGCTGGAGGTGCATTCATAGGCCCAGCAGGGTGAATTTGAGGACAAAATAATAGATGAAACAGTAAGCCAATGGTCTTTGTTAGAAAAAACTGCTGGGTAAATTCATCGCCAAATCTTAAAAACTAGATATTTACTTTTTTTTTATTAGAATGATATACAAGACTTTCTGCTGCAAATGCTGCATTGTGATAAAAGTTACTGACACAACCCAACATTTAATTTAATTATTATTAAAGAGTTCATTTCAACCCATTATTGGGTCAAATTATTGGGTCAAAAAGTGACAAATTCAACCGTTGGGTTCTAAATTTCCCTGTTTATTGTCATCGTACCACCGGTGTGAATTCCTGCCTAATCATGACAAACTATATTGATGGAAAAGTCTAAGAATAAATATTTGACAAATCTCATAACAATAAACAAGGTTTTCGTTTTTGTTTAGAAAAACTTCAAATTAAAACTTAAATAAATATTTTTTATAAAAAATAATAAAAAAAAATAAAATTAAAAATAAATTAATAATTTTTTAAAACAAAATTTAAAAAAGTAAAAAAATTAAAAATGTATAAAAATAAATAAATAAATGTGTTTCAACCCATGATTGGGTCAAATTTTGGGTCTTTTTGACCCAACCATGGGTTAAAAATATCCCATCATTTTGTGTGTGTACGTTACCAGGGTGTTTCTATTGTACTTATTGCAGTTCCTGTCTGTTTATTTGTTTGTTTGTTAAAACTCTTTTGTGTGTATCACAATCTAATGCGTTTCATGGCTGACTAAGCTTTCAAGTTAATGGCTTTGGTGAAGCGCTCTGAAGTGAAGAAGAAAAGAATACAAGCTCAGAAAGATCCACAGGGGCTCGACTCCAAACTTTATAATGAAAGAGTTGAAGAAGTGCTATGGATACACTGTACATACATGTCAAGCTGTAATGTAAGTTGTGATTTAGAGGTGTGGAGATGTTCAAAGCTCTTTATGAGAGCTTGTTATCTCCTGAGGGGAGCTGCTTAAGAATGCTGTGGGCAAAAAACCTCCTCAGAAGTCTTTATTTCATTAGATAAAAATACGCTTGCAGATGTTAAGTGACGTCAAGATGCGCCTTTCAAAGAGAAAATAAATGGGGTCAGGCGTAAAATTTAAACCTTTTCATTTCAACGCAGGCCCCTTTGATGGAAGCCCATCTCCGAATCTACCAAAAAATCATGCTTTATTACCACAAAATCAATTCTCTGTCTTTTTATGACTCTGGAAGCAAAAAAGCAGTTTTCTCACCTCTGCCAGTAGCATCACAAAAGACATAATAGAGCTGAAGATGAAGCAAGCGGGAATATTTCAGCGAGCAGTGGGGCTTCGACTGACATCGAGCAGATATTGAGCGCTCTGACTGGCTACTTGTCATGTGTTGCATCTAAATATCATCTGAATGTGAATTCCCTTTCCTCACAAAAAAGCTACAAAAGGCTTCCTGTCAGCTGTGAAGCATTCGCCGCTCTTTTGTATCTGGGGTTTGAGGTGAATTAACCATGCGCATGACTTTGTCTGGAATGATTTTGAATGTGTGGTTCGGTAGAGTCGGCTGTCCTGGAATGACTTCTGTAATGCACGGTGAAAGCTGAGTGAGAGAGAGAGAGAGAGAGAGAGAGAGAGAGAGAGAGAGAGAAAGAGAGAGAGAGAGAGAGAGAGAGAGAGAGAGAGAGAGAGAGAGAGAGAGAGAGAGAGAGAGAGAGAGAGAGAGAGAGAGAGAGAGAGAGAGAGAGAGAGAGAGAGAGAGAGAGAGAGAGAGAGAGAGAGAGAGAGAGAGAGAGAGAGAGAGAGAGAGAGAGAGAGAGAGAGAGAGAGATTGTGCTGCTTGCATAATATAACTTGAGTTGTGAAGCTGGCGGTCAAGTGATATTTATCTGTTGTCTACGACAGTGTTGGCTGTCAAAAAAAGACAATTGAATCGCTAAAGTAGACAGAAAATATGGCCACAACTCCCTCTTTCTCTCTCTCTTTTCACCTAACAAAAAGTGGACTTTCCTTTCCTTTCCTTTCCTTTCCTTTCCTTTCCTTTCCTTTCCTTTCCTTTCCTTTCCTTTCCTTTCCTTTCCTTTCCTTTCCTTTCCTTTCCTTTCCTTTGATGTTACACTAAAAGACAAGCTAATTACCAGCCAATTGGTTACTTTAGATAAACACTACCCTGAAACCAATTGAACATTGAAAACTTTTTAGTAATTATTTGCAAACATTTTTCATAAGCTTAAAAGTTAATTTATAGTTTCACATCACAAGTGATTGTCACTTATTGTTGGCTCAATGATTAAATGCTGTCTTATTCGTAAGCGTGTGCTAAAAGAATACATGTAACATAATGTAATTTTTACTAATTTATTTTACTCTGTTCACCAAGCAACGTGCACTTACATATTTTCTGTCTGAAGAACAGAAAGATAAGATCATACACACTGATTTCACAGCTTGCAAAACCAGGGCATCTTATAATGTATTCTGTGTCTACAGAAGAAATATTTTCTGCAGCATCTACGCAAGCAGGACATCAATGAAGCAGCATTCGCCGGCTGCCCACAGTTCAGTTATGCAATACTCTTGGGTAGGACCAGTCAAGTTTACCGTTTTCTTCAAAACAGTGAAGAAGAAGAAAAGAAGAAAAAAAGAAGAGGGGAACAAAACAAAGCGAGTGAAATACTTGAGAGGGGAGAAGAGTCGGACAATCTCAGAGCGCCTGTGTGGACAAGATGTAACAATTCAAAACGCACACAAAAGGGATTTAATTGAACTTCGTAGAAATCAATAGCTCAGCTTTGGACCATTTCATTCCACGACAGAAATCAAGACACTAAGTGAATTTTAACTTGAGGATGCCAAGGAATGGAAAGAGAGAGAGCGAGGGAGAGAGAGAGAGAGAGAGAGAGAGAGAGAGAGAGAGAGAGAGAGAGAGAGAGGGGAGAGAGAGGGAGAGAGAGGAGAGAGAGAGAGAGAGAGAGAGAGAGAGAGAGAGAGAGAGAGAGAGAGAGAGAGAGAGAGAGAGAGAGAGAGAGAGAGAGAGAGAGAGAGAGGGAGAGGAGGAGAGGGAGAGGAGAGGGAGAGGAGAGGGAGAGGGAGAGGGAGAGAGAGAGAGAGAGAGAGAGAGAGAGAGAGAGAGAGAGAGAGAGAGGGAGAGACAGAGAGAGAGAGCAGAGAGCGAGAGATAGAGAGAGAGACAGAGAGAAGAGAGAGAAAGAGAGAAAGAGAGAGAGAATAGCTCCCAAACATTCAATATTATATTTAAAAATGATGCTGTGAAAATTGGTTGCTTAAAAAAAAAGTCAACAGACAGAACTAATCCCACAATGTCCTCTAAATGCACACATGCAGTACTATCAAAAAGCAAAAGACGATTGTTTAGTATTGCATATAACCCTTGAATTCAGAAAAGGTTAAGCAAAAGTTGACGTGCCGGTCAATTTAAACGAGTTTTATAGCTCAAAAAACAAGCCTGTGGTGAAATCCACGTTAATTTAAAGCTCACTTATTGGATTTGTGGTCAAGGAGTCTGTCATCCAGATCCAGGAGGGCAGATGCGTTGTGGATCAGACGACTGCTGTAATGGATGGAGTTTCTACTGAGGGTGAGCAGACTTTGGCAAAACTTCATTCCCATCTCTTCCATCTCCCGTGTTCCTGTTTGCAGACCCTGCGGTGTGAAAAACATTTAAGATTGACATTTGAGATTCGCAGTTGACGGGTGATTGATTGAGAACTGTCAAACAACATCTGCAGACTTTAATTTGTGACAACACTTACATGAACAAACAATTCTGGAATATCAAAATATCAATAAATATCATCATTTATATTAAACAGTGAGAGCTCAGATACATTTTTTAAATCAAAATTAGATTTGAATTACACTGCATGAAACAAGCCACTACAGATGAACATCCAGTGAATATTGCTACAATGTAAATATACTAAAATATAAATATTTTATATAAATACAAAACATCAAAAATATGTTCCTGGTCACTATTTAGACCTTCTAAAAACCTTATTGCAGCTTGTACAGTACACCATTTATTGTTGAATCCTTTGCAATGTATCACGCAAACGGTGTGTTCGTTCTCATAATTACCACACTTTATCTCACAGCCGTGACTTTATTTTTCTTATCTGTGATGTAATATCCCATTATCTGTGCATTACATTTCACATTTGCCAGAAGAGGGGGTCTCCAAAATGGCCCAAGGGTTTGCAGAGCTAGTTTCAGCCATTTACAGAGATGAACTACATTTGTGGTTACTATGCTATAGGGTGACCTATTACCGTAAAAATACAGCGAGGATAAAGTCAAGCATCGTTTGTTTGCAGATAACACTTTGGATTCTTTTGTAGCACGTTTCATAAAAAAATCAACCTTGAGCAGCGCTGGAGACTTTGCATTAATCTGCATTGGCAGCACACAAGTGCACCTGCTGAGCAGCATCTCTGACCTCATATAATGCATCGTTCCGGAAACGACCATTAATAGAAATCCAGACACTGTAGATATTTCCTGCCAACAGTAAACAAACACGGCGCAGGCACTGAAACTTTCACGGTAGTCTGGGCACACAAAAACCAGCAATAACCTGAAGCCCTGACCCAACGGTTCAATGAGCTGTAGATTACTGCAGGTTAACAAAATCAATAAATCTGCAGTGTCTCTGTGTTACTTTAGCGTTCTGCTCGACGGCGAAAACACAGGAAAGTGTTTCTGGCTTGTGTCATTTGACGATCGGTAATAACACCAGCAGCAGCTATAAATATATACATATAAACTATATAATGTCATATGCTTTTACGGTTTATATTTTTTTTCTATGCAAGCAGATTTTATAAGTGTAATCCAAATCTGGAAATCGTAAATTGTGGGATTGACATCAGTGTGTAGTCAAACAGCCCAAAGCTAAAGATGATAGCCTTGCAAGTTCAGAATAAAATTTATTTTCAAAATTTATTATCGAATTTGTAAATGATTACTTGGGCACAACTGTCTGGCAATAATATGAATTTAATGTGAATTTATCTGCCCAATGGCCAATCCAGTGCATTAGTTTACTTAAAACTATGTCATTATTTACTCAACCTTTCATTCCAAAACTGGTCACAATAAACTATTGTTATATAAAAATATTCCATATAATGATTCTTCAAATGTTCTTTGGTTGTAGCTAACATAAAAAATAACATCATGTGAGCTTACAACAAAAGTAGATTTTTATTTTGGTCTAAACTATTAAGCCCATAGACACATAATGCTTCAATGCATTCATGTGCAATCAATCATAAGATGAATGTTTAAATGGCATGAAAACAGACATGATTACAAGACTGTTTTCTTTAAGACTGTATCGGCTCCCAGCCAAATAAACTATTTAACCCTTATGCTCTGCCCACAGTCAAACGTGAATATTCTAACGATCGGTTTTCATGTCAGATTAGGCCTTTCATAACATCATAATGATTGCAGATGATTTTGCCAAGAAACAGCCGCACCTGCCCGCTCAAGCATGTTATTAGCGTGTGAACGCTGCATGATTCCCTGAGGAAATGCAGCAACAAATCCCCATGAGCCTTTCACTTTCACAAACCTCAGCATGAGCATGTGGTGCGATCGAGCCTCTTCTAGCCGCAATGTAATCTTTACTGGTGAAAATTCATTACGAGCGAAGACTCGTTATTGCAGCAACCTCAGCGCATGACTGTTGCTTGTGTTGTGCAAGTCAATGTGATGTTTTCATTCACAGTGGAAGTAATCACGCGAGGAAAGCATGGCACAGTTTTCAGATGAGCCCCTTTCTCTCGTCTCACTCTATTCACTCCGTGCTGCTTGGGTCAATGATGTCATCAAAACAAGAATGTTTAAAGTAATATAAAACAAAATTCTGGGTTATTTTTTAGCCCAAGAAAAACTCCAAAATGTTATGCCACCTAGACCTTTTAGCTTTAACTGAAAAACCTTACACTTACGAAAAAACATAAGAACTGATTTTAAACTTAAAAACAGAAAAACAATAAACAAGGTAAACAAAATGTATACATTTGCATAAAATGCATTCTCGAGTGTTTTAAAAACGAACAATAAACAAGACAAAATAAATGAGTCCCGTCATTGTCCCGCCCTCCTTTCCTCGTTCTTCCATCTCGCTCTCTCCAGGAACCTTGTCACAGTAGATAAGTAAGTCTTGGTTGTGAACTCAGCATGGCAGATGAGTCAGGAGAGAGCGAGCGTTGCTGCTAATACCTTAAGAGTCTCGCTGCACTCTGGGGAAGCAGCCAAATTAATAGGGAGCCGAGTGAGGAGGAGAGCGATGGCTGAGCAACACAAGACAAACCCACCTACACCTGACCTTTACGTGACGGAAAGGCACAAACACAAGGAAGCACACACACACACACAAGATTCACACAACAAACACGTACGGCCGGGTATCGGGCACACGCACGAACGTAAACGGGCATTTTCCCACAAAGCCCGGCCAATGAGATGCAGAGGTGTGGAAAGTGAGGGAGAACTGTGTTGTGGGATATCGCTCTTCAATAATTCAGAGCAAAGAAGGGGTGGGGGTTTGATGCATGGACAGAATGCATATAGCACAGGCTGTTTGCTCAAGTCGAAAATCGATTCTTGCCATGTTTGCATTGAGGAGACCACACTGATCATACTGACTGACGCAGAGCCTTTACTTCTGCTCAGATGCTGCCGGAGATGTCAAAACACGTGTGCTCAGATATTTCGAGAGGAAACTGAACACGTTCGATTTGCAAATGATAGCATTGCACTATTCATAGTGAAGCAACTGCGTTAGAAACGTAGGTGTGGGACGTGATGTTTTTTCAGATGAGTTGTTTAATGACAAATGTAGACGATATTTGATGTTCTTTTAAAGGTATAGTTCACCCAAAAATGGACCCTATTGACTTGACCATAGTATTTTTTATTCCTACTATGGTTAAGTCAATGGGGTCCATTTTTGGCTAAACTATTCCTTTAATGGGATAGTTCGTCATTTACTCAACCTTGTGTCATTCACTAAAAAAGATATTTTGAAGAATGATAACCAAACAACATTGACTTACATTTGAATACAAAACCTCTGAGGCATTTCTCAAAATATCTTCTTTTGTCAAATACGGTAAATCAACAAAGACAGAATTTCTATTTTTGGGTGAACTATCCCTTTGACATTCACAAATATCTACTTTATAATTACAATGCTAAGCAATGAAGACATTTACAGCTAATTGTTTGGAGCTAATAAATTAGATGATCAAGAAACGTAAATAAAAACTAATATGTCTTTAAGCATTTAGCCGATATAACAAACCATGATTTAACATTCACCCAAGCATAACACAGTCAAACAAAAAATTATGATTCACACAACAGATGAGTCACACTTTCTTCGCAATCTAAATGGCTTCAGACTCTTCCTCTTCTATCTGACGGAAGAAACATGCAAAGCTGCTCTTTCCCTTACAGAGCAAAGGATTTCGGTCAGCGGGGGCAAACTCCTTGTTTAGCGGAGTGACAGTTTTTCGTATTGATAAGGCCAGAGTTGGGGAGAGCCAACCGGGCTGCAGGAAAACTGCCAAACCCGCACAGAGGCGAAGCTGCTATCATGGCCTTTCAGACGGCCCGAGCCATTAGAGGGGTAAATTACCCCTCCTGATCGCTCTTATTAACTCCCAGCTAATCTCAACAGCATACAGCTTGATCACCATGGCACCATTCCACCAAATTAACTGGTATCAGTTGTGGGAAACGGGCCTACGGGGAAAAAAAATGTAAGTATTTTTAGTTCATTTTAGTTGAATGGGTGAGCAGAAATATCTTTGGGATATGCAGAATTGTAAGAATGGTTATGCTTTGCCTTCAGTGTGGTGTTAAAATACTCAAAAATGACGCCCAGGGTGGGAATTTGTAAAACACATATCGCTAGTTTGTTTGTGATTGAGCATCATCAAGTGCAAACTGTACCGTCCACTTTCCCTGAAATATTCGCAAACAAAACACACACGGCTTTCTGTTTCCAGCCTGTGATCATACATCAGCAACAAGCTACACAATTAATAACCAGTTGCATTTCTACCTGGGCATTTCACCAAGCGTTTTATTTCCTCTGTGACTTCTATTGCTTAGTCTTGTGGTTAAATGACCCTACAGGACATTTTGTAACGCCAAACTCAAACTGTTTTCCAATAGAGGCGTGAGCATATATTACACTGAGAGCTTTGCTAGCCAGTATCAGAGTTATTGATGAAGTGGGTGATGATGGGATTGAAGTTCTTGACTCAGCAGCTCCCTCTAGTTGTCAGACGCAGCACTGCATTGCAATCCTGTGGATTTTCAAAATGAAGTGTATTCAGTAAGCGCCAATTAAACCTATTGTCTTTTCCTGCAGATGAGGCAACTGACATTTCCTCTCGTGTACTGGAATGACACCATCATTTAACATCGGCTGCTGATGAAAAGTGAACGGAAATTCGTGAAGCATGACCCACAGAAATCATTTAGAGAGGTCTGCAGCGCTCACCTGGCCTTGGATGACATTGAGATGGAGATGCTGAAGACATCTATTGCCTAACTTTCAAGCTTATCAAACAACCATGTAAGAAGAAGACTACAAAAAACATCTTTAAAAAGCTCAAAAATGTGTTTGGAAATTCTTCATTATAGAGATTTTCTTGATCTTTTAAATTGCATCCCTTAACACACCCACCCTTTATTTCAAACCCATTTTTCCTCTATGAAACATAAAAGGAAAAATAATAATAAATAAAAAAATGATGCTTTTAAGAATCAAATCATCATAAAACATTCTCTTTTAACAAGTCTCTTACTCTATAAGATTTCCAAAGCCATATGACGGTTCAACGTGCGAAACCGACGAAAAGTTAAGCACTTATTTGACTGATCAAAGCAGTAAATAATGACAAAATTTTCATCCACTTTCTAAACGTTCACCTACACTCGTGTTTGGCATAAAGTGAAGTAAAGGCAGCACCCAGCCGTCAGTCAGATCTGCACACTCAGCAGGTCTCCTCCGTTCGCTGTGCCTTGCGAAATATTGCCGTGGCCATAATTAAAAGCCGTCCTTTGAAATTAATCACATATTATGAGAGTTGCTTTAATCAATTTGCAAATATCAAATTACTGTCTCCAGCATATGTTACTCAAAATGGCTGCGGCCATCATTATTTATTTCTTTTTTAAAGATCCAATTAAATTTTGGGAAATCAGATGGGTCATAACTTCACTTACTGTCCTGAAATACAATTATCAGTTCAATCATCTTCTTGAAAATGCCTCCTATAGTGAAAGACAAGCTGACTCATGGCCAGGAGCTGTAAACTTAAAATTAACCTTGTATGACACACGTTCATTTTCAAGTCAACATGGAAAAGCTTTCACAACACAATGTACTTCTGCTATGTAGCATACATCTAAGTAAATGTAAATACATAAAAAACAGTGTTTAAAACGCTCTCAGTACAATAAGGATCATAAGCTTATAATGATTTTTTAATTTGCACTGTCAGGTTTTATTTTGTGGGTAATGTTTGGACATCATTGGACACAAAAGTGGCATTAAGCAGCTTCAAACAGCCTTGATAAAACAGCCCAAAACATTTTTATAAAAAAGTCAGTACAAAGTAGACTTAAACAAGCTTCAAAAATCCAAACCGCCCCAAGAAAACCAATTTTCACACTGTTAACTATCAAAGTCAAAATGCTGCACACTAAAACTCCCCAAAAACTTTCAAACTAACAAGTCTAAACATCTGATAAGATCAGAGAGTGTTTACCGCCCGTTATATGTTGACTTTAAGATTAAATGATATCATCCAGAAAACATTCCAGTCCTTTGAGAAACTCGCAGACCGTAACTTTATTCCACTTTTGCTCGACACAAACGTGTTTATCACAGCTGCGGCGAAATTAAACCTAATCAGAATATAGCACTCAGCATACCTAATTAAGAAACTCGGTGCCAATTTCATCAAGCCTCGCGTTTATCTTAATCCATGTGTTTCTTCACAAAAAAACACAATACTTGATTAAGTTCGGAATAAAAAGAAAGTGCAAAGAAGACAGAAATTTCATACCGCAGTCTGAAAATGCAAAGCTAAGGTGATTAAAGGTCCCGTCTTTGTGATGTAAATGTGATTCCTTTTGAAGATTATTCATCGTTTGGCAAAGACACCTTTGCCTTGAGTAGAAGACGAACAGAATAGGTCTTTCCGTGTCACTGGCAATCTGGGATAACAGATACGTTTCACTTAATTTCCAGTTGTGCATTTCATGCCCTACTTATAAAAATGCTGCAGAATATCACATAGAGTTCAATATGGTTTCCGATTGTTTTGTTGTTAAAAACATGACACATTTGACAAAGTTACAGGGTTTTTTCTATCAAACGTAAAAGCCAATTCATCCAATGCCCTCGGCGGTGACGTCCGAATGAAACTCTGGTTTAGCGTGACGTCTGATCAGGGACTGAAGGTGGCGATGACAGAGACAGCGTTACTCTAAATGATCCCGACTCTGATTTACTGACTGGAAACGTAATTAAGCTTCACTCACCACCCGAATCCCATAGCTCGTCTGGGCTGCTAATTGGCATGAATTAGCCATGAACAGAGGAAATGTCTCTCTCTCTCTCTCTCTCTCCCTCCTCCTTTCCCACCATTCTCAGCCTCGCATTAAAAAGCAAGAAGAGGGCCCTCTCGAATTGGCTCTACAGTCTAACGGTCTGCCAGGTTCTTGACATCAGCAGTGAATATTAGTACAGACTTTTTAATCAACACATTCTCAGGCAGCCGCCCATCGCTAAAAGTACATGTACCAAAACATCTGGCCTGCCAGCTGCGCCCGTGCGTGCAGCTCGTAATGAAATGTCTGATTTTCTGATCCATTAGTCCAAATCTATACGCATTTAGAAGCTGCACATTGTCCGACACGCTCTTCAAACACCAACAGGGACGTGGTTTGCTCTGACGCCGAGTTCAGATGTACGATAATTGCCTTCAAATGATGTGTGTACATGTCCGAGTCTTTGACTTTGGGACGGTGAAATCAATCGGATTGACCAAAGAGGTCAACATCGAGCTGGTTAGCATGGTCCGGTTAGCCTCGACTGGTACTGTGACAACTACACCATTACAACTACACAAAGATACACGTAGAATATTACTACAGTATACTGTAGTATATTATAGTCATTACTACACGTTACCTTTTCCGTGGACCCCGTCATGGGTCAAAAATAACATCATCAAAATAAAAAAATAAAAAAATACAATAAAAAATAATGTATTATTGCAAATTCATAAACAAAAAAATGATAAAAAAGTTAAGTAAAAAATAAAATAAAATATAAAATAAAAATTAAGTATTGCAAATTCAAAAACAAATGTAAAAAAAATCTAAAAAGTTAAAAAGTATCTAAAATGTAAACAATTGTAGTTCATATATTGCATTTTCATTTCTATGCTCAATATGTGCAGACACAGTTATCACATTAAAACACTAAAGCAATTCAGGACTTTTACCACAGATTAGTATGATAAATACTAACGTATACCACAGTATTTTTAATGTGTGTAAATGGATAAAAAAGACAAATCTATTTCCTTTAAAGTCCCAGCTTGAGATAATCAGTAGGGAGTGGCATGGCTATCAGCCAATCAGCACTGCTGTGATGTCATTTACTTGAGGCTTCGCAGTGATTAGTCACATGACATTTACGGCACAAAAACAGCATAAATGGCCCTGAGCAAATACAAGAGCAACTGCCATGGAGATGAATAGGAGTTCTATCAAAAAGCTTTTGCAGACCTGCGGTTCGACATGTTGTGAACTTGTTAGCCAATCAAATCTTTATTTCTCATCTCCTTGAGCAAGGATAGGACCGCTCTCACCTCATGTTCACCTGTGCACTCGCGCTAGCTTTATTTGAGTTACAAGACTCATTTCGGCAGGAAATAAGGACTTGCTAAAACTTAATAAAATATCTCTCCCTGAAGAGCTGACATTCACATTTCAGACCTTGTTCCTCAACCATTAGCACTTTTCAAAAACATTTTTCTTACTTGGAGAACCTTTAAAGGTTCAGTCCGTGGTCAAGAATGATTCGGCACCCTGTCTTTTATTAAAGGGCTGCCAAACCTCCCAGTATGTTTTCAAATGTCACTGGATTATAATCACTCTTCTTTAAGGAAATATCATGTGTCAGTATCGCTAATGCTACTCTGTCTAATGAGTTTTGGGCATGGACAAGATGAGATGTGTATAACATCATCCGTTGAAACAAAGTTCAACTGAGGTAAATCGGCCATCTTGATAATGTCCTGAGGTAACTACTGTAAATACAACTCATAAACTCCAAAAAATACATTTCTTTCTTAGTCTGTAGTCCTGTTGTCTACAAATTATTATATCAGGATATATTTACATAAGCAAAATGAACTAAGTTATTAATTCTTGTTTTCTGAAAACGATGATCAAGACTGAGTTTATGATTAAAACAAGTAAAAATATCTGCTAATGGGGCAAGAAAAATAAACTTAATTCAAGTTTTAACTTGTTTTTAATAAACTTAATTCAATTTTATATTTCTTAACCCCTTTGGCTTGTTTTAGGCATAAACTTAATTTTGATTTTATTCACTTAATATCTTAAGATAATTTGTTTCTCAAGTAAATGTATCCTGATTCAAGACTTTTTTTAAATATCTGTACCAAAAACAAGACAAAGAAACTAAATAAGAAAAATTTTGCAGTGTATTTTTTTATTCTTCAAAACTATGTGTCAAGCTTATGCTAAATGCTTCACATTATTCTTGCATCAATAAAGTGTCAAATTAAATGTATTTTTAAGTTTAAGAGTTAAAAAACCCTCCAAAACCTCTGTCAAGAATCAAAAAGATAATTGGTGTTTTCAACTAAAAGGCGAGACGTCCTGTGTTTCCGGCACCATATTGCACACTGCGATTTCTCTAATTTAATCGGGTCCGTCTCCTTCTCCTCATGTCCATCTCTGGTACCAAACAAACCACGTTGAAAAACTTCTATAAAAGTGAACTTAAATAAAGATGTTAGAGATGTAGTAACGTCTGAAAGTTATTTATCAGAAAGGGTAATATGCAGGTATAAAGGCGCCTGTGATCTGAAAACCTCTTGTGGTTAAATAAGCAGGTTAATGAATGATTATTAAACATGTAGACACAAGAGAGAAGGAAAAAACAATGAACAGCTGGGAAAACGAGGGATGGTCCCTCAGACAGCATCATTAGAGAAGAGCAAAGCTGCAGAAGAACAGATGGAAAGTGTCGAGGGATGGAAAGAAGGTCAGATGTATAAATTGCTCTCCAATCCTCCAATCTTGAAGATAGTTTACGTCACCCAAAAGCCAAAATAAATGTGTTTTCCACATTTTTTTTTAATTAAAACTATCACTTATAAGAAAGAAAAACATGTTTTTTTGGATTCACCATCTAACCTTGTAGATTCCTTGATTGCAGCCGTTGTAAGTGCTTTCCATCGTGTAACTCCTCAAAACTCCAATCTCCCTCCAAACCACCACCCGTGCAGTAGACGCCCGGGACTTCTCCACCAGATAGTTGCAGTTGTTGAAAGAGAACGCAGGAGCTATTCGGTCTAGAGTTTTAGCAATGGTCTGTAAATACAAAGAAACATATTTCTTTGCAAATAAATACTGGGTGGACAGAATTTAAGTATTTTCAGCATCTCCTCGGCTGCAGTTTCATTTAATCTTTGGATAGACAGCAGAAACCAACAGCTCAGTAGCTAAAAACACAGTTCATTTCCAGCATTACAGATTGCACTGATTTACATATGCCTTTTAACTATCCATTAACTCAATTCATCATAGCTCGAGCGTTGGAGAGAAATGTTCTCAGGCACGCTAAACTTCACACACTGAATACTGCTTCACAAACAAGTCGA
The DNA here is from genome assembly GCA_019155185.1 of Beaufortia kweichowensis. Classification (NCBI taxonomy): domain Eukaryota; kingdom Metazoa; phylum Chordata; class Actinopteri; order Cypriniformes; family Gastromyzontidae; genus Beaufortia; species Beaufortia kweichowensis. The sequence goes on from CM032816.1 coordinate 9,338,432, forward strand.
AACAAATCACAGAATAAAACAAAAGATGAAAGACTGACTATGTTACGTGAGAGCTGATGCTATTTATTTGATAAATAATCAAAGACAGTACACATTTTTTATGCTAATGGTTTCCATTATAAATATTATTATGAATCAATAACTGTTTACCATTAAACCATTACAAAATTATTTTATGTAGTGTGTTATGGGTCTTATTTTAGGAGGATTTATTGTCTAGTGGTTCAGATATCATGCCACCAATAGAACCCAACACATTACAAGTACCATTATAGTTTCTATTAAAACCAGTACAACTCCCATTATAACCATTAAATCCATTAGAATTTCTGTAATGTTTCTATTGTGTTTTTCATCAGGATGATCAAACAAGAAATCTTTACAATTCATAAGCAATTCGAGTCTCTATTTGCGATTTTTTTGTTTTGTAGAAAGAAAATCATACCCTGTAACCCGGGTCTTCTTTCAGCGAGGATGTGTTAATGGTGGATCCAGACTGCCAGAGAGTTTCTTTCATACTGCAGCCGTACAGAAACACATTTTTCTTCCTGGAGTGGCCGTGGTAATCACAAAACACCTGCGAGATGTGATATAACAGAGAGGTTTTTGAAAAAAAAGGGCTAAACAAACATCCAAGGGCGCAGAAGTCAAATGTCAAAAGAAAACAAAGCCATACACGTGGCGGTCTTTCCTGACACGATAAGAACACACTGTTAACTTTAGTCAGAGCTAAACATAATTAATCTTCTGACAAAACACACACACAATGAGGGCTTAGTGAGGAATGTGACGCGGCATGCGCCGACTATCATACAAATTTTGTCTCTTGACAGCGTGGGCGCTAATTAGAGTCGGTGCATATCTTCATGTGTGTCAGCGTTTTCTAAAAACTCAACCGTGTGCATCATTAGCTGCGCGAGTCACGCTTTCCTTTCTAGGTTTTTGTTAAGCGACAATGATGCTTCTACCAGGTATGTTGCATAATTACAAGTGATTAATTTTAAATCACGACATAATTAAAATGTAAATGTGTCTAATTGTGCCAGCGTTAACGTTCGCCGCTTCTCAGTTACCGGTAAGTAACACTCAATTACAGGCTAGCCAATGGTCATTTCCACGTCATTCTGTAAGCATTTTTAATTAAACTTTAATTAATTTCATTGATTGATTGATTTTTAGCTTTTGAATTTCAAGCACAGTTCAGGTTGTGCAGTACTAAAACTTTAATTTGCTATTAATTTAACGTTTTAAAACATTGTGTTTTGCACACATCACTTCACTTTATGATTTCCTCCCGGACTGGACGACACTTTCATTACTTTTTTTTCCATTTTCTAAAAAGCTCCTTTTGAAAAAGGACAGAATGTGCAGAGGGACGGAGGAAAAGATTTTATAAAGCCAGAAGAAGTTCACTGTACGTGAGCCTAAGAATACATCCGACTTAAAATAAAAAAAGATAAAACAGCATTACCTACATTTTGCCTTTCATTGCATATTACTTTTTTATTATGACTAAAAGTGCCTCATGTGTTCGTCATAGGGAGTCAAAAAAAGGAAAGAAAATCAGAAAATGTCCAACGAAATGTCAATCCATATATTGCCAACTCAAATGGCTGGAACACACATCACATAATTACTTCCAAACTTTCAATCCCAGTAGGACTTAAAGGGAGAATTACACACCATGACTTGTTCCGGCAAAATTAAATCCGGGATATGGGTACTAAAGTCAAAGAGAAAAGTAAACTGTTAGCAGAAGCGCTGGAGTAGAACGTGCTATGAGGCAACCGCTGGTCAATCAGCACAAATTTCCGCCTGGAACTGCAAAGATGCTAAAGCATTAAAAATAAATAAGCTAATCTGTTTGTCAAGTGATGTGGAACGGCATTATACTGTAGCTCCAAGGCTTTAAAATTCCTCTCCATAAATATGTCAAGCTCTCGATCATGACATCATCTCTTGTCTTAACTGTATTCATCCCAAATCAAAAGTCAAAATACACCCACGCCTCACCGCTCCAATGCACAAACCCACCACCCAACTATTAGATTTAGTCAGCGCTGACCTGCATTCAGAAGCGGAAAGCTGTGAGATCATGGAGCAATTTGCAGAGAGCCCTTGTGGAACTTCAGGATTCAGTGGGTCAGTTATAGTGCTGTGTAGTTTAATGGAAACTCACCAGTGGAGTTCTGCCGATGCTGTTGAGATAATACAGGAAGCCTTTGGTGTGGTAGATCGTTGGGCTCAAAACAGGGTCCGGTTTTAGCCACTGCCTGTTGAGATCCTCGGCACTGAGAGAGCAGCGATTACTGAAACATATGAATACAAGAGCAGCTGAGTAATGAAATAAAGACAAAAGAGTGAAGGCAAAATACAGTAGAATAATAGCGAGATGGGGGAAAGAAAGCGAGAAGAGGAAGAGGAAGAGAGAGATAGAGAGAGAGAGAGAGAGAGAGAGAGAGAGAGAGAGAGAGAGAGAGAGAGAGAGAGAGAGAGAGAGAGAGAGAGAGAGAGAGAGAGAGAGAGATAGAAGTAGTGTGTATGTGTGTGTGTGTGTGTGTGTTACTGTAGGTCACTGCTAGTCAAAACCATCTATCCAAACACACACTCAGTCTGTTGATTAGAGAACACGGCATTCACAAAGTTTTATCTCCTGACACAATACTACTGACTCCTCCACATTCACTTTCTCAAAGCCAATTATAAGACACAACGTTAAAACATTAGTAAATTGATAGTCGGCTTTTGACAGGTGCCTCTACGCATCTCTTTATTTTGCTTTTTTTCTTCATCTGAAATAGAGTAAAACCATATAGTACTTCAGTAAAACACTATCTCCACCTAAAACTAAATATCATACAGCAAACGATAAGTGTAAAGAAAACCCCAGATGTGCTTTTCATCCCTAAAAGAGAAACAGAGTATGAAAGATTGAATCTGCTTTCAACAGAAACAGTGCGCTCAACCAGACTTTTCAGAGGATGTCGCTGATTGAACTAAGATGCCTTTAGGTGCATTAAAAATTAATAGAACCACAAACCGAACCAGAAGATCCGCATGACTATAAATACGCCCGGCTTTTAAAGAATCTGCAGCACTTTGCTGCTGAAGTTTTAGAAAGCTGCCACAATCTTCAGAGACTTTCATGATATGTTGCTGTAAAGACTATATTCTAGGTGCTTCCAGGTGTTTTTCTGGATAGTTTGCAATGTACCCCGGGGTAGCAAAGCGGAACAGCAAGAAAATTGCTCTTTTCAGTACAGCTGTCTATATTGTGCTTTAAAGTAAATATACGGAAAAGACAACCAAAAACTGGAGGGGACGATTCGAGCAATAGAATACTGTAGTCTTGTGTGATTATGTATTCATTGCTTGATATTTAGATCATAAATATTTGACGAAGCAAAATAAAGCTTCACTGGAAATCTTTCTCTCTTTATTTTACATTTTTTGGCCCCATTTTTGTTCTTGACAGAATAATTTATGAACACCGCTCTGCCCTCCCGACTGATGGCAGCTGAGAGGTGGAAGAATGTTTTGTCCCCTTTTAAGGTTTTCCAAAAACTGACAGCACCCCCAACACGCCCAGCTTTTAAAATGTCTACTTCTTGATATTTCACACAGTGCATTGCATTGCATGACATATATTGAGCAATAGCCAAAAGCAAGTCGGGTCTTAACAGAAGCCAAGATGTATTAGTACAGGTTCACAATTCTATATAAATAAATGAACATGTGGTCAGTTGACTTCATTCACCTTAAAACTGAATACCCAATGAGCTTTTCTGCCCACCAATCAGACGCCCCTTTTCACTGTCAGAAGGAAACACATCATCACATTCCAATACGGAACCACTAACTGCTCTAGAAATGACTTTCCACCGCAGCAGGCGAGAGCTACTTAAGGCTTTAATTAAGAATACTGTTGTTCTAGTGTATACGAATTATAATACAATCATCATTTAGACAGTTTATGAACCAAAAAGTTATAATGAAGTCATTAATGTAAGTCACTCCCCCTTTATAATCACCCACTGATAAATAGAAACTGTTTGATGCTCACTGAGACAAGAAATGATAAAACCGTGGGAGGTTTCAAAGTCTCGGTTTTGAGAGTTTCAGGACTTGGTTTCAGAACACGTCACAAAATAACTTTCCATCCTCATAAACAGGATGTATATATTTGGCAAAAGATGTTCAACAAGAGTGATTGTTTGTGTAGTTTTACATTTAGAAAGTCTTAATATGACCAAATAAAACCCAACAGCTGGCAGATGAACATATGCATCACCAAAGAAGATGCAACGCTGCTGCTGTTGTTAATGTTCGGTTCACCAGCCAGATTCATTAATCTACAGACGAGTTACACATCACACCCAGTTCAACGACATCACGGATAAATAAGAAAACGAGAGGCTTGTCATAGCCTCATCTCTCAATCTCATTCCTCCTGTCCCAATCTATTTTATGGCTCTGTGGCGTAACTGCTAAGCATTATATGGTGTGATGAATATGGATCCTGTATAATTTTCTTATGATTGATTTGGCCACCATTAGGAAAGGGCACAGAAACGATCGGCTCTGCCACCTGATGCGTCAGAAATCGCAGAAATCAATAGGCAATCCGGGAGTCACTTAAATTTTATTCTTCTTCATGGTGGGCAGCTGTGTTTCTGGTTCGATTAGCTCCGTTTTGAAATCTAATACACTTCAATGTGTCTTCTTGAAAAATGACCTGCACCTCCTGTGACTGTCAGAATTCTCACATAATCACTGGATGACACACAGCGAAAATTGGTCATGGACTTCCAGTGAATGAGAAATACGAGTCACTGCATGGATGTCGAAGATTTGTTCATAAACACTCTTAAATTACAGGAAAAGCAACGACACTAACCCCATCGCCTTACACACACTTACACACAGAGATCATCTGCACCAGGACAGTTCAATTTACTCCCATGGTTACAGACAGATCAGTCGGATCAGACTCAATAGCTTTTCTTTGCCCCGGCTAATGAGGTTATATCCTTGTTTTCTACTCAAATCTCCTTCATGTGGAGATGGGCACAATCATCGTTTAGTCTAGTCTATAGGTCGAAAAAGTACAACATCTAGCACAACAACTGTGAGAGAAATTTCAGAAAATGCTAAATTGGCAGTCTGTCATGGCTTACTGGGACATGCTCACCGAAAACTGATTACTTGCCTTTGTAATAAATCAATTGATTTCTGTAAGTATGCAAATTTTTGGCTTGCAGTCCTGCTGTTTGACTGGTTCTTACAAAAGATTTAAGCACAAGATTCTTGCATGTCATGTAATGAAACCATTTTTTAATCTGATGCCTAGATCAAACTATGTATCATTTGCTAAATAACTTAACAAAGTAATTGTTTTCTCTCATAAACATTTAGCTTTCTGTACTTGCTTTTCAGCACTTAAGGACAAAAAAGAATAAACAGTAAAATGATGAAAAATAATAATTATTATTATTAATGGCAATTTTTATTATTATTATTAAATCAACTCAATATAGAAAGTCATATACATCTGGGATGGAATACAGGGTGAGTAAATTAGAAAAGAATAAAAACAGGTGTCTGCAGTCATACAATCTCACTATGAAGGAGTTCACATACACGTCATTTTAAAATCACTTCAAGTGTCTTTTAATGCAAAAATGCAAAGCTTTTGTGAACAGGCCATAACTCTGTAAACCATAAAATTGCACACTACAGTGCCCATGCTCTACCTTTATAGCCTCGTCTCCTTATCTGTGAAGTAAGATTGGCACGCAAGCGTGAAGAGCATTTGCGAATATAGCGGGACGTGACTGTAATAATGCAGGATCCATTCTGAACAGGAGGATTATCATGCTCTTAACACTGCTCCATTCAACTCTGAAACTACAGGAGGACTGATCAATCATTAAAAGATGGTTATCACCACCTTGGGGAAAACTCTGGCATTTAGCGTGTCTAGAAACGCGACATTTGCCTTTTATTTACAAGAACTAATGTACCTTACAGTGATTTATGGCCGGCTGATAGCAGAGACACAGCCACGGGAACAACTCGGGGCTTTCTGACAGTACCTGTTTATAATCATAAAGAGTTGTCAAACTGCCCATGCAGACAACACATACTTAATACTGTGCTCTGAATGTAATACTAAAGTAGTGAATACTGTAAAGTGTGCATTGTGTACAGCACACTACTATTTTAAGTAATATGCAATGAGAGATGCATGCATGTTTTATTTTGATCCAATCGCCTACGACATAAATGTCATGTGACTATTCACAGCTAAATGACATCATAACATGGTGACAACACTGATTGGCCGATGGCACCACAAGACTACAGGCAGTCCAAACCCACACTACTATGTAAAAAATTACTGCAATATGCAAAATCGTAGTTTGTGTAAAAAATGAAATGCAAAAATACCCAGATGGTCCACTGCTAACAAAATGTTTAAATGTGTTTCAGATGGGCACTTAGATCTCATGAGGCCTTGAAAATGAGAAGCCACCAAATTTATCAAGATAATAAAGAAAAATACCCAGAAAATGGTCACGCAACTCTTTTCAAGTGTAAGTGATATAGTAACAAAGAAATGTATTTTCTGTGGTTAAATTTGAATTGTTTAACAACTTTTAACAACAATTACTTTTGCAGTGGTTGTTCATACGGGTCACATGGGAAGGAAACGTGGCCGATGTAGTATTTCAAGAAGGTATTCAGACTGCATTCTGCATGGAAAACACAGTCAAGGAGGTACTTTCACAGTATGCACTTTCGGCCGCAGACTCTCTCCAAATTATCCTGAAATGTCAAGTCAAACAGAGCAGAAGGTTTCTAAGACAAAAAAATGAACAAAAAACTGTGCAGTCTAATCAGACAGTTAAACAGAAAACTTGCCTATCCCTCTGGGACGGCGACGTCACGTTTCCCTGAGCTAATTTTCAAAAATAGAAGTGTTACAATTTCTAAGTCTCTGCTTAATGACTGTAAAGAGACAGCAAATCTTTTTTTAAATCTAATTAATGATTTCCACTGTGATGCTTTGCGTTGTTTTTAAGAATAGGGACCAATTTGTCACCCCGGTGAGTAGCGCGGAGTGTAGCTGATTGACTCTGATTCTGCCACAAAAAAAATCACTGGCAAAGAAAATGGGGCATCATCATTATAAGCAACACAACAGGGACGCAGCACAGATGAGGGGAAAACACACAGCATTAGATAAATCTTGAGTTCTCATCTCAACAGATTATGAAAGAAACATACAAAAAAAATGGATAATGTAGCTGAAGGTCACAGTGGATTTGTGTGGTTTAATGAACACTGCCTGAAAAATCTGCAAACAAATTTTCTTTAAAAAGAAATTGTGTTTTTAAAATGTATTCTAAGGGGCCCTAATCTTCAATTTCATTATAGACTCGCTTTATTTCCTGTGTCCCAATTCGTTACACAACCATTTTAACCGCTTTAAAGATCTGTTCTTTCACCTGGAACGATCTGTGTGTCACGAACTGCCCAAATCAGATTCATCAAACCTCCAAACGAATTCACCAATTGCTTTTTATCGTCGCTTTTCGCCAACCTTGAGAAACAATGAGATGCTTTTTGTCTTGTAAATGGTGACTGTCGCTTTGCTTCTGAGCTAAATATCATTTTGGATACAACATCTGCTTCTTTAGTCCCTCATTCCCATTCAAAAACTCGGGCGGAACAACCGTTTCAGCAAAGAGCCGGAAGACTGACTGACGCATCCCACAGGACGCGGGGGCAACACAACACGAGCGAGAAACCATCTGTGAACAGAGATTCTATTGTTTTAAGTAGTGTTATATGTAAAAACACCATTCTGAGGGTAAGATAACCCGATCAAGTGATTTCTTAAGGAAGAAGTTCAATAGGATTTTGCATAATTTTTGTAATAAAATATATACACTGTATATATATAGATGTATATATACAGATATATGTTGTATCCAAAATATAGATATACATGGATAGATGTATAGATAGATAAATAGATATAAAAACTACTATACATATAGATAGATGTATGGATATATATAAATATATAAATATATTATATATATATATAGACACACACACACACGATTCTGCTGTCAAACATAATCTTTCTTACATGCTTTTATGGAATTCTTTACATACGTTAGCTTTATGCAGCACGATGTCATCAGCATCGATGACAGGCCAACACAGATGATGACACAAACACGCCACTTTGACACTTCAGACGCCCCCTTCCTCTTTAACTGGTGTTAATCAGATGCTTCATGTTTCATGCCTACACGTTCGTTAAGGAGCCATCATGATATGCAATATAAGTTAACATCAGAAAAAGCTTTCAGAAAAATGTGACATGTAAAGCTCTTTGGCTGTGTCGAACACACACAGCGATCTGTCATTGCTGGCAAGTTCTGTATGCAGTTGGCAGGCCGTGTATGCAGCAGTAGTCTCTGAAACACCTAATGCTTTCTCCCCCGCACTGTGGATGCTTGGGTTGTGCAGATAAAACCAAATTCTCTTCAATCACACATCAGGAATGAGAACAGTACCGGTGGTCTCTTTCTCTCTCCTCCTCTCTGTCCTCTCTATTATTCTTCCTCTTGCTTTAAAAGCGGGAATGAAAGCAGACGTGATAAAAAAGCTCTTTTGTTGTGCGTGACAAGGAAGCGCAGCATTAGCACCTGTGCGGATTGCATAAGGGAGATTGGAAGCAGCCTTGTGTTGAATATTCATGTTTTGCTTATTCACGCCTGCAGGGCACAAGAATTTTCCCAAGGGGAAAGAGTCGTAGACGCTCGTTTAATATCTGCCTTTTGTTTGCCGTGGCGGTTCTCGAAAATGAAGCGAATGCAAAGAGTCACTGAAGCACCGGCGACTGTGAATTCAAATATTCATGATGAACTCGGAAAAACCGAGCGCTGTTTTACATTCTCTCGGTAATGAGAACTGAAATCTTCATTACACATGCTCGCTATTATTATTTCATATATTGTGTATGATGTGGAGAGGATGATAAAATATTCAATTATCTTTCTAATGGATAGAAGGAAAATACCACCAGTGCTTCATAAAACGCTGCGAGATAAAATAATCAGGAGTTAAATTATGGCATTTTGAAAACATTGTCGTGTGACTATAGAATTCAGTCTGGATAGATGCCGTAATTAATTTGACATGAATGAAAACAAGACGGTAAGGCAATGTTGCAAAGCTTTCTAAGTTTCTAACTTTCCTCGTTTTATTATAAAGTGGAAAACATCATAACCAGAAAACACGTTCTGGTGCACAGTACATTTTCTCCAATCACAACTTTTAAATCATGAATGTCTGGTTTACAAATCACTTTAAAGAAACTGTACTGACAAAGAGCAATTATTAGACAATTACAGTACAGAGCCAAGCATAGCTAGACAAAAATTATACTCACAATAAAAATGTCCAGGCCAGTTTAAAAATGTTATGATACGTATATATTTTCCATGTCTGTGGGAACCCAGTAATGAAATCACACCTTTCACCTGCTGTTCAGATCGTACTCTCCTATCTTTTGATGTTTCTGCTTTTCTCATCCTCTCCTCTAACCCAATCTGTCACATGCGCCTGTCTGTGCAAAATAATTCCTATAGACACTCTCGAAAAGCATCAAGAAGACTTTTATCCTTCATAACCTCGCTTTTTGTTCACGTCAAATAAAATGTGTTATTTACTGTCCTGCCGGGTTTCCAATCTAAAGGCATATAAAGACAATAAAAATGGCTTTGAAAAGTACCTGAATTGAATTATTTTGCATGTGTTGTTGGTTATATTTACCACTGCTGTATGTTTACATACAGTATGTATTTCTTAATTTATTACTGCAATATCTGTTTACAGTTTGCTGGCTATATTGAGCACTGCTGCAGAAGTTTTATAATGAGCTACAAACGGCTATAATTTTCTCTCTTGCTAACTGTATTTCTCTTCTCACAAACACAATGACCACCCACACATACACAAATCTTTAGGACTGCGAAGGTTCACTTTATATTGCAGTAATCAGGAACAAAAATCACTTTCTAGGGCCACACGGTCACACACGAAACCTAAATAAGTTTTACTCCATGTAAATTCCAATGCAAGTTTTATTCTTCAAAAGTATTTTCTACTTTTGATATTTTTTCTGTTTTTCTGTTTTGTTCTGCTTGCACAGTTCACTAAAACCAAATGTCTTTCAGAGGAGAAATGTTGCCTTAAAGGAATCGGTGTAAAATATGTTAAATAATTCACAGGTTTGGTTTTGTATAAGGTTCGGTTGAGCTCGTACTACTACAGAAATATGCAGGCGCATGTTGATTTATGCATGTTTAGACCAAGAGTTTACGCACTTAAAACTCCCACAAGCACACAAATCTGTGCAGATACACAGACATCTTATTCCTGAAACCAAAAGTATTACAATCTTTAATAAGTAGCTGTACTATATAGTCAGAAAACAGTGCTTCTGCATCACAATTATATGTAAACTGTTACAAGAATTGCATGAATTTATACAGTTGCTCTGCCATGACAGCAGTTAACCTGAGAAAAGAAGACATCTTATGCTAATGCCTGTATTATTACCCCCTGCGGCAACGCTGAGATTTTAACACATACTCGCACGTACGTGCTGCTTTATGAACGCAACGACGTGTGAATTCGAGCTTATGTAAGTGAAATCTTTCACGTAACTGTACGTTTTAGGCCTTGAAGTACAAAAGCTTCAAGGTTACTACATCTGGTAAGAATAAAAGTCCTCATCTCAAGCTGCTATTCCCAGACAAGTCTTTGGTAGAAACACAAAAGCCCTGTCTGATAGAATAAGTAGCAGCAATCTGTCTAAAGCTACATTTGGGTTACTGCATTGAGCTTCAATTTGCCTCGGCAATAAAGCCTCACAGTTCCATTAGGACTATTACGTGTAACTGACGTGAAGCCGTCTCTTCTCATTTAGTACAGGTGAAACTTCGGTTCGACTGGGTTAACTGGGTTCCTGCCTATTGCTACAGCTCTCTGAAGAGTATAAAATTAGCTAATGTCTAGATCAGACGTTCTGTAACGTAATCTAACATCTAGAGTTAACTTATCCACACTGATATAAATAAAGCTGGTTCAAAAGGTGCTACATGGTGATACCATAGAAAAAACATATTAGGTTCTACATTAACTTTCTGTTAAATTTTTACCCTTTTATAGTCTAAAGAACCCTTTTTTACTACTCAGAACCTTGTGTGAAACTGAAAGGAAGGTCATTTGAAATAACATTATTTTTAAAACAATCAAACATAATGGGCTTTATAGAAAAATTATGAAGCATGTGTTCATGTGAAAATGAATACACAATAACATCCTAATATACGTTGCGACACAACAAACCTAATCATACATCGATACATACACCGTTTTATGCTGTGCTTTTATTCAAAACCTTCTTCATGACCCAAAAGTAAATCCGCTCCGCAGTCAAACAGTAGAGACATTACCAGTAGAGACTCACAGGAACCAGTAAAGTTTCCATTTCAACCAGTACAACTTCCTTTATAACCATTAAATCCATTAGACTTTCTGTGAGGGTTTCTATCTTTTTTCAGCAGGAATGACCCAAAATACACTTCATGAAGGAAATTATTGTAAAGTGAATCACTTGGAAACAATAACTGTATGTGTTAGAACACATACAGAAATAATCCTTAACATAATAAACCTTATTGTTTCCAAGTGATTCACAGAAAGTCTAATGGATTTAATGGTTATAAAGGAAGTTGTACTGGTTGAAATGGAAACTTTACTGGTTCCTGTGGGTCTCTACTGGTAATGTGTCCATCTGCCCAATAAGACTCAAAACACACAACATAATGGAGTTTTGCAATGGTTTTAATGCTAACCATGCAAAGTAGCATCTAAACAACTAGCACGGCACTCCAGCACAACCCAACCGAGGGATTAAACTCTTATTTTGCTCTTAAATGAAATGCAACCTAAGCCACGTCTATCATTTAGCAAAATGACAGTTTTATCTTGCATTGGCACTCCTACGCTCGGCTTGTGCCTGGCAATCATTGGATCGGAGTTTATTCCCAAAAAGTTCTGGAAGAGTCGAGTGGGATAAAATAAGTTGCGAGCGACACAACACTCTTGCTTACTCATAGCAGTCAGCGTTATCTTGCCCGGACAGCACACAGTAATACTGGCTTATGTCTAGCCGTATAAAAATCTAAAACATACGTGACAATGCTATTGTACAGTTCAGGTGCTTTTGCCAGACGAGGACAGAGAATTTTAGGGTGACGGCTGCAGTTTTATTCACATTTATATTAATTTGTCCCTAGGCGGGAGTTGGCAGAAGAACAGAGTCTTTTTTACTGACAGCAGGAAATGGGCTGGACTCAAAAAAAAAGCTTATTTAAGCTAAAACTTGATACAAAATGGAACATTTTGTGCACACCAAAACACATCACCACAATGATTTTGGAATGACGTCATTCATAAACCAATTACGAGTGAATTGCAGACTTAAGCAAACAATTTAGACTGTTTTTAACTCAACTACATCCACTTAACAGCAAGAAAGCATCTTAGCCAATTTGACATGTAATGACTACCGAGTCACTTAACCCAAAAAAGAACATTATATGAGCATTTACTGACCCTCATGTCATTCCAAACCTGAATGACTGATCTCAGAAGAGAAGATTCACATATTCGCTATTTTCCATGTAATGAAAGTAAGACAATCGCCATTGAAATCCAAGTACAACAAAAGTAGTCTAAACATCATCAGTACATCTGTAGTTTTAAAGAGAATAAACGTTCTCTCATCTTTTATTCACCCTTAAAATCTGTATATCATTTTTCTGTGTGAAAGTGTCAGCTAAATGTCAAAATCTAAATGTAACGTAAATGAAATTATTAACGTTTAAATCTACACTTTCAAGTCACGGCATCGGAAAGACAGAAACATTTAAGACATTTACAAAAAAATATGCAAAATAGCATTTACAAGATTTAATCTACATATTAAATATGATTTGTACTAAGATATCACGTTTGCTTTCCATAAGTCCGCACGGCGGCCGCAGTCCAGAAGGAGACCAGATGCTACGTGATTAATTTAAATTGAGCTGCTCGAGTCTTTATTAATCAAAAAGTCATCTCATCTGCCTGTTGAAATTTCATCATATGCAACCGGACGGTTTTCCATCTGTTTCAACACTTTTCTGAGTAGCTTCATCTCCATCGGTCTAATGATAAAGATGCAGCTTTAATAAACAGGAGGTCTTTAGCTTCTAACGGAAAAAAAAAACCTGCTCACGTCTGATTTTAGGCAACACTCATCTCTTATACGTGTTAACAGTGATGATAATTACAACCCCCACCTGATGACACGCAAAGCCACATCAAAGACGACTAACACAGACAGTTTATTAAGCAATACCTCAATGAAGTGTCACCTCTTGTAGATTCATTGACCTGCACATTAGTCTCTACATATGAAGGATAACCATTCCTTGACCTCCAAGAGTCACCTCGATAACCAAAAACCTGCAGAGATAAAACGAAAGGCATGCTTGAACAATTACAGATGAGAAATGAGGCTGATACGAGATTAGACCCTATATCGTGTTCCCATCATGGCCCAGCCGTTGACCGATTAACTGCCCCGGGATGCAATGTCTTACATGGGTCTTGTTGTGTACGTTTTCCTCTCGACTCTGGTGGAAATGGAACGGATGGAGCTGCCAACCCAATCCTAATCTTGGAGCCAACAGCAGGTCCCTCAACATCTGACAGCCAGATAGCTTTGAGGACTAAACACTTGTGGAGTAACAAAAAAACCTGGCTTGCAAGCTTGTGTAGAAATCAGAAGGGTGGGCGGATTGAAGTAACCCTAACCAAAAAACTAAAAGATATCTTGCATACCATCCAATCATAAAGAATGTAGACGAGCGTGAAAAGTTACGAGCCGCTCTGTATCTTCGGTCAATTTCATCATCTTTCCTTTCTTCTTTCCTGGGGTGATAAATGGACCATGCTGTGCTCTCTCAAAAAGATAAGCTCAGAATAGTATTCTCCCACCATCTCTTCATGTCAGCTTTGATTTGGTGGATGCCTCACTGCGTGCTTTGAGAATTCACTCTTGAAACTTTTGTACAACTAAACCTCCCACTCTCTACATAAAAGCGTAAACATCTCTACCTTTTATTACACCTCGACAAACTTTCCAATCCATTGTGGAACAAATGCATCTTCTTAATTGCTTGCTCGAAAGTGATCGGTTTATTTATCACGGGGCTCTACGCTTTGTACAACAAACTTTGGACCACAAGAGAACCTGCGATTAAATTCTGTTCACAGCTAACCAGATTTAATTTGGTGAGCTGTCTGCCAGAATATAGCTACGGTTCCCAAAAAACACTTTGGAATTCACGGCACGCAGAGCCGGACGCAAACGCCTGGTGCATTCCCGTCAGATTAACTGACATTTTTGACCTACCTTCCTGCATCGATAAGTAACACAGCTGCTTCCACAGAAGCCATTAGAATCTCATTGACGTTTTTTCTGTAGCGTAGATAATCAATACTATGAATTTATAGTCCCTTACAAAAAATAATCAACATACATCACCGTGCTGATAATAGAGGATGTTGTTTTTAAAAGCGAACGTGACCTGCGGAACACAAATGGATAGATTATAAACCAGAAGGTCAGACGCTCAATACGGATCAAACGTTTCCCTCCGGAGAATTTGTGCTTCAAGGTGTTACGTTTAATTTACTTTGCGTGGTATAGATAGTGATACCTCTGTCTAGATCAATCAGCTGATGTCAGTGGTTGTGCTTCTTTACCCGAAGCTGACGGGACAATCGGACCACTGCATCATCTGCGAGGGTGCCTGGTTTCGACCACTGGCAGGTACAGATCTGTAGAAAAGCACTTCGATAGATGTCGCCGGGTCATCATTCATTCTGGGTCGGGATGTTCCACTACCTCCCACCCCTCGGCATTCCCCCTTTTCATTTAAAACCCTCTTATCATGGGTTTCTCTTTAACAGTGACATCCAGCAGCGTATGAGAATGTGAGAGCTCACTTTGAGAGATCACCATGCAATGTGCCCACCACCTGTGAAAAATACTTCAGTTCTGCGGGCCTACGGGTCTTTCTGATGAGCAGTCAATATGAAAAGGCAATTGATTGTTGGCTTACATCTTAAAAACCGTAATGTGGGCTGAAACGCAAAAGAACAGAAAACACTGGGTTACAGATGATGCTTTTCGAAAAAAAAAAAATCGACACAATAAAACATGCTGCACTTCTATTACAAAATAAATAGCGTAAATGGATGAATGACTTGAAACTAATTTTTTTGGATAAAATTACAACTGTTGACAACTGTTGTTATGGCTATAAGCTTTTTATCATTTCAAATTCTTGGTATCCATGGCAAATATAATAACTGAATGAGAGAGAGAGAGAGAGAGAGAGAGAGAGAGAGAGAGAGAGAGAGAGAGAGAGAGAGAGAGAGAGAGAGAGAGAGAGAGAGAGAGAGAGAGAGCGGTTGAGGTAAGCCGGCTGTGGTCACAGTTAGCCCAACGGAATGATGAACAGCGCACACCGATAGCCATTTGTCTTCTACCTGTCTGCCTCCAGCACGCGAGAGCCTCCACAATATGTCACTGTCACCAGCTGGACCGCCCCCATGCATCAAAACATTTTAATACAGCTCAGCCCACTTCCTCCCATCTCCAGGGTTCAGATCACGGACAGGAAGTCGTCCACATCCGTGTCCATGTGTTTACAAATTCTAGACAAAGGGTGACTACTTTTGAAGATGATCAAATATAACAGTGTTCATTTATTTTGGGTGCTTGCTATAACTGTGGTATTTTATGGTTTTGATGAATTTACTGCTATGCTCAAATGTGGAAAAAAATCTAAACAACAGCAAGTAAGAGTTTCCAAACCTTTGACTGGTACTGTATACACCATGCAGAAGAATAGTATGTAACGCATAAAACTAATCAAATTCAAGGTCATTATTCCCTTTAAAAGTAAGAAACACAACACAACATCCCCCTTTCCCTTCCACAGCAAAGGCAGTTTTTAAAAACACGAGCCAGGCAGTCTGTACCTTGAGAATAAATCTTGATCTTGCATCAGCATCACCAGCTGAACAGGGTCAGACTATCTCAAATTTCCTGTCTGAGAAGGGCAAGGGTACTTCACGCCCCACGAACGGCTAGAGAAAGCGCACCTTGCCGAGGCCAAATATTCCACCGTTTCTCTCACTTTACAGAGCTGAAACATGTCCATTGATGTGACAGTATTGTACTCCATGTCCCTGACAGGGGTAAAGAATATCCCAGCTGGGTTATTTCATTACCTGAAAGCTGTCACGACAAAGTCCCGAAGTGTCAAGCAACAGGCAAAAAGTTGCAGAAATGAATTAGCGTCCGGAGTGCTGCTGGGCACGACAGAAACTTTCACTTGATTCGTCATGGTCACAGAGTACATTTGGGCATGGGCACAAAAAACTCAATAAAAAGGTTTGTGGCCTCGGATAATTTTGTCCTTCTATCAAACTGAATGGAAATGTAGGTTTTAGTGGCATTTTCTTGGGTGATTGCATAAGCTATATAAACGTCAAGGCCAATCTTCCTGTGAATTCTGATTTTATAACGTTTACAGACGGAAAAGGACAGCTTACCAAGAATAGCAAATTTCATTCAGAAATAAGGCACGCAAGGTGAATTCGTATGATGAGGTAATAGTCACACCATTGAAAACCATAATTACGCAACATGGCTTTAATTAATTGAGGGCCAGTTTAAAGGACATTTTCTCAAGGACATTTTTCTTGTAATGTACGATGCGCCAAGTTAAAAATGACAAAAGTGCAACTTTGACAATCACTCGAATGTTACAAATCTGTACGAGTGATAGACAAAATCTTTACAGCTTACCCAACAATGTCATTTCTTAATCAAATATATCAGGGTAGTTATGTCATCATCTCAAAGCAAACTTTCTGGAAAACACACAACACATCAAGAAATAGTCGTTGAATAGATTCGGGTCATATTGGACACTTTCTGTAAATAGAGTATTAAACAGCTGTTGAACATAAACAACAGAAAAAAAGACACAATTCATCAAATAAAATAAACTATAATACTATAAAACTAAAATTTAATACAAAAAATAGTTATATTAGATATATTAAAAATATGTTTTCTACAAAAAATTCAATGTCATTCCAACAGACTGTTGATGATCCAGTTTAGATGCATTTCACAGAAGATTAATTTTATGCCGTTTATAACGGTTTATCTACCAAATCTAACAGTTCTTACAACAAAGCAAAATTTGTGCATTTAACACGTTTTAAAAAGTAATGGGTCACCACAGCACCACAAAATGAAATGAGCCGTAAGCCAACAAATGATTATTACTTTTCTGTGATCTAACACGCCAATAAAATCAGCTTAAAGAGTACACATCAAAATTACACATCAAACACTTCAAGTTCCCACCAGTCACAGCGGTCAAACAAGAGCTAATTCCATTTCAGACACGATTAAAGCCCATCTTTGCATGGCATCTTGTATTAGAACTAACAAAGAACGATTTACTGTTTGTCTATTGGCTCATTTAGTCAAGCAAATAGGCCGACGGTGTTTGTATGCTGGGAAGTTAGCCCACCCGAGCCCTGGCTTCTTCTGAAAGACCTCATCTGCTGATTCTTCACAGTAAGAGAACGCGCTGGCATATGCCCGCTTGACTGTGATGAGTCTGGACTATGCCAACCATAGACCCGATGACACGTGGGATTCGCCCTAAATGGCTGAAATGTGCCAAGCTGACATAATTCAAACCCTAATTCAATTTATGTGTATGTTGTGTGTTAGAAAATAACAAAATAACTGTGATCATGTTTAAGTTGTATGCAATGAGCCATTAAATCGGAAAAAAATGTGCCTGACAAAAACACATCTCTACGTTATACGTATAGCCCACCATGTCAACCAAACAAATCTAAATGCCACTAAAACAAAGAGACAACCAGAGAGAGCTGAAAAACAACACCGCACACAGAGTTTTGTCTCGTTTTGCACGAAGCGTAGTGTATAAGCCCATCCCTCATGTGTCGCTTGTGAGATAACGCCGAACGCAAAACTGCTGCTCGTCACAAGTCACATCCGTTTACATCTCCGAGTCCCTGTAGTCGACAAAGTGCTTAACAGGATTGTCTTTTTACAATTTCTGACTGGAGGAACAATCAACACTGAGATCTCTCCGCACGCTTATGCTACATGCTACGTAAAGGTCGCAGAGGAAGCCAAAATTCACTGGTTGGTTTTATCGCCAACCTGCAACAAAAACCAACATATTTACAAGGTGTTTTGTTGTATATGTTTGAGAGATGGCAAAAAAGACCAAAAAACTGCATTGTGCCATATTTAAAATAATGCTTTTTCAACACAGTTTAAAGTAATACACAATCATTATGTAAGAATAGATCTTCAAAAATGTGTAATATATCGTCTCTACTGTAATGCAAACGTAATATTTGTATAACCAGATTATATTATGACACAGTATTTTAAAACTGATTTTGCTAATGAAAAGTATACCAGCAGTGTCTTTTTTGTGTTTGATGACTTAAAACAGACACAAAATTTAACAAACAAATCAGATCCCTTGACCTACATAACAAAAAATTCCCTTTAAAATATCTACAGTATATGATGTATCTGATGGAAGCAAATGTGACCTTTTCACACCCCGTCATTTCCATTTCAAAGGGCCTGCAACGCTTCTGTATTTATATCCATGCAATTCTGCATTACCATATAAATGAATCTGACCAAAGAGTCCATATTTAGAAGAACCCGTCCAATCCTAAAGGTGGGCTCCGGAGCTGTTTCTCCGTGCATAATGAATACCGTACTAAACCTGCAACAAGTGAAAAATATTCTTATTGAATACAACTACACTGAATAGTGCATCTAAATACATTAATGTTGCTTTCTGACTGCACCTACAGCAGTTCAATGACAACAGACGCAGTGTTATTGAAGACGCAGGATCATCGCTTAAGGCGTCGAGCGTTCTCCCACGTATCTCAGAGCTGTCACCAAGCAACAGGCTGACCTGAACCTCTTAATTATGGCCCCCACACAGGAAGAAATACCCAGCAGGTGAATTCACGCTCTGTCAATGCAAAATCAAATCCGTCATGGAAATTTGTGGGGGCTGCTGGGAAAACGAACTGAGCGTGGGATTACAATGGATCATGTGAAGAAATGTGTGTTTTATCAAAACTATGGCAATGTGTGAAGTGCACGTGATTTTTATACTGTACATGGATGTATGGATGTGACATTTTCAGTCAAAACTTAAACATAAATTTTCACATAATGCATTTATTACCAATGTATTGAATCATCTGTTTATATTTTACCAAATATATTTAGATGTATTTTATTCATATATTTTAATATATAGATATATTTATAAGAGGTAACATCCTTTGTAGGATTTCTGTAAATTAAAATGCACAAACCAGAAGCAATAATACTCATCAAATGAAGAAGAGGTGAATAGTTATTTTAGTTACTTTACCTGATTATGAAAAATCATGCTTTAAACACAAAAAAAGGCTTAAAACACTTTAAGAGAGACCTCACATGGGTATTTCGACAACAAAATATTGCAATCGGTATGGTAAAAACCGATGATAAAACTTGTTACATTTGACATTTGCATGGAATTGCCCATTGCCAACGCAGCTTGTGTTGACAAAAAGAATAAATCCTATTTGAGCATCAAACCCCGCCGCCCACCGATCTACACCTCCATTCTCCGAACAGACAATCTAATACAGCTAGCATGCCCGATCAATAAAGTTCTGTACAGAAGCTCCCCGTACACACGACTCGAGATAAGAGGGAAGCCACGCTACACGGGAGACCCGGGTCTCTCCACTCACTCTGTAAGGAAATCAGGTCACCAACAGCTGTGAAGACGCTGCGAGGAGAATCGATCATTCGCTCGGCTCTGAATAGAGTGTTGATAAGCCTGGGAGAGGAGCTGTTAAATGGGAACGACCACAAAGTTGACCTCTGTATTGGTTTTACACATGTAAATACAATCTGGGTCTGAACAGAAGGAAGATACGGTACGGTGATATATGTTAGATTAAAATACGCATTTGCCTTTTTCAGTTTGACACACAATTTCAAGGGCGAAAGAGTTAGTGCATTAATACATGTGTATGTGTCTGATGGACAGGATGATGCTCGGGGCAATCATGAATATTCCAACTGCTAACACACAACCTGAAGGTTATAATAACAAATACAACCTTATTTTAAAGTGTTACCAATGATCAGATCTATTCGTATACTGCACAGATGAATGCTTTGTTAGCAGATTCTTAAGTGACAACACAACAAGAAACGTATTTAATGTAGCTAATGTAATCTGTGTAAGTGGAAACGGTGCATGTGTGTGTACATACTTGCCATTAAGGACCCCATCAGGGTTAAGCATGGGGATGATTTTAAAGATGTACGCCTCTCTCAAGCTCTCTGCCACCGGATCACTGCTGCACAAGAACTCCAGCGTGCCCTTCATTACCCAGCTGGCATTGCTTTCCCCTGGATGAACTCTTGCTGTCAGCACCACACAGGGCCGGTTACCTGCCAAAAGCATTAATCAAATAAAAAGAAGAATTTTAAACAACATATCATTTTTCTACTAAAATTGCTTAACTATACAATTATGCAACAAGTAACTAAGTAATTATGCTATAACTAATGGCAATAACAACTGGCACAAATTTTTTCAAACAGGAGAACCAAATCATTCAACCGATTCTGTGCTGTCACAACATTACACAGCAATTACGGAGTGTCAAATTTTCATTTGACGTCTCGCTCGACTCATTTAATCTGGACGGGAAAATTACATCACCTTGCTGAGCAAGTTTACGAAGCCAAAAGAGATGGACAAAGCTTATCAAAAACACATTAAAATTTAATTTAGCTCGACTATTGCGACCCCGGCCGCCACCCGACAAAAGACGGCAGGAGGAGCGACTAATTTGCGTGATTCTGCTATTGATGATTTCATAATGAGTTTCCGCACGGCCTCTGTTTACGGGTTCTTTCACCGGCTTGGTTTCATTTTCTGTATTTAATTGAATCTGAATATATCCATGCAATTAGGCTGGAGTGTTGTTTTTACTTTTTGTGGTGCGAAATTATATAAATTATACGTGTTTTGCCATAATAAAAGTGCAAATTTGTTGTGAAGGAATTCATATACGCATTTAATTCAAATACACTGAGGATGTTCACAACGATAAAAAGGAAAATATTTACCAAATTTTTTTGAAAAAAATAAAACATTTTTAATGTTTTTGTTTAAAAACATAAGTGTACACATCTAAAGAATTATTATCAATTATCGGTTTTTAAACATATTTTGTGGTATAGATACAAGTACAAACAGCATGAATACTTTTTCAAATGTTAAAATATCAACACGATTACAGAAATGTATAGAAAATATGTATTCAGCTCATGTACCAAACGTGTATGAAATATGTCTTTGCTTATTTAGTTAACAGAACCAGACACAAAATATCAGCATATCACCACTGAGCCCTAAACAAGACAAACCCACGAGTCGATTGTGTTGTGTTTTTGTGTCTGACGCACTGAATGTAAATCATGCTGAATCACTGCAGAGAAAAAGCAGGTAACTCAAAAATGTCCTAGAGAAAAAAGTGTAAGTGATAAATATCACATCAGCTCGGTGCACGAAGCTCAATTTCCCTCAAGAGCGACTGCTTCAGCTAAGAAAGAGAGATCATTTAAATTCCAATTCAAGTTGGAATCAGAGACTTCAGGCCCTGTGCGCTTCTGCTGATTTTCTGATGATGTCCTGCCCGCAAACCCTCTGCCATGCAACTTTACACTCATTCTCTCATATTTACTGTACTGTATACACATCTATTTATCAATACTGTAACCAGACGGGTACAAAAACAGCCTTGAAAATAGTCTTCCATGATGGATGTGAACCTAACACAACCCAGTACAAACTACTCAGATTATAGTCAAATTTATTTTTCAGTTAAAAAACTGGTTAACAACACTTACTAGTTTCTTACAAGAAGACTAATAAGGAGAAATTAAAACAGCTTTTTAATAAACAACCATCAGATATTATTTATTTTTTGCAATATTTGATATTACATATTTGGCATCTCCGGTATGTCATCAGGATTGTACTAACCTTGAATAGTCACCCAAAAATAAAAATTATTTAATCATCATAAATATTCACGCTCATGTCATGAAATGTATGACTTTCTTTCTTCTGCAAAACACAAAAGAAAATATTTTGAAGAATGTTGATAACCAAACAACTGACAAACAATTGACCCCCATTGACTTCCATTGTATAAACACACAACCATTTCTCAAAACACCTTGCAACAGATTAATGCAACAGATTAAGTCTTACACGCCCAAAATATGTATTGTTTTTGTAAAGGCGAATACTGTGAATGTATGAAACAGCAAACTGTGCTATGCAAACAACAACTCTGAGCTATTTCTGTCTCACAGTGTAAAGAAATTTCCACATTTCCAGTCCACGTGTATTTTCGCCTTGATCCCATTTACACGTTCACGCCACTAAATGCCCAATAAAATATATGTTTACTGCACACATGGGCTGAGCGTGCAGAGATGTAGGAGTAAGAAGCTATAGTAAAGGGATCAAAATGCTTCCGTGGATCTCCTCACTGTTAGAGTACGAGTCAATCTTCCCACGCTCCCGGTGGGAAGCGCGCAGGCCCGATCTTTCAGAGCTCAGCTTTCACTCGCTGTGCACAGAGGAGTCCTTGGCACAAAGTCGACTTCAACCCATATGGTATAGAAAAAGCTATATGGAACATAAAGGAAATGGAAGACGAGAGTGTAAATAAACCCTATTGTGTTTTTGTCTCTGGTGGTTTGTGGCGATCTGAGCAAACCTACCTCCTACTGACGTCGCTTAAAAACATGCTGCATTATCTTTTTACTCTTTGTGTGTGTGTATGTACATAAAACGAATAAATCCAATTGTATTTTTTTTTAAAGTGAAAGTGAAATATGTACTACTGGTTTTTTACTAACCTGAGATGCCTTTAAAAATAATGTTGAAGAATAATGTCTCTCTTATTTAAAGTGGACACGCATATATAAAAAAAACAAAAAACCCAAAGAGACTTATAAAAGAAAATGATCTGTTTGGTTGTTATTGTATATAAACTTGAACCTAGATTTAGGAAGACCTAACTAAGAAAGTAAGCTGGTAATGTTCACACACACACACACATACACTGTAAATCATTTTAG
Source organism: Beaufortia kweichowensis (assembly GCA_019155185.1). Lineage (NCBI taxonomy): Eukaryota > Metazoa > Chordata > Actinopteri > Cypriniformes > Gastromyzontidae > Beaufortia > Beaufortia kweichowensis. The sequence goes on from CM032816.1 coordinate 9,361,908, forward strand.
ACCTCTCTGACTCAAAATTTTGTGTCTCTTGAAGTTCAGGTCAATTTATGTAAACTAAAAAAAATTTGATGTGACCAGTTACTAGAAAATTTTGAGTCAAGATCTGAATTTTTTTACAGTATTCACACAACACAGGAAAAAGTCTCCGCCCCCCCGATTGTTAAAGTACAAAGCGAGCCTTAAGCTATCAAAACCAATCTCTATAATCCTTTCCTGTATATGCAAATCAGGTCTAATTAGAGCATATCAGACTTGTCCATTTGTAATCATGAGATGAATTTGCCCCGCAAAGCTTATGAAAATGCAGCTTTTAATTCAGCCTTTTATTAATTAAAAGAGTTTCACAGGCATCTCGCTCTAACTCATTTCTTGGGTTGTTAATTATCGAGCGTAATCTCATTTAGCGTGACAGTTTCGGCAAAAGCAATCTGCAGGGAGACACTTTCTGTGTCTGTGTTTCCATCTGTATATTTCACAATGAGGTCACCCAGTTTTTACAATGAGGTCATCTGTATTTTACAACCATCTTGTAATGTCAGTGTAATGTGTTCACATTATGTTTAACTTAGAGCTACTTTAAGATGAATAAAGTAACAGTCTATGTAAAATACATTTTGCAGGACAATTACACTAAAATGAAATTAAACTGTAAACGTTCCATTTCTTTCCTAACCCATATACAGTTAGCAAAACTATCAAAACACACAAAACAACTGCAAACTACGTTACATAACGTGACACAATTTACAAACTGCCGTGAGACATTTCAACTTTACTGTGGACGCATTCACAGTATGCGGATGTTGTTTACAGGTGTGGCAAATAAAAAGGATTTGTTTAATTAGATGTCTGCGAGAATCCCTGAGAGTTTTGCAAATAAACAAACTACAAATTAAGCCGCAAAGTTCACGCGGTTGAGTTATCTCCACGTACTTTTAATCCACACAGTTACATTGGTCAGTTATGCCGCTTGACAATAAACAAAGGCCAACACGTCTTGTCTCATTAATGAGTCCTCATTCCACCACGACGGCCGGTCGACTTCTTTTTAGTACACACTGGAAAATAAGCAGTGACCTGCATCTAATCACCAATGACTTATAAAAGCGGCTTAATTTGTCGGCGGCGACTGATGTTGGGTGCCACCGATTACAATGTATAATATCCAATTCCTTTAATTCAATAACAGCAGATGACAGCGCTCATAAGATTCGCGTATGAGAGAACATGTGAAGCGATTATGAAAATCCTGCTATGTATAAAAGCAGAGCTAAACCCCAATGAGCTAATGAAGGTGTAATCCTCCAGAAGACAAATGTCACGAGTTTATTGTTTTGCCACAGATTTACGACATATGTGCACGATGTTCCTGTATACTCAGAAGGGACTGGGGTAAGATATGTCACTCCGGTAGTCATTAATTTCTTAATTTTGACGTGATCATAAAGGGTTGATCCTTTATGACTGCAATAAAAATTGCATGCTAAAATAAACACACAAAAAAGTCATAGAACATATATCATAATAATTTTATATTTTCTAAATAAATTATTAATAATTGATCATTTTCTAAATATAATTGATACATTTATATTTATAACTTTTTATAAAAAGATAATTAATAAAAGATAATTTAGCTTTGATGAAAAAAAATAAAAGCTTTACGACCAAAAATTACATTTTCAAATGGTGAAATGTTAAATCAGCAATCCATAACTTTTTTGTATAATAATAAACCATTTTTTTTTTAAGTTTCAGTGTGCAAAACTCCTTTCCCTAATTCACAATGACAAGCATATAATAATGATTTTAAAAGCTGAACTGTCAGGTATGATTTCACTAGAAACTTCAACCAACATAAAGATAAATATTAAAGTAACCTGGTATTTCAAAACTTCTTTCCATCCAATGTTTTAAATATTTATTTAATATTTTTTTATCCCACTCTCTGCTTTTAAGTATTGCTAATAATATCTGAAATCAATCGATTTATATACTTTTTAGCCACACACAACCACTACCTTTAGATGGAGGTGTTTTTAAGTTTAGAATAATGAAATGCAGTGTGATGTTTGGGCATGATGTCAGCTGGGACGACACGCTCAGCAGGACAATGACAGATGGATGAGATGCCCAGCGTGTGCGAGTGTATTGATGTTTACACAGAGCCGTGTGAATCTCGCTGGATGCTGTTCACTGCAGTACGGCTGTGCTTCACTACCGCAACACAACTGTCTGCCAAACGGAAAGAAAAAAATAATATTCTTTACCTGAATGGAACCTCTATCATCTTTATATATGCGTGTCATTTTTTGATTATAAAAATGTTTCTTATTCAACAAAGTCTAAAATTTAGAGACGATTCTGAGCAAGTAAAATTATGCTGAAACTCTATGTGCTTATATCTAATGATCCGACTACACCACAGGCAACATAAGCACGCTAATATCTAACAACCCCGATTAACCCCGGTCAGTCCGTACGCCAATCTTCAGGTCACATTGCGGTATGCCCCCCCCGGGACTGTCATCATTCTGCCCAATCAGAACGAGCGTGTCTTTAACCACCAACTGAGCCAGATGCTCCACACCGGCCTACAGGGAGAACGCCGCAGATGTCTTATCTCAGTATTCATCAGGAGACGGCGCCTGGTCGAGAGCCACGCTACCCTGCGGAGGTGGCCCGCAGCTGGGTCAGCGTGTCCCAGCACGTCCCTCTGGATCTCCCGTCATCTCTGCAGTTTCACCTACAGTCACACCTGTCAGCTCTACACTGCAGAGATGGCATCAATGGGTTCGAGATTGTAACCTGACGGCAACTGCTGGCGTGTTTTTCTAAAAGATTCATGCAGATGTGAACGTTGCCTACCAAATAACTACAAAGGGCTTGTCATTGTGAATCGAACAAAGCTACTGTCTTTCTTTTTGAAGTAGAAAGAGAGAATCCAGTTCACCATGAGCATCAAACGTCTTATAGGGAATAAGGAATAGTTCTCATCTCAGCCGTATGACTTTTAGTTTAACACAAACAATTTCATATATAAAAATGCTGTCACGTAAGAAGATGTCAGTAACTATAAATCTCATTGGTTCTTAAATGTCTCATATAAAGGTTATATAATATTAGCTTAAAATATTAATAATTTCTCTTAAAAAACATGTTGTTTCACGTCAGAAGACATTTAATAACTAATTTATAATTTAAATTACTGTAATGATGAATATATATGTGCTTTTCTGAGCATATACATGCCAGCATTTAAATATGATGAGTAAAATATGAAATATTTAAAAATATGAAAAATGAAAATGACAAAAAAATTAGATTTGAAAATATGAAAATTTGAGAATTGTCATACTTGAGTGAACTATTCCTTTAATGATTTGTTTAAGACAAAGATCATGGGTTTGAATTTCCAAGATACAATCAATTAAACCATCTGTCATAAATACTTAATTAAATTAAATTAATAGGGTCAATTCTGACTTCATATTTTTGAATACTTTACCACAAAGAATACTGAAAGTTACCATCAACCCCTTTGTTATCTCTTTCTTTCAACTTCTCATCCCGTGGCATAACATATGTCTGAGGTAGTGAGTCAAGCACTGACACCTCTTCTCACCATGTCTTCCCCACAAACATCCAATCCACACACACACACAGACACACACACACACACACACAAAGCACCTTAACTCCTCCTCTGACAGGAGGTGTCAGAGCTCAGCTGCTCCGACTGTCTAAAAGAGCTGCCAAACCGTAGGAGCATGTTCACTTCAACACACAAACACTTTAAAACAAGCTCAAAAGACACACACAAACATGAGTCTGATTCACTCGGATTCATTTGTTTCAGACTCACGCAGCTGGTGCAGGTGTTTCCAGGCTTTGGATGCGGGACAGGCTGTGATCGTCACTAAGGAGCAGGGATTTCCTGACAGCGTGTCACAGAGATTTTGACGTTTGAAGAAAACCTTACGTGGGTCTACAGACTTCTCCAACATCTTCAGATGGGTCTGCGGAAGAAATGCCAATTAACATTTAATAATTTAGTATTTTGTAAATGTTACATTTTTAGCTGATCATAAACTGGCAGAATGTGTCCTATTTAATCAAAATACAAAATAATTAAATAATAGAGGAAGAATTTTTTTTTTAGTTTAAAACTACTACTTGTGTCTTTTTTAACTTTTTTTTTACAGTTCTTGTTATTTTTGTGACCCAAAAAGAATCTAATTTCTCATTAATAAAGACAAATATAAAAAACTAATTTATTTAAATATTACTATAAACAATGTCATTTTACTTTTGAGTAAATGAAATATGACCGAGACATGTTTCGAACAGGTTTGCTTAAATCCATCCATTAAATCTGATTGAAACAACGGTGTCGATCACCTGGAGGGTGGAGTAGGTGTAGGGGTAGTGGTACGCCAGGTAACACACATCATCATCGTGATGAAATGTCACTGTAAAGGTCAGGGTGTAGAAAGAAGAACTTTGACCTCTGCTAGGGCAGAAATGATTTCTGTGGAGGAGTCAGAAACAGAACCCTGTTGCAACAGACTGTTCTTTCTTACAGAAAAGTTGTGATTCTCAGTATAGTTCTTACCTGTAATAGCAGATTTCAGAGCCTGATCGCAGCCAGTGTGGTCGGCCCTCCAGAGCCTCCCTCACTGAATACAGCACAGGCTGCATGCCTAAAATAACAACAACAATACATTTATGCATTTATTTTACCCAAACTGACTTACAGTGCATTCAAGCAATGCATTTGTTTGCAAAAACTGTCAATTTTAATCATGCACAAGACAGATGCTGATTCGTTTTTCTCATTTTCTCATCTTCCTTTCCTAAAGCTATGCAAAGTATTGTGATCACATACATTTTTTAATTAATACTTTGGGAATATTTAAACAGTAATATTTATGTTATATATGTACTTTATTTATTTATTTTATTTTACTTTATTTTTGAATTTATTTTATTTAATATTTATTTTTATTTATTTTTAATGTTGTAGTATAATAGTTTTAGTTTTATTAACTATAATAACGCTGCCTGGTTTATTATGTCATCTGGGTTATATACTGTCTTTGGCAATATATCCAAATAAACAAAACTAGATCATTACCCACAATATTTTAACCTGACCATAAAAACTGAAATGCGTTCTCTTAAAATGGATGTTTGTTGGGGGTAAGTTTTACTTCAGCTCCCATAAGGTCAACAGCAAAGGACATCTTATTTAATATAGAGACATAAACTCTGAAGGTGGTCTCTTAAAATGCCCAGCTGCACACAGAAATGAGAAAAAGACAGTCAAGGGCCATTGAAGGCACTTTATCGGAGGAGGAACTCAGAAATGGCAGAGCACTGTATTTTTCTGGGATATACGGCTGGTGTCAGATATAAGAGCGGCTCCAGCACACCGCTGTGTTTGAGAGCAATGCCAGCCTGAGATAGGATTTAGAGACGCCTCTAAAGCTTCACAATCTGTGTGTGTGCTGGTGGTGGGGGTCCATTACTGTCTGGAGCGTTTAAAGAAATACACAACTTTTGTGAACATTGTTGGGAACAAATCTTAAAACCTTCACATGACCTAAATAAGGACAACTAAACTTTCCCAAATAGGATCCTGAAACTTTTATTAAGCAATTTTAATTGTGATCTATAGCTACATATTGGCTTCTTGGTTGCTTTTGCGTTATATCGAATGCCATATTATTAAATATTATTTATTTATATTGGGTGCAATAAAAATATATTTTCTTGTTATTTCAGTTCTAGTTTTAGCTTATTTTTTATTTATTTAAGTCTTACCATAATTACACTGGCTGTTTCCTTTCTCACAGTTGATGACATTAAAGCGGTACGGCACTCCGGCCTCCATACCGCTGACTTCAAAATAAAACCACTGATAGTGTGCCGAACAGTTGACGTCAGGGTTGAGGATCAGATCATATTCATGACTGCAACAGAAAGATTGAAGGAGAAAAATCAGACAAAACAGGCGTATGAGAGATAAAGAACTCTGTAATGAGAGAGAAATCTTCCTCAAATGACAGAAAGAAATCTTCCTGAAATGACAGAAAGAAATTTCTCACTTCGTCCCTATCTGATCTTATCCTGCCACATTGCATTTGGCAAATATGACATCAGTTCTTTTATTTAAGCGCATCTGGACTGCTATGCAGAAAGCGTCTTTGATTTGATCTTGCATTCGTTGACGAGACAAGCTCGCTGAAAGTGTGGAAACGCAGAGAGGGATTGCTGGCTTGATTGCGAATGCACTACAAATGAGGCCCAAGGGCACTCGTCGAGCTGTCTGCAGTGCATGTTTGCGTGTGTGCGTGCTTGCGGACGTGTGCTGTGTTGTAATGTGGAAGTTCACCTGCGAACTTGAATGGCCTTTCGTAGGTTCCCGCTCTCGAATTTAGAGAAGAAATGAAGGGAGTCGGGACAACCTTCGGTGGAACACTGCAAACTGAATTAGGGGAGAGAGAGAGAGAGAGAGAGAGAGAGAGAGAGAGAGAGAGAGAGAGAGAGAGAGAGAGAGAGAGAGAGAGAGAGAGAGAGAGAGAGAGAGAGAGAGAGAGAGAGAGAGAGAGAGAGAGAGAGAGATTTTTTTCTCATACTAACTCATCACAACATTTCTTTAATGTTCCCAAGATGTTGTAGCTTTAACTAAGACTCTACTTGCCATTTGGGACGACAAACCATCTTTCAAGATTTGTGCTGGGACACATTGTTCATTCAAAAATTCATCATGCCCATGACAGCAAATGTCCAAAAAAGGTATTTCTCTCATAACAAATTTCAGGTCTCTGTTGCTATTACAGTGACATTTAAAAAAGGAACAAAACACATTGTGCCTACCGTTGCATCAATTTGGCATATTCGTGGAAGGTCCATTAAAATCCATCAAAGACACATAATGAATTTAATTTTTCAGCATAACATCTAGATGTGCATCATGCCACTGAAGTAACTAATATAATTTTCTTAGAAATAATGGCAGTGTGTTACCTCGGATCATCCAGGTCAAAAACAACCTTGTTGATGATGTCCTCTGTGCAGAGAAGACGCTGGATGTCTTCGAAAACTTTTTTTCTGGAAAAAGATTTTTAAAAGTGAAATGTTATATTTTGTTGTATTCAACTTATTTATAAGTCAACTTTGTTATATTACCATCTTAGAGCTCCAAGATGTATATTTAAAAAAAAATAAAAAATCATTTTGAAAAATTTATCTGAAATAAACATATGTGTATATGTTTACTTAAAGCACATACTGATAATGGCAGGGTTGCTATCTATTTTGTCTGAATGATACAATCTCCAAACAAACCTAAAGCCTGTCATCTTTCTGCACCCCATGAAGCTAATTGGCTAATTTCCTCAACAGTGCTGTATGTTATTTGCTTTTCCACAACAGAAGAACAACATCTTGTCCCGATGCAAAATGCAGAAACCAATCTGTGTGCAAATTTCAGCTGATAATGGGGTTGAATGAATGAAAGAAAAGCAAGTTAACAGTCTGGCGTGTCCAGCGATAACACAGAACGCTCTCATCTTAATGTTCACTTTTACAGAAAGAACAGAAAATTTACTTTCTCCCTCATCAAGGTTTTATAACGTGTGTAGGAGGTTCCTCCTAGTTACAAAACGCTCTATAAAACCTGTTGAAATAACCATTTTCATAAACTGCAGTTACTGACATAGGAAACATAGGAGTCTAAAATAAAAAAAGGAAGTTTTAATTTTTTCACATATTATGGGATGGAAAACCAACATACAAACAAACAAATATTGCAAACCTGATGGAAAATTCACTCGCAACTTTCCAGCCTTATCAAAAGTCAACAGGGAAAAAAAGTACCTTGTGGAATTAAAAATGTCGGAATGTCACTAGTTGTTTGACGCTTCCTTCTTAAGGCTCCAAAAATGGCTTTTCCAGATGGAAAATGACACTAATAATCCCAATATAAACTTATCTTAGCCTTGAGGAAACACAATAAACTGTGAAATGACAGAAATAAATGTCAATTTCTTATAATCTCTCCCCTGCACATTGAAGAAAGTTTTCGGCAAAAACGAGTTTGAAACTGAAGGGGCTTCCGTAATGAGATATAGTTTTGAGGGTTTTCGCACTAGTAAAGAGTCTTTGGGAACCAGCGGAGCAAAGCAGACAGAAAGAGAAAAAAACACTACTTAAGGCGATGGAGTTTAACTCACAGAAAACATTAAGAAATTTTTGTTAATAGGAATTTAATTTCTACTTATACTTTAATGACTCATGTTGCTGTGTTCATAATCATATTCACTGCAATAAATATAGCTGAAAGAATTAAAGAAACAAACCTTCAAGTTGTGACCCTGCCTGTAAAAACCCAGCTCATAAAGTCGTTTTTTATAATTTACCGTTTTCCTACCCAAAATCATAATGTAAAGAACATCCTATAGAAATGTAATCTTGATATATGTAATACTGACTGAGGCCACGTCAAAGATTAAAAACAATGCAAAGTGCAAAATAATAAAACGGTGTCAATAAAATCTAAATCTGAGTACTGTTTTTAAAATTTCTCATATAATTTTCAGCAGTTTTCAGCAATAAAAACACATTACATATTTTCATAATTTGCATGGTTGTGACTACTTTGATGCTCTTAATCTCATAATAAGATTTTGAGACATTAGTCTGGATTTCACAGACAAGATCACAATAAAAGAATCTTTGAAAGGGTTCATATTGTTAGATCACTGTGACGTGTTCGTCGCTACAGTAATTTTGCAAAAGTTACGTCTCACAAAGCAAATATCTCTTTTAATCTTCTCAAAGTTGGTCAGATGTTCAATGTTAGACAAAACAGAAGAACTCAAAGAAAAGATTTGATTGCTCACCTCTGTATATGTGGTGGTCTTTTAGCCATGGGTTCTTGCTTTTTTGGAGGCAAGTGTCCCCAGAAGTCAGGAAAGGCTAGAATCGAGTATCCAGCGATAGACTTTGTATCCGATGCAGTGGAGGCGTACAGACGTGGATCGTGGTTGGGAATATGGGTCCCATACTTCTCCAAAAGCCTGTCCACCATGCTGCAATGACCCTCCTGGCTGTTCCTGGAGCAGTTGAGATAATGCTTGTGAAAATCCCTGGTTTGGAGATGGTTCTCTTCCTCAGAACCAGAGTTCTGCTTGCCGTCCACCCCGAGAGAGGTGGAAGAATCCGAGCCGGAGGGTGACGTGGAGTCTCCGTGGCCTGTTTTAGATCTGGCACGAGGAGAGGACCCCTCTTCATCTGAGCTTTCATCAACCTCAGAGCTGGAATCCAAGTCCTGGAAAACATATTTGTTCAAGTGTTAGTTAAGTTTAACCCATCTCTGGGATTAAGGGCCTCCACAGCTCTTTATACTTGGGGCTACATCAGCAACTCTTAAATCAAAAGTGTAAGAGAAAACTGCATGAGGAGACAAGGAGAAATTACAGAAAACATCACTCAAAAGATACCCCGCTTTCCCTCGGGCGCGGCCAACCGCTCTTTGCGCAACACAGCAAAATAAAAACCACAAATAAATAAACTCTATGGAAATAAAGGCATTCAGACTATTGAGAGAGGAATGCAAAAAAGGATAAAGAAGTGTTTTTTGGGGATGCGGTGCAGAGCGGGCGCAACACTCTCTCGCTTTTCTATAGACTTCAAAAGGGTGATACTGACAGCAAACAGGGTCGTCCAATTACAGCCTTTGACAGGCATAAAATTCACTGTATCAAAATAGCCAAAGGGACCTATCTGGGTTTAGAGCAACCAAATAACAATTTGAGCTCATGCCTCCTACTTTTTCAAATGCTTCAATTTCCAGAATGATTCCAAAGGTGAAAGAGTGTGGGATGAGATGTATTTGTAAGTGTTATTTGTATGTTAAAGTCAAATTTATAACTTGAAATTCATTTATGTCAAAGCAAACTCATGCAGGTGCACAAATACATACAGAATAAACACATTTTTTTTTATCATTTATGATGACTTTTCTTTTAGTATAAGACCCACTGAAGTGCCTTGAAATGCTTTGTTTGATGTTTTAATGTAATTTCCACTAAAAAAGAAAGTTAGAGTGGGACATATTGAGTGGCCCCACCCCTTTTTTGAATAGCCAATAGCATGTTTTTACCTCACAACCTAGAAACAAATTTTATCAATGTTTTGAACACCAGTCGACATCCTTAAGGTTCTCATATTAATACTAAAAACCAAAAAAAAATTGTGTATTAAAAACAAAAAATAAAAACAAATGGTAAAAAAAACTAACATCTACTGTACAGGAAGATGAGCCATTTAACCTTTTCGTTTGTGAAGTCCTATTTGTACAACCTGATGTTTTAGACCTCTGACATCATAAAAAATATATAGACATACTAGTTAAACCTCAATCTCTATGGCTAGATAACAACTTACTGTACTATGAGTAAAAAGTGGCACAGCTTACCAAACTCATGTGATTTGCTGACTGAGAAGAACTTAAGCAAACGCTGTACGGATAAAAGCCTCGATCAGCTGCTCTCACCTCCCCAGAGAACATCTGAGATTCTGAACAACGCCCCGTATTCCACATCATGAGCTCTGATGTTCGGCGCAGAGAACATAAGCTGTACACCATCAAAGTGAATTTGTTAGCTACAAAACTTTAATGCTGCACTCTGCCATTGCATTTAAATTTCAGCTTTTTTACTCGTACATTCCTAAAAATAAGAAGCCACAACTTCCATGAATACCAATAGAGAGAGACACATTAATATAAATGAAGCTTACAACATTTGCCGCACAAAACTGTCTCTGGTGTTATGGGTAGCATGATGCATCTTAGGGGACCTGTAAATAACGATATTAAAACAATACAGCAACGGAAATATTCTCAAAGGCACTTTCTGATCATGAAGTTGATACAGACTAGCGGCACCTTTAATGAGTTTAAGATGTGGGAATACAGTGTGTGCTCAGATGTTCATACCAGTGGATGAAGGAAAAAGCAAAGATTCAATTCACACGGTGAACGAATAAAGCTGTCCGGGGTCAATTCAATTACACCATCCGTAACCGTAACACAAGTTTCTTTTGAGTGTCTTTTAAAACTTGATCAATTTAATAACAAAAAACAAAAAAATTATTGTGCACACAATATACAAAGTATACACCAGGCTAAAGCTTAGAAATTGTTTGACATAATGTGAGAGAAAATTGTATTTAATATAATGTGGTAATGCTACTCAGAACGAATAAACACAAAACGAATAAAACAGCATGCAAGCGTCTTGGCTTAGTCAGCAGAGAAACTATGATGTCGGTGTCATGCTATGAAATGCACATCTAATTTTGAACTCCAGGCTGTCCTGTACAGTAAAACACAAAGAGCTGGAGATCAAAGGGAAACATGTTATCCTAAGGCAAGTCCTCAGGGAAGAGACCCTTACGTTAAACATCCTTTAAATCGCAAGCTCTCTCTCTCTCCCTCTCTCTCTTCACAAACATTTATACCCATGTTCTCTTCTGCAGAACCCAGACACAGCTAAAAAGCTTTGTGCAGCTAAAAAAAAGCTTTGTGCAGCTAAAAAAAGTATAAATTCATCATCAAATTTACACTAACGCTTAAATTCTGACTTCTATAAAATGAAAAATGGCAAAACAAACAGTTGTAAAAAATGTAAAAATAAAAGTAAAAATAATTATTTTGTGTCTCATATTATTTATTTATTTAAACTATTTATTTATTAAATTTTTAAATGACAGTCACAGAAAAATGCAGTCACAGAAAAAAAATGTAAACAAATTTGACGCAATGCAAGTCTGGCAAATGCATAAAAGTAAATAGATTTTAAGATGAATGACTTTCCAGTAAATAAAGACTGTTCTAAGAAGCATTCCAGAGATTTTTACAACGCAAACCTTTTAGTGCATTGGCACAGTTAAACATCCAGCTCCCTTGGAAGTGTACATACTAGTGAGTAAAGGAAGCACACTTATAGCGTAATTCTTGCATACCGCTATGACTGAAATCATTTTAATCTTGACCTTTGTTTCGGTCCACATATTACAGGTGGTGCACTATTGCCACGCAGGATTAATAGCAAGAATCTGATTGGCACGGGCATCCTGCTGTAAATACTTTTCATCTTGGTATTTTACGCAGCATGCATAATACAGCTATGTGATTACAATCCCCGTGTCAAATCTGGCCGCAGCCTCTTCACATCACAGTGGCATTTAACCATAATGGGGGCGATACATCAAAGACCCGTATTGAGAAAGGGGGATAAAACGAACATGGCATTCTTGGGGTTTGTATTATCGAGAAATTAAAATAAACAGGTGTGAAAATCACAAAAATAACACACCTGACCGTCCATGTTAAGGGAGAGGATTTCTGAAAAACGCTTGGCCTTCCTGTCTAGCCAATAGAATTGATTATAAAACGATTAACCAGAAACAAAAAACATGAATTAGTAGCTCATCATTTCCCTACAGAACAACATCAATAAGCACCAGGAAATGAACCAAAAAATAAGAGCTTTTCGACAGCAGCAGTACATCATGTAATATTATTTGAATTAAAACAACGCCCGTGTCTAAATAAGGAGGGAGTTGAACGTCGATGAACCGGAGGTACGTTGACATTTCTATTAGTTTCAACTCATCCGCATGCTAAAGACAGCCACGGAGGAATTTCTGCGAGACAGCCGCGGGCGTGTTATTGTGCTGCGAGAGGAGCTGTCAATCAAATGATACGAGTCGTTCCTGATGGGAAGGGTGGTGACACGTTGAAAATGAAGAGTCACGCTGAACATATTACGAAACTTGAAATGTCATCAGTCATTTCCGTCAATGGCGCTACAGTCCACTGAATAGCACAGTGGTTAATAGCAGACGAGTAATATCCCAAAAGATGATTATTCAACAGGCTGTAAGAATAGTTTGATATCCGTTTTTAATATATTATTCTATTGTAGAATATATGGTATATTTTAATAATATATATAAATATAACACATAAAATATATGTCAAACATATGACACATCAATACTGTAGCATTTAGAATGGGGTACAAGAAATTCCAAAAATGTTCAATTCAAGTTTTTTAACTCACGTACTGATGCAAATATCATTTCCAAAGAATTAAATAAAAAAGAACTATTTTAACTATGAGTCTTAGACCTCAGGACCCAACTCTATCAATCATTTTAAGTATTTGTTAGAAAAAACGAAACACACAGGCTTTTATATTTTTCATGACTAATATATGAAGCAGCCACATGATCATCGAGACCACCAGAGATTAGATGAATCATTTTTCTTATTTTCTCTGGACATTCTGCAAACAGTATATTCCTCTTTTTTCTCCAGAACTCTCCAGGTCAGCAAAAAACAGGTACAGATTCGCTCTATGAAGATGAATGGTGAGGTAAATGCGCCGCTCTTGTGCGGAGCCGGAGCTCAAGTGTCTGATTTTTTAAAGCGTAATGAGGTAATTTTCGGAGCAAGCCATGTCCCCGTTGAGCTTTAAAGCTGCATACCGCTGCTTTTGCAGCAGGTGATGAAGTACATTTTGCACCTATCAAACTTTCTCGCTCCTTTCACACACACACACACACACACACAAGTCTATATTCACTGCAAGTGTACTTAAAGACACGTCTTTATCCTTTATCCTGGGTGTGTGCCATGAAGGGTAAACTGTGACGATTGAAAACCCTCTCTGACAGACATGAGAGAAACATAAGGTGGATCAAAGCTAAAAGGAAATTTTCTTTCATAATGCACATTTCTAGTCAAATTTTGCATCATTCATCAGCGTTTGGTACGAGAAATGCAGAAGACAGAAAGTCATTCATGTTTAAAATGACATGAGGGAGAAAAAATGATGGAAATTTGGGCAAACTCTCTCTTTAACAATATATAAATGACCGCTCAGTCTCCGAAGTTATTTCCTTGTTGCCTGATGTCACGAATCACTCCTTTAAACCCCTTTCCATCCAATCACCTCTGTTACCATCATTGGCCATCTGACTACACTGTGACGTTAAAGACAATGTGCATTATGTGTTCCCTTGTGTAGATTTTGGGTTTCAACTTAGCAGCCCGGAGCTCAGAAAGGTTTACCTGGAAGTCATGATGCAGCTCGGGGCAGAAGCGCACATATTGTCCCAGCTGCTCCAGGGGTCTGTCTGGCTCCGGTCGAGGACGCAGCTTGTTGACATCAGTTTCCAGGTCATCTTCCTGGCATAGATAAAAACAGACCTATAATCGCCATTTACTCACAAGCTTCAATGCACACTGTCAGATACACAAGCAAACATCTTTTCCTGTCAATGCGTGTGAGGGCTGGAAGGTCATGTGACACTTCTGCCAATAGACATACTACTTAGGGTGGATAACCTTACCATGAAAAAATCATGGTAAGTTTTTACCAATGGTTTTCACCATACTGATAGTTTAGATGTCAATATTTGGTGGGTTAAATACCCATGTGAGGTCTTTTATGCATTTAAGTTTTCAGTCTACATTTTCTCATAAATAAGACACAAATTACAAATTTACAGTTTTGATAGAAAATGTCACATCCATAATGCTGGAATTGCCCAGTACAGTTTGTGTTTGACCATGAGTTAGAACGGCTAACCAAAACACTAAACACAGATAATACGATGACTTGCCAAATCTTAAAGTTAATGCCTCGGTATGTGTAAAACACCATGTGGCATCTCAGATACGGCAGGAGAATGGAACACATGCACAGAAATGAATAAATGCATCAGCCGTATCTGTAGAGAGCGTGCAGGGCAACCGAGGGTGCGAGCGCTTAGGTTTGGCGATGCAGTCTCAGCAGGGACAGGATTGTGAAGTCATTGATTTATGGCTGAATCAGGGGGCCTATTATTGAAGTTATGTGAGAACAGGAAGTCGTTCGCGTCGGTCTCCTGTCACGCACGGACCCTGCTGCTCAATCACGTTTTTAAGAGGGGGAATGAATCAGATGGATTTACTCACACGTCGCTGGCGCCGCCAAAATTACAATGCAGAATGGCGTGAAGCATGCAAACGGAGGAGCCACTTGTGTAATTTACACTGGAGACGTGTGGGGCACCGTTTCACAAAACAGCACGCTGCAGGGACGCATGTTAGTGCGCATGTCCAGATTTGGGTTTTATGATTTGTAACACAACATTGTCTGTATTGTTTATCACTGACTGATTTTAAATATTTATAACCTTACAAACACATGCTGTAAAACCTAATTCATATTCATGAGCATTTTGTGAACCGGCAACTTGCACATCTGTAACCCCAGCTGCCCGGAACCCTCGTGACGCCCGTGCATTCGTGCCTTCCTCAAGAGCAAATCTAAAACACTCACGTAGTCCTTGTCTGGCTCCTCGTTCTCCATGTCCTCGTCACTGTCGTCTTCTAAACTGCCATCTTTCAAGACAGACAGAAAGAGAACAACACATGACTAAGACGTACATGTCACAATGAGGAAAATATGGCAGTACAAATGTGGGATCAAACAAGACCTGCCCGGAGTCCTGAACATTTCGTCGCTGATATGTGCACATAAAAGCAAAGACCTGCCACCTCTAAAGCTCTCTACCAGATCAAATACCGCAAGCTTTTTTGCTGAACAGACCGTCATGAATTTTAACGCTGGTCCAAGCTAGTTTATGCTGGTTTGGTTATCAATTGAACAATTAGCATGGTTTTTCGAATAAAGGTTGTTCACTAATTGGGTAAGTTAGAAAAAGAAAATCACATGAAATCAAAAGCTTTTAGACTACACTAGTTTGGTTTAAAGTCAATGATAAAAAATATTAACAAAATTCAATTTAAGCAGACAGAAACTATAGGAACAACATATATTGGTGATGCTGGTCTGTTCCACAAGGTACGTACAGTAGCCAGATATGAATCAGAAAAAACATTTTAAATTTAATGTCTTCAAATGGACCTTTGATTCAATGTGTTTTAAATAAATGAATCTTTCACTTCAAGAGCTGTACTGACAGTAACATAAATGTGGACACGTCCTTCTGTTCCGCTGCCTGTAATCTGATGAGACGACTGCAAATCAAAACATTAAAATCAAGAGAATAAAACCTGCAATTTAATAACAGCCTGTGTTAAACTGAACGACCGCATAAATGTAAAATAGGGAGTTTGAGGTGTTTGCTTTGATGCAGAGTAAATTAACCGTGTGATAAAATATGACAAGTCATATATTTTACAGTAATGTGAGGTTGTGTGGTAATATCATCCGGTTTATGAGATATAATAACGCTAATGGCACATTAATAACAATCATGTTAAGGTCATTTTGTTTTTAAAACGAACGCTACTCTTCCAATGAAAATACATGTTTGTTCACCCAGGCTGGTTTTAACTGGTTAAGCTCGTCTCCCAGTCAAGACTGACCTCCCAACCAGGCAAGCTAGAAAAAAACCTGTAAACCATCAAAGTGGACTAAAAGGCAAAACCAGCAAACCCCCACAGGCTGATTTAGCAGTTTATCATAGGTATGAATTGCGAGATTAATGATACTAAACCACTGCCGTGATCGCACTCATCCCACCCAGGGGTGTTTTCCTGTGATTTTAAAGCTGAATATACCAGTAGACAGACCAAACTGTGTGACAGGGAAGTGTTAGCGTACGCTACTCGAATAGGGTTGTGGAGATTAATATCTGCTTATCTGTCCGGCCATATTGAGCAGCAAATACGCTCGGCGTTATAGCCGTCCCTTGAGTCTCTTATACCACCCGCGGCTTTCTGTTTAGATGTTTGAGTGTTGGACGTCAGCACGTTAGCGATTAGCATGTTAAGATCACTAATGACTGTCGCAGGTCTGACTAACTGCATTAACCTGTTAACTGTTTCTCAGGAGGAACATCTCTATCATTTCCCGATTCACTTTAATATTTCATAGGTGAATTCTAATCTCATAAGACCTCATGAACGTAAAAAAAAAAGTTAATAAAAAATGTTTAATTTTATTTATTAAAATATCTAAAATTAAAAGATTTAAAAATGTTAAAAAAGTAAATAGGATTTTCATGTGTATGCTCAATATGTGCAGTGACATTTATCACATTAATATTTATGATCTTTGACATAACCACCACGGATGCCAGCATTAATGATTAGCACGTATTTGTTACAATGCTAACAAATACAAACAAGATCAGCAACAGGTATTTTCCAGTTGGCTATATAAAAAGATTCAACCGCACTATTCATTACGATAAACAGATAATCCGTTTGTTGGGTCCTGATATCATCCTCCCCGGCATCCCTCTCCAATCCTGCGCTAGATAAAAACAACAGTAAACTCATTAGCGAGAGCAGCCCAGCAGGAAAACTCTTGTGTGGTGTCTGGATCTATAAGCTGTTACATCTGAGAAATGTTTGTGTGTTTATGTACACGCAATGATACTCTACACTCACGGGCAAGGCTTTATGGAAAGCGTTATTACAGAAATGCAGAACGCAAGGGGAGGCGGTTCACACGTACAAACACACACACACAAACACACTCCGCTCTGCGGCATCGAGTCAAGCACCCGACAGCGAGACTCAGATTCGCAGTGTCACTGGACAGGGTTGCCTGGGCAACCACCTCAGAGCTCGCTGCAAAACGAGTGGGTATAGACTATTGCGGGTCAGTGAAGAACAATCTGCTGGTCTCTGGCCAAGAATATCTCGTTTTTGTTTTGCTTTACTCGGGTTTATTGCTTGAAACTGCTGTTCAGCTCTTGACCTTGTGGAAAACTAGCGCAGTTGCTAATTTATACACAATTCCGCTATAAGACTTAAAAGAGAGAGAGAGTTAAAAAACACAAAAATTAATAATGCAGTTGCATCAGGTTTTAAAACAACAACAACAACTGTAGTAAAATGAAAACATATATAAAGTTAGCCCATTTTATTCTGTTTTATTTTGAAGTAAAGTTAAATCAAAAGTGAAATGAATGTGAATTCACTAAAAAAATATAAGCTTTGCAAATGGAAAAAAGCTATTTTGGGTAAAATTTTACTGTGGCGTTTACTATAAAATCAAATAACTGCAAATCATTTTTTTTTTGATGTTGACAGACAGCTCTTATCAGGCAATAAATATGTAATTTAAAGCAGTTTTTGATGCACATATTTTTCATTCGTAATGAGTCTTGCCAAATTACCAAAACAGTACTGGAAAAAAGGAAACAAATCCAAGCTTTGGGTTATAAATTAACCTATGCCGGGTTGGTTTAGCCCAAAATGCTGGGTCAAATATGAACAATTTCTAGGTTAATTTACAACCCAATGGCTGGGTTTGTCCCTTTTTGACCCGAACAGAGGTTAAAAATAACCCAGCATACAATTAACTTATTTACTCAATTACTTGCATAACCTGTGTTAACAAACTTCGCCCTACACTGTCCACAAATCATCCACATACACGGGAAAAAAAATTACACTTACAAATACTCCCAAAGTTTTGCTGTACGTCTTAAGATAAAAGCCAAAGCAGTCCAGTGCCGAAGAAAAATGGCCCATATTGTGTTGACACAGAAAGACTCATTAAATACCCAGTGCCTATGTGATAACAATTGCAAATTTGGCCAAGGCGATAACGACTTTGTCAAGCACAAATAACCAGTGGCGGTGTGAAAAGGCTAAATCTCTGGGGTGAAACATTCTCTGTGTCCTTAATGGAAAGTATGTGAGAGGTGAATAATAGCAACTATTGGGTGTTTGGCAGAGTAATAAAGAAACTGGCTTAAAAACCCAAGAAATATAGACTTTACCGTAGGGTCCTAAATCAGCGTCCCGGGCATCGACAGGCCTCCCAGGAAGAGGAAAGCTGTAGGCACTCTTATCTGAGGTCAGTGGAAGCGGGACTTTGGGATAACACTTCCGCATGAGCTGGACTGCCGGTTCAAGCAGCGTCTCCAGGTTTCTTATGGTCAAGAAGGTCTTCAGAAGAAACATAATCATTCAGAAAATGGTCTAAGAAGCTACATATGATCAGCACGAAATATGCAGAACAAGCAAAAAAATTTATGGCACATTAACAGTCACTTACAGCATCTCGTAATGAGCCAGGCGGGTTTACTTAGCAAGACCGATAAAAACCACAGTGCCAGTCGAAAGGAAAGATTAAAGCATTAAAAGAGAATACTCACTCTCGTGTCATTGCAAACCTGTATGACTTTCTTTATTCTGCAGAACACAAGATAGTTTGCTGGCTACTATTGACTTCTATTGTAAAGACACAAAATCAAAATATCTTCTTGTGTGTTCCACAGAAGAAAGAGTCACGAGTACACGACATGAGGGAGAATAAATGATGACAGAATTTTTATTTTCGCATGAACTTTCCCTTTAAGAACATATAAATGCAATGACGTGAGGACTTTGTAAAGGACTAAAATATCACCTGACTGGTCTTGAAGAGCAGTCTCATGCCATCTTCAGCGACAAACGCCTCCCTTCCCACACTGGAGTTGGCGGCACGATGCATACAATGCAGCAGACCTCTGCGGATGGGAATGTTCTCAAAACTTGCATCGTTGTTGTGCCAGTCTTCATACAGCTTCAGAAGATCAGTGATGTAGCCTTTGGCGACGGCAGTCCGACAGTTGACCTCTGAAGGAGAACATTGAGATGTGTGTACTGTATATAAAACACGGCAATCAAATTCTCACAAACTTTACTTGAGTTAACTTTAAATTGCCAGTAATACAATCAATTTCAGTGAAAATCGTGTTTACTTATAAAGTACAATCAATTCACTTTGACACTTTTTGGGCATACTTTCAGCATCACTTCTCTGTACTTTTTGCAACTCCACGATACGTATTAGGCCTTGGGGACAGGGAGTCCAAGCATAATTTTGCCCAAATCCAGGTGAGTTTAACTGATGCTCCAGTTTTCACATAGTAAACATAAATTTGTTTTTCAAGGAACAGTTTCTCTAAAATGGCAAGTACGTGGAAAGAATTTACCGTCAAACTTAAGAGAAATAAAGTTTTTTGATATTTACATTTGCAAGTAAGTAAACTGCTCAATCTCACCAATGCAAAAAAAGAACATGTCCAGCACGATTTGTCTAAAAATGTAATATTTTTCTATTATCGTTATTACTCGTGCATGTATGAAGAATGAATCAAACACATATCGTTCATAACCCAGTTCTCTCCAAAACCCTTGGCCAGATTGACTGCTGAATAATGAACGAAGGCTTAGAGGCAAAAGAACCGCATGTCCAGCTGAATACATGCCACTTTTGTGTTTTTAACAAAAAGAAGCTTATTATATTTTTGCTTGCTAACATGTCAGAAACAGGCAAGCATCTCTATACTATTCATATTCAAATCGACCTCTTCCCTATTTTTGCTCTCTCGCTCTTTTTCCTCACGTCTCGCTCTGTTGGGTAGTTTATTAGTGAAGCGTAATAAGAACATACATCATTCGGGCACTAAAGAGCCATATCAACAGAAAGCCATAACAGGGAGGTGATAGAGACGTTGCACGGTACAAAAGGTTAAATGACAACTTCATTTCTGCCTCTTGTGTCAATGACACTTCCTGATGACCCGGAAGTAGTTTGTTTTCAGCATGTACAAGTCTTTACAAATAAAACTGTGTCCATTGTAGAAGAACATATTAACTGAAAAGTACTAAATCACCTGTGGACATGATTATTATCAGTATGCCAAGAATTAGTATCTTAGCAACGAAGTAAGATGGCACAATTAACTTTGGCCAACTAGCACATGCATAAGCTGCTGGCATGTGTCGCTATTGATCAAACCCCATCTGTTGAGGATATGACTGATACCCTTAATCCTTCAGATTGTTGAGAAGTGTGATTATAAGTGATCAGAGAGGAAGGCAAAAATCTTGCCTACTTCTATTATGCCATGAAAAGATAACACTGCATTTTATGTAAAAGTATATAGTATATTTTAAAATACTACTATATTACTAATATAGTATACATATGTGTAGAACAAGAGTATGCAAGTAGTGGGACATAATAACTGTTGATGCCTAATTCTTCCTTGCATTTCAGCTTTTTTCATGTTAACTTGTTTCATTTATTAACAACAGAACTTTTCATACCTAAGTAACCACATAGCAATGCCCCGGCAACCACCCAGCAACGCCCTGGCAACCACCTAGCATCCTATTCGAACACATTTTATTCCAAAATGATTATTTGTGTTCTTATAGTACAGCAGATAAAGACAGATAACCCTCATACCATTTATCTAAATTAACACAATGTTTGACTCACGCACTATGAAACACACGCACTGACTCAATGTTGTTCCCCTTTGGGAATTAACTGCTTCATGTCTCTCTGTTTTACAGTTTCGAATTTCACTAATGGCATCACAAAGAGACAAACAGCCCTTAATACTGTCAGTGAAGTGGATCTTTTGGAATAATTCATGGCTGAAATCTATCAGACATATTTTTGTACCCACGACGTGTTATGCAAAAGTCCACCTCTGGCACTTGATGAATATCTAAAACAGTCACATAGGAAACAGAGGGATTAAATGTACTTTAGTTTTATACCAAACAAAAAGTGATACGGTTCAATTTTCTGCCCTTATCCACAGAACAGAAAGGAGTTTTCATTAAAAGAATAGTTCAGCCAAAAATACGTGACTGATATTTTTACTTAAAAAACTGAAGACATGAAGTTGTATACATCTGGGAGAGAATTTTCATATTTGGGTGAACTATCCCTCTCTGAAGTGCCAGGGAGCGCTATAGGGTCCAGCTAGGATTTTTAGCTTCAGTAAGGTGCGTTTCTAACACAAAGCTATCGAACGGCTTCAGCGCTCGTCAGAGGAATTCACGGGGTCTTTAAAGCAGAGGATTAGATTCACTGTGTGTCTCAAAGTGATCCCTTTCCAGGATAGAACTGACATTATTAAATCAATGTTTGAAAGCCCGCCTGCGAAACTGTCAAAAAAAATTTCCTCTCTCCTTCTTTCGGAGAAATTCTCCAGCTCCCTATAAATCTCTTCGGCAAAGACGTTCACAGAAGGGCAGGGGGCCGCCGCACGCCCCCATACGAGAGAGTTTGCCGTCTCCCTCAGCCCGGAGTCTTCTTGATTCTGATGAAGGGTCTGGAAAGCGGCCAATCGCGTTCGCCGTTACAGTACATCTAATAGAGGCCGGAGAGCGTTGGGAGCCATCAGGACTGTTTGCTATATGAAGGTCAACTGTATTCACTTCCACACAAACACAAACAAGAGGTTATGGACAAGAAACAAGGACCTAAAAGAAGAGACTGAACAGCTATACTTTCATGTTGTTTTGGAAAAACTTAAAAGCGCGTTACTCGTCTGTATGTTCAGGCCTACTTCCTTGGCCTGTGAATCACCACGTCTCTCCCGAGACATGAACTTAAGAGAACTGGAGTTCTATGACTTGCACAAATACAGCAATCTGAAATATTAATGCCAGCGGTTCTGCAGCTTGAAGTAAAGGCCCAGTTCAAGAAAAATTCATGACCGACATGCAATACAGACAATTCTTGGAGCTGCCGAAACCAAGCAGGAATATAGCGTATCTTGTCATGCCAGGCTCCGAGACACAATCTTATATAATCACAGCTCGTCTGGTGTAACAAATGCCGCAGCACAGATCTGATGTGTAGAAAATATGACAATGCATTGCTGGGGGAAATACAGACGCCTGAGATGATTATCAAGCGTCCTCTGGAGAAATACAAACCGGGCTGAATCACGTAGACAAAAGGCACAGACGACTCCACGGTCACCTGGCAGTGAAGAATTAATTGCGGCATCGCCGGCCAGACGTGAGACTCCTGAAAGCCCCACGGTGCATTATGTTATTCAGCAGCCCGCTGACTGCGGTGCATCAACAGGTACAGAGCTTTGGTTCTTAAAAGGAGACTAGAAGGGTCACACTGCCACCTGCAGGTCACCAGGTGAACTGCAATGACTTTGTTTTAGAGATGACAGAGCTTTCTGTTTGATAAACAGCTGTGTTCTCTGTACTTTGTTTACAGAGGAACAATATCATGCAATTTCAGTCAGTTGTTCAGTCTGAAACAAACAAAAAAGATGGCAAACAAGATGCGATTACATTACAATGAAATCTGATGCAAAATGAATAACATTGTCAGATTTATTTATATGTACTGCAACATTAAAACATGGCTGTTCAAGTTGATGTACAAAAGCATGTACAGTATACTGATTATGTAATATTCGTTTTTTAAATATATGTTAATACAATTTAATAGATTTTTCAAACTTTACACATTATTCCATCAAATATCGTATATCAAATTATTTACTAAGTTATCATATATTTTTCACCAGACTTGAACCCACCGAAATGCAAAACATCCTCACATAAGCTTGCATTTCCGGTCTGTAGCATTCACATGCATATGAATTGAGGTCAAATCCATTCCAATTCACATTTTCATCCATAAATGGCCATTGCAAATGAATTACTAATGAGATTTAGTTAATATGCCTAAAAATTAGCTGCCTATGTAGACAGTAAGTAAGTGACATCATATCCATCATTCAGCATGCAATACAACACACCTAAGCATGCAAGAAAAAATGTAGCCATGGAAACATAACTGTGAAGACCCAATCGGCTCAAAGCGCTTAAATCAGACGCACAGAAAACTTACTTGAGCATAACAGTGCAGCAAAAGCATCGACGGCCGCCCTGTAAAACAACAGAAAACAAGTCAGAAAAATGTAAAAAATGTTTGTGATGCGTTTCTGCAGCAGCGTCACGCACGCTCCATCCGTTTCCCCTCTGATACACATAAAGCTAAGTACCGTAGCGCGGGCACACGTCCAGTTGCACTTAGCATTGGCAGGGTGACGGAGAAGCAACAGCCATATAAAGATTCCCGTCATTGTGATCACGGCCGTTTATTTTGCCTCAGCAGGGCTGCTGAATCAGCACCGTCTCCATATCCGTCCACCCGCTCAGAATAATTATGAATGGCTTTGCAACAACCTGCCAATAAATACCACCGCCGGCCTGCTGGTTGATAAAACGTTGACATTTTGAAATATGGGAAAGGTTCAGTGTGTTAAATCAGAAAAAAGAAAGCAGAGAAACAGAACCAAAAAGTCTTTATAACTGTATTACATCTATGCATTTAGAAGACCAAGCGACTCCAAAAAGTGCATTCAAGCTTTACACTTAGTGTGCATTTGCAAAGAATTAAATCCAAGACCTAATAAACTACAGGAAAGCTATAAGAGAGCTATTAATGTCATTAGCATCATAACAAACGTGAACTACTGTACTTATTAGCATATGGGATTCGGGTTTACATCCTTTATGTGAAGACATTTCATGTCACCAAATGCAAATGAAACGTAACAAACATTTGGAAAGCTGCAAGATCGATCAAGATGCACAAAGCAACAAAGCATAAATATGTTGTACATACTGTATCCCATGTGAACATATCAGATCACCAATTTTTGTTCAGATCCTAAAATCAGATGACGTTGATCCAAAACATGCGGTGTCGGTCTAAATCACAACAAGCACTGAGAAACAAGTACTTTAGTAAAGCTGCTAGACAAACTACTCCCATCTTTGAATTTTACACCAACATAGCCTGTCATTTCACCTCATTCATCACATTAGCGTCTTATTGCACTCCTGGGTTCTCGGTTTCTTTCTCTTCAAAAGAGAGTCATCCATCTTGGTCCTTCTGCGCGTGTAGCACAGCGGACTCCTTTGTGCCATCCGCTATGAGACGCACAAACAGCATTATTAAGCCAATTTCACCTTTCATATCGCATCACAATTGGAAGTGTCTGGAGGGAGGGGCTCACGGCATTGGAGATTCACAGTCGTTGGGACGTGCCACTGCGTGAATCGATACTGACGGCTAAAAACATGTACACGAATAACATCTACATGACACGTGGAGTCACTCAGCATGACTTAAGACCCGCAGACAAATACTGTATTAGCAGTATGATAGTATACCATTACGAACACAGTCCCGGTCTCGAGTATTCTCTAAAGAACTGCACTGACAACAGGTTAAGAGAAGCATTAGTGTCTAATTGACACCAAAACCAATTAGTGGTCACAGCTTCCCCTGATTGTCTAGCTACTCTTAAAAGGGAACTAAGACTAGAGTAAATCAATGACACTTCAAGCCCATGTGATAACCTGCTTAACACTGGCAGACAGATAAAGCCAAATTAAACCCACAATATTGAATCTA
Source organism: Beaufortia kweichowensis (assembly GCA_019155185.1). NCBI lineage: Eukaryota > Metazoa > Chordata > Actinopteri > Cypriniformes > Gastromyzontidae > Beaufortia > Beaufortia kweichowensis. Next base: position 9,387,206 of record CM032816.1, read on the forward strand.
ACGCCAGAACTGGATTAAATCCACATCTGATATGTGTGTTTGCCGGCTTGGTGCACACATTCAGATTTTCTTCCCTGGTGCGTCCATGTGAGAATTCCCATTAGATGGGAAGCGGCATACGGAGAACAGTTCTAATTAGATGTGCTGTTCCACTATAATCTGCTGTGTGTGTGCAGGGAGCTACAGTATCAGCAACATGATATGGAGGGAGGTCTTTCCAGAGCTGCCAGAAAGAGACCGTCATGGTTGCCCGCTAGAAATCTTACAAGCTTTAGCTGGTATGATGGTACAGTAGCTTGTTTTTGGTATAAGTTGGTAAACCATACAAGACCAGAAAGAAACTGGCTATTAGCTGCTAAGCTGGCTAATGATTAACTTGCAGCAACTAGCTAACACATCCAGCATAGAACAAATAAAAAACTAGCTACATCGTTGCAGAACAACGATTTTTTTTTACCAAAATCCTAAAATGAATGTAAACAATAACCCAACAAGACTAATCTGATGCCAAGTGTGTGCATAGGTGTTTCTCATATTTAAGATTTAAAGGTAAACCAAAAATGTTGGTTGTTATTTCCAAACCTGTATTATTTCTGTCTTTATTATAACACAAAAGTTTCAGCTCCAGTCACCATTCATTCCCATTGTATTTCTTTTCCTACAATGGAAGTGGATGGTGACTGAGACTGTCACTGCCTAATATTCTGCTTTTAATGATCAACAAAAGAAAATAAAGTCACACAGGTCTTAAACAACATGAAAATCAATACATTTATTAATTTATCAAAAATAATTTGGGGGCTATACCTTTAAGACGAGTATGGATGCACAGAAGGCTGATAGCAGGAAACTATCTGACTGGATCAGATTTAGTGCTCTGTGCAGGATCAGGACACACTTAACAAGTGTCGCACACTTCAAGTGGAAAGGCATTTCCGGTCATTGCGGGTCAAAAACTATTTCCATGGTGCACACTGTACAATTATGGCCATGATTTTAACATGGTCTCAATTCTAATCAATGCTCAATTTCTCACCTTCATGTGGTAATATTTCAATGCAATGTGTCATATTTAGGATGCAAGAACACGATGCAATGGATCACCTAATCAACACTGTCAATCGCGACCAGATTATATACAGAGCATTCGGATACATAACACTGTTGATGTTAAAACGGTCTGTCCTGGATTTTATCCAACATTTCACTTGGTTCATATTGCACAACCTGGCAAGCCACCATCATAAAGGACAGAAAAAGAGCACGCACTGTACGCCCGACTTAAACCAGCTAGCTGCTGCCAATCATCAGCAGGCTAGCGGTATCCGCACATGTTTATGCAGCGCACATCTGCCAAACCCCTGTAAACAAACATGTTCTGAACATTTCAATAAGCATGTTTGCACAAACGAGACGTATCATGCATGCAAATTTCACAGCACTGAATTTAATCTTCGAGCTACGATGTAAAGCACTCATTATACGAGACCGGTGGAGCGAGCGGGCATCTTAGTGGCGAAGCGTGCGTTTGCTTTTGATAATCGTCTCGCCACACGCAGCGCAGGCGAAACACAAAACCTCTTACAGTCAGCCTGTGCCTTTCTTGTGTAGGATAAACTCAAGTTCAGCAACTTGGGATATTACCCACGAGAAATAAGTAATTAAGTAGCTTAATATCATATGCTGAAAATTAAGTTAATGCACTGAAACTAGAAAAAAATCATATTAGGCTTTTTAATGTCACCGTTTTCGACAAACAAGCTCAGCCTTGAGGTATAAATGCTGAAAATAACACCAGGTGTTTGACATTACAGCTGTGGCCTTTATTAAAGGCGCTGAGCCCGCAGGTGAGACTGAAACTCACTGTAAAAATCCGACTACTGACCTTCTGTTGTCTGAAGAATGATTTCAAAGTTCAGGGAATTTACAAAGTGGAGTTTAGTTTAGTGGATCACACACACTTGATTATATGTAACGCTGTCTGTGTGATTTCTAGCTGAAATCATCCTACATAATGTAAAGAACACTGTAAAAATATGACCTTGACATCTTTAAAATTGAGTAAACCCCTGTCAAAGATCAAAATGAATGTTTAGGGAGCCAAAGTTTCATGCAAAATAATATAACAATGTCAATAAAATCATTAAGTACCGCATCTTAAAATTTATCATATCTATTATTTACAGCAAAACACATCTAATCTCATATTCAGGTTTTAAGACTTCACATATCAGGTCACATACACATTTTTTTTTTAAATTATGACGGGGAGGGGTTAAAATTCTTAAAATGGATTATCAAAAATATAAAAAGTATATAAAATATATTTTTATAAAAATATTTATAGTATATATTTTTAAAAATATATAAACATTTTGACACATAGACATTTATTTGATTAGATTAGGCTTTGTTAAATTACCATATATGTATACTATAATTTTTCTGTTGTACTCCAAATTGTTTTTATAGAATAAAAACCATAATGCTATTCCCAAAAGTGAACCACAAGGTATTTTTTGTAAGTGGTGTGTGGATTTGCTTTATTCAGTTGGTGTTACGATTTTATGGTCTGTGGTATCGAAAACACTTTTATATAACACCACCAAAACTCTGTGGCATGTCCTTGTTAGTGTTTGTCTTAGCATGCAATTCTCTTTTAAATGCACAGACCAGCAAACATCCTCCCATCAAAGACACACTTGTGTGCCATGCGATACTCACTTAACAGTGCGCAAATGCTTGCTTGTGTGTGAAGAAATGAGCTTGAAGACCACGTCCATCCCACGGTTCCTCCCCAGCAAAACCGCCGTGGTCACTGAAATACCAGACGAGCAATTAATACAACAAAAAGTCTTTGCAACATTGCTGAACCGGATCCCTCTAAAAATATTACGTTTCATAGTGTTGTATACCGGATCCCCCATCCATCCCATCTGGGAGTGTGCTCAGGATAGACTCGTGGGGAAATTTTAAGAGACCGAAGTTCAAACTTTACTCGTGTAAACACGGTATGCACACAGATGATGTTTCCTCTATTAATATATAGTGCTTGCTACAAGGCTAGCTAGAAACATAAACACTGGCGGTCGCTACAGCCGATTCTCTGTGGCGTTTCACAAACAGATATATTTCAGCTTTTATAATGAATGCCTTGTCGGACTGATAAGTAAGGCTCGCACCCCGAGAGCTGAACTTTCTGTGTAGGTATCGTTCAAAGGAAAAGCTGATAAACCCACCACAGACTATCAGCTCTATTCCTCATTCATTGTAAAGCAAAACTTTCGGATTTAAAAAAGGCGGATTTGCATTTTATGGCCGATTGGCATTATCTCGTTTTCCCCATAAAAGAAAAGAGCGTAATCACGCAGCAATGGTAAATCAAAGGTGGAAACCAACTTACGACTAAATCACACAGAGCAAAAATATTGTTTTAGTCCTGGCATAAAAATACGGCTATAATATACTTCCAGAGCAAGTGCCTTTGTAAGTGCAAAGGTTTCAGTGCCCTTTCAATGAAACTTTTTATATTTGAAAATGTATAAAGAAAAAAATGGACTAAATATGGCATATACATTTTCATCTGCTGCAAACTCACCGGAAGAACAGAAGACTTGGATGACCCAAAGACACGCCGCAGCTCTTCTGGAGTTTGTTACATTTTGCTTCAGCAAATCCAGAACCAGCAGAACCGCATCTGCCTTCTCTGCCTTCACACCAATCTGACGGTCTGCAGGAAGAAAATTATATTCAACTTTGACGTTCAGAAAACGTACATTTGTACATTACATCTTGTTTTTGCTGTGCTTTGCCTACCACAGGGATCTTGGTATGCTAAAGATCAGTAGGCAGCTGTGATGAAATGTTTTGCTTGGTTTGGAGATCAATACCAAATTTGCTAGGATGTCTAATAGGGAAATGGGGATATTACATGGACAACATCAGAGTCAAACTCTTAAATTAGATTTAATTTAAATGTGAACACATAAAATATTTACTTTCTCACACATTCCTGGTTTTATTATGAATGATTCATCTGTGCATTTTCCCTAAAGAGAGTCTTTATAATCTTCCATAAAAATAAAATCATTTTTACCATTTTATAAATTCTTGATGGATATATTCTTGATTTTACTGAATTTCCAAAAAAAGCAAAGGGACTGAATCACGTTTCACTCACCAAAACACAAATACAAACCATTTATTGCCCTGTGTTAGAAAAAGCAGTTTAAAAAAGCTTAAGGAAGTCACAGTATCTCCACACAGCATGTCAACCATTCACAGACCTTGATGAAGTGCACATCATTGCACCATGTGAAGAAAATAGTAATCTCTGCTTTGCAAATGCAAATGGTTCATTGAGAAATGTGTGTGGGGTGAAAAACCCATATCCCGCTGCAGAAATCATTTAAATCTACTACATGACCTGACATCCCACAGCCCCACCACGACTACAAGCGCTTACAAAAACAGCTTGTGCGTAAAAAGCCTGCTTGGGAATGACTTTACGCTCGCAACAGATGGAGTTTGTTTTTAGACTTGCTTTGTCCAAATGTCGAAGGGAAACATGAAGACGGGGGAAACATCTCCTGGTGTTTTGTCCAACCCTGTTCTCGGGTTCATCGGGAAAGACTTCAAAGTGCAAGAGTGGAACGTTGCGAGACATTAAGATCCACCGAACTCTCACTTCTTAAGTTACACAACGTCTAAACATCGCATGCTTACAGCAAATTAAACCGTGACCTCTGACCTCGCAGGCTCAAGGGCTTTCACCTGACCTAAGAGTGACCTCACACATGCTGTCTACACTCCCAAAATGAGATGATTCATGTACGTTCCACATACGAAGGAAGACTATTTTTAAGAGGTACTATTTATAGGGCTCGGCAATAAATTCACAAAAAAGTCAGCGCCATCATTTGCCCGTGGCCGATTAAATTATACATCATAATGAGAAATATGACTCTCTTGTGCCATGTGAACCCCTCAAGATGAAGAACTATGTTGTGGAGAGAATGTTTTCAAAAGGTCTGTGGACACCAATGACATTTATTATGCATCATCATTTTTCCTTGACATCTGTAAAATCATCATCATTATCCATCAGTCATTCTTTTGTCTCTTAGCCCCGCCTCCCCACTTTCATCACTCACCTCGGTGGCCCACCTTGGCCAGCACGTGCAGCAGCGGTAGCAGGACGGTGTAGTTGGGCGCGTGGCACCGGGCGGAGTTCACCAGAGCCGTCAAAAGAGCCTCGCTTCCTCCCTTGGATATCATATAATGAATCCGTCTGTCTGTGCCTAAAGGAAACCACGGCAATCATCTCACAAAATGTCAAATTTAGGCCGATAACTCACGGGGCCACTGGCGTAATGTTGGAGAATGACGTCTGAGTTTATTTTTGACAATCTTTTAGCACTTGCACAATTTGTACTGATTAGGACTTTGTGCTGGAGGCAGAAGAATAAATTTGGCTAATTGCTTTGCTGTGAATTAATTGAGGATTACAGGATTAGTATAGTACTGCTCCACCTCTACAAGCATGTTATTCCATTGAGTTGTCGTCGAATAATAGAGAAAAATAAGATTGGAAAACAAATAATAATAAAATGGCTCTGTTAAACAATCATAACTTTACCATTGTTATTTGGACTGGTTAAAAAAAACATGATTTTGAAGTGCTTTTGGATTACTGCAGGAGCTATAAATCTTATTTGTGTGCATTTAATAACTAATGTAAAATAAAGTTTTCACATTTACATTTACACATTTAGCACATTTTTTATCTGAAGTTCATCTTTAAGCTATGACACTAGAAAAAGGGCTAACGCTGTGTTCAAGACAACTGGGATTTAGGATATTTCCCTCCTTAAACCCAGAACTAACGTCTGCATTTAGTAACATTAAAATTATTTAATAATATTAAAACATTAATTTAACAATAAAACATTAAAAGATTTAGTACCATTAAAATAGCACTGTTTCAGATAATATTTCCAGGTTGGTAGTGGGAAATATCCTAAATCCAAGGTGTCTGGATAGCAACATGAGAATAACACAGGCCAGAGTTGTGCACCTTTTTAAAAACAGAAAATGGTCTTTAATTTGAATATAAAATGAGGTTAAATCCCTTAAAAATAAAGGTCCTACAAAACGTTCTTCACAGCGATGTCAAAATTTCCATGTCTAAAGATCTCTCACCTGCTGACAAAAGTTCATCCAGGACGTTGAGGACATTTAACATGCTTTCAATGTCTCCGGCGTTCTGTAAAGAGCACAGAAAGAGCAACAATGTCACCAACCACAAAGCCTAAAGCCCGACCTGGCAGGTGCATGGAGACCACCAACAGAGTTCAAGCAAGATTTGTCATAAAGACCAGGAAACAATTTAAGCCATTCCAGTATAACACATTTATGGGTGACATCAGTGTTTTTATGCCCCATGTGATAAACTGGGTGTCGAGTGTGTCCTGGCGGGCACTGCGAAATGGCCTACGAGTCCGCAGTGTTCTAAAAACTAAGTCCTGTTGTTAAAAGCTGCAACAGTTGACGGGTAGACCGTAATCCCCAATGAAGAGACTCCACAGCTGGGGCTCCAGGACTCATTATAGGGCGATGGAGAGATAGAGAGAAAGAGAGAGAGAAACAGAGATAAAGCACAACACTAGTGTCCTCCCTGCATCTGTGCCGGCTGTGTTTTCCTGACAGAACTCATAGAAGCCTATTAGATCTCTCCACAGCCAAGTGCACCGCAAAGAACCATCCCCTGCCAGCGAGCTGTCACTCACGCTCGCATTAGTGCCATGACACCAGAGAGTCATGTCAACATGGAGGTTATACTATAAAAGTCAACAGCGCTTCTTTCTCTAGGGGTGGAGGCGTATTGTTTTGGTCTATAATAATAGCAACATTCTGGAAATATCAGCTGGACGAGTGTCCTACTTGTGTCGTTTATTTTAGCTCTCTGGATTGAAAAAATGGTTCGGGTTCAAAACTGTGATCCTGTATGTGAAACCCCAGCTCATGTTTTGTGATTTATACTCTACTGTTTTCTACATGATATTATTCTACATAATGGAAAGAAATTTAATCTTGATTTTTTTAAAGTAATGACTTAACAAGACCACATTAATGAAAAATTTATGTTTAGAAAGCCAACTTCTGGTATTAATGTGCAAAAATTATAAAACAGTGTCAACAAAATCATTTATTTCAGAATTTACAATTGCTAATTTCAGTATTATAAATAAAAATGTAAGTACCGTTTCTCAAAATCATTTACAGCAAAAAAACACACATTACATATTTTCCTCATTTATGATACTTTCATACTAATCCAATTCCTTCAAAAAGTCTCAAAGTCTAATTATGAAATAGATTTTTTTAGCCTGGATTTCACAAACATGTTATGCTTTAGCTTATTTCTGAAATAACATAGGACCGATTTTTCATTTGTTTTTATTTTTTAAAAGTCTACCATTGTGAATTGAGGTTAGAGACTATTCTAAACACAGTTTTACACAGTTTACATGCATTTGCTTACACTCACTTTAACCCAGTTTTAACTCTTTAACTGCAGTTTTAAGGAAAGGTCAAAAGTGTCATATATACATTTAAACTACAAAATAATAAATAGCAGAAATAAACGTAAAAACTAAAGCAAAAATCTATAAAAATATATAACCATTTGCTACCACTTCAAGCCCTCATTAATTTCATATCTAAAATAGTGTTTTGTCTTAATGGAAAACCTACAATTTACAGAGAATGAACTTTCACACACGCAGAATACAGCGTGTGCTCTTTCCTGGAAACTGATGGCCCTGTCATCACCTTCTGTGATAATTCCACACAACCATGTTAATTACTGGATATTACTGACTGTGACTTGCACACAGAGCCAGCTGGCACGTCATTACAACATTATTTGCACAACAATCTTTTAACAGAATACTCTGGCTATACTTTGAATTATGATTAACCATGTCTATTTTAGTCTGGCATCACCTGCATCAGGCCGTGTTTAAAAATGACATTACGTCTGTCGAGCGGAAGATTACAGGAGATATTCGCTGTGTTAATATATTCAGGAAGTGCTTAAAAGTAGCAAACACATTTCCCTGTTGTTCTTTAATTCTCTAATGAGAAGCATTGACTGCACTTCAGCGCACATCATTTATTTTTAAGAGGGTTGCAGGGACGCGGTGAGCTCTGTTTAAAGATGTTTCTTTAAGGCTAAATGAATCAGTGTCTCTCAGAGGTGATTTGAAATGAATAAAATTTGGATAAAAATGGAAAAACTGCTGTGCAGGTTGGCCTCTAATTAATTACAATCCAAACGCTACACTACGAATTTATAAGATTAGTTAGATACTTAAATTGAAACAAAGACTTTGAACCTTATACATTTCCCCCGATGAGATCAAATAAACGTCCAAAGTTTTCTTTAATCACACACACAGAGCTCAAAGTTGCCTTCATCTCCTTCCAATTTGCGTTTAGTTTTGCGCTCTCCCAGCCTGCTCTACCCAACACTCTTATCAGCACGGAGGGAATAAATCTCATCTTATAGCTTTCACTCTCAATTAATCGCTTTGACGCTTACACTAAATAATTTCTGCCCCTCCGAGCTTGATTTCCATGCAGGAGTTAGAGTTATCGGAAATTGGGCACTTCACCCTCTCCTGAACAGAAGGTCTCAGTGGTTTGTTGGCAGTAAGCGATATATACAAATCACTGATACGAAATCAGTCACTGTGAAGTAGTCTAAGAGTCTAGAAATCACATTTAAATGTACAAATTGGGGTTCATATGTGACGTCCTGCAAACTCGACAAATGTGGAACAAAGTGCATAAGAGAGTTTACAAGGCAGCTCTCAATTTAATAAACATTTATCATATTGATGCATGCAGCTGTTATCACTGCCAGACATCTGAGAATTACTGAATCTATGAATAAGTTTGATAGTCATTATTCACAGAATAAAAAAATATCAAAATATCAAAATCAGATCTATCAGATATTTATATATATGAACTTATTACACAGATATCATTGAATTATCTGAAAAAGTTAATATTATAATAAAAATAAAATAATTGCATGTAAAGGTCATATAATTAACCATGGTCCTAGGCAACAAATTTTCTGGTTCCTTTTAGTTTTACATCTCTCGGATTTCTTTCTTCTCAGATATAATTTAAACTCAGATTAATATTTCAAATATCTTTTTAGTTTTTGCCAACTGCACATCAACCCTTACAAAGAAAATTCTTGCAAATAAAATCAGCTGAAGCGAGTAATTTCAACATACTGAAAAATCTCAAAATGTTTATATCACAGTATGCATATTGCGATGATTTCCTGCAATAGTAAAACATAGCTGTTCATTTTCAGACGTCATAATGATGCTTTCTTTTCCAAGAAAGGATATGAAACATTGATTAAGAAATTGTAATTTTCTAAATTTACTTTAAAATATAAATATAGCTTTATCATAACACATATTTTACTGTACATCTCATTATTTACCAAGTTATTATATCACATTTTTCTCAGTATCGTACAGCCTTAATCACCTCAATCGTACAGATTTGCGAAATATCAATATTTTCCAAGAAAATATTGTGGTGTCAGGCTGGTCTGTTTGTCAAACAATTTGACATTTAGATTTGAAATATTTTCATACTGCTACCATGTTAAAATCATCCAACAAACAGCTAACTTATGGCCGTCTCTGTATATAAAGCTGGGAGAGAATAGCACATACTGAAAAATAATACAAAATTATTCACATTAGACCAGTCTGAGTGTTCTAACATTAAAAAAAAATGACACATTCAATATTTATCTCATAAACACAAAAGATTTAATCAAAAGCTTATTATACGTTCAACTCTCTTGTTTCTCTCTCCACTAAATAATAGTTTCCAGCTTTGTGAAAACTATAAAGGTTTTCGTTATACCACGCCAAGGTGCTTAAAAACCACTGACTGTCATTTGTAATCTCCACTCAACACATGGAAAGTGCCCACATGCATAAGCCCGGCGGCGTTGGCCTGCATTAGTGGGCCGTTCCAATGCATGGAATGTCCGAGAATAAGAACAGACCCCGATATATCCCAGCATGCACGCACAAGCCCCGGTGCGGACAATGCGCGCTTACCTGCAGCGTGTTGAGGAGAACCTCGAGACCGCTGGAGCTCGGAGCCGCCATGGTGGGCCGCGTTCGTGCTGGAGAATGGACAGAGGGTGAGAGGAGACACGGAAGGGAGGCGAGAGAAAAACAGGAGAGAGAGAGACGTCAGACAGAGTGACACAGAGCTCCTTTAACAAGACAGACGGGTGCAGTTAAAGCCGCGAGGGGTTCAGCTTGCCGCCTGAAACCCTATCTCCTCTGATAAAGCCACGGGCCGCTCCAGTTGTGCCCGGACATTGAGATGACGCTCCTATTAAAAGGGACTGACGAGACACACGGATTAAACCAAGCCGAGCATTTCGCAGGACAGAGGACATGGGCTGGAGGGATTTCAAGAGCCTGAGGAATCTTCTAGTACAGCGTGTGTGTGTGTTTGTGATAAGGACTACAGAAGAGCGAGAGTGCATGTGCTTGAATGTGGCCTGCTATGATATAACGAAACAGTTTGGCCAAAAAATACTATTTACCCTGACTCGTGTTGCTCAAATGCTGACAGAAATCTTTACAGGTCTTGTCATTTTCATCTTTACAATGTCTTATTTTCCTTGTAATTTGTTGGCCCGTGTTCACTTTTTCACTTACGGTATTTACCTTTACAACAGTTGATGGGAAAATAAACGCAAATTGAAATCTCCTGCTTCTGTCGTAAGAAAAAGATCTCACACCGCTTCATAAGAAAACTCAACCATGTCTCAAGAAATCAAAACCTGCAATCTATAAATCCACATACATTTGTTATCACTATATATATATATATCAGTTGTCCCATTCGTGTCAGCTGATACGAAATACGCCTATAAAAGAGCAACATCAAAGAAATAACTCATCCTCTGGAAGGTGCACATGTAACGTCAATATAAAATAATAGAATCACATTGTAGTTCAGGGCCTAATGTTTACTTCCTAGCAATTCCCAAAGCTCAGATATTATTACAGTACACAGGTGTTGTGCTTGTATGTTTACAGCTATAATTTTCCACACACCGTTCCACTAGTGTCAACGACATACATGCACACAACAAAACACAAGCACTATTTAAAAGCACAAAGCTGTTTTGATTCACCTGCGACATGGATGCAGAGAAAAACAAAACAGAGAAAGGCACTAAACATGTTGGTTAAAGATCAACAAAAATCAGCTATTAAGCAAGTAAAGACAAAAATCTGTGCCCTGATTCACAACGGTAAATCATATAAATAAAAACAATAATTTTTAATAATAAATGTTTTTATAGTAAATAAGGATAAATAAAAACATATATGGGTATTATGGTGTGACAGCAAAAATGTAAAAAAAAAAATCTTAATACACAAATAGCATGAGAGTGAGAATTGTTTGCCGTCACACCATAATACTCATTTACGGTATTTTTGTCAACTACCCATACATAAATATTTTATTGTAAGTGACATTATTTTACCCCGAAATTTAGGAAATCTGCAATTTCAAACAAACAGACTTGGCGAACACCCCGAAGGTTATGCTACAGCATGAATTGGCATATCGAGCGCACGATAATGCAAGAATAAAACGCTGATGCATTCAAAAGCAAGCCAAGCTTGTTCTTACGGATCCACTTACTATATTTCCCAAAGTTCATGATTGGCAGATTTTTGGCAAGGGCACAGGTGGCAGAAAGCAGTGTGTGTAAAAGGCCAAGCGTGAACTTGATGCCAAGACACACACACTCGGCACTCAAAACTCTTTAAGGCTGACTGAGAGAATGAATTAGCTACGTATCTCTACACATTTACACTTGATGTTTCGGTGGTGCTCTCACACACCATCAGCTATCATCGCTTATTATCATCTCCATCAGGTACAGTACAGCATTTAATCATGGTGTCGATTTGGCCATCATGTGGAGAATGACTCTAAATGACCCGTCAGGCCAAAGCAAGCATATTGTCTCTGGCCGTATACACGCAGCTATTTTTACCGCAGTTTTAGTACACGGGACGTCAGTAGAGGGCATGAATCCTGGCTGATGACAGCCCTGGTGTAACTGATGAGATCAAGATGTAATCTAGAGAAATCCAAGCAAGGACAAACTTTCCACAAAGGCAAAACCGCCGATCCACGACTTATCCTGCTAAGACGGAAAAAGAGCTGGACTGTAAACAGCAACAGCAAAACCAAGGACAGCACCTGTCATGCGGTTTTATTTGCTATTCGAGCAATGGTCCAATCAGAGATTGATGTTTATTGTGAGCAGATGATGAAGGCTTATGTGCATCATTAGCTGATTTGCTGAAAAAGTTATTCATCTAAAGAGCTGGTGATTTTGTTTACGTTTAAAAAAGCCCAAAAGACAGCTGTCAGAACGCAGAAAAGCTGATTAATCCTTGTATGGAACGTAGGCCATATGTATTTTCATTACTGTTTGCTAAAAACTCGGCACTGAAATTATGATTTATGCTGATCTAAAACACTGACGCCAAGATAAATGAGCTAAAACTAAAATGAGCGAGAAGCAACTTTAAATACAACTTTTAATCAAAAGTGTCTTCACTTTTGTACTACTACAAAAATAATGTGACCACTCAAAAATACAATATTAAAACCATCCCTTTCTTTCTTCTGCAGAACACAAAAGAAGATATTTTGAAGAACGTTGGAAACCAAAAAATTGACTTCCATTGTAAGGACAAAACCAAGATATTTCTCAAAAAGAGCAACCAAACAATACATTTCTCAAAATATCTTCTTTGGTGTTCTACAGAAGAAAGGGTCATACACAGGTTTTAAATGACATGAGATATGAGAAGATATTATTTTTTAGTAAACTTTTTTTGGTAAACAATCAACAAAAAACTACTGATCCCAGAACACATTGAACTGATTTTGGTATGCGTCTCGGGTGTCTGATTGCATCCCTTAATACCAGGAAGGAACCTTGACTCGTTTACGGGTCAAAGATGAGCTGACGCAGGGCGTGCTAACAACAGCTCCTGGCTTGCCACAGCATCTGTCTTCACCTTCGCCCTGTTCCGAGTGACCCGGCGGGTCATTATCCAACTTGATACGTATTTCGCGAGTTCAGGTTACGGTGCAGTAAGTTTCCAAATGTTCCACTTGTTCCTGGGCTAAAATAAGAAGTAACGGCTCCTGTTAATTGCAGGCGTGATCAAGGTTTAATTTTAGTGCAAATGTACATGACAGCCAAGCAAGCCCATGAGAGGTAATGAGTTATGACAAGTGTTTTTTTTTTCAGAAGATAGAGATCAGCAACTATTGTCCAAAAGTAGATGGAAGACACTTAGTACATTGGTTAAACTTTTTATTATTATTTTTTAAATAAATACAGCTATAAAGTTAAAATAGCAGCCAATAAGAGTCCAACATAGACAGAAATTCCTATAGTGTTCTATCGGAAAAATCTTCTCAGGTTGAGACCTCAAAAAGCTGTTTCTGCCTAAATAAATACACAACATTAGCAAACACATTATTGGTATTACCTGTTCACGTTTGCCATATAGACATTACTTTGACACAGTCACCTCTGATTACAGATAAAATAAAACAAAAGGTATAAAATAAGATTTTTTAACAATGTTTTGTAAAAAGCATCATACAAATAAATGTGAATTAAATGAAATGTTTCAGAAGCACATACCTAATAAAAACACTAGAGGGCACAAAAGGAAACAGGACTTTAAATTTCACACTAACAACATGTCAAAACAGAGTTGACTATATTGAGTCATGTATGTCATTATCACCGTTCCACAAATATCTGCCATATAACTGTATGACAACAACAACAGCACCACACAATTAAAAACAGCAGACTGTTGATTATAAAGTTGCTAAATCTAGACATCAAAACAAAGTAGACATTTTGATCAAACTTATACAACATCCTTCGAGGGACAACTGTCATAGACTGCCAGACATGAAGCACAAGAGGCCTTGAACGAATTAAGAGATGATACAGAATGTTCTCAACCCATGTCTCACCCCCTGCGTATTACTCGACATTTACCTAGAGTACAAGCTTTATTTTTGACCTTCATGTCTGACCGGCTAAAGAGTAAAAGGCTTAAAATGAGAAACAACTCGCTCGCCAACATCACCATTTCTCCTTCATTGCACATTTACTAAGAGTTACAGTATTGCTACCATTGCAGTTGTCGACGATGGCCTTTAATCACGATTATCAAGCTTATTCTAATGTGATCTTTTGGCAGTCAAATGGGTAACTCCAAAGCCCCTTTGGAAAGCTCAAGGGTTGCTTTGGTTGACCCGTCCGTCATGCAGACAAACCTGAATGTTGTTTGGTGGGGATTATCGGTTCATTTCAACTGAGATGTAAAGGGCATGATAAAGTTCACGGGTACTTTGTGTAACACTGTGCTAGCAAGAGCCCCTAGACATAGGTTCCCGCTATGATAAATAAAACAGACACTATTAGACATACTATAGATACTATAGATAGACAGATAAATAGTTGATCATAAATTATCTACAGAAGATGATTCTCTGTATGATGATCTCTGAAGATGATCAATGCTCTCATCGATAACATTAATCAACTCAGTAAAATACCAGTACTACACTGGATCAAAGGCTGAAGCCTATTGCATTTCAGTAACTGCACAGAGTTTCTTAAAATAGACAACAGACTTGGATACACTACACTACAAATCGTAACGTAAAGAGTTGATATTCCGTTTGCGGCACTGAGATCCAAGGATCCCAGCCATATACTTCTGAGCAGAATGATAAATTAGGAGTCGCCGAGCTGTGGCAGATAGATGGAAAAAAGATAAACCTCTGCTCCAAGCCAAATGAGCTACATCTGAGAGAGAGAGAGAGAGAGAGAGAGAGAGAGAGAGAGAGAGAGA
Organism: Beaufortia kweichowensis; assembly: GCA_019155185.1. Lineage (NCBI taxonomy): Eukaryota > Metazoa > Chordata > Actinopteri > Cypriniformes > Gastromyzontidae > Beaufortia > Beaufortia kweichowensis. The sequence continues at coordinate 9,402,253 of CM032816.1, forward strand.
GAGAGAGAGAGAGAGAGAGAGAGAGAGAGAGAGAGAGAGAGAGAGAGAGAGAGAGAGAGAGAGAGAGAGAGAGAGAGAGAGAGAGAGAGAGAGAGAGAGAGAGAGAGAGAGAGAGAGAGAGAGAGAGTATGTTGCTGCATTAATAAAACTAACAATAAATCTGCATTTTTCACACGCTTAATATATATAATAAATATTATTAATATTATTATTTAAACTGCATTTAATTTCCTAGCAAAGCGATTTAGGGTCAAAATACAGAGTCAATTATGCAAAACCTGTGAACCTTTTTATTTATTGTATACCTTGGATACATTTTGCAAGAGCACATAATCTGAGCAAACTTAATGCATCATTTGAGGTTACAAAAAATGTTCAAACAAATGTTTGTTAGTAGACATTGTTAATAATTAAACCAACTAGTAAGAACAAAGCTGAATAAATGTCCCCTTCGTCAACTCTCTACCCAGCACATCTGTAAACAGTCATTCAGATAAATGAATGCTCCGGTATTTCTCAACGACTGTGTAAATGTTTGCGTTTGCACTGCTTTTAACAACAGCAGGTCATAAATGCCACACTCAGCCATGCTTCACCTTTGACCCTGTATGTATGCCTGCTGAAGGAAAACGGGCAGCTGCTTACACCAGATTTAACTTTATTACAGTCTGTACAACCCCCCAACAGGTAACCACATCACAGCACCGGCCCGTCTGTGCCATGGAAAAACCTGCAGTCAAGGAGACCTCACATACACTTTCCAAACGAAACCCAAGAACATTCGACCTCCAACACTCATCTCAGATCCACATTCAGCATCTCACATTGACTTTTTGTGCTACAAGCCAAAATATCAGATTCCTGCATTTAATCAGCCTGCCCTATTTTGCACCGTGTTCATGTTTTCGGCCAGAGAAAAGCTTCTTCTTTTCTAATTACACTTCATATTCAGAAAAACTGAGGTGGATCTACATTGGCAGTGTCTAAGGGCTGATTACGGGGTCTAAAAGGAGTAACAATGAAGTAAAAACTGTAATTAAAGTCCTCTTTTCATATTAGAGCATATAGGCTGAAAATTGCCTTCATCTCCTCTCATTAAATAGCACCTCTATTATGAAGACGTTATTATACCGTTGCCTGCTGTTAGGAGACATTAACGTGTGACATAAGGTCACATCATCTTTCACTTTGGGTGAAATTAAAGGTCAGAGTAGCATTAAAAGATGCAACTGTCTGCAATTATCTTCCCTGTGCTGAGTCTGACATACTTCTTATTGAAACAGAAAGTCTAAATTTGGACTAAATCCACTAAAATGAATGATGATTGAACTGTTACTAACAAATATATCAGATGTTACTGTAAACAAAATATGGTTGAAATCATGTTCTTTAACCGGTTTAATTCTAGACGCACTAATGGATCTGTTTATCGTCAAGCTTGCGTACACTCAAAGCAAAGAACATTTTTCAGAAAAGATGCAGCAATTACGTAACACGCTTTATTGCTTAGCAACAGTCTCCCCCTGAGATGCTTTTAAGAAGTATTGAAGAGTTTCTATCTATGCTGGACAGTCCAAGACAACCATTTCCAAACACAGATATGTACACATATATGTAAATGGTTGACAAATAAATGTGACTACGTCCTATGGTGTGACAGCCAAAACGTAAAAAAAAAACTATCTTCATTGCAGGAGCTACAAATAGGACAAAAACATTTATCTTAATTTTTAGATGTCACACCATAGGACATAGACATTTGTCATCTACCTAAATACAAAAATATATACAAACAAATGGGTAAATATAAATATATGTAATATAATATAATTTTAATAAGTAATACATAAATAAATATATACTTAATTAACTCAACGAACAAAACTAGTTACTGATAAGAGAGCAAGGTGCCATAACACTGTGATCTCGCCTGCGTCCATCACTCTGCTGAGACATATTTAGAAACTTTAAAAGTCTTCAATGCACTGCATAGCTTGATCCATACCACTGCCGTGTTCATTCTATAAAGGCTTCACTTGCTCCTTAGCAAAAGGTCCCAGCAGACCAAGTGGGACATACATTCACATACCACAGACGCCAACCCGCTGGCTACTAAAAGCCACTTAAAGTTCCACCTTCTACCAAGTTAGACATCCAGCCCTCCTGCTTCAAACCTCTCAGCATTCAATAAAAAAACACCATAAAACAACCTGGCAAAAGTTATCTGGCTAATCATCGGAAGAATTATGACCTGTAACGCAACACTTCCGACTCAGGTTCCTGAGATAGTCATCACGATTGGTTGTTCAGGCCACCAAGACTAAATCAAAAGTCTTCTCTACCAGCAAACCCGGTCATTTAGGACAAACCACATACATCATCTTAACATAACATGCCATCTCTGGACGTTCAAACCATATAACTCCACATGGATCAAGTGTCTAGATGAAAATGATGATGATCTGTTCTCACATTTTAGATATTAAGAACTTTCATGGAGTTTTCAAGAACCCATGATAAAACTTTGCTTCTTCACTTTAAATACCAACAAAATAAATGAAATTATTAAACTCTTTTGGTCTAAAAGGAAAACATTTTTTTCTAATGGTGGGTAAAGAAGCCCATGGAGGTCAGGTGGAAATAGCACTTATCCATGAACTTTAAGGGAACGCTAGAAACCTGCTTATAAATAAAGAACATTTGTCCAAGCCAGGTCACCGGGCTAAATGTGTCCGCTTGAGAAGTGACATCAGCACACTGCTAATCCACCAGATCAAGAACAAACAGCTAAACTCTATTACAGACGATTATCACGTTACATTTTGGAGCAAAGACGACTGTAAGTGTTCAGGGTCCATCACTATCCGAGTTGACCGTCACCAGCAAACATTCTCTGCTAACAACGTGGAGAACAATTCTTGATCTGTGAATAATGTACTATTAATAATAAACTGACTGACCCTAAAGACAAAGTCCCGCGGCAGTATTCAACTCTAGTGACACACCAGAAATGCCCGTCGGGGTTTCATCATAATCTCTTTAAAGCCTGTAATGGCACGGCAGAATGAACAAATATTTAAATGCCTCGACGGACGGCTAAAATTACAAAGACGGGGGTCGTATCTTTTTTTGCCGATACTGTTGAAATGCTTAGACAACAAGTGTGCATGTAGACCAAACAATTTAAAAATGGAATACAAGAGGAAATTCTGCACAAACAGTCTCTAATGCATTGTGGTGGACAATTGGCCAGCGATAAACATAACTTTTACAGCCACTTTTTGAACGCCTGTTAAATGTTTACATCTCCCATAATAGTATATCTTTTACATTTTATTCAACTGTAATTGAATGACAGCCCTATTTCAAACACAAGTGAACATGTTTTGTTTTGTATCTAAGGAATAGTGTCACGCGTTACATAGATCACATCCCCATAAACAGCAGGGTGACTCCATCAAAGTCAATAGCATTAAATCCCTCTAATCCAAACTGATTGACACTAGAAATTATAACTCACACCTGTGATGCAGGGTGGCTCTAATAGCCCAAAGGCATTGTGGGTAAAGATTGTCATGCACTTGCTAATCACTTGCTAAATTAAAGTATACATTCAAGGATCTTAAAGGCGGCAAACTACTATGTATTTTACTATATACAGTCTTCTTTCGCATTGTTGTAAATGCAAGAACGCATACACGTTGTGATCAAACGTATCGATAAAATGCAATGCAAGTCGCATCTGCCAAATGCATAAAAATGTTTGAGAACCTCAGCTTTAACAACGAAATGTGATAACAAATATTCCACTGAAATGCAACACGTGAAAAATATGACAAAATACAAATAAAAAAGGAAAAATGTCATGAAAAAAATCTTAGCATTTTGAAAACACTGACACGGCAATTTGCAAGGCGAAGAGGGGAGCTCGATCTTATTATAGAATCAAAACCTAATACGGCTGTTGTGCAATGTCTTGAGTTGATGAAAATAACTCATATCAGCTTGAGCTCTGTTAAAAGCAAGCAGCAGGTGGGGCTTGACGCATTCCAAGTGGTTGTCCAAAATCTGTGACATGCCAAGTTTGAGATATCAAAGATGCACGCTCCGCCCCTTCCACTGCTATACCAATCACAGGGCGGCGCATGCACACAAATGTTTACATGCCAACAACAGTACACATATTTAATCATGTTTTTAAAATGCATCTTGAAACAGATGCATGAAACATGAGTGCATTCAAACTAATTTAATAAAACCGGTAAGCAACCAGCAATGATACAGACAGCGACCAATCTTACAAATGTGCCCAGAAATCTCTTCATTAAATGCTCTGCCAAGACTTTCAATAAATCAAATGCTTAATGCAACCAGCTCAGCAAAGCAGTTAAAGGTTGTAAAAGGCCTCTGTGTGCATTTCACAGGAGTAAAACAAGACATTCGCATGTGCAAGCTATGCTCAGCATCTTGCTGCCCCAGCGTGATCTCCCTTTACACACGCCTAGTTCTTGCCAAGTGCGCGACTTGATGGGTGCATTCACATCATTACAGGGATTCAAACGCACTCTTACCCCCATTAGTAAGGCTTCCACACTCCCTCAACGTCGCCGTCCAGGTGAAGTGACCCGGTTTGCTGTAGCTATACATCTCAATAAATTCAAACGATGAAGTAACACAAAGTGCTATCTCTGTATCACCGACCTCTCTGTCTGGCTTTCTCTCTCTTTTCCTCTCTATCTCCCCTCCCTCGAGCCCACCCGCTGGGTGTTGAATGTAAGGGTTGCACCTGGCCGTTTTTTAAACACCCCCTCCCATAGGGTAAACTCCCAGGCTGGATTCCGGCCTAAGTGACAAAGAGGGCAAATGTACCGTTGGGGCCAAGTGGATGTAAATCACAGGGCCCGAGTGTTCAAGGGTGGTGTGAGCGGGGGGTTGTTCTTGAAATTGTACGCAGCTTCTTTAGACAGCTTGTGGGCGAGCTTTTAAATGGGTGTTTGCAAACTCTCATTGGAGGTCGTCCAAACTAAAACTTGGCCTTTAGATGCGTCTATCCACACCACACAATATGAATAGCACGTTATGACAGGAATGCAAGAGTGAAAATAAATCCTGTTTATAAAAGCATGCAGTGGACTCCCTTTGATCTCCGTGACACAAAAGCTAATGAATCCCACAGCACATATCCTTACTATGTATACTTTCATGTCAATTGTGGGTCTCTTGTTTTCCTTTTTTTCTGCTAAACAACAACTTTAAGTTCAGATATTAATGTTATAGTTGCAACAATTGCAGGAACTTCATGCAGTGCTTTGCTTGTTTTGCCATTTTATGCATTTGTGACCCTGTCTGTGAAAACCAGGCTGAAGTCTTAAATTCAAGTTATGAGATCGAGCATCAAAGTTTGACTTTACCTATAAATTTCACTCTTCAATCTTTGTCATGTCATTACTCAGTCAAGGTTACATCACACAATGTCCTTTACATTATGCAGGATGGTTTTATATAGAAAACTTTAGCTGGTTTTTCACAGACAGGGTCACATTTTACACAAAGTGACTTACAATGCATTCATGTATGCTTTTTTTTCACTGGGTGTCTTCCCTGAAAATCAAACTCACAACTACCAATTGGGCTACAGGAACACATAATCTTCCATGGCACACAAGACTCAAGACTGACGCACGCACGTCTGTGTAGGCATGTCTGGGAAGCAGTATATCTTGCAAAGACGGCTGGCTGCAACTATAAATTTATGACTTGGCTGTGTGTCAATCTTTTAATGAACACTTTACATCAGTAAAGTGACTGCTGCCTGCTGCAGAGATCATCATCAAAACCTCCCAAAACTTTTAACTCTGGCTTTTGAACCATTATCTCCAGCCTGGTTCCATTGGTTCCCATCAGCAACATAACATCCCGCCAATTAGACCAGTAGAGACAACAGTTTCCATTATATTCACGTTTATTCATTTGGCACTTATCCAAAACGACATACAGTGAATCCAAGTTATACATTTTATCTCACAACGCTCACCAGTTAAAGCAAACCAGTTCCCATTCAAACCAGTACTAAGCACAGTGTGTAAAATATCATTTATAGAGAATCTAAAGACGTATCAAAAACTAAACTTCAATGAAATATACATATTGTCGAGCTTAAAACAAAATACTAAAGTGACACTCTTATTCGTTGCTATCAGCATTAAGCAAAAGATCATATTTTATCAAGCACTTAATCTTTGACAGCCCGCGTTAAAAAAAACAAATGTTTTCCCACCTGTCGTCCTTCTGTGCGCGTTCATGAGACTTCCGCTCCAGTTCTGTAAATAAATGTTCAGGGCTGGTATTCCATGTGGGGCACAAATGTACGTTTTATATGAAAAATAAAATCATGAGAGTCGTGGATAATAATTCCGTAACAAAAATATACTTGTTTGGTGAGCCAACAGTGGTCCATAGTTAAAAACAGGCCGAGTAAGTTCGGATGATTTGAGCTAAACGGTTCCGGTTTCGTAATAAGTCCCGTATTCTTAAAAACCCCCAGAAACGATCATTATTTGATTGTTTTAATTTTACTTATTTATCATTTAATAATTAAAGATATTCATGAGTTTATTAGCTGCGTAAAAATAAAATATAATTTTTTATTTAATTGATTAAATTCATTTATTATTATTTAAAATTTATATTAAATCTATTCTATTCTATTATTTTATAAATAATATTTCATTAACCTGTCCATGAAACCAGCATAATTTTATACTTGTTTAAACTGGTTTTTATTTAGCAGAAAAGTGTTTGTGTAACATTAAGGTGAGAATGTTAGAGCTCTTTTACAATTTTTTAGTCAGTGCAATGCAAATGAGACCATGCATAACTCAAAATGCTGTGTTTTCAGTAGTAACACTTCAACAAGTGAGGGACCCAAGGCAATGTTTGTAGCTTTTGTTTATTGTGAAGAGGAATAAATATAAATATACAACAGTATATATATGGGGAAAAGGGATACAGGCTGGCCTGAGAACAAACAAGAGGTGGAAAGGGTTTATAAAAACTGCAAGTCCAGTTCAGAGCCAGTTGAGAGTTTAATCCAAAGCCGCTCTGGGCCAAAACAGGCAGAGAGTAATCATGTTTTGGGGGATACCTTTCACCAGCCCTCATCAAGGCCCTTACAGAGAGGTTTAGTTTCATCTTTCAAATAACAGAGCGCTTTCTTTGGCTTTCCCTGTGGCATTAACCTCTTAACACACAGAGAACATCACTGCGCTTGTTCTTCCAGCATTTTCAGCACAAACATGTTAAATAAGTTATCAACCCGAGTGAGACAGGGTACCTATATGACAGACGTCTGTGCCAAGCACCTCGGAGTAACATAAATAAATAAGAGCAGAGCTGAGGATGCTGGGAGAAGAGTTTGCCGCTCAAAGCTGTCAATGAACAATCCATCTTAAATCCCTCATTCAAACCATTCCTGGGTTCAAAGCTGTAAATAAACCTTTTGACCCATGACTTTGTAAGACGCCCCGTGAGAATGTCTCAGTAGTAGCTTTGGTTGTGAGATACGCACTTTGTTTTTCCATTGATGATACTTAGCTACAGCATCAGATCAGATCAGTTGGAATTCAGAAATATTTCTAGAAAGTAAATAAAATAAGTTCTTGCACAATCAATAAGGAAGAAAATCAAGTGCACAGCAAGCATCAAGAAATTAAATATAGACTTTGGGCTGCATGTAATCTTTCAAAGTCTCACCGAGGACACACACTTTTAAAACTATGCAACTAAAACTGTAGCAGGGGTGAGCATTGTTTGATTTAGTGTACATTAAATGTAAAGAAATACAGATACACATAGCACGTACTTACTGTCCTGTCAATAAAACATTCACGCAAAGGTAATATTAATAACTATTAATAAAATAAAATAGTTTTTATCAAAGGTTATCACCATACTGATAGCCCAGATGTCAATATTTGGTGGGTGTGAGGTCTCTCTCAAAGTTTCAAAGCATTTTTTTTCATAATACCATAACGCTGGAATTGGGCAGCTGTTTTAATGTGCACACTTTACCACAATAAAAAAATTCTCACACGTTTTTGATCAAGCTGATGACAACACTGTTTTCCATTTCACATTTGAGGTCAGTTTTCATTCCGTGCAAGTGTGGATACCAAGACCCTCAACCAGACATACTTGTCATCCTATGCTCTTAGCGAAAGATAACCTTGGTATGATATGCACGTAGACAGCCATCTTAAATCGCTGCCTCCTACCAGTAATTAGATTAAATACCTCTCAGGTTTTAAGAGTGGGCGATTGTTTATTTTCATGTGATAACTATGGTAAACTGCGAGAGATTTGTGGCAGTAATCACAATGAAATGAGAGAGACTCTTAACTTCTTTTCATCTGAATGCACAAATCAGAAATCTGAGAGGTTTTGGATATGGTGCTATTAGAAACCATTGGGATCTTTTTATACATGTCACACTGTAATTATTGAACGAGACAGCTGTGAAAGTGAGGTTTAAAGGAACTACCACAAGTACAGTTCAGTTTGACAAGCTTTCTTCTTTGAATTTAAGCAAAAATCACGCCAAGATTTTTCCTTCACAGCAGTTCATGATGCATAATACACGTCTGTTCATGAATCTAATCTTCATCTGTGAATCTCAACATCAAATTAAAGCAGATGACTCATTTCCTCTGCACTCATAAATGTAAAAATATCAAGTTATGCATATTTTCTTGACACTAATGGTATTTTTAAAGTGGCACTCAGTTGTTTGTGTGACTTTTTTTACACCTGCCCCCTACCTGAACGGGACAGCGATTATTGTGTTCCCAGGATTCGATCTCACCATAACCAGGCTTTGAATTTTCCGCTGAGGCTCTTTTGTAAGCCAGCGAGTCTGACTGTCACTCATACGGCAGCTGTAACATGAGCAATCGAGCAAGCAGTGGCCCTTGCATGCTGGGGATGACTGAAATAGCAGTTCTATAAAACATGCAGACAGGGGGCTGTGAAATCTGACCTCAGGCTGGACTGCCAGCTCAGTCTTACCCCCTCTTCAATATTTTGATCCCTCCCACCAACAAATCTTGCACCTTCAAACACCTCGCAATACAAACGGCCAACACATACGCAGGCAAACAGGAAAGGAGGGGAAGCCGATGGTCCTTATGTAATATCATCATTCATTTTATTGCAGGAAAACTGTCACTATGTATGTTTGTGGGGAGATGCCTTAGCAACAGGCTCCAGCCGAAGCAGAAATTCTGACAAATTTACAGATTTGTGACTTTTGCATGTTTATTTAGAGTAATTTGTGACATTGGTTGCATTACATGCAAAACATTTCTGTACAGTTGTTTTGTCTAAAGTGATATCAGCATGTGAACCTTTCCATAAGAAAAAAACAATGAGATATCTTTAATCTCTCATTTTTTTTCTCTGTGACACCAATGCTGAATTGAGAGCAAATGAAAACTTTTGCTTAAGCCCTCAGCATCATAGATATTTCTTCTAAGAAAAACATCCAGAAATCTTACAAATGTCTCCATTTGAGTTACAAAAGAGATCTCAAACTGTCTCAAACTGAGCTCAGATTTGACATTTATTTCAAAATGAATTCAAACATTATACCTATACAGTCTACATTCATTTTACATGTCTCTACTCTTGTATTTTAACAATGGCATCATTTGTTTATATTTTTATTTCTATGAAAAAGCAACATCTGAGCAATACATTGTTCCTCTATTTCCAAGACTGATATTATTATTTATCTATCTAAAACAAATATGGCATTCATAGATTCTTAGGAAAATATAAAAGGTCCAGACTACATTAAACAATGGGCTAATTGCAGCAGAAGTAAATCTAAAATAGGGTTGTGAAGCAAAGCCAGTCGAGAATTGCTCTTTTGAACAATAGATGGTTTGAGAGCGCCACCTTGTGGTCACACTATGGCAAACCCCACAACCCGCTGTTTTTAAACTACAGAAGGTTGTAATGACAGTTCTCGACACGATCTTGGCAGCTTATAGCCTATACTATTTACATGTAAAAACCATGCACGTATATGCATAACACATAGTTGAAGATTTAGTTGGAGACTTTATAAACTCATTGCCCTGTAAGCAATTAGGATTAGCTGTAATCAGAGGAGATACATGAGTTACGAGAGACTCGTAAGGAATGGGAAGACCGGGTCTCAGATTTACAGCCACCGAGTTCAAACGGAGATTCATTTACTTTAATTAAGGTTCTTCACTTAAACTGTGACTCTGGGGAAATGATCAAATCAGGCACACACGGATGACCTCGCTTGGCAAGCATATGGCACCTTGCACAAGCGAAAGGGTTGTTATTTTACAGGTAGCCTATCCAAATATTATTCTTCATATTCATTTTTGATATTCTTAGCTTTGCCAGCTTTGTTTACTTTTGGGCTCTTTCGCAATGAAATTTATTTTATTTATTGCAATAATAAATTGCAATAAGATTCATTGTTAATTTATTTATTGTATATGTATAGAAGTCCATAAACATTTAGACAAGGGTCACTCATATAAGGGTAGATTTTGTCAAAAGGGTATGTATATATATATATATATATAGTGTCACAATATGCCCTGCTGTTGGGGCATGTTGTCACAGGAGATCTCCTGTTGATTTTTAAATCGCTGTCTTTTTAAAAGAAGCACTTATGCTTGAAACAAATTTACAGGTAGAAATCTATTCTTTTCAGTCTTCTTTCCCATCAATTTTGATCTCATTCTTAATGGATGATGAAAGACAAAAGGAATTAAAGTAAAACAGTTTCTACATTTCATTTCACTGCAATTTGTAAAACTCTTCTGCCCATGGGTATCTTAAAATCACTGCGTAGAACATTTTGGTAGGCTACACAGAATTACAGTCCATGAAGTGTCATTGTGTCCTCTTAGAAATAAGATTATTTATAAGAAATTTATGAAGAAAGATTTATGTTCAAGATCTCACGTGGCAGAACACTGGTGCCAGATCACATGTTGCCCCTGGCACATTATTCTGTTTCGCGGGTAACTTAAAGACATCCAAATATGAAACCGCAAAAACCACAGTGTGCTCATCTGACGCTTGGTTTGCTCCATAATCATCAGCTGAGACATGCCATGTCATTTGCAAATCTTATTATTGACTCTTTAATCAAACTGACCTAGGGTCAGCAAATTGTTTTATCTTAACACCCTTTTATCCAAAGCGACTTACAAATGAGAGAGCATTTAACATTCTACAAAGTCATGTTTACAAGTAGTAAAAGATGTAAGGAAATTCTCATATTCTGGACTGATTTAGTTTTACAAAATTTTACACAGCAAAATGATGTCAGTGTCTTATATTTTTATTAAATAGTGTCTGAACAAACTTGTTTTAATTGATGACAATAATCTTGTTTTAATATAATATTAGAAAATAAACTTACAATCATAAACATGGTGTACAATCATAAATAAATATAAAGTGACACGATAGAAACATTGACACACGTACCGCTGGCTAGATGCTGTCTCAGCTTTCTGATCAAAGATGATTTGCAAAATTTCCATGTTTCAGTAACCTGGGTATCAGGTACAGGCTCGACTTCAGATGTGGGTTCCATGTTCCATGTGTTTTCTTGCAAAGTCAAGATCTATAAAAATGATGCCCTGAACTAGAACACAGAGAACTGGCCTTGTCTCTTCAATAAGATCAGGTGTTATGACCTCTGTTGCATAGAAACCTCTCTACAAACCTCTCTACCACACATAGAGCATTTCATGTGAAATTCAGAGCTGGAGTAGTCTGTACCATGGGTCAGATTTTACTGTTTGGAAAGTGCACCACTTTTAACGGGCAGTTTGATTTACACAAAATGAGGTCACTGCTGGTTTTGAATGTTTATAGTGGCCAAATCCTCAGGCTTACGGTCTTGCTATTTTAGGGGTTATTTCTCATGGTGGGATAACCCAAAGGTTCTCCTGTAACATATGTGGTGCAGAAAGATTCAAATGATAAGGGATATTAGCATGCCTTCAGCAACTTCATCCATCAAGAGGAACTGCAGTAAGCAACAAGTCTGTCGATGTACTATACTACTTCAATTTCACGATCAGACTCTTTATAGACCCAGCACATCTAGTCCAACTCTGTCCATCTCATATGTATTAACTTAGTGAATATCAGCACATTTCTCCACACTTAAAGAGCCTTTAGGGTTGGATTAGGTTTAGAAAAAATCATAGAGGGAGTAATATCCATTAGCTTTATAGATGGAACATAGTTAATTATGGCAACCAATGAAATTTAACCATCTGCTTAGCTAAGCCAGGGACATGGCAGTGTTCTCAAAGCAACACGCTGGCCCAGAAAATGCATTTAGATTAAAATTGAAGTGAACTTGTCCCCACTTCACCGTATTTCACTTGGTTCAGCAGCACAGACTTAAAAATGTACAAGCTCAGGTTATAAATCCAAAACACCAAGAGACGATTAAATGTCACCAAATAGAGTTGCCATTCTAATTACGAATACTTGAATGACATGTAACTATATTAACTATATTAAATAAATGTAATATTGCTGTTGCCATATTTGTCTAGACATACTCTATTTGCATAATAACTAAAGTATGACCAAGATCATGTCTGAAGTATGACCAAATATGAAGCTGTTTCCAAAGGTGAACAGCGTCGTTGTGGAAAGTGTGGTATGGGCATGTGCATTTAGTACAGAGTTAATGGACCTCTCTTGCAGTAACAGCAACAGACCGCTAGGAGGATCGGTACACAATATAGTACACAATACAGTACAGCTTTATTAGGATGCTCTAGAAAAATTAGAAAGGTATTATTGTTGTTATTATTATTAGGGTTTTTCAATAAAGATGTGCTAGAAACAGTCTACCAAAAGGCATTATTTGATCTTAATGTGTGCTGAGTACGTCTATAATCTGTAAATTATTCTGAGGAGTCAACAGGATTCATGATTTATAGGCTATTGTCACAGCTATTAATCCACTAGATGGAGCTAGAAGGCAGTGTATTTAAAAATAATAATTTCTCAATTTACAAGTCAATAAAAAATCGACTAAAATTATTCAAATATTAAAACAATTTACAAATAATTATTGAACATTTAAGTTTTCAGATTGTCAAGCCAATTTATGCCCCTTATAGAAAACAAATAAAGCTCATTTTAAAGTTTTCGACACAAAATTAAGGATTATTTTTATTCATTTTCAACCATAGATTGTCACTGACTGATCATTTGTGCCTTCAAATAAAACGCACGTATTAAGAAACAAAAGTCTAATTTCATTTTGGTTGTTTTGATGCGCTGTCATCGCCCACAGCCAAGCTCCTCCCACGAATCAGCCATTGGCTGCTTTATACAGAAAACAGCGGCGACTGTCAGGTTTGAACGTTTCTATTGGCTAAATTTACAATTTGCATAAATTCCCCTCAGTGATTGGCCAATGTCACGTCAATCATTCTCTAAACCCTATTCCCCCGCTTTTGGATATTACCTCCAGAGACTCCACACAGTTTTTATCAGTGAGAACAGGAATGTTAACAAAGTAACACCGTCGAGCAGCTGTGAGGTGGATAAAACAATGATTCATATGCCGCATAACGTTGGGATTTGTCACTAGCGCTCGGAACACTGTAAGTATGTCACATCTTTCTAAAAATAGTCTTATGTCAGTGAAAGAAACCGCAAATGAATAAGCCTTTAACCAACATCTGCACTGTTCTTCCTCGGTTTTGTCAGAGCTGATAATACACTCAGTCGGGATTAGATGTGTGTAGGGACTGGTGTCCACCGCTCGCTTTTTCAGCAATAGGTGTAAATCAGGAGATAATGATCACTTACAGAGTCTTTACGTGTCTCTAATCGCCAGGAGTTTGTCAGTCTTTCTTCTGCATGCCAATACAACTGACTTACGACTCTCCGCTAACAGCATTAGCTCTCCTCAGGCATAGTATCGGAACCGAGTGGTCGCCATGAGTACTGTTGTACTGTATTCTTTTTACTAAAATTATCTCTTACTTCAGTTGTTCGTGTATGTTTATATTGTTTAGGGGACTAGCGAGCTGGCTAGCCGTAGCTTGAGTTTTAATCTCACATGCGGGCGCATTTCTGAAACTTGACGCGCAAAACAGCAGGAGTTTAGTGCCAAAATAACTTGTGTTACTCTTTTCGACACACCTGTTTGCGTAAAACACAACTTTTGTAGTCTTTGGAGGCGAGGTCTCGTTAAAATGACTTTTTCTATTTGTTATGTCAATCCTTTATGCAAATGTTTTGTTTCACACTTTTTGCGAGACCGTGTCATGATAGTAATGTCTGTCAGGTATGTTACAGTCCGTATTGTTTTTGTATTGGTCATAAATTAATACAACAAGCTCTAAGCTCAACCTTTTACACGTGAAAAATACTCTAGGATTTACTATAGTAAGCTGTTGTAATTTGTAGTGTGCTGTAGTATAGTAATTAATACAGGTGATATGTATATAGTATTGTGTTTTGTAGTATTAACTATAGTGTATTGATAAATTGTTTTATACCTTACTATATACAATGGTAAAGATCTTGATAAAAAGTTTTTACATTAGATTTTTATCATACTGATAGCTCAGATGTGAATATTTTTAATGTATTTTAATGTTTGAAACATGATTTTCATAGTCAGCTAAAGTTCTGTTTTCTGAATTGTCACATCCATAACAGTTCATATTTCTCATAAGTGGGCACCTGAAAATTAAAACAAAACAACTATTTTATGTTCTTTAAAGAGTCTTCCCTTCTCCATTTGTTGGCTATTATTGCTTATAAATATGAACGGATCAATTCAATATATTGATACAAATACAGTCTGTGGAAATTTTATATTTCAAGTTTATATTTCAAGTCGCGTCCAGAGCGCTGGAATTGCCCTAATACAATATTTTTTCATGTGGGTAAATTGCCTGTTGTCTGCTCTTACAAAGGTTATATGACCTTTACATTACAATACTATTGTCCCTTACAAAAATTAACCATGGTTTAATTGTAAGTATTTGATGCATTCTTTACAACATACTTTATATATGGGTGGTTGACAAAAGTCTATGTCATATGGTGTGACCTACAAAAAATATAGAAAAAAACCTAACAATTACAGTAAGATAAATCCTTCTCATCCTATTTGTAACTCTAGCAAAGAAGATAAATCTCTGTTGTTTGTATAGTTTTAATTTTTTGTCTACATTTTTGCTGTTACACCATAGGACACAGTCACATATTTATTTGTCAACTACCCATATAGCAACAAGACACAAAATATATAAACGTGCCATCAAACCCAACTTTCTGGACCGTGTATACAATAGCAGTTATTTAGTGAACTGATTGGCTGAGATATAGGTACAACAGGAAGCTAGACTCTTAAATGTGGTGAATCAAGCCAACAGTAGTGCTTTGTTTTGAGAATGGACTTCACGCAGACCGGTGATCCATTGAGTGAGGTTGTCAGGTTTTGACTTTACACAAGTACAAGTAAAAAAATCACCTCCCTTCCCCCTGTGCTGTAGACTAGCTGAAATGCAGCACTGGAATACCAACATCCTCAGTGAAAAGAACCTGGAAAGGCTATTTAGTCAGAGGAGGCTGGATGTTTACAGAGGAAGAACATTCAATGGAAGAAAAACCTTTGTGGCTCGGCCTCTTAGTAGCGTTGCAATTAAAAGGTGTTTTTCATGCTGGTGAGAGTATCTGCATGGATAGGTAGTTTGTTCACATTGACTGATTCAGCAACTTTGGCACAGCTCTTGTTGTTGTTGAGTGATGGTCACCATGGGCGATGGGATGAACTATGCAGGAACTCCACGGAAGTTTCATCAAGCTGTGAAATAATAGTGCTGTTCTTTTTCATCTCTGTTTTTATTTCATTTGAATTATATCTAACCACAATATTAGAATTATGCATTATTTAAGCCAAATTACAGCCCCTAACAGATATTTATGACATTAGTCGTTTTGGCTGATTTGGGTGTTTGATGGGG
This sequence comes from Beaufortia kweichowensis, assembly GCA_019155185.1. Lineage (NCBI taxonomy): Eukaryota > Metazoa > Chordata > Actinopteri > Cypriniformes > Gastromyzontidae > Beaufortia > Beaufortia kweichowensis. Next base: position 9,418,323 of record CM032816.1, read on the forward strand.
GGGAAATGACATTTCTTTTCCATTCTTTGTTCCTTCCTGGTCCCGTAAAGGACAGCTCAGTCAGCCTGACCTGTTGAGGGGACGATTTTTGGGACCAATGCAGACCCCCCCTCATATCCTCACTGTCAGTGCCTGTGCGTGGGCCAGAAGTTTTTGCCGCTGTAAGTGGTTTAGACACATGCTTGCTCCCGTTTCTCTTGTTATCCCATCAACAGCTCTGCATCCAACCCTCCTCCCTTCATACCAGGCTCCTGGTTGCCCTTATCCTCCTGCATAGCTTTCTGCACGGATAGCTGTGACCTTGCATCCTTTGTGGTCAACCTCTAGCATTGTGATTCCTTTCAACCCAAGAGTGTGAACCATAAAGGCCCTGCTGATGTTCGTGCATGCTCGCACCCCTCGTCACAATAATCTCAAATCGGTTCTGCATATAAGCACGTTCAATCACACAAAGAGCCACTGGTAAAATTCAACACTTCCTGCTGAAAGATTAGTCTCGAGCTGCAGACAGTTTCACCCATTTGAAGCAAAACTGTCTGGATTTTACCAAATCATGTGCTTCAGTGCACCACAATAGCAAGCCACAACATTTAATGGTTGTTTTGTGTATTTGACAGACAAAAAATCCTGACAGTTTTTTTTTCAGGTCAAGCCATGAAACAACCTTTTAAGTTTACATAAATTAAATATTGAAAAATTAAGCTCAGTGCTTTTGCTGTATTATTTATTTGCTTTTGCCACAGAGATTAATGTTTGCTTTTAGGAATCATAGGTCCAGCCAACTTATTTTAGGTATTTTAGTTTAATTTGGTGTATTTATTTAAAATGTTTACCATGAGTGGGTACACAAGATTGATGGGCATCCAAACAATATTTTTGTTGTAAGTTGTTGTAGATGCTCTCTTCCTTATTCAATTCACAGTATAGATGCACGATTCTGAACATTTGGCTCTTATGAGTCATTGTTCACCGTTTTGATTATTTAATTTGGTTTTTTTGTAATGCAATAAATTCTGTTTTAAACAAGGATTACTTTTTATTTTGTACATTCTTTAAATTTTGAGAATCAAAAACTTAATTAAACTAAGTTAAGTCATTGTGTAGTTCATTATGATTTTGAGCTCCTCTGAACACAATGTGCAAAGCACCAGACCAAGTCTTCTACATTGTTTTATATATCCGTCTCTCAAATAATCAAATAATGTAAAAAGGGCATTCAGCCAATCCATTTGTGTATATAATAGCCAGCCAGAAGCTATAAAGTAAGATGAAAAAGATAACTCAGCATTTCACTGTGTAGTAAGACATATGAAATATTAAGCATGTATTTAATCAAAGGCTAATCATTTCATAGTTCATTTGTATGCAGCTAAAAATGTGGCACTAAACTTTGCTGATGCAGCTTTCTACCACCACCATACAGCTTTGAGTAATGTTGAATTGAACTAGCCAACCTTTCTCATATTGTGCTTTTGTATTTTCTAGTTCGAGATATTGGAACCAGTGAAAATTTGGATGTGCCGGAAAAAATGTCTGTCAGCGTCCATGAAAACCGCAAGTCGAGGACGAGCACAGGTTCCATGAACATCTCGCTCTTCCACAAGCCCTCTCATCCAGACAGCGTGCTCACCCACCTCAACACCCTTCGCAAACAGTGCATGTTCACAGATGTAACGCTATGGGCTGGCGACCGCTCCTTTCCCTGCCACAGAGCTGTGCTGGCAGCATGCAGTCGCTATTTTGAAGCCATGTTTAGCGGTGGCCTCAGAGAGAGCCTGGACAACGAGGTTAACTTCCGTGACAGTGTGCACCCAGAGGTGCTGGAGCTGCTGTTGGACTTTGCTTACTCATCACGTGTCATCATCAATGAGGAAAACGCAGAATCGCTTCTTGAGGCTGCAGACATGCTTCAATTTCATGACATCTGTGATGCAGCGGCAGAGTTTTTGGAGAAGAACTTGCATTCATCAAACTGCTTAGGAATGATGCTGCTCTCCGACGCCCATCAGTGCAAGCGTCTTTACGAACTCTCATGGAGGATGTGCCTCATACACTTTGAGACTCTTCGGGACACGGAAGACTTCTGTGGCCTCTCAAAAGACAAGCTTTTGGATCTCATCCTTAGCGACGAGCTGGAGATCGAAGATGAACAGATAGTTTTCAACGCAGTCATGCGCTGGGTTCGATACGACTTAGATTGCCGCAGAGATTATCTTCCTGAACTGCTGCAGGGTATACGTCTTGCATTGTTGCCTTCAGAGTGCCTCATTGAGGCCGTGGCATGTGAAGAACTCGTGATGTCGGATAAAAGGAGCAGACTGATTGTCGATGAGGCAATGCAGTGCAAGAAAAAGATTCTTCAGAATGATGGAGTCGTCACCAGCCCCTGTGCCAGGCCTCGCAAAGCTGGACATACGCTGCTCATTCTCGGCGGCCAGACGTTCATGTGTGATAAAATCTACCAAGTGGACCACAAAGCGAAAGAGATCATCCCAAAATCAGATCTTCCCAGTCCTAGAAAAGAATTCAGCGCATGTGCCATTGGCTGCAAGGTTTACGTGACGGGAGGAAGAGGGTCAGAAAATGGAGTTTCAAAGGACGTTTGGATATACGATACAGTGCATGAAGAATGGTCAAAAGGTGCCCCCATGTTAATTGCACGCTTTGGTCATGGCTCAGCTGAACTTGAAAACTGCCTCTACGTTGTTGGGGGTCACACCGCCATAGCAGGCGTCTTCCCAGCATCCCCTTCAGTGTCTCTTAAACAAGTTGAGAGATACGACCCACTAACCAACAAATGGACAATGATGGCGCCGCTTCGGGATGGTGTCAGCAACGCAGCAGTGGTCAGTGCCAAGCTAAAACTTTTTGTCTTTGGTGGGACAACCATCCACAGGGACAAGGCGTCCAAGGTCCAGTGCTACGACCCTGTGGAGAACCGTTGGACCATAGCCGCAGAGTGCCCGCAACCTTGGAGATACACGGCCGCCGCTGTCCTCGGCAGTCAGATATTCATAATGGGTGGGGACACGGAGTTCACTGCAGCATCCGCCTACCGATATGACTGTGAGACCAATCAATGGACACGTGTAGGTGACATGACCTCCAAAAGAATGAGCTGCCATGCTGTGGCTTCTGGTAATAAACTATATGTGGTAGGCGGTTACTTTGGGACACAACGGTGTAAAACCTTGGATTGTTATGACCCAACATCTGACAGCTGGAACAGCATCACCACAGTGCCTTATTCGCTGATTCCAACAGCATTTGTCAGCACCTGGAAACACCTTCCTGCCTAGGTGCCACCGGTTTAACCATATGGAGCTGATTTGGGTAAGAATTTAAACTAATTCTTCTTTTCTATGCGTTTCAATTGTGTATTAAAATGATTATTCTGTTACTGCTTTATCTCATCTGTATACGCAACTAAATCACTTTGTAGTTTGGGTACCTCTTTCAAATTCAGCATCAATCATAATTCTTGTGCAGAAGAAGTCAGCAGGCTGTTGACACTGATGCATAAATAGTGATTTCTGTCAAGATAAACGCATGCCAGAATGGTAAATTCGACTTGGCAGCTTTCTTTGAAAGCAGCTGAGTGCTTCCATCCTATTGAGGGTTTTGAGAGTATTGGAGCGAGGTGGGGAAATGAAGTGTTAAACCAGATGGAAAGGTTTAACTAGAAAAGATTCAGCAATGTTCTGGAACAATAGCAGTCATTTAAATGAAATGGGTTAAGGAGGGTTGAAGGTTGAGACTCCAATATCTTACAGTCTCACAGACTAATTCGTTGCCATGTGTTCACATCCATAAGCCATTAAAATATTAATTTTTGATTCACATTACAAAGCTTTGCCCGTCAATTTGCTTTTAGGTTGAGTGGGAAATCACAAAGTGACTTAATCTCTGTAATTACAGACTGTAGTGTGGAGAAAGCATTTGTTTCCCATCAAATACACCACCTAAAGCCACCATAATGGTTTCTGCTTTTCTTATTAATAAATTATACCACATTTATTCTCCCAAGACAAACACAGCAGCATCACCTCTTATGAGGTTTTTTTTTTAGGATGCATGTGTTCATAATGCCAATAGCTATTTTGCATTATATTGAAAGACTAATTCATTTTATTGTTAATGAAATTGTATTCATTTTATTTATTAAGTTTATTGTCTGTACGAAATGCATTAAGCTTGATTGTGATACCAGTTCATTCTCTGAAAATATAATCTTGATATCTTTAATATTGACTAAGTAACGACATGTCAAAGATTGAAATCGTAGGGATTTTTATAGATGAAATCAAACTTTGATGCTTGTTATCTCATAATTTGATTGTGAAACTTCACAGACAGGGTCACATCTTTATGCCATTATAATCGCTCGTCTCTTGACAGTTAAAGAGCTAAAAGGTCATTACAGATGAACAATATTTGAGTGAACTGCCGTTCTCAGCGTAAAGTCAGTAAGGTCACTATTAATTGATGGCATGCGTGTATTTACGTTTGTGCGTATTTTCTCCTGTGGGACATACAGAGATCGCTCTTGCAAAGAAGACCACATGAGTACATGCGTCAGAACAGTCAGCTGAACATCTCTCACTTGTGTCACCCGCATTATGCTGCCCAGGGAGGAACTAGCAGCCCCTGATGATTAGAAAAATGATTACTTCTGTGATTAATCATTAGCACTGTTCACCAGCCAGCGACTCTGTTCACACCCCAAGTGCTTCATTTCACAGCGAAGCAGGTGGCCTAGCAAAAGCTGGCTTTTATAATTAGCCTTGTGGGGAACAAATTCAGAATGCCGTGGCAGGCCCGTCGATGGATGTTGACAGCGGCGTCACGCTCCAGAAACGCCCACCTCGGTCAAATGTGCTGCAACAGCTGGGCTCTTTCAATTGTCTCTCTTTACCCTGTTTAGGTATAGACGACAGATAAAACCAAAGGCCGGTATGTTTTGAACACATAGTTCTCCCGCTATGAAGAATTAATAGACGTGTGGAGTGCAGTCAGTCCAGCTCCGTGCTCTCTTATGCTTAAAATACTTGTTGGTCTCCATTGGTGAAGATGTATGTGTCATTATGGGAAAACAAAACAGAGAAGAATGAGCTTCATAAATGATGTAGACGCTGGTGGAGGGATGGGATTCCACTTTCAGTCTATAAATATTTTACAAACTGCAGCAGCCAGGCAGGAGAAGAGTACCTACATGTAATCCATTTCACAATGCTGAAATGGACGGTGGGTTTATTGAATCCCACCAATTAAATCGAAAACGGTTTTCAGCAAGTATCATTTGAATATCAAACTTTAGTTATAAAGTTTTTTTACGCCTACTAAACAGATGTAATGTAATGTTTCTATTTTTCTTAGGAATTGACTATAGTACTACAGTCGTTTTCTCTCTTTTTTTTAAATATTTGTCATGACCTGCACTGCTAGATTTGCCTTTATATGCAATACCATTTTTTTTAGTTACATTCCACCATCTTTCAATGCATGATTTTTTGTAATTTGTATTATTTGAAAGTTGATAACTTTATTTTTCATCTATATATATATGTGTGTGTGTGTGAAAAATAAAGTTATCAACTTTCAAATATGTGTGTGTGTGTGTATGTGTGTAGAATATCTTATCGTACACTATGCCCTTTCTTTGATCTAATAACAGGTGACCTTCAGCTTGTGTATTTGTAACATTAGTCATATGTTATCTCGGTTGTCCCTGCAGTCTCTGGTGGTTTTAGGTTACTAAGTCAATGTTGAAATATCATAGTAGTTTTGATGCAGAAGAACATCAGACAAAAACAACAGGTTGCAGTATAGTATCTATTCAGTCCTGTTGTTAGACGCTCCTTGATGGGCAAACGTTGTTTAAACTTGCTTCTAAAATAAAAGTTTAAATTGTGTACAGAAGCTCCAGGTAAAGACCAAAGAGAATATGCAAGCATGGCAGATTGTTTGTCAGTAATGAAACCCTTTTGACATTGTTGTAGCACATGGTATATGTCCTCTATAAGACTTAGTTTCTGCCAACAGTGCAGTTCCATTGGGCAACATTGTATTCCACTAATCCAGGTAATTTGCCTGTTGGATCAGTCCTGTACATTTGCCAAACGCCAAAACCTCCCGTAAAGGAGGGGCCTTTAGAAAAACTAAACCTGCTAATTGTTTTCCTGTTGCAGAGCCCGTAAATCGGATTGGGGCATTTTAATCTGATCTCTCTTTATGGCGTGCATGTTACAGAAGCAGGAAACATGATGTTTTGGCAGAATCTATAGTTCTCAAAAGGCTGAAACAGGTAGCAGACAGCTGGATTTCCCATGAGGCTCATCCGCACTGACCCGTCAGGCCGGCTAAAGGCTGGATAAGCTGGATATGCCCCATTTGAACAAGCTGTGGATTTACACACTTAACTGCACAGTTGTGGCTATGGTTTTCTGTTTCCTGGAATGAGACTGGCTCATTTTGTACATTTATCCCTTATCGTCAGCGCATTAGGGAGTAATGCCATGTCGACTTTGCCATGTCCACCGTCTAGACTCCAGTGTCTAGTGTTGATAAGCATACATGTACTGTAAGTGATATGGTTAACAGAGCAAAAATCACTGTTTCTTTGTATGTGCATGACAACAATTACCAAGTCCTTTTGACTGTTTTAATGAGAATTTTTATAGTTATAATACTGGCATGCCTTATATATCATCTTTTTATAAACAACTTGGAAGACTTTTCAGAAGAGTTAAAGTAAGCACAGAGGTATTAGATTTATGCACTCCATTTCACCTGCCCACAGGGTTTTTCCATGAACTTTTCTTCAAAGGCACACAAGAATCTTGCATCTGTGACATTCAGAATGTTGTAACTGAAGTCTTGAAAACTGCTACTGTTTATTACTTAAAAAGGTTGTTTTTTACTTTTAAGTTTTTACTGCATTTATTTTCAGTTCATACTAGATACTTGATCAATCAGATGGAGGAATCTGTGAAATTTGTGGCCAAGATCTGAATGTTAACATTTGAGCTCTTCAGTGATTTTGAGCTATTCTTACACCAATTTAACATTAAAAAGTGGTATAAAGAATTTAGCATTTCATTTAATTGATCTGGGCAAGTGAAATTATTTGAGAGATTGATGTTAGATCTTTCTTAAGCTTATAGGGAACTGTTTATTTGGTGGTCATTATAATTTCGAAAGCTTGTGATACTTTCCTGAGCCATTTTTGCATATTCTAATTTGAGCAATTTTTTCTCATATCTTCTATTACTTGCCATTACCAAACCTGTTAAACCTGTTTGTTTTTCTAACCTAGTCATTGACACGGACTCATTTACGACCCACTTTTTGAACAATCGGGCTACAAAGTTGTAACAATTTCCACACATAACAAATTGTATCTCTCAGCCATGAATGTGTCTAACTTAATAGAGATACGGTTAATTTTTTCTGACTGCTTGAACGTCAATCAGACAAACTAATTTTAAAGTCCCTCATTGGCATGATGGTTGTACCTTTTCTAGCTCTCTGTTTCTGTCTATAAATTCAAATCGCCTGCTAGATTTGCATCAAGTGCAGTGAATGGATTCAGATTTCAGTGCCTAGGCTTTGTGCATTCAGGAAGTCTGGTTTTATATGATACCTTTCTCTCGTTGCAGGTGTCATGGTCTCCTGACCACACAGAATGGAGCACAGCAGGACTGGATTGTCATTGGCTGGCCTGAAGCACCACTGCTCGGTGGGCGGGGTGTGGCGGGCGGTTGGTCACGGCCACTCTGCAGAGAGTCTCCTGAAAACAAACCGACTATCCGTTGCTGAGAGAAGGAACGGAAACGAGCTGAAATATCTCCAGATGGAAAGGTCTTTGTGGTCTTCTCACTACAGCACAAAGCTAAGCCAACGCTTGTCCATTGCCAAATCAGAGGCATGATGACACAATAACCTCTTGCACCAATTTCTGCTTCAGTCTTTCGAAGTACGTGTTCACTTTTGCAACCTGACCCGAGTTCAAGAACATTCCTGCTGGAAACGTTGAGATCAGATTTAAAGCATGATTTCTTTAATGAATCGCAGCATGTCCACTGTCGCCTTCCATTGCTTCCAGTAGCCTTTTGGACACTGCAGTGATTTTACAGTACGTACGAAACGCCTACAAATAACCAGAACGTCCCCATGGGAAAGTACAACTTGTTCAAGCAGGATTTGACCTGTTGTACTAATATTTTAAAGTATTTGTGAAATGGATTTTAACCTGGAACTTGTATAGATTCCACCGCACAATGTACTTGTTTGATTATTGAAGGTGTAAGCATTTGATAAAATGCATTTAATTTATGTATTTGTGTCAAAAAAACTGCACACGAGACTTAATGTATACTTTTGGATGATGAGGGTATTGATGTTTCCTCCCCTGAATTTGAACGTTTTGCTGGATTATGTTTAATAATAACAGTATAACCGTAACTCTGAAATGAAGGGTTGGTTTTCTGGCTCAGTCTTACAGACACTTGAAAAGGGACGATGATTTAAGTTTTGTTTTGGGGGGTTTTGTCTTTAATTGTAAATTCCTCCCTGCTGAACATTTCCATTTGAAGAGGACATTTAGGGATTATGCAGAAAATCCCACTGGCGTCTTTGTGAACTGAATTCCTGGTGCCTAATACTGGTAGACGTGTTTGTTGTGCACTCACTCCATTGAAGGGTTTGAATAAATGATTTTTGATGCTTGCAGACTGGTTTCATAATACTGCATTTCTGTCTTTTAAATGCTTTTCTGCAAAACATCCCGAGGTTGTTTGACGTAACGGGAATGAGCTTTACATTATTATCTAAATCGTGTAATGCCTAAGCTAAAGCCGGAAGGCTCCAAAATTAGAAATTTTATCCATTGCGTGAGTTTGCCTTCTGGTGGGCCTTGAGTTTATGTATATAGTGAACGTTTTTGCTTATGGCTGTAAAAAAATGACGGACTAAACGGAATCAAAACAATTGTGTGTCAGCATCAGTATTTGCAAATATAACTGTGGTCTTTTTATGATCAGATGAATTTCTGATGAATAAAAATGCATAAAATAACCAAGTATGCTGTTTGGAAGACTACAGCAAATGAAAAGATTGGACTAAATGTGGCGTTCCACAGTCGTGGATGTTTGTTGTCGTGTTTTTTTTACATCCTTTTTCAACTCCTAAAATAAGAGATGGCACAGAGTCCAGGAAACTGTAGTCGTCTGGAAATAGTTTTGTCGTCTGTTTGCAAACTGGCTTATTTCTTGTTCAGCGTCTTATATTCTACACTGCAACAAAAATGCTTCCAGCTCAGTCTATGTCTGGATGCGTGTAAACAACACATGCTCTTTCTTTTGCCCAGTAGATAAAAGAGAGCGGTGAAAATATTAAAACCTCAACATAACATCTACATAGTTTAGTCCTGTGAAATAACTGCCTTTTGTCATTTCCTTTCAAGCTTCTAAACTTGGTCTGTAGCTGACAGCCCAGTGCATTCTGGGAAAGGTCGAGAAAGACCCTAAAGACTGACAAGGGCACAGGCTTTAGTAGATGGAGCACCGTGGGTGAATAGAAGGTAAATCCTCTGCCAGGCAGGAATGTTGAGTCCAGTCCCTCCTGCCACTCACGTTGTCTTTCAGGCCACCTGCTCGCCCTGAGGACAAATCTCAAATAACAGCTCTCAGGCTGCTGCTTATACCAAACTAAAAGACCTTCACTAGGTTTAAATGCACTATATGTCTTTGCTTGTGCTTGCGTAAACTGCCTTAAATTATGTCAGATTCAGCCCAAACATCAAAATAAAACATTAATTTAAGCAGATCTGTAATTTATTTTGCTTTTTAGTAATTCCTATTTTACTGTGATTCCATTAGATTCTCATTGCTATCGTGTTGGGTCAGCAATGCATTAATAATTACTAATAGTCTCTTTTTAGTTTGTATACAAATTAATCACAATTGTTTTATTTTATTAAACTTTTTAGTATAAATATACATATAATTTTTTTAAAGTTTTTAAATCTTGTCCAGATTAACTTAAATTAAACATGACCTGTAACGAGCTGTAAAATTTTTTATATAAATATACATATAATTTTTCCTTTATTTTATTTGTTATGTTTTTTAAATCTTTGCATTTTTAAACTTGTCCAGATTAACTTAAATTAAACATGACCTGTAACAAGCTGTAAAATTATAATTTTCTCTAATGCATTTCTGACTTATTTTAATGCGAGTTTTTAGATTTGAAACAAAATAAAATAAAATTAAAAAATAAAATGTTTTATACAGATCTGATGAAAGTATATACAGTATGTAATGCAAGTACATCATAAGTAGCTGTAATTCAATTGTTTAAAAATGCAGAGTAATTCTTTATTTTACTTTTTATGGGAAAAGTAATTATTTAACTTAAGTAATCCATTACACCCAACACTGGTTATAATACAATATTTGTTTTTGTTTTTAAGTTTTCTGTCTTGTATATTTGTGCTATTTTTTGGGTAACCTTTGACCCAAATGTTCTTGACCGGTTTCATGAGATTGCATCAGTCCAAGCCACTCCTGCAGATTCCTCTATTACTAGTATTACTGTTATACGCTATTCTGTTATTTACAACTCTGTGATGGTTAAAAACTCATTTGCAGGTCTGTGGTGAAATGTGTTTGGTTTTTAAATGCAGTTGTGTAGCAGATCAACAGTGGCAACCTCACGCAGAGACAGTTTGCTAATTAAAATTCAGAAGTGTGTTTTGCCTCAGTTTTCTCTGAACCGGTGCATAATTGAGGCTCTGAAGCGTCTCGCTCATGTATATTTCATCAGGCTCCACTGCTTGTTTAGGAAGTCCCTGAAACATTTCAGTGAGTCTCACTAACTTCAAGAACTTGAAGTCTCACTAAACCTCACAGGATTTAGAAAGAATAAAAACATTTGTGCATTAAACTGTTTTAGTTCTGTGTTGGTTCAAGTGTTTTTACTTCATTGATTTAAAGTACTTCTATTGTCTAGGGTTCAATCACATCTTAATGTTTTGAGAAAAGAAACCGTAATGCATGTGTAAAGCATATAATTGCTTTTAATTTTAGGTTCTGTCTGGGGAAATGGTGAATAAGGTCTCATTTTCACATTTATAAAGCGATCAGCTGAGATCACGCCTCCTTTATCGTGCTTCACAGCTGATGTCTCGGTCTGATTGCTTTAGACTCACACTTAACAATCTGGACTGGTCTCTGTCATCAGCTTAAATTCATGTTTTTTGTACTGGCACATTGTTACGTTAAATTAAAGCTCATTATTAAAGCAGTATGCTAAATTACTACTGAACAAATATAGAAAAATACATTTTTTGCTGATAATTAAGTAAATGCACCACAGTTATTTCACTTAATTTTGTTGCTTCTCATTCATTATGATTCCTTATGATGCTTTATGATCTTACATGAAGAATTTGTTGTTTTACTCAACAACAATTGTGCAAATTTGAAGTCTAATTCAATATCAAGGAAACCACACATTTCCAATGTGTGAAACCACTTTCATCATCTGAATTAAGTCCAAGAATTTATTGGAACTAAAATACTCTTGGACAATATAACACGCTTGTGGGAGGGTCAGACACAACAAGCTGCAAGATTATTTCCTCCAAGAGACAAGTATAATTGCATATTATCAATTATAATAATCACAACCACCCACAACAAACAGATCTGCTGGCGGCGGCCCAGCTCATTTACACATACAGTATGGAGCTCGGAGATAAAAACAGGCATATAAAGACTCTGCGTTCACCCTTTCAGTAAACAGATAGACTGTCATAGACGCCACGGGCTCATCATCCATTTACATTTCATTACGGTGGACATGCAAGATCAATATGTTCCATTAGCTTCGATACGGCCATGACCGAATAAACAGGCAACATCAGCAGCTAATTTCCCTAGTGATGTAATGGACAACAGTCTGTATTGCCCCGATTTAAGTGTCTGAACAAGGCATGCTGCTTTTGTGGTTTAACACACACACACAGGATTGCACAGACAACCCCGGGGACACACAGGTCAGAATCAGGCGTAGAACAGACTTTAAAAGGATGACGCTTAGACGTCTGGGTTTATTGTTTAGGACCAAGGCCTGGGGAATTGCTTTGAATTGTTTCAACAATTAATTGCAAGTAATACAGCTTGCAAGCAGTTGAAAACAAACTTACAGGCACTTATGCGTGAGATTGTTTGCTGTCAGTTTTACGAGTGTGGCGAGGCGTTGGACAGACCCGAAATATGGTTCCAGGTCAGAACTGACAGTAAAAATGTGAAAAACAGGATACACTGTGGGTCAGTGTTCTGTCAACAAATGTGGACTTTAGAGTCAAATGAGAAAGCCAAACAACATAAAATGTGTTCTTGCACTTCTGGGAAAAATTTATCTAAAAATGGATAAACATGGTTGAGTGTCACGAGTGTCAAGAAGCTACTGTTTGTTGCAAATGTGGAAAGAATATGCACATGTAGAATTACATCCTAGTAATCCTGACTTAATAGTAAAACAACTATTTATGAGGTGGCAATTACTTTGTAAATGATTATAAATCATATCATGCTAAACTGATTTCATGTGGCTGGCAGTCGTAACAATGCCCTGTGAGTAATGCCATTCTTTCTTTTCATATACAGAGATGTAACTCTTTATCTTTCAGGTGTGAGCATTCCATTGCTCTTACTGTACACACAGTAACAGTCTGACTGGAATGTTAAATAGCATTCAGTACAAATTACAGCACAGCAAAGTACATGTTTATAGAAATATACTGTAACCCAATAGTTTAACCAGGGCTCTTATAGTCAATCTGACGGATAATTCAGCTCATGAATAAAAGACTGCAAACCACAACCTTGAATATTTGTATTTTATATTATCTATAAAATTATGACTTATAAAAGCTTCATCACATCAAATGTCTTTAAGCCTTGGCTGATATCAACTTGTGATCAGATTTGTGGACACTTAAAGACTTTGGCAAGAAAGATACAAAAATCCATTTTCCAACCATGGCAAGAATTATTCAAATTGGAAATAAAGTGTTGTTTATTTTGGATGAATTGTTCTTGTGTGGGGAGGAGTAATCTGATGAATGATTCTTAATTTTGCATAAAATAAATAAATAAAGAAATAGGGGTTAGTTTAAAAAAAGCATTCACTGCCTAGAGTTCTCAAGATCAGACATGCCCAGAAAAGAAGTGCTGGCAGTGTTTTAGATAGATTAAACACCCTCAGGTTTTTGGGATCCCCCTGTATCTTTCTCAGTGTTTACACAACATTCCACAGTCTAAGACATCAGTGCGGGTAAATACAGGTGCTCCATGCATTACACAGCTCTTACATCATCTGTCTGCCGACACCCAAAGCATATATGAGCCCACTGCTATGCAAAGAATGCAACGACCTCATTCCTGACATCCAGGTCTGTGCTAAGACATGCACACGCTACCCAACATGGGTGTCATTATAACCTGGAGTGGCAGAAGGTTTTTGCAGAGAACACGGCAACACACAACACATAACATGACATATATAATAATATAATTTATTACGCAGCACTCTGGAATACTTGATTCTGATTGGCCAGTTGCAACATTTCAAAAAATGTTATTTCCTGATACAAACCACTCAAAACTAATAACACAGGGGAGTCTATGAAAATAATTTACATGCAAATATATTTGATAGAAATATGCCTAATGAACAAAATTCATGAGATTATATTACAAATGATTAAACCACATTCAGTCTTGGCTGACAGTAAAACCTAAAGGAGAACAACTTTGCAGAAGGTTTGTATTTGTTGTGAATGAGCTAATAAAACATTTTAAATCCATATTTTACTCAGTATCCTTACATAACACATAGCATAACATATAACATACCACACAACATAATCCCACTTGAGATTGTGTACCATCCAGGAACTTTGTCAAACTATTTTTAACCAAATAGTCATTTGGGACCTACTAATCCTAATCTTGCACAGCATTTAGGCAGTATGCAAACTGGGACACAGACCCAGAGACACATGTGCCTCGTGAGAGGAATGAGCGTTAAGCCACTGATCTTCTCTTTTAAAGTAGGACACGGCGTTTGTTTACTCTTATTGTTTGCGCTGTCATTCTGTGTCTCGGGATCGTGAGAGGAGTTATGTAAGACAGGTCGCCAGCAGAGGGTTTCAAACCCTCACGCCATATGAAGGAAAGCTATTTTGGTGGATCGCAGACTCAGCATGAGAAGACGACGTGGTGGGGGGCAGATGGGCCTGCTGTAGTAAACCGAAGAAAGAAGCAGAATGTGCAAAGCTTGTGTTTACAGAAGTCAATATAATTGTGGATCATATTATGAATTCTTGCAGTCACAATAGACTAGAAATTCTAAAATGGTCATATTTGTAGCGATATGGTCATTTTTACTATAACCTATTAAAACCAGTAGAGAGGCAGAGAGGGGGCGGAGCTTACAAGAAACTGACATTTTACATGAAAAAAAAACACCAAAGCTATTGACCAATCAGAATCAAGGACTGAAACCGTTATAATAATATGAATAAGAATTAATAACATCAACAATTTATATGTTGCTGCTCCTATTGATTTCTATGAAGTTTCATCTCCAGCTCAAGCTGTGGTCACCAGGGAACCACCGCTGGAGGAGAATGAAATCCGGTGGGTACGCCACTAGCAATTATGGTCTAATTTATAAATTAAGGCCGCACAACTGATGGAGCGGGACAGATCTGAAACCAAATCCCACCGAGTCAGCAATCCCTAATGCGATTCAGATGCACCTAAGGAGATTTAAGTGATGAGCCGAGAAGAGAGCCGTGCTGATGTTTTCTGCATCGTGCCTCGCCTGCCAAACCCGAGTCAACTTCATGCAGATATCAGTCCCTCCCCTCGGGTTCCTGGATCTGTATCTCACATAAATCTCATTGCAGGGGATCAGGCTATTCACCTTGCTTGTACTGATTTGCATCGTTATGTGAACCGAGCATGAAACACACAGGAACAGACGGCTAAGTTTCAGACTGACCTCACAGCGCCGGTCTGAGGAAGAGTCACCTTGCCGTCATGTAATGACAGTAAGGCGAGACTAGGTATTAACTATAATAAAAGACTGCGGACTAAGCCTGTAATTTATGGTTACTCACACAATATGCATATTGTGTAATCCTAGAAAACACAATAATGCAGTAAAAAAGTTTTTTATTTGAAGAATGGTTGAATAACCAGACAAAACAGATTTTCTGTCCTGAAATGGCCTTTTCTGCAGCAGAGACGCTTGTAATGGAGGAAAGGTCTATCTGTGGTGCAGTGAATTGATCTGAGCTCATTTCACAAGAGAAGAGATCTCAAGGGGAATGTAAGATAGCAAGACAAAGAAACTCAGAGAGGCCTGAGAATGACTGCCACTGTGTTTGTACTCCTTCAGAGAAATCTTTGCTTTATACTTGCACAGTTTTATCTTTGGTGATTTTTTGGAAATGAGTCAGAGCTGAACAATGAGCATTTGATTTTCCCTGGAGATGTGGCCGCAGAGAAGTCTTGGGTTTTCTGTGCTTCTGCTAGTTTAGGGGTATCAAACATACAGTATTGTAGGTCAATAACCAGATTGAATAAAACCTAATTTTGTGTAGAGCGATTTTTTAATTTGATAAAGCGCTTTGTTCGCACATAATATATAATATGTCAACTACAGACAATATAATCTAGAGAATCAACTTTTATTTGAAATATCATGGGAATGCATGGAGTCTTATTGCATAAATCTACATAAAATATTAACATACTGAGTATTATGGGAAAATTAAATCAAACAACAATATTGACAACAAAAAAGCCAGAAAAAAATGTAGTAGGATAACTTTTATACCAAACCACCCTAAACATATCATACTTATTTTAAATTCTAAACAGGCAAAAATACATTACATAGCATCCATTTATACTATATTTACATTTATGAATTTGGTAATTTGGTAAAGCAACTGTACATTTCAGGATTACATGCATTGCCTTCCTCGGAATTCCTTGATCAACTGGTAAACTTTAAAACTTTGAAATATGTCCTCACCAACCCTTGTGCAAGTTCTGTTTGTGTCCCTCTGTGATGTTACAGACTAATGAAGTGCATCGTATGAAAGACTGGAATCCTCTCATCTGCCATTGACCTCCATTGGTTTTAAAGGCTCCAGGCACAAACAGATCGGTTGTGTATCAGCATATGAGACAAGAGCACAGAGTGTGTTCTGTATGCCTGATCAATAAGGCATTGATGTCTGTGCCCACATAAACACTCCCAGTTATTAGTATCTGCTATGATCATTAGATACTTGGAGACGCCCTGTGACAGCAGCTCATAAAGACTGAATCACTCTTATTCATTTGTTTGATATATACCGCTGCATGGCCGGATTGTGCTGGAGGAAATTCCAGTTTTGAATCACAGACCTTCTCCATTACCGTGATGTCTGGAATTTATGGGATTTTCAGGCGTTATCTGATCCGGTGGCTGATCATTAGCTACAAAAATACTGCTTTTTAGGGCATCAAATGTTCTGAAATAACATTTTGAGAGTAAAATAATATGGCTGAATTTTTGCTTTATTTGCTTTATGATTTAAATGAAAATGATAATAATGGTGATGATAATAATGTTGATAATAATAATGATGATAATAATAATAACAATAACTATCATCATCATCATCATCATCATCATCATCATCATCATCATCATCATCATCATCATCATCATCATCATCATCATCATCATCATCATCATCATCTACTGCTAATAAAAGGTTCAGACACACAAGTAAAATAATAAAATTACTCTACTTATATTTTTGTAATAATAATAATTATAATAGCAATAATAATAGCAATAATAATAATAATAATAATAATAATAATAATAACAATGATAATAGCAACAATAACAATAATAGCAATAATGGTTATTATTATTATTATTTTAATTATTTACTATTAGTATAAGGTTCAGACACACTATAAGCTAGTATCTTGGAATTGTACTACAGTTTACTATAGTAAATACTAAAGTATTTTCTCATGTGGGAGAATCTTTTCATGTGGGAAGAAACTTGCACCTTTATAAGGTCAATGACCTCAAGATTGAGGTCATCATGACAGTCGACAGACTTGTCAGACTCTGAAAGTCTTTTGCCACACTTGAGCGGTTAGCAGAATAAACTCTCCTCGCTTCAATTACCTCCCTGTCATCTCTACTCGATGTGCAACAACAGCCAATGAGGAAACAGATGACGGGGGATGAGGTGAGATTGGAGCCAGACGGCTATGATGAAGGTACATTAAAACCTGTCAATCACTTGGCAGGGACAATGTGTAGAACGCTTGAAACAAGGTGTAATACATAAACTGCATTGAAAATTTAAATAGTAAATAGTGTCCGTTGTGTCTACAAGCTCTCAAAACCCAGTCGTGCTTCACAAGAGCAACGTCCATATTGCATCAGCAGAACTGACACGAGTGCAGTTGTTTTCTTTGTGAAAAGAGTTTACAAGAATAAACTATTATCTAAATTAGTCACAGGCTATTAGCAAGCTTAATTATCCAGAGCCCTGAAGTCATGAGTCTCTCTGGCGCGATCGCTTACGTGAAGCATTGTAGCGGAAGAGTGCGTCTCTTATCTCGCTTTCATGAGGTCGACGAGCCAGACGCAGCTGGAATCCTTGATTCTTAAATTTGATCTTCTTTAATTCTTTCAATTTGTCCCAATTAATATACAAACTCAATGCAGCGTTTTGGTAAGCTTGTTGTTTTTGTAAGGCTGTAATTGAATGTAGTTTGCTGCTCACGAGATCCCAAACTGCATAGCTAAATACTGTGTGTCTGACATTTTGATGGACAAAAACGAAAGGTAGTTGAGAAGCCCTGAACTACATCAAAAGCAGCTAGTCAATCTCCAAGGTCAGAACGGAGTATGTCTCTTGGAAAGAGTCTATAAAACGCTTGACTTCAGATGCACTTAAAACTGTCTAAAAGCCTTTCTCTAGCCAAAGCCAAGCAGAAGTAGTCCAGTCGAGTGGAAGGGATTAAAAACAAGAGCTATTTTCAGACAGCGCTGTACCAAAAACAGAGTCAGCCACATTATTTCGTAGATGCGAATCTTTGGGCCTTAAATAAAACATTCAATGTCCTCTAAATATCCTGTTCATCTAAAGGTTACCCAATTTTATATTTCGATTCAGATCGCTTCCCCTGCAAACCCCAGGAAAGTTTACTGACAGACTAAATCCCCAAACAGGGTCTGTAAGATTACCAGCCAGGGAAAAGCTCTCCGTAAGATTGAGTTTTCTAAGCTTTCTAAGAGCGTTTCCCCCTCTCCAATCCCTGGATTCCTTTCCTTATATAAATTAGCATTTGAAAGAACTGTGGAGGAATAGACTGCGGAAGAGAAGACAAAGAATAGCGGGAAGACAGAGAGGTTCACTCACAGTCGAACTATTCTCCTTCAGCTAGCTTTGGAGATCTGTAAAAGAGCTCTTTGTCAGGACAGACCTGAAGTTATTTCTGATTCTCTTTTACTTAATGGCTCCTTATTATGACATGTCTCCACCTTGAAGGACCTTTCAGGAAATCTTGCTCTTTTCAATAGTGATAAAATGCTCTGGGGAAGCATTCCTTTATTATTTATTCATCCTCATGTCATTTAAAACCTGTTTTACTTTCGTACTTCTGCAGAACAAGACATTTTGAAACAAGATAAGAAAAGAAGATATTTTGAGAATGTTGGTAATTAAACATTGACCCCCATTGACTTTCATTGCATGGACACCAAAACACTTCTCAAAGAGACATTTCTCAAAATATCTTCTTTTGTATTTTACAGAAGAAAGACTCATATACAGGTTTTGATACGAGGGAGAAAAAAAACAATGACTGAAATTTTCTATTTGTTTCTGATGTAAATAGCTTATACCACAATCTCAGAGGAAAATTCAACTACTACAAGGAGGTGATTTTGTACAAATTTGTACAATCTGGATACAAAACCGTGTGATTCTTACATTCCACATTTACTCCAATTGTACTGTGTAGGAAAGAGTCATGCAAGATACTCTTTGTTCCTTGAAAGTAAGTCATGAAATGACAGAGATGAGTAAATAATGGCATAATTCTTTGGGTAAATTACCTTACAGTGTCACAGTTAACCAATCCTATTTACAACAAAGAATGTTAATCCACACCCACCCATCATTTTTCTCACCACCCTTCCTGTTTCTCACTACAAAGAGATATTTGCCAAGCAGCCGTCAGCCAGAAGATTCACCGACATCAGCCACTGAATGTCAACAGCCTTGTAACCATGAAGTCCTGCCCGGCAGAAATCATTTCAATCATTTCATATTCTCAGTCTTCAAATATTTGCTTAGCACACAAGTGCTTCACTTACACAGACTGGACAAAAACAACATGGACCCAAGTCCAAGAACATTTTAAAACAAAACCTAATGAGCTTCAAAAGCATCACGGATGCACAAACAGCTGGTTTCTTTAACTTAATAATCAGGGATCAAGCACTTTTCTAAATGTTTCACATGTCTGCATGCAACCGCTGCACGACTCCAGTTGCCAAAACAAAACTGCAAAATAAAAATGCATGTTGGGTTTTGTTCAGTAGTGCTGTGCTAAAACATGATGCTGGAGGAATTTTCTGCAAGCCGACAAGGTAACCTCCAATTCCAAATATTTTATATATTTATTTAGGAACATCTACAAAGGTTTTTTCCTCTTTTTCTGGCATGAAAACAAGGCACGTAGATAAAGTCATTCCGACCGAGCGGACTCGTCGTTTGATCCTTTGTGCCCGAGCCGCCGGTCCGATTGAAACTTCTCCGTCTCTGTGTGGCTATTCCGGCAAGGGCCCTAATGAAACAGCCCAGCGCACACAAGTCACCACACAGACGCTTCTCAAAGATCCCAGGACGGCTGGCCAAAAGCCTCGCACCCCCCCCTCACCCTGCTTTAATCTTCCTCGAAACAGGCACATTAAAAGAGAGCTACTGACAACCATAATAGATAGAGAGAGGTGGTGAACAATACTGCCCTATCCACCGCATGTCCACCACTGGGGCTTATTAAAGAGCGAGAGAGAGCGAGAGAGAGCGAGAGAGAGCGAGAGCGAGAGAGAGCGAGAGAGCGAGAGCGAGAGAGCGAGAGCGCGAGAGCGAGAGCGAGCGAGAGCGAGAGCGAGAGCGAGAGAGAGAGAGAGAGAGAGAGAGAGAGAGAGAGAGAGAGAGAGAGTTAGAAAAAGTTAGGTAAATAAGAAGGTTTCAAAACTTAAACATCTTGATTAAAATATAGGAATGTATGCCAGCTGTACCCTACAATAAAATATGTAACACTATTTATTAAATATTATGAACATGCAACCCAACCGTCCATGTTGCTTAACAAGAATCAAATCAGCTTATCGACTTTAATGTACTTAAAGGAATAGTTCACTCAAAAATTGGACACCATTGACTTTCCATAGTAGGAATAAAAATCACTATGGTCAAGTCAATGGGGTCCATTTTTAGGTGAACTATTCCTTTAATGTTGCAGACTCCCTAACACATAAAATTAGAGAAAAGATGTAAAAAAAAATAAAGACAACTGGAAAAAGAGTGCTAAAAACAACACCAAAAAGCCAGAGGAAGCACAGCAGAAGCCTCCAGATTTCCAGCAGCAGGTGAAATATGATTACATCTGATGAGAGCCGAGGGGTGGCAGGAAATAAATGATGGAGCCCGAGCGCCGCAGTCTCATCAGGACCACTGGTGCAGGGGAGGGGCGGAGGAGCATGAAGATAGATGAATGAGATCTTCTCCTCTCCACCCTGCCGTAATGCAGACAGTGACAGAGCGGAACAATATCACAGCTACAGACGGATGGAGAGATAGACCATAGACAGGAGCAAAGGGCGGCATGGGACAGATAAATGAAACCGGACTATCGCCTTGATTTACGAGCTGATGGAGGCTGGTGGTTTTACAAGGCCAGTCCAGCCAGTTAAACGACTCGTCGTAAAGCAAAGCGATCAAACAGTTATCTATCGCAAAAACAGATGCTGCTTGTTGAGAATCTAATTGTAGCTTGAGAGACATTACATTTTACATTACCTGCTAAAAAACAGCTTGAACTTGCTTATAAAGCATGCAAATTTGACTGGCCACAATACGTACAAAATGAGATGTCACACGTGAACGAAAACGATCTGATAATCCCAAGAAATCCCAACAACAATCTCATAAACACGGTTCTTTATTTCCTTTGAAAGGCCACAGTCTCCTGTGCACGTATTGGAAAACACCAGCGGCACAAAGCCATTGTTCTCCAGACACACAACTGATATTTATACATGGACTGTCAGAGCACAACAAAGGCTCGGGTTTCTCTAGGTTGCATGTGGATCTTTTGTTCTCTGTGCAAAGCGAGAGACACGCAGAGAGATTGCAAAAAAAAACAATCAAATCAACAGACACACAAAACAGCTTTAGTAGGAAATGGAGCGATGAGAGAAACGTGCAGTCATTCACGAACCCCAAACATAACCATTATGGCATTCGGTCACCGTACAGAAACATCTCGGCTGTAGTATGTCCACCATTTATAGCGGGAAAGGTCACATTGCATGAGATGAAGTCAAGTGAGGTCCAACCAATGAGATGCTTTGATTTTAGATACAGCTTTTAAGACAATTTTTTGACTTTCTCACTTCAAAATTAAATCAATAAATAAATGTTTAAATACCTAACCAATTAAATACATAATAAATTTATTAAATGAATAAAATTGCTTAAAAAATTAATAATCAAGTAAATGTTGAATTACTTAAATAAATCAATAAAAACAATGTATTAATTTTCATTATTTTTGTAAACATTTTTAAAGCTGCATTATATTTAAAATGAAATAGAGACATTACTTAAAAGTGGAATGTTCATATATATATATATATATATATATATATATATATATGAACATTCCACTTTTAAAATAATCAAATCGATGTTTAATATATACATATACTAATATATAATATATATAATATAATATATACATATATACATATAATAAATTATGTATTTAATGTTTTATTAAACATCGATTTGATTATTTATCTTTAAGCAATTTGGCAATCCAACTTAAAAGCATAAAACAAGTATGTCAAGAAATCTGCAAACTAATGTTTAAAAACAGATTATGAATGAAATTACAGACTGCATCTTTAATTACATCAAAAATCAAAACATTCCTACATAGCTGGATTAAATCACCCTGGTTAAATCCCCATAAATGAACACACTGAACTAGTCCTTTTCAGTTTACTGTACAATCACCTTTAAGCACAGTTTCCTACCTTTGTGCCTGCCAAACCACCAGGGTCACTTGGCAACCAGAACACAGACGGGGTCAATGAAGTCCAAATGGGAAAAAAGCCATGTCCCCTCCTCTGAAACACACTCAAATAACTTCAGGAGATAGACGGAAAGCTCAAAGCAAGATGGACGGATTCATTTCGGTGTCTGCTGTTACAGCGAGGTAACAGAACGTGATGGACACCAGCCGGACACACTGAGCCGGACAGGAAAGAGAGAAACTAGCAACAGGTGGTTCAATCAAGCATGTCTTTTGGGCAGCTGCTTTCTGTCTTTCAATTAAGATCTAACGCTCAACTTTGACATGTGATGCATCTCGAGTAGCCCTAAATAGGGGGCTAGTCAACATTCCCATTGAGAATAAGCTTTTAACACTTGACACAGACAAGAAAATAACAACAGATGCAAGGTGACATATAACTGTTATTTATTTAGAGAATTCGTTGAAATTTACATATATCCAAAAACAAAACGCTGATAAATAAAGCTAGTTATAAAAAGCTTTAATCAAACCACAAAGAGAAAATCCATAATTAATACTTTTATAATAATTTTTTTTTACATTACAGATATTTACAAAATTTGTTGCATCCTACCCCCCTTTTTTACACAAAATTACGATACCCTCAAAGTAACGGTTTACTTTTCAGATCAGTCTCCAACATTTTGATTCGCATGAACGTGGTGATAACGGGAAATTTTCTCTAGTGCATTTGTTATGGTACAAGCATCTTTATGTGAGCTAGTAATAATTCATCTTGAATTATGTTTCTCAAGTGTTTGCTGAAGGAAGATTTGGCAATGGAAAGAAACAAAAAAAGACTGCAAAATCTGGGGAATAATAACAAAAATGACAAATAAACTTTCATAATTTATTCTCCATCATGTCATTCCTTTCTTTCTTGCAGAAGATATTTAGTAAGATAATGCTGATAACCAAACAACATTGAATTCTATTGTATGGACACAAAACCACTAAGACATTTCTTCCTTTTGTGTTCCACAGAAGAAAAGAGTCAAACACAGGTTTTTAACAACATGACGATAAATAAATGATGACAGATTTTGTCAAATATCCTCTTAAAAGAAAGTAAATTATTACTCTAAGCACTAAAACAGAACAGGGAATGATTTACTGACAAATATAACAGGCTTTACATTTGTGAACAAGTGTGAATGCTGGTTACTTGTCAAATGGGACAAAAGAAAAGACTATATAGAGAAATCATCACTACAGCGCCCTCTAATGGCCAAGGCACTTTTCTCATTTTAGCACCAAGTGTAATTCATAACAGCATGCAGAATTTTGGCATAAGCAACTATGTGAAATATGCTGACTGTTAATAAAATCTCTTTCAGGGATGTATAAATTAAGACCCAAGAGATGCTGTGGGGTTTGCCGATCGATCAATGAGACATTTATCACTCATTAGAGAGGCGTGATGGGTAGAAGTTTAATTTCAAGAAAATAATAACGCAAACAGTTTAAATTAACACTTTTGATTCCCTCATTCTTAAAATATTTCCTTATGTTCAACAGAACTGTTAGCCTGGCCAGCAGGCGAGGGCTTTTTCACTGGCGAAGACCTATAGGGTACACAGTCCAGGCTTTAATACACAAACACAATGTATACTTTTAGTTCAACAGCCTGAAAAATCGAGTAAAAACCGAGCATGCAGATCAGAAACCGCTAAACATGCTAAATAAACCGACTCCCTCATCTCTCGTTCAATTCAACATTTCATATTTGTTTAATGCACAAAAATAAACGAAATACTGCAGTTGAAACAGCCGTTCTTTTGGTAGCTCGCACAAAAGCTTTGTGTTTGGATGAACAAATTTACATAACATTCATATGGTACAGTAAAAGATTCTCGAATAAAACCTCTCGTTTTTCTCCACATGGAGGCTGTTAAGCAAGAGGAGCTGATCGATTGTCTCGCCATTTTTTCCGTTTGACAATGTGCTAATAAAGTGCTAAGAATAAAAATTGCATTGAGGCTTACAAGAAAAAAAATCATAAAAAGGGGTCCGTGTGAATCTCTAAGAGTCACATCAAAATCATTTCTGTGTGTATTTTCAGTGAAACAAAAGGTTTATATTCTCTTTCAGTCATTTAGGGAAAGAAAAGGTGATTTACAGAATAAATAAAAAACATTCAAACATTACTGCAATACGCTCTTTTCGCTCTCAGTTTCTTCATGCTCATTAAAATTCTCTCTCGTGTTTATTTTACACACGTTTCAAACCAACTCTGTCACTCTGTGTATGTGTGCCAGGATCTAACGTTTGGTCTAAGAAAACCTGATTAAAACTATCTGTTTGTTGAATGTGTAATATTACAAGAAGCGATTGAGGATGGCAAGCATGGAAACATGGAGAGGTCTAGATACTCATCCGAGTTCACTCGGCTGGATTATTAATATCTTCATTAGTCAAAATGTCCTTCGGTGAAATGGAGAGCATGCAAAGTTGACTTTTACAGCCAAGTCACCTGCTATTATAAATCTTACATATCTGACACATTCTGTTCCTCCACACGTGTGCCGCATCACAGGGGTCTGCGATTTTATTCATAGGTGCATGTGAGCGATGAAGGCACTGTGCAGTATGCAGAGCGCTGCCGGGAATCAGGCCACAGGAAATGCTCAGTTTAAACTTCCTGTCCGGGCCTGACGCCCATCAAGACCACAGGTATGTGTGAGGGAGCGACACCGGGGTGCCAACTCTGGTTTACAGTCCACATCCAGAGACCGGTGGCATCAGCAGAAAAAGATCTCTCCGTCCGCGGTGGCATCTGGGACCACAGTGCTCTGGGCTTCTGTAAAGTGACGAAAACAAATATTTTTCAGCTCATTTGAGAATGAAACTACTGAAGCAGGTGTGATGGTTTTTACCGTACCTCCCGTCTGGCTCTGATGACCTTTACCCTTCTTCTTCTTCTTGTCTTTCTTCTCCTTGGGTTTGGCCAGTTGGAGCAGGCGACTGGGAATCTGGCTCTGCGCGTCGCTGTTCTGGCTTTTCTGGCTGGAGTTGGAGGAGAAGGGGTTGAGGTTCTTGCCTTTGCGTTTGGAGTCCATGCGGGACAGAAAGTCTCTGGCAGACGGCGAGGATGACAGCTCCACCTCTGAGGGGTCACGGTCCAATGAACCAGAACTCTGAAACTTTGAGTCCTCTGATGTGGTGGAGGGGGATCGGTTCTTCCTCTGTGTCTGTACAAGTAACAACAAACTCGATTAAAATTCTCACAAAACAGTTTAAAACACATTTTACGTTTTCAATGTGATGCATTTCTGAGAGAAACAGGACGCACAATGAAAAAAAAAGATTTTAAATTATTAAATTGAGAAGTTTTTATCCAAAAAGTATTTATTCCAATTTTATATTAATACATGTCAAATCAGAATGGAGCTTGTATAAATTTTTACTAAACTGAATAAATTCCTGAATCTCATAGCTGGCTACGGGCATGATTACAAACAGAAAGGAGTTTCTCTATACACTACTATTAAATTACAAAACATTTTGGGGTTTTGGGAAAAAATGAACAATCAAGATCCTATGTCGAAAACAAGACGGTACAATTACGTGATCTAATCTGCAGGCCTTTTGTTTTTTCATCTAATTATAGTTATGCAAGCTATGAGGGGTTGGAAAATATGAGTGATTTTTTTTCACAAATCAATGTTACATAGTGCAAACGTGCTGTACCATCACACACTAATGTCTGAAAATGACTTACAAATGTATTTCTATTATTTGTGAGACTTTTTTTACTTCAATGCATTCAGCTTTGAAAAACCTCGATTCTCTGGGACTTTCTGCCTCACCTCGGTTTGTCTCATCTGCTCTGCATCTCTGTGAATCTGCTCTCGTTCTCTCTCCAGTCTCTTCTGGCCGTCTCGGAGTCGTGCCAGGTCTCTCTGATACTCCTCCTTCTTACTCTGCAGATCTTGTTTCTCCTCCTCCAGCTCTCTCTGTCTCCTCTGCACCTCCTCCTCCTGATTCTGCAGCTGCGTCTCCCTCAGGGTCAGTTCTCTCTCGCGAGCCTCCCACTCTCTCTCCCTGCGTTTCCTCTCCTCGGCGTGGGCGGCCTGCTGCTTCTGCAGACTGGCCACCTCCTGCCGCTGCTTCTCCAGACTCCGCTGTTTCTCCTGCTCGATCAGCGAGCTGGGACGTGATGACGAGGAGGAGGAAGAGGAGGAAGATATGGAGGGGTGGCGAGAGGAAGGCTGAAGACGCTCATTTAGGGTGTGCCGCTGGTCCTCGATGAAAGTGTCTTGCTGGATAACAACAGCCTATGTGGGGGAGGCCAAAAATAACTGGTTTTAATTTAGATGTTAGCAGGAGGCACATGAAAACAACTCTATAATGAAGTTTTTAATGTGGTGCCATCCAGCTGCAAATATCTTTCTTCCCTGACAGCCAATCAAAAGTAGCGATATATATATATATATTGTTTGTTTATTTGTTTGTTTATGTGGCCAGATCAAAAGCTTTTAAGGGTGTCAGCAAAATTATCCTTATTGAAATTAACATAAAATCACATTTTTTTATTATACACTTGTTTGATTATATATTTAATTTTTGTATCACTTTTTGTATTTAATTATCAAATTTAATTATATATTTTAATTTTAATTATTGTGTAGTAGATGAACACATTTTCTTTCCTGGCTTAAAATATAATTTTGCCCGTCTCAGAAGAGTCACAAGTGCACTTCTCTTTATTATAAAACAAAAAACTCAAATAAAAATATATAAATATATTATAATAAAAATAAAACATTAAAATAAATCCCTGGGATAAACACTGCTAGCCTAATCTGAGTAAAAGCTGAGATGAAAGAAGCGCTGCTGACTCACCTGCAATGTGTTCAGCAGGTCGTGAAGATGAGCAACGCTCTGAAGAACCTGCTGTGAGAGAAAAAGAAACTTGTGAATATGTAACTAGAAGCTATGGAAGCAGCAAATAATGTAAACTGGAACTACAGCGGTCCTTTAATTATTCTAAAAGCATAAACACAAACCTCTTTGTTTCTCTTTAGTAAGAGCAGTGGGTTGGTGTTGCTTGCCTGTGGAAGGGAGAGACATTTACAGGGTCAATGCACTAGGTAAGAAGGTATATAGATCAATAATAAACCATCCATATGTTCCCTGAGAGGGCACTGCGGGTACCTGCCGGAAACAAGAGTCAACACTGTGATGATGGGTCACATTACTCTGCTGCTGGAGGTCACAGGAGTGTGTGTGTGTGTGTGTGTGTGTGTAGTGTGAGTGTATTGTGATGCTAAGCACTTAATGGTTTGAGCAGATGGTTATGAGCTGATGACTAAACATGAATCAGACATTTAATGGAAATGAGTCGTACAGCACTGGTAATACACATAAATAATAATAATAAGAGCTTTAAAGTATGCTTTTGTAATTCATTTGTAAAATGTACATGGAAATCGTCTGTAATAATCTCATTTTTAGTATTTAGTGTTGCCTAATAAATAAACCTTAACCTGTGTATTTTGTCCTCTTATTTATACTGTAAATTGTAATAAAAAAAGGAATACAATACAATGAGTGTGATTCATTGGCCAAAAAAACCCCAAAATACAAAATGAATAAGAGTAAAGATTCATTTGAATGATAGCGTATTGATTTAATAATAAAATATCTGAATTATGAATTTTTTAGCCACGATTATCGTGTTATTAAAATCTAATATCATGACAGCCCTACCAAACATATACATATATTTCAACTTTTGTCACAAGCTGATCTATGGCTTTCATTTTTTATAAACAAAAGAACATAAATATATAAACTGTACATACATTTATACGAAAACACGAAAGTGTGTTAAAGCATGGCTTTAAAATTTGTATGTACATTTTAAAAGTGTAATTTAAAATATTAAACTGTTTTAGTAAGTACATCATCATCTTTCAGCAGATTCTTAAAGCAAGGCTTTGAAGTATTAGCTTCAAAGTCTTCTTTGTCTGAAAGAAAACATCACAGGTTTTTCTATCATGAGCTGTCTGATACACAAACACACACACACACACACACACAGCGTGTTGCGTCTGCCTTAAACCCATCTGTACCTTCTTTAGAACGCTGTCTGACTCAGTCCTGCGGAGCTCTGTGGTGTCTTCAGTATCATCTTTGTCTCCATCTACAGGAGATCAAACACACAGACGAGTCAGTCTCACCTGGAACAATCGCCCACACATCAGAGCTGTAACAAACGCACACACCAACAACACACGGAAAACACGCCCACCTTTGGTTTTTGAGATGTTCATCTGGTGACTGTCAAAGCCGCCGAAGGTTTCCGCCCGTCGTGGCAGAGACACGGGCCCGGCCGCGCACATGCCGTCCTGCACGGCTCCTCCCAGACTGCTGTTCACCACGACCTGCAATGTCTCCACTACAAACACACACAAACACAACATTACAGCAGGAAAACTAACTCATTCAGGTCAAAATCAGAAAGAAATACAATTCTAATTTAGAATAATATCAATTACAACAAGAATTTAAAGAGAAAATATTTAACAAAATCTTCAATCTACAATCTTTTGTGAGATTTACCCTAAGAACAACTTGCTTCCAGTTTCATCAATAAACAAACAAGCCGCTTATAAGAAGCTAGAAATAGATGTGAATCAATATTGTTTTCCATTTCATGACCTGGTACATTAAAAGCAATCCATTATGTGTTCCTGCCCAACCTGATCAGCTGTACGTATCGATCGCACCCATGATCCCACGATCCATCTATCCCTCCCACATTTAAACCAATGTGTCATCTCAGCACTTTCATTATGATTTCAGCGCTCTGCACTCACAAATGCTGTTTCACAACAACATAGCACCATATTCTTTGTTTGGAAATGAAATAACAGTGATGTATTCTTGTAGTTTTGAGGTGTATTTTACCGTATTTTGCCATGACACAAAATTGCTTTGCTATTATTTTAACATTATGCCAAATTCTTGTTGAATAAATTGTACCCAAAAATAATCTAATACAAGTACAGCCAGTACCAAAGACTTCTTCTGGAAGCACGACGTGCATATTTATTGTGCTTCTGAACAGAAAAGCATGTGTAACCGGCCAGGAAATATTTCGAGCAAAATGTGCCATTATCAGATCTGACGCAAAATAAAAGCACGAAATTATACTATTCGTCTCACCTTCCTTAAGAGCATCCTTCATGATTGGCTCCCCTTTGGTGATGTCATCAGGCGTGGCCCTGAAGAGCATCCTGCCGCGGAGGCTGGAGCCAGACTCATCCGACACGCCACAATCACACATGTCCCTAAACAACTTCACTTTGTCCTCCAGTAAAGTCAAGATCTGTTCATCTCTCTTATGTAGCTGATCTGCAGCCAAAGTGCATTTCATATTAATGCATGCATGCTCGTTTATTTTCTGAAATTCGATGAGATAATAATGGTGACATTTACCTTTTAACTCTTTGACTCTGATCTCGTGAAGTCTCCTGTCTTCTTCATTTTCACTGGGCACACCTTCATCATCATCCCTCTCCCTGGAGGAAATGGAGAGTCTGTAAAGAGAGACTTCCAGCTCTCACAAGCCATACCTGATTATGATTTAATGCCGTTTCTCAAATCTTTTTTCCCACTGGTTGCATTTGTCTCTTTAGCTAAAAACATCACCGGCTCAATATATCACCTTGTTTTCTATTATGTACATTTTTTGAAGGGATGAGTTGGATCAGATAGTAAAGGAAATGCAGCCAAAAGTATCCAGAATACATGAGAACGTCATGTAGTTAAATGAAAATATTGAAAATGTAATTTTAATGAAATGTAATTTTTTAATTATGGAATCGAAATATAATGGAATTAGTAACCAATTTTTGATAAAACATATTTTTTATGAAAATATAATAAAGGGCGAGTGAGCTTTCCTGAACTTTGGATTGGTAAAGCAAATTTGAATGTGTCAAACGGCAGTAATAACTTCCTGTGCGCCAGTAAATAACTTTCTGTATATCAGAAAATAATGTCCTGTATATCAGAAGAAAGTAATCTGTATATCAGGAAAAAACAGACTTTGATCCTCACATTGTCTGCATGGCCTCCTGTATGAGCTGCATCCACGTGTTTCTTTCCTCCTTCGAGCTGGCGTACACCTCCACCATCTCCGGTTTCTCAATACCAGCTGTGATCAGGAACAGACCCTTCTCCTCATTGGCTACTTCCCTCACGATGAGTTTTTGCAGTGAAATGACGGTGGAGCGCTGGTCCTGAGAGAAAGAAGTGGGTTCATGGAGATGAAAGCAGAACATCAGGGCAATGAGACGGTAAAGTGAGGTCACCGTTGAGGTTAGAAGGAAAACTCATTGACCTCAGGAAGAAAAGAACAAATCAGATTGACTAAAAAAAGTCTAAATTTGCCAATGTTCCTATTGAACTATTAAATCCAGCAATGAAGACTCGCCAGAGACATTACACAACACTAGTGTCCAAACAACACTGTGTGAAGTAAACATGTGTTATTAAAAAATGCTGTTCTGGACGTCATGGGTTCGAGGTTTAATGATAAACATACCAGGGAGGCGAATATGTATTTCTGATCTTTCTCCTGCAGGAAGACGATCACGTCCCTCAGCAGCAACGCCTGGACATCTGGAGAAACACACATTAGACAAATTAAATGAAAAGAGGCCTGATCGTGTTAGTGTGGGTGTGTGTTGCCATGGCGATAGACATAACCATGTGTGTAAAAAAGTCATGTTTATCCTTGTGTGTAATGATAAAAGTGATGCCTCAATTCAAATTAAAGGTGTAGTTTTCCTAAAAATGAAAATTGTTTCATCATTTATTCACTCTCATTGCATTCCAAACCTGTATGACTTTCTTTCCTCTGCAGAAGACAAAAGAAGATATTTTGAAGAATGTTGGTAACCAAATGTCATTGACTTCCATTGTATGAAGACATAACCACCGACACATTTTTCAAAATATCTACTTTGGTGTTACTCAGAAGAAAGCCTCTTGAATCATCATCAGCAGTCAACACGTATTCTCACCCTTAAGTCTGCCAGTCGAGTTCTTCAGCTGAAGCGCCCCATCGTGAATCAATTTCTGCCCACGTAACAGATCCTCTCTGGCGAACATCTGCCCGCTTTTCATCCTCATGATGGATTTGCTGTCTGTCCTGCTGTACACTTCCTTTAACCTCTTTTTTTTCTCGTGCTCGTTCACCTTGTTGTCCACTGCGGCGATCACCTCCTTCACCAACCTGAGACCTTGGGTTACATCTGCGTGGTCCTCTTCGTTTTCTGTCACGGAGAAGAAAATATTTAGACATTTTTGTGGCGCTTTTTTCTTGAAAAAATCTAAAAGCTGCCAAAACATTTCTGGTCCCTTAATATGCAAGTCATATAAAGTCTCTGTTTATGCCAGTTTGTAATCCAACAATATAAATCGCATTTTCAGTTTTAATTAGACGCAAAGAAGTTTTCTCACCTTTTGTGTGTTGCAGTATCCTTTGGAGTAAAACAGGGTACTTTGTGATTCGTTGTGTGACTAACAATATACACTCAGGAATGCTTAGCCTTCGGACAACAGGACTGCTCATCTTTTTCTGCAAAAAAGAAACAGATGTGAAACATGGGACCGTTTCCATTTCTTGAGAAGGAAACAAAAAGAGGAATGTTGAATCAACGGCACTGCTACAAAGCCAAAAATAAACACTGTAGGCTACGGCTTTGACTATTCCACTTCTTTTAATAATTTCCACACAGGCTAAAAGAGACATCAAATTAAAAACACTAAAGGGTGGAACGACTCGAAATAAACCAAGATGGCTACCCTGATGAACGCTTGGAAACGCTTGTCTTTGGTGTGAAGCTCTTTGTAGAAGTTTACGGCTTCGTTGTGTCTACTGCAGAACTTTCCATAGACCTTCTGCATTCTCTCAGCGTTTGAACCTGAGAACTAGAAAGGAATAGGACAACATTGTAAATTACTTATAATAAATGCTCTATATACTACAAATCTAAGTAGTTCTTTCGCAAGTTTATCTAACACTGATTATACCTGAGAGACCAGCACATCCCCAATCTTTCTAATAACAAATCGTCCCCCTTCTTGGCTCTCCGACACTGCCTCTCTCTTCCTCTCGACTAAATGTGTAAAGAACTGTGTGTGCAAGTCGAGAAGGTCCTCCAGCATTGGAAACATCTTCTCTACCGTCTGGACCTCCAGCTGAACTTCTCTCTGTAGACCTTTACTGTAAACATCAGCCATGATCTTCAGGGTTCTGACGTGGTGCATTTCGGTCTGAATGAGCTCTGTAAACAATAAATACATTTTATGAACTGTATAACGCAAGCAAGACGGTTCAAATTATTTTAAACACAAAGTGAAAGTAGTCACGGATGTTCCTGTACGAGTCAGACTCACCATAGATGACGTCTTGCCTCTTGATGACATCCTTCTTAAGGTGTTTCATATATTTCTTGTCCATCATAAAGCTCCAAGAATCAGCCTCCAGATCTTTGACATCTGCCTCAAATTCACCCATTAAATGATTATCCATCATCTCTGTTCCTAAAATAGATAACCCAACAACAATGTACAGTGTTCTTTTTATATACGTACCAGAAAAAACCTTACCAGAATAAACGTGACATGTAACTAAACCGAATAGTAATAATGAGTTGACAAGGCTCACCCTCATCAGTAAGAGATTCTGTGGATTCTGTGACTTTACTCGTCTTGTGGAGAGAGTCTGTAGACTGAGACAGAAACTTCAGACTCTTTAGAGGAGGATCTTCCATTTGTCTAAATGTTGAAACAAAGAAAAAATAATCCATTTAACATGCATATTATACAAATCAAACTGGAGTAAATAAAGTAAAAAAAACCATCAGTGTCTGACCCTGCGATGTTGTTTATGGACATGCTCTTCGAAAGCGGGATGCTGTTAAAAGACATGATGCTGCTCGGGCTTTTCCGAGGCGGTGCGAGCGGGGCGGGCTGGTCGTCGGGAACAGAGATGGTCGACCATGGGCGTTCCCGTGCTGGGATGGCTGGTGAGATAAAAATGAATATCAAATTGTAATTTACAAAGATAGAAACGGATTGTGAAAAATAATAAAGTATGTAATATCAGGTGATGAATTTACTTTTACTTCTCATGGTGACACTAGGCATCAAAGCAGAATCTGTAACGGACTGTTGTTGTTTTTGCTGCTGGGAAAAATAAATCAATTAATCGATATAAAATAAATTTTTTGTAAATATTCAAACACACTACAAATAATCCGGAAATTCATGTAACAGCTGTAATTTGAAAACGTTATACTTAATAAAAGATCAGGACATTTTAGTCAAAACTGACTGACAGCGTGACAGACATGCACATACAAGACAGAGAATTACCTTCATTTTCACCTTGGCACAAACAGGAAGACTCTCTCGACAGCCCTTGTGAACGTGTGCATTGCAACCTGAAAACAAATGAAATGAAGTGTGTTGTCAGTAAGGAATGAACTTTATCCATCACTTTAGTGCAATAATAAACCACACAAAACTCTGTCACTTCCTGCTCGACTCTTCAGGCAGAAGCGTGTGAGATGAGTCTTTTCCTGTATGACTTTATCTCTGCTTAAAACCAAACAGCTGATGTTTACCACCCATTCAGTTCTGCTGAGTCAGGACCGGTCACGATCATAACGACTCAAGAACATCTTAAACTTCAAAGACACACCATGTTTATTAATTTTTTAAAATCAGGATAACATGCGATGTGAATTTGACCAACATAATGTTAACATAAATAAACAAGACTATAGTAACATTTATGTTGACGTAAAATTTGTTAACGGTTTTATTTAATGTTTACGGTAAAATAAAGCATGTTAACATTATTGTCTATGTTAACATAAAACATTTACGTTCACATCAACTTTAACAATGTTTATGCTAAAGCACAAAATGTCAACAATGATGTTTAGGTTAACTTAAATCACTTCAAAATTAAAGTTTATGTACACATAAAACACGTAAAAAAACCCCACATAAAACACAATCATTTTTACTTCTCTTTTAAATCAAAACATACCTGCACAGATGTTCTTTTGTAGCTTTTTAAGAACTGTACTTTGCACTTTATGACCACTGAACTACCACACAGTTAAACACACCCAATAAAACAATAACAGGCCGTATATCTGCAAAGTTTTATTCAAGTGTTTTTGGGGAAATCACACACAAATGTCTACAAGACCACCAACAGAAACCATCCCGGGTCTACACAATGCAACTACACAATGTCACTGTCTCTCATTTCACAACAAACAAGAGTCGGGTGTCATGTTTTCACAAACCCAGCATCTTACGCCCATGAGGCGTGATGGTAAGATGGGCGTGACGATTACACCGACAGCAAGCAGCCCACACCATCTGGGGCACAGAGATTAAGATCTTTCCCCACAGCTACACAACTTTCCCCACTCCTACAGATACCACAGCATTTCTCTAGCAAACACCACACACACACACACTTCTAAATACAGTACTCTGCTTGGAAATCATGTAAGGCAATGTTTGATTTAAAGTACTAGCAAAATCCTTATAGTTAAAATTACCCTCACAATAATACAACACAATAGTATGGAAAAGGATTAGTGTCATGGTAAAGACAAAACAAAGTTACAAAATTTAAATCGTAATATTTTGAAGTCAATAATAATGAAGTCAATAATAAAGTCATCGCAATACAAGATTGAACTCTTAATATTTTTGTTAATTTAAGTTATGAGTTATGAAAGTTATGAGAATAAAGTCATGTGTTAAAATCGTTCTTTATTAATAACATGGCACTTACAGGGTTTACATATTTTTATAGTTACACAAGTTTTACATTACACGCCTAGCTCTGATTGGATTACGAAAAGTTACGCTATCATTTAATTGGCTAATATTATTGTGCCACACCCTCACAGCTATGATTACATAAGCTGTAAAGAAAATATTATTAAAAACATGGACAACACGAGCAGTAACAGCGGGTGACGTTATTAAAGACTTCAATCTATTAGTCTATTAAATCACAAAAGAAGTATGCAAGACTTTTCAGATCTAATCAGACAAAAAAACCCTGTGATTTAAGTATCAGACGCTTTTGGAAAACAAGAAAGAGTGTGTTATGGCGGCTGTGCTCTAACAGGATGTCCCAGCAGCTGCGTGCGGGTGATGCAACTCCGTGTAAGACTCGACCGGGCGGATAGCCACGATTATTAAAGCTCTCCGACTTTCTTCTTCATTTCCTTGAAAAAGGGCTTGCACTGAAATCTCCACCCATGTGCTTGCTATCAAAAACAACAGCACAAGAGCTCTTGGCTAAAAATCACAGAGTATATCATGACTGATAAAGTTGGTCTTTCATTTTCTGATGCCATTTTCTCCATGGCATTAAGTTATTTAATCTGCTTCCTGTGTGAAGCTCTTGCGACGCAACCTTCTGCAAAAAGCACTTTCACAGCAGTTAATTTAACTCGAGCGCATAAGCGTGGAGGAGGAAGTTATGAAAAAAAAAAAACATCGGCCTACGGCAAAACAAAGGAAGAGCGCATAAAGTAGAACAGAGAGCACGGCATTTAAAGCACGGCAAGTCACTTATAAAGATATCGTCCAAATGCATAAACGTAACGTAAAATAATAAATAGAAGAGAAAGAAAAATACAGTGTGATGTATTGCAGTGTAGAATAGACTAGAAGATCTCTTACTGGTGCAGAGGAAAGCATCTTTAGTGTTGAATGGTTTGTTGCATTGATGGCAGGGGATTGTGGGTACGGTTGTGACGGCTGTGAACAGATGCCCATTTGAGGCTCTCCTCTCTTTGTCTCTGGCATCTTTCTCACGCTCCTTACTCTTCTCCTTCTCCTTTTCCTGCGAAACAGAAAATAAGAGCTGTGAATAAATCTCTTGTATGTGCTGACGTGTTGTGTGATTTCAGTATGAGATGCAGTAGCTGGCAGACAGCCACAGTCATGCATTACACTCAATTACAGTCAGGTCTGGGCCCAGATGTGAGATTAAAAGGAAGCAAGACACATCCATCATAACTGTAACAACGAAAACTCATCCAATGCAATCAATATCTTCATTTATATTCCCAACACCAGCTATCCCACATCTACCCATGCATTTATTGGGTTGAAACTATCCATATATCCATCTGTCTTTCATGTCCACCTATCTTTGTCATTGTGTTAAATGATCAATCCATCTGTCTAATGGTTTTTGTTTCGTTGACAGATTGCTTTAAAGTGTGAAAACCACAGCATGCAGCTCACTCCATTACAGAGATGCAAAGACCAACTCCAGACACTGACATCCTGATGAGAAAATGATGTCTGAACCACTCCCGACACCAACCAGTCATTACTCAAGATCACAATACATACAAGCTAAAAATAAAATGTGAAATAAAAAATGAAAAAGTCCTTTTAATTTCCAATGCCTACTAAATATTAATCTAGTATGGAAAACTAATTTGACTATTTAAGAAAGACAAGTGTAAAAAATGTACAGCCCAAAAATTATAAACTCACGAATAATAAATGTTTTTATTTGCTTGTTGTCTAAGAGCAATAATTGAGATATTAAAGAAGTCTTTTTTTATGGGTTATTCAGTTAAACTTTTTTAAGCAAAATCTTTTTAAGTTTCATGTGTCTCAAGTATTTTACAAATGTCTTAATTAGAGTTTCAAAAAAACATCTCAACAATGTCACAATCTGACCTCAGATTTGCCAAGTATGCAATTATTAAACATTTTAGTGTGAACTTAAACATTTCTCATTAAATCAGCCCTAATCCAGATTATTTTACTTTTACAATCAACATTTTGCACCTCCATACTCTTAATATATTTTTGTAAATGTCTCATTTGTTTCTATTTCTATTTCTTCTAAGAAGAGAACGTAAAATTCAAAGAATTTAGAAGAAACTAAGTTGATACATAAATAAAACACAAATGGGAACTCCATTACATCTCCTGAGCTATAAAAGAGCAACATCTAAGCAATAACATTTTTCTCCCCATATTTTAATTTATACACTGCACTGTGATATCTTAAAACGGATCATAAAACCTACCTCATCCAGTCCCCCAACATTCCTGATCTTTATAGACCGACCCTGTGGCAAAAACCTACGACACAACGTAGACATCCCAGACGCAGGTAGCCAGCGACTGCGGTCACTGGTCTATAGATTTGGTAGATGTGGCCGTGTCTCTTTACTGACACATAAAAGTCCCCATAATGGCAAGTGTCTACGACACAGAGGAAGTGACTTTCAGCGTTTAGAGACTGCTGCAGTGTCTTTCTGTCTTCGCTCACGATTGCGCTGATCTTAAAGACACAGTGCATTTCCTTTAAACACACAGACCTTTCCTCAGTACACAAACAAATTATGATGTTTAAGTGATTTGATTGGGAATTGTTGGTGGTAAATTGCTAGATAATAATTTTAAAATCACATATGGTTGCCCAGCTGGACATCTACAGTGACATCTTCAGCAATCAGTTCTCTGAAACTATGAGGTCATGTTTTCTTTTTCACAGAACTACAGGAGCTTTGCAAGCGACTTTGTGTGTGATAGTTTCTAACACTGTTGAATTTACTCAATGACCGCAGCTTGCATCTGCATCCTGTTAAACTTCCCTACTGTGAGCCCAAGTATGACAGATCAACGATGCACAAAGTTTTGCAGAAAGCCAATGAGCAACCTCAGAGCATGCAAAGGATTGCTTATGGTTTTATCTCTACGCAGCGATGTGCATCAGGTTACCATGACGACGTGTCAGAGAGGAATTTACTTTTTTCAACCAAAATAAAACCAGCTGAGCTGTAGCTGAATCT
Organism: Beaufortia kweichowensis; assembly: GCA_019155185.1. Classification (NCBI taxonomy): domain Eukaryota; kingdom Metazoa; phylum Chordata; class Actinopteri; order Cypriniformes; family Gastromyzontidae; genus Beaufortia; species Beaufortia kweichowensis. The sequence continues at coordinate 9,456,688 of CM032816.1, forward strand.
ACATTGCTAAAGTTCTTCACAAAAAAATCATAATGCAGAAAAAATGCTACCTTGGAAATAGTCTTTGTGATGCATAAAGTGTTGCCAAAATGTAGCATCACTGCACTATAACATACAAACTGCACTAAAGGTATTTGCTACTATAAATAAATAATATTCACAGTCTGACCATGATAACAAGAAGTCACACTGCAATTTCCAGGCTGACTGGAAATACCACAGAGACTTTAAAATCAGCATGAGACACTTCTGTGAAACACTGACCTTGTTCTTCTTGCTCATTTTGCTCTTGAGGTAACTGAAGGTCCTGCTAACTTTGGTTCCTCCAGCTTTGCCTTCATTGTCGCTCCGTAAAGGACCTGGATCCTCCTCGGAAATACTGTCAAAATCAAGGCAGCGACAGCTTTAGTTCAAGTCTGTTATCATGCCTTAAAAAGCCAAAAAACTAACACAAGGGCCATACCTGTACTCTAAAGATCCTGATGTACCTGTGAAAGATCCCAATCCTGAAAGAAGAAAAGATATGGATTAGATCAACTGTGCAGTGAAGGTGTATTCGCAGGATCTGACTGAAGAAATCATACAAGATATTAAACCGGCTACACTCTGTACGATTTTTACAGTCTTTTATGACTGAGATTGCAAAGATAATGAGTATCCAGCAGTCATGTGAGAACGTCACGCTAAACGATCAAATACTGACAACTTTTTAGAGAAAAGGAAAGCAATGTACTATTCCTACAATGTGTCTCGTGGCCAAAACTGTACAGCGTGCATGAGAAATTTTTTATACAGAAGCATAATGATGTGCTTCCCTGCACAAAACAAAACTTAACAAGATATTTAAAGCAAAATGCCACATTTATAACAGAATCACACAGAACTCAAAGCTTGACATTTAGAAACTGATCTGCAACCACAATATCTTAATATCAGGGAAAGATTGATTGATAAATTTTGTACAGGCAGTATATAGGATACATAACAGTTTTCAAAATTACTATCAAACTTACAGACAGATAATTTTTTTTATTTTGTATTTTCCTTTTGCCATCAAGCATTTCTATGAAAGGTGTTTATGTAAGAATTATGACAGGAATAAGTCCTGCTATCCATGGTGGAATAACCCAATAAAATCCTGAATACTTCAGCAAAACTATACGTTAACTGAAGAAATCATTCACCTGTCTTATGCTAGTCGTAATGGAGAATAACAAGTACATCAGACCGTAAACACACACTACTTAAGGCAGTAAAAGCAGATGACCCTATTTTATACAAATAACAGCTGTAACAGTACCAAATGTCAACACCAAAAAAGCAACAAAACAAAAAAAGTGGAATAACATATGCATCAGCCAGAAAACATGCAAGTTATCATACACAAAGTTCATCTAAGTTATTGTTTCATCTACACTTTTTAAAATGATCCTTTTAGTGGGATAAAGCGCTCTGAAAGGTTTTCCAATCATGTCAAAAAATTTTCACTCAACACAAGGAAGAACCGAATTTTGGATTAAAAATAAAATCCGACTCGTCTTATCAATAACTTAGTGACACAAAGGAGGCAGGGTATACAATTCACATTAAGCAGGTGTCGGGCAGGGTCCACGCCAGGCATTGTGGGATATTCTTTTACTTACTGACTGTATCCTCATCATCACTGGATGAAGAGCCAATAGAAAATAGAGTTTTAGATTTGGGGAGCAAAGGCGAGATGCTGAAGGAGAAGGAGATTCGTCGCTTAGGTCGCGGTCGTCCAATCGCTGGCGGGTTCCGTTATGACATGGGCAGAAAAGATCAAAGCAGGCGTTATAATAAAATAAGGTGCAAAGCACACCTTTAGTAAATGTCCACTCCCTGCAAGTGTCACCAGAGTGATTTGGAAAAGGGAATCATGGGAGTTTCACATCGGATGAGTTGAAAAACACCACCAATAATCCCAATTGACAAAGGGTTATGAAAACTTTTGCACAGTTGAGATCCCAGTGAGGCCAATCGTGTGTTAGATACGGCGGTATGGATAACAGGAAGTGAGTAACCAATGTTTCATTCCTCGTGTTACTTCAGAGGCAAGAAATAAAAAGGAGATCGACTGGAAAAAGACACAGTCTGAACCTCTGCAACATCAAATCTAAGGGTTATCTTTTTAAAAACGTATAAAATCTTGTCTTTGTGCTACGGAGGTCAGAGTGAGATGCTAAAAAACAAGACAAGTTTACATATCGTTTGTGTTTAAACTCACCATCCAGGTCTTTATGACTGATGGCCAACATAGAGACAGATTTGGTGAGAATCGGATGTGCAGGTTGGACACATCTCCGTCCGGACTGGATGGATTTCTAAAAGCCAAAAACATAATTTGTTACGTTATGAGTTGATATAGTTCGATAGCGGCAATTCACCAGGTTACAAAAGTTGCTCATCCAATCTGATTTTACCTGACTGTCCAAACTGCTGCAGTCGCCCATGTCTGATTCCTGCTCTTCTTCGGTTAAAGACACAAGCGAGCCTCTTTCCTCTCTCTCCTGCTTTGACGGACAGCTCGGTACCTGGACGGCCTCCCCGGGGTGCTGGATGGTGCTCTTTCTTCCTTCCTTTTCCGCCGTGAGACCTTCTAGGCTGTAACTGCAGAAATGAGTAAATTGGGACTTTCTTTTATCATGATTAAAATAAAAACAACATGCACAAACGCATACTGAAGCCATAAACATCCACAAACTGAAATGCTTACGAACACTCAACACAAAAAAATGTAAACATCATAAATGATTTTTTAAAGAATAAAACTTGGCCAGTTAAACAGGGTCGCGTCATACTCGACTCGTGCTGCTGTAAATACGTCTCTTGACTTCCTTAAAAGCAAAATTATTCTACTTCTGAATCATCATCACTGGTTAGTTGTTGTTGGATAGGAAAACAGTGAAACAAAATGTTTGACATTGGTTGTGCAATTTAAAAACTTGCAAGTTAAAAATTTCATTCAAGGTTTTCATTCAAAGCAACATTTTGCCTTGAGAGCTCACTTTGCAGATTTAAACAAATCTTCACACAAAAATAAAATGATAAAAAGATAAAATGATAAAAGAATGGTTTTGTTATTCAAAATTGTGCATTTGGACAATTGGGGGAACATGTTCATATTGTAATATCTGTGATTATTTTGCCTATATCTTTATATACCCTGTTAAAATCTACTTGATTAAAATGAAATTGTTATTTTGAGAAAAAACTTCAAAATTTGTTAACTAATAATATAAACGCATGCATTTTACACAACATGTAGCTTTGTTTACCAGCAAACACAGTGGTGTACACAATCTTAAAAATACACTTTTAGTTTAATCTCAAACAGGAAATAACAGAAAAAATAAATCTCACCTCTCATCAGGTTCTGAGATCCAGATGAAAATGTTAGTCATAGTTAAAAGTGTTTAACATCATTTGTGGTAATGAATTTAATTTAGTCTACAGTTCTTAAACAGATACATTAGTGGTCGATGTTGTTCTGTCTTAGACAATGAAGTCAAAGGAAGTGACTCTGAGAGTGGTTTTGGTCTCAGATATTTGTCCAGCAATGCAAGGGGACTAAACCATAGACAGGAAGTAGCATAACAAACACACACACACACACAATGTAGCACGCATATATAGACAAAGCCACTGCAACATGTAATGTCATTGTACAACAAGAAGATTTTTGACACTTCCTTTTTGTCCTTTACCTTCTGCTGTTTATTTCGTCACCCTCAGAACGCAGGACGACCGACGGGCACCAGCTCATGCTTCATGGTGAGTGGAAAAACATGGATGGATGAAGAGATGAAATGGAAAAAAGAACGTTTTGTTAGTAAAAGGGATGTACAAAACTACATAGTTTCACACTTGCTTAGTTAGTGGCATGACTTGTTGACCAATCAGTTTTCAGGAAGCCCTAAAATTAGTCGATTTGATCACGTCCGTTTGTTACAAACAATCTTTCTGCTGGAACGTTGTGACTGTTGTCCATTATGACACACTAGACAAGATAAAATAATTCATTGTCATTTACGAATTACCATGACACACTTTGTCAAAATGGATCGTGCCAATTTCGGGCTGGTTTAAAAGACACTTAAAACTGACACTACTGAAAGTGAATAAAACTTGAGGTGGGTGAAGAAAACCAATATTATACAACATTATATATTTATCATTATTATACTGTTTTGATCACTTTGATTGAAAAGTCTGTACTGAATAAAGTACTATAAAAATAAAGTTCACTTGATTCAAGGAGCTACATATACTGTGCGTCACCCCATTAAAACTATATTCAGCTTATGACAGATTTACGGGAAATGTGATCTTTTATTGCCTGGCATTCTGATGTTTTTACAAAGGGCTTTTCCACAGCATATGGTGCTCAGGTCACATAGTAACATTTCAAACTTTTTCCAAAAGCGGTTCAACAACAGTTTTAGGGCTCCCTGAATGGAAAGAATGCAGATGGTACCTTCTCCTGTGGCCCCCGGACCTGCGCTCCACCCCGCTTTGCGGCGTACTAGAAAAAAGGATGAATGAAGATGAGAAAAGAGGATGAATGAAGACACTGATACATGAAGTGAAAATGAAGAACTAATGAGATGATTGACAGATGTGGAAATGCTATCGATGCTTTTGGGGCGGGACTATCTGCTTGCCAATCAATGACAGATGGAAGAGAGATTGAAACCAGTCCTCATTTGTGCAATACCAGTGCAATGACACTAGTGGCAAACTTTAGAAAAAAAAACATTTCTGCAGTGCCAGGAGTGTAAAACTCAAGCGTTCCTCTTTCTATCTTAAGGAAAAAGTATTAGGTCAGATGTGTGTTTATCACTGGCAGTCTTGTGTGACCTAAATTCAGCTTTTTCTCACAATAACAGCAGCCTGCTTACAAAACATTCAGAGGAAGAAACCCTTACACTGGGATTCCCACACACAAATACACAGAGCTGTGCACCAAACTCAACCCAATGGACAAAAGATGAAACAAAACTGGGGAAAACCGTATCCAAAAGTGTCAACTTAATAATCATACTTTACACCTCTTTATAATGTCATAAGAGACATGTTTTTTAACGTGTGGTTAAACCCTTAAGTTTGGCTTCTTTGTTAGAATCATACCTGCGTTGACTCATCTCACTCTCCCCCGCTGAGTTTTTCCCAGGTCCCCAGCTGTGCCTGCGGAGGGGAGACAGGGACCGAACCGCAGTGCGTAAAATAGCCGAACGTTCTGGGACTTCGGTCAGCCGGTCCTTTCTCTCTTCCTCCTCGGTCTCTACTGAAACCAGTGAAGCCAGGGGGGATGCGGGCAGCATCTCTAAGGCGTCCGATCCAGGGGTATCTGTGCTGGGCTGAGGGACCGTGCTGGGCGTCCCGAAGCTGGAGGTGTCATCTGTGGAGGAGGAATAGGATGTGGATACACCACTTGTGATGGTGACGCTGTCCTCACCCTTTAAGAGATGGAGAGAGAGAAGGTATTAGACAAATAAATGTGACCTTGCCTGTGAAGACTTCTTTTTCTGTGATTTACTTTTCTACATAAAATCATCCTAAAGAACATTCTGTGAAAATATAACCTTTATATCTTTAATATTGACTGAGTAATAAGATATCAAAGACTGAAACCATAGTGATATTCATAGGCGTTATGTTATCTCCTAATTTGATTTTGTAATATTCAATGCAAAATTGTGAATATCATCTGAACAAAATGAGCACTGATGACATACTGTACCACTTTGACGTCTGCAATACACACAAGTACACTCATGTTTTCTTTTAGGCAGACAAGCCCAATGTAATCCGAGTTCTTTCCATCCTTGTAAACCTTACATAACACAACACACACCCCTGACAAACTCATTTCCATTCACAGCAGCTCATTATTTTTCTCACATGCGGAGACACACAGCCAGGCGAGGGGTGTGGTGAGCTCACAGTTACGTTACACTGACCGTAATAGTTGAGTTTATGAAATTCAGCTATGGGATGAAAAAATGCTTCAGAACACAAGTCAAGCTCAGGTTAAAGGAATAGTTCACACCAAAATAAAAAATCTTTTATCATTTACTAACGCTCGTGGGATTATTTTAAAGAACGCTTATACATTGACTTCCATTGTATGGACACAAAACCACTGAGACATTTCTTTAAATATCTTCTTTTGTGTTGTACAGGTTCCCAATAACATAATAGTGAATAAATAATGACAGTTTTAATTTTGGATCTATCCCTTTAAGTACTTTTGTGTCAGGACTGGAATTCCTGTATTCCCAGTGACAGTTTTAAAAGGTGTGGGGAACCGCCGGGAAACTCTGCCTTGTGACTCAACGCAACCCAGACTAAAGAAGACAAGAGGCGGAAAAATAGCAGGGAGTTTGTATAAGAGGTCATAATTGAAGGCCTGGCCCACCGTCCTGCTTACGTCACATGATGTGATGTCAATGGAGCGGTGCTGAGAAAGCGTACAGAGGATTACCACTGAAACTAAGACGCGTTGCATAACCACTATATCTGGCAGACGGACTCGAACAATGAGGCACAGTTTAAGGGACGCCCCATAGAAACAAAATAGCAACTCTCTGTCAAAAGCAAACACAGAATTAAATGATACTGGCAAAAAACAGCGCATGCAAACAAGAGCTTTCTGGACACACCTTATTGTTGAAAACGCTGTCCTCGCCCAAATCTTGGCTGAGGAGAGAGTCGCCATCGCTGGCAGACCCTCGCATGGTGCTCGCCGACTCTGTGTGCCGCACGCTCTCCGGTGAAGGTGTCGGAGAAGGGAATTCTGGGAAAAAGAGAGTGAAGATTATTTTTTTTTAATTATCAACAAATTATGAAGACTGAAGTTAAGACAATGTCACTCCAACATTTTCCGTAAAGCTGCTTTAAAACTGTAAAGAAAACTGACATGAAGTTCAGTCATTTAAAGTGAATCAATACAGTGAGTGATTCTGAAGTGACTCATTTGAGCTCACTGTTGCATCTCTGACTGCAATCCTTTCAGACAGGATGCTGATGTCATCGAGATGATCTTATTTGACCAGTTCAGGCTTTTGTATTGACAGGAAGACAACCATTTAGTCTTTTGAGCTGTTTCCCATGTGACACAATGCGGGCACTATTTAGACTGGCGTGCAGACACAAAAATATACACGAGACAAGACAGCATCCATTCTTTTTAAAGAAAGGAAGTTTATGGGGCAGCGCACAGCCATTGACCTGAACTGAAGTGTATTACTGGTAATATAATTTTAAAGGATATTAATCTTTATTTAAAAAATGATTCAGCTGCTGTTCTGCAATTTGCATTGGAACTATTTATTCTTGTGCAAAAAAATATAATAGAATTAAATATAATAGAAAAAAGTAAGACAATTATTTACAGACTGAATTAACATTGCCATCTGTCAATTCTTGTGTTAAACATTTAATTTTTGCCCTAAAATAAACTGAATAATAAAGTGAATTTAGGCTGATGTTTTTTTTTTTACCTGAACTCACTGAACTGCTTTTGTTCTCTTGGACTCCAGCGACTCGACTCGCATCGACTGAAAAAAATGTCTCGGTCTCTCTGTGGATCTGCAATTACAAAATGAGCATTTTAGGAGAAAGCAAAAACAATTTGCAAAACAGAAATAAGCATTAAAAACAAATCTGACCCACAATTTCGACAACACAACCTGCAATCCAGCATAAACCGTCACTTAATAAGTCAAATATCTATGAAATCTACTAAAGGTTCTGTGGTTTTCAACCCTGTTATTGGAGGATCCCCTGACATACACATTTTGAATAACTTTTTAACATCTAATTCAGGTCCTCTGCTTAAAAGCAGAATGTTTAAAACCTAAAATGTATGTGCCAGATCACCCAGAGACATCCGAACTGGCCTAATTCAGAAGATCTTTTGCTCATTTATATTTCATAGATCTTCTAAAAAAAAAAAAGTCCAGCAGGACGCTCTGACACATCAGGTGAAAAATGATTTCCTCTCCTACCTCAACCCAGGAAATGCATGTCAACCGTTGGATGGCAAAAGCATTTTCCTTCGACTGCAAACTTGAAGAAATGCATCTTAAACTGAATGAATTAATGTATTAGCAGGAATAAGAGTGGGTATCGTGTGATTTGGGGTTTTCTGGGTGCATTTGCAGGGTGTTCAGAACAGACCTAGAGAGGAATGTGACCCACATATAAACATTACGGCCCACTAACGTTCAACTCACAGCAGCTGTGAACAGACGTGGAGGGCTGGAGCTTGAGGCTACTGCAAGTCACCAAAGACTTTTGATCATTTATCGTCCTTAGAGTCTATTTACACCCTATAAACCGCAATGCAACATGCAAAACCAGAGAGAAGTAAACAGAACATCTGACAACAGCACAAAAAAACACTGATTATGGCAACACCATTTTGGTTTTCACCAGTTCACCATTCACCCCTTTTCGGTCCATTCTTTAAAAAAAGAGCTACATATCTCATCTCGGTCAGTAATACAGGACGCATAGATAAAAAGATCAAAGAAACACCCCAAGGGAAGAAACAACGCTTCCTGTGCGGCTCATCTGTACGACCATCATCGGCTCTATTCACGATGATTACGCCCACCCGCTGACCGTCACGAGCATGTGACACGCTAAACTCCCACGCTCAGTGTGTAGCCGTTGTGTGCATGCACGTGTGTGTGGGGCTCCCGGTCATAGGCTTCTTTGTTCGGTCACTGGTGGATGGACACTGGTCTAGTGTGGCGGGCAAGAGGGGCGTGGGCTCTTTCAATAGAACGGCATCAACAGCTGCGGCCTTTTAACTTGAGGACAGTGAAAGAGGGAGAGAAAATGATGAGAAGTTCTCTTATATAGAGTAATTGGTGAAGTGTTCGTTTTCACAACAATTATCTCATTTGTGTTTATTGTTGTTTCCTATAGGAACTTGACAGAAACGGCTATGATTTGCAACTTAAAAACACAACTGATACCAACATTTCAGAGCTATAAAAAGCAAACTCCAGAAGGCTATAAGGCTCCTTACATATTTTGTGTCGTTTTACTGCTTGGTACTAGTCGTAATGGAGGTAGCAAACACAGATACACACATAAAAACACAATTTTAACCAATTTCAACACTATTTCAGTCAATAACTGTGTCCTGATCTTCAGTAATGGAAAGCCTTAACACCTCACACTGACTCCACAGAGAGCAATAGCATTCAGAAACATGCCATAGATGGCCAACATCCAGCTTGGGCTTTGTTCTTAATACATGACTTACTCAATTAACTTACAAAAATAGCATAAACCAAACCTCTTTTCTAACTATTGGTTGATCACAATGTGATTCTCAATGCCAATATCTAACTGGGTGGACAATAGACAGCTACTGTCTATAATTCAGTTAAAGGTAAATTACATGTACATAAAATAGCTGAAATGACAAGTTAATATAATATTTATTATATTCATAACCCACGAGGACAAGACAAGGGTTTCAGATGGAACAGATCTTTCGGGGTGTGTTTGTGTGCAGCGGGACACAATGGGGCTTTCAGCAGACGCTGGGACAAAGAGCTCATTGCAGATGATGATTTATGGCCTAACAATGTAGATATGAAATGATGTCATCGACTAGCCTTCTGAGACGTGCAAAGACACGAGCGTTTAAAAAAAAAATCTGCTTAAGAAGCTTATGGGTTTCACGATGATGGGATGTTGGGTATGTTGACGTGTGACCAAAATAAACAAAAAAGCTAAATCACACACGGAAAATTAATGTCTACAATTATTGTTATATTAACTGTCTACAAGTTGCAAGCATGCAATCTGCAGAATATGTGTTACATACTACATATTATTAGATATATTGCTGTATTATATACAGTAATCTAAGAAACCAGAAATCTGTTTCTTGGGTACTTACTGACGAACAATAAATTCTCAGTGAAACTACATGCACGCAAGTTTTACGCACAAATGCACATGCATGCATTATCTATGAATGAGACCCAGTGTTTGAAACCATGTGTATGTGCTTAGTCGTATGCGTGTTCTTTCTCAACGAAGAAAAGGAAAGAAATGAAGACAATAAAATCACTCTGTGCATGTTGTAGGTTGTAAAAAGCGGCCATACATTTCCCTCAGGCGTGTGCTTTAATTGTTATTACACCACTGCTGGTGAGTAAATGAAGCAGTAACAGGATGATGTTTGTAGTTAAAGCCAAGACCACCACATAACACCTCATTGTCCAGCACATCCACCGCCTAAAAGATAGTGAGAAAGCAAAAAAAGAGCAGAGAAAAAAAACACTCACTAAAATATATGCCGTCCTACATGTGACCTACGCTGACCCGTGACCTCTGATTCAAACAGTATGGACTTCCTATGGGAACTCATGTCATACAGGAACTTGCTTAGAAACGGGTTTTACAAACAAATACTTCCTTGGGAAAAAAGTGAAGCAAACAATGTGAAAACAGTGGGCAGAATAACTTCTCAATAAACTGAGATGTTGGTTTGTTGCTACGGGTTTTAGTAAAAACTCATATAGCAAAGATAATTGATTTAATGTTGAAACAATGTTGAGAATAGCACTGATACAACATTATATCGCTATTTGGGGTCTATCATATTGTGTTATCTAGATACGGTGTGTTTTTAAGGAAAAGGGAAAAAATATTGTGCCTTTCGAGTTCCCCGACTCTAAACTCCAAACACATCCGTGGTCTAATCATGGAAAAGTCGGCTGGTGAGATGGGTTATATTTAGGGATGACACAACTTCCGAAGAGCTTATGAAACACAGCAGCAATCCACCGAGTGTGGAGTGAGATTGTCCATCCACTGTGGTCAGAGACGTTCTGGATATGTGCCATAGATATGATATATGAGTTATGGAAACAGGAAAAGCTATGACATGGATGTGGGTACCAGGAGACAAACACGCACTCAATACTGTCTCCAAACACAGCACGTTCAGCGCTTGCCAGAACCGTGTTCCGCATAAACGCTTGATCGTAACTGACTTTCTGATTTGTCACAGTTCTTCTACCTGTTTCATGCAGGTGGTTTTGGGTAAGAACATCTGTGGAATGATTTAATGGGGTGTTAAGTAGCCATTTGGCTTCTCGATCAATATAAACGGTTCCTGGTTGAAAGGAATAGGCTACAACAAAGGCGTGCGTGTTCCACGCGTCAGTGTAAAAATGCTCCCCTGGGTGCTTCTCCAGACGGGCGTGTGTGACCTGTCTTTCTCAATCTAGCACCTGCGTCCCTGTTTCTTTTACCTTTGAAGCGTTTTAACAGCCCCTCTTCATTTCATGCCACAGCAGATTAACATGGACCGTATATTATTACATCACCTTCTGAAATAAAAGCACGCTTATTGTTGATTTAAGGGTAAAAAAAATCAGAACTGTCTGACTATAAAAATCATTCATTCTAATGCCTGACAAACAATGTAACTAAGAGTAGTCACGTGTAAAAGTATCACGGCTGTTTACACAATGCTGTAACAATTATTTTTGCTTTGTTTAACAAGTATGACAAAAGGCAACAACACTGTTGCAAGTTTGTACCTTTCAACAGCTCTTTTAGACTTCTACAGTACATTTACAGTACAGTAGAAATGAATTTAAAGTACTATGCTTACAGTAAATAAAAACAAAACATGCAACTAACACACAACTATTGAAAATATAACCATAATAAGTGACCCTGTCTGTTACATCTATGCTAAATGTCTCAATGTAATTATGAAATTAAGAAAATTAAAGTTATCAAAGCCATAAAAATCTGATTTTTAAATAGATGACATGGTCATTTTTTGTAAACAGTAAATCACAAATGACTAGGATTTCATAGACAGGTTGTGTATATTCATTAGCTTTCATGAAGAACAACAACAAAACACACATCATATAATTAGCTTTTAATAAAGCGTAAATCCACCGATTTTCCGCCTGCTTTGTATTTACTACAATGTTGATAGTATGTAAATGTGTACGTGTTATCTGGACAAAGAAATGTGTGTTTATTCATCAACAAAGGTCTTTTGACAGAGTCCTTTGAGCTCTTAGTGTGCTGACGACAACTTTTGCACATGAATAAACTTTCCCAGTCCAGGTAAAACAGAGAAAGACCAAACATTGTTTATTTACATAAAGCACAGATAATGTAACAATACAAAGCAGGTTAAAAATAAGCAAAGAACTTGCCTTTCTCAGACGTGCTGCCAGCTCATGTCAGATGATGAAGAGCAGAGGACAGAAAAAGTGTGTGTGGATAAAAACAGCCGCTTCTTATCAAGGGGTCAGAACGTGGAAGGGCCCTTTATGCGTCTGGCTGTGACCTTCACTGATACAGTACCAGACCAGTCACTAAATATACATCCTTCAGCCTACTGATGACATTCCAGCCAGCGTCCATACTGTTCCCACACGAACGCAGTCAAATACATGTGTTTATGTATCTATCTACTGTAAATGAGGCCATGTTCAATCACAAAATTATTATAAAAAATCATTATAAGAAGTCATTATCACCAAATCGATCAGACACTATGTCCAGCACAGCATGCATAAGGATGCTTTTATTACAAGTGGAAAGATTTCACAGCAGTACATTTTAGGATATGTCAAATTCTGTTTGCATGCCTCAGACGGACACAAAACATTGACATGCGAAACTGTTACAAAACTTTAAACACCAAATGTCAAACCTAAGAACCAGTGCAGAATAAGTGGCCTGAAAGTTGGAAAGGAGAGCTCATCATTCCACATCCAAAACCGAACTCCACCCAGGCAAAGCTCTGGATCCGGCCTGGGAACACACGCTCTTATACACGCCCCTAAACTTAATGCAAGACACCCCTGGCATGCCAACAACGCTTGCAGCCAACCCTAATCAATGCAATGTGACGGCGCACGCAACTGTCAACTAGACAATCAACAACACTGAGCAGCGTGTCGTGACAAGCTTTGCAAACAAAGAGTGACAGCTCAAATACTTGTAAACAAATAAAACCGAATTTTTAAACGTCGACATAATTTAAAAAGTTTTACTACAACACGGTACTTCATACCTTTATCAAAACCACGTCCACCGATCTCTCTCCCTTCGCACAAAGGCTATACCTTCGGCGGTGGCGCTCGTACATCTTGCCCGGAGGTGAAACGTTAAAGAGAAGAAAATGCAGCCGTATTCCAACATGAAGCCCGAGACTTGGAGTTCTCCGTCAAGCTTAGGGAAAAATGAGCAACTCAATGCACATCTGCACCGTGAACCAGCCCATTCACATTCCCCCTCCCTCTCTTTCACACACTGCTTTCTCCCCTCCCTCTCTCTCTCTCTCTCTCTCTCTCTCTCTCTCTCTCTCTTTTTCCTCCCTCCGTTTCCTGCCCACTCTCCTTTATTTCTTCTCGACACACTCCCTGCCTCTGTAGCTGGCTTTCCTTCTGCTCCCGGTATTCTGCTCCCTCCTCCAATAGCAATTACAATTTTCGTTTCCCCTCCTCTTTCAATCCGTCATTGCACTGTTTCCATCCTTCTCAAATTTTTAAACCAGGAAATTTTACATCTTTATGCAAATCAAATTTTTCTAAATCTATCTACTTCTTTCCAAAAAATTTAATCAAATTTTTATAATAAAAAAAACCTGTAAAAACATTTTTCCAAATGATCTGATTACATGCTTTGTCATTCAGGATGTGAAATCACTGTTCTGTCAACTCATTTACATGCACAAATCTTGTTTCTAGAGACACAGACAAAATAAAAAGCTCATTACCAAAATGATCTAAAGCCAGCTAATCAGATTACAGCTTTCCAGATCAATCTTTTATGTCCATCATGCAGTTAGTAACCAGGCCATAAAGCTTAAAACGAATACTTAGGCAAGCGATTCAGATATACAAGGTATTGACAACTAAACAAACCGATCTGATTTTATCACCTGCAAAATGACAGTGTTAGCAGCTCTTCAGATAATTCAAGAGATTTGAAAAACAAAAGTAAAAGGTCTTCACACACATTTACTGATAAAAGATCAATTTTCTGAAGGGCTTCTGTTCTGATTTCACCATTTAAACTGTTTGGAGAACAATGGGGTGAGGTTTCAGACTCCGCCCTGCTTTGTGTCTGCTGTGAGATAAGGCTTTTCATCCAAATAAGAGTTATCAAAAAGATTTTGTCACGCTAAAAGAATTACATGCTCTTGATCTACATTGGCAGCCTTGAAGAGGCAGTAAATCAAATTTAACTAATGCATCAGACGCGGGGAATTGCCTACGTCAAACCCATCCCTGCATCTGCACACAACCATAAACAGCTGGAGTCATGGCAACCGTTTCAAACAGCGAGAATGACGCATGGCCAGACTTCAGCCTGCAGGGATTCACTGGGGTTTTACACAATTTAACCGATGCAGGGAACTCGGCTCGAACCTCTGGAAAAGAAAGCAAACCCTGCCAAATTCATTCGGGCTGGTTTTGAGTAGAAAAAGATTGTAAAAAGCGTTTCACAGGGAGGGGGGTGACATGTGAATAGCACGGCATTATAAAGCAAAGGGAAACTCGTTTCACTTTTAAGCCAAAAATGTATTCATCCTTATATTGCTCAATACCTGTAAATGACTCTTTCTTCTGTAAAACACAAAAGAAGATATTTAAAGAAATGTCTCTGTGGTTTTGTATCCATACAATGAAAGTCAATGGGGATCAATGTTGTTTGGTTACCAGCATTCTTCAAAATATCTTCTTTTGTGCTCTGCAGAAGGAAGAAAGTCATACAGGTTTGGAACATGAGAGTGAATAAATGCTCAAAGAATTTCACAATTTTATGTTCATACAATGCTCATACAAAAGTAAATTTAATAGCCACACTTTGGCATTACATTATCAATTTTTGTCCTTAAGATTTCCTTTGTAGAATGCAAAAAATAAATATAAACACCAAGGCCTGCAGGTCTTCTTTTGTTCTGCCGCAATAAACGCGATTGCAGTGTGTTTTGTATTTGCATGTTTTGGTGTCATTATTCAATGAAGGAGAGGAAAGCAGAAACAAGAGGTCTTTATGAGGATCCTGGCACACATTACCCGTGTGTTTCATACACGACTTTAAGGAGATAATTTCCCCAAAACTGTCTGTACACCTTCATGTTGTCACCTGTATGACTTCTCTGTGGAACACAAAGAGTAAAAACATACAAAGACCAATAAGGTTTGCCATTAATGACAACAGCATGTTGCAGTCCACATGACTTTTCCAATAACAAATGCTAAAGAAACAGTACCGACATGGCAAGAAAACAGGTCTAACAACAAAACTGAATGATTCAAGCAAAGTGGGAATAATTGAAACATGGTTTAAGCGTGAAAAAAAGAGGAAGAAAAACCGAGAGAGAGTGACTTGGAGGGGGTAAGCAGAAGCACAGCGGTTAAACAAGAACAAAACAAAATATATTTTCATCAGCGGGTGGAGCTAACAAACAGATCCGTGAATGGAAGGAGTGTGTTTGTGTGGATCTAGACCAGCCTTAATGTGTCTTCATTCCACCCATTCAACAATACCAGGCTTTTGGTTTTTCGTCAATCACACACTATTCCATTATACTTTACATTCCAGTCCTTAAGAAGTAAGACATCCTTTTATTGAACACACGAAATGATAGATTTGTGTTTGAGTATTTGTCAGCGTGCGTGTGTGAGGATCTGTTTCCTAAAAGCAATTTGTGCGGTTAAGTGAATAAAGCGAAAGGGGAACGTTTTAAATGAGCTTCCCACAATGCCTGAACATGCAGATTTTCTCAACATCAAAGTTGCATGACAACAGCTGTCATAAACTATAGCAGCTGCTTTTTGTCCTTGTTTCTCTCTCTAACACATACAGACATAACTAGACAGCACATCTGGAAGAAGTTATATAACATCTTCACACAAGAGGGAGCCAGAGAACTCGAGACATAACAATAAACAAGCTACAAGAAACCAAACTACTAATAACCCCTTAAAAAGTATATGCTGCACACAAGGCTTGACATTAACTTTTATGCTCACCAGCCACTGTGGCTAGTGGCTTTCCAAAATTACTAGCCATTCAGCCTTTTCAATGGCAACAATTGCATTTTATATGATTAAAACTTATGATTAGCTAGAAACATTTAAATGAAAATGAGCATTGTAGATCCAAATCAAGACTACATGAAATGTATAACACTATAGGTCATTATCCGTATTTAGCTCTGATAAGGTTAAATCTGTTTTTGTTGAAAACATGCAGTCTATTAAAGGTAGCTACTTATTATTCTACGGTGTTATAATGAAATAAAAAATAATAACTGTCCATCATGAGACCATCATGTAATACTAGACACTAAAAACCAAAGTTCAGAAGATGAAAATGTATTTGTGGATTAGTGGTGATAACATCCACATGGACATAATTTACCTTGCAGTGACTGACACCATGCATTAAAATCCTGAAAGTAGATCAAATGATAAAAATCACAGAAAGATGAAAAAAATTAGAACTACACTTTTTCATTTTTTAAAATAAAACAAGAGTAATGCTTGCCCATGAACAAAGGGCCGCTTCAATAATTGTTATGCAGTTGCTAAGGTGTTCTGGGTGGTTGCTAGGGTGTTCTGGGTGGTTGCTAGGGTGTTCTGGGTGGTTGCTAGGGTGTTCTCTGTGTCAAGCCATGGTTGGGTTAAACAGGGTCAAACCCCACGGTTGGGTACGTCTATATCTGAACCAATCATGGGCTGAAACAACCAAACTTTTTTCAGTGTGTACACAAGCACCACTGACATGATAATGTGATCAACAAGCTTTTGTCTCAAGTAATTCAAAGCATTGACGTCAGGAGGTTCTTTTTAAGGGGTCAATTAGGTTCTCCTAGTTTGCAGTGATCTTGACCAGTGTTTGTCAAGAGCAAATTCAGCAGTGTTAGTCTAAGCCGAGATGCTCTGTGAATGTGGCCCTGCTCTTATCTCAAGAGCCTCTTTAGATAGAATGTTCCACAGTGTAATTTCTTTCAAATGCTGACAATGTAGATACATGGCCTCATGATGCGATCCAAGTCTGCATGCCAGACTGCAGATAAGTGTAAAAGTAGCCTGTTTTCAAAGGCAAACTAGACAGTGGGAAGCTAAGTTGATAAGAGAAATCAAATAGTTAATAACTATGTTTGTATTTTATTAACGTAGTTAATAAAAGATAGCTGGCCCATGATATACACATTTATAAAAAAAAAAAAAATATATATATTTTTAAATGTTTAGAAAATACATAAAACATTGTAGTTCAGATATATGTGCAGTAAACTGTAAAAAAAAAAGTTAATATTAATGTAATTTATAAAAACACCTTAAAATATACAAAATGTTTTAAAAATGCCTAATATCTAAAATGTAAAACAGTGTAAAAATATAAATAAAAATATAAAAAAGTTCAAATATATGTGCAGTAAAATGTTTTAAAAAATTACAAAAAATGTTAATATTAATGTTACTTATAAAAATACCTAAAAAAAATTTACTTTAAAAAATGTTTTCAAAATAATATAAAATATCTAAAATTTAAAACAATTAAAGTTCAAATATATGTGCAATAAAATGTTTTAAAAAATCAGGTTAGGGTAAGGGTTAAAAATTTATTTATAAAAATTATTTATAAAAAATACCTCAAAATAATAAAACATTTAACTTTAAAAAATGTTTTTAAAAAATATCTCATATTTAAAAAATTGTAGTTCAGATATATGTGCAGTGACAGTTTAATGTGTTCAGATTAAATAAATAATTAAAATAAAATATCTATTATGCAGCCCATAGCCAGAACTTTTGATGCCATGATTTAACCAGAGAATACAATCTGCACATTTAAAGATCATACCAGGTGCTTCAAACCCAAATCAAGATAAAAAAGAAACAATATGGATTCCCACAGAAGTGCATACAATCCTGCCACTTCCAAAAGCAGAACTTTTGTTCTTCAGCAAAGATGGATATCTCCCTTTATCTCTCCTACTAGCCCATATAAACACCCGTGCTATCACATCTTTCCTTCCGCGCACTCAGTTTTCTCACCGCTGATATCATCCCCCTGACACACAACTGAGAAAGGTTAGGGAGATGATGTCACCTATTCTTTGCTCCATGAGAAAAACAACACACACACACACAGACACACTGTGTGACGACTGTGTTCCCATATCTACCAGTTTGACCCAACAAGACACAGTTCAGCAGATTCAGCTCAAACTTGCGTCACAGAGCTAAAGCATTTTCAGCAGCGAGGCTGAGAAATCAGATTTATGACAAAAGGTCAGGTAGAAACCATCTTTCAAATTCTGCTCAGCGGAGCCTTTCGGGAAACTACTACCTTCTTAGCTACTGAGAAATTTGTGTGGCTGGAGGCAAACGCTGTGTGAATCATACAGAGAGGTTTAAAATGTTAATGATTTATTTACTGGAGGGGCAGGTTAGGAATAACAGCCAGAAACTACTCACCACTTTGGAATCTTCTATGTCTGCCGAGGAGTCTTGGGGTCCGTCCACTGCGTCCTCTGCTAAAGTGCCATCTGTTGTGAAGTGGAATCAAGGCAAAAAAAATATACAATTTGTAACTAAAAACATGCTGAAAAACTTAGAAAACACACTGAAGAAATAAGGAAAAGAAATACTGTTCATGTTAACTAATGTATTAATTTGAACAAAAACTGTGAACTTTGAACTTTTGAACTTGCAACTTTTTAATGTTTTAAATGAATAATTTTACTGCTGTTTTGGTTTATCTATGTGTAAATCTATGTGGCTAGATTTTCACCCATGTATGATCAACAATTCAGAAAAATTCAACAGAGGGACATTTAATCAAAATCAATATACCTTCCATGTAACTTATTAACTTAACTGCTGACTCAATAATTTGTTCACAGAAAACTGAACAAATCATAAGACTTCACCACTCGGTTAAGTTTTCGACCCTAGAGCATTTGATAATGAGAAAAGGAAATGACACATTCCTCCTTTTCAACAGAGGTCAGCAGCCCTATAAATAACACATACGGTAAGCTGTTAGTAGAACAATGCAGAATTCTCATCCATGTGGAAGAGTTGGGCGTCTACCACTTCATAAAAACTTTGTCTATCAGCTGTTTTCTTTCTGTGATACAAGATACAGGTGAGATCACCGGGTTGCCAGGATACATGACAGCACAAATACAGATTGCAATTCGCAAACATTTCCTATTAACACTTTTACTTGAGTGACGAAAGAGACTTTCTACTACAGTCTGATTGCTCAATACAAGAGTTTTGCGTTAAGTCTCAAAGTACACAGAGCTTTGTGTGACCTCAGCTAAAAATAACTGTTCAGACAAAAACTGAACATTCACCTAATACCTCGGCGTTATTCGCATAGCAAACATGTTTGTATTCGTTCAGGCAAACAAAAGTATGTGTACGAAAATAATACTGTGAACAATAATATTGTGAACCATCTAAGTAGCACTTTAAGCAACCAAAGCATTAATTTGTAATATTAATTTGTGAAAACTTCATAGCACCAGATAAAATAAAATGGTTTACATAATCCCCAAGGATTTATAACCATCAAAAAAGATCCTTTCAGTCATAAGACGTAGTGCACCAACGTGTTTAATAACAATGCCTTACCTTCCATCTTTTTTCCATGTGGTTCCTCATTGTGCTTCTCAACAGTTTCATGTTTCTCCATCAAACACTCAGTCCTATCTTGATGTAATCCACTCACGATCTTGGTTGTATTTGACGGTTGTGGTTCCACAGGCAACCTATTGTCTGTATCCACAGAGGAAGTGTGTTCTGAATCCTGATGCAATTCACTATTAATATCCGAAGGGGAAGTTAGCTCAGCTGTTAAGGAAGAAGGATTGAGTGGGTCAGAAATGGAGGTCTTCTCCAACTCCAAAACCAAATCGTCCGAGACAGCTGTCTGATCTAAAACAGTGGACGAGAATGATTCTGGAAGCTGGATGTGTGCTTTGGATTCAGTGTCATAAATGTGTGCAGTATCCGAGCAAGTGGGGTGATTGTTGATTGTTTCCAGTGAAGTGGAGTCCCTTTCCTCTACAAGTTCCTGAGAAACCTTCATTTCTCCCTGTTCAGGACCTACAGCCGATGGTTCACCTGGCTCATTAATCTCATTTCCACTTGTGTTATCTCCAGTATGATCCTCTGCAATCTGCTCAAACTGTTTTGGCAAAGAATCCAGCAGAACATGTGTTTTCAATGCCTCTTCATCTCTGAATGTTTTTCCTATGATTACGTCTTTGTCAGAAAGTTCTGAGGACAATACTGTGGACACACCCTTGTGAATATCAGTTGTGACAAAAGCTTCGGTGTCAACAGGCAGACATAATGCTTCTTCAGAGGGTTCTGATTGCTTATTACTTAACTCTGTGACTGTAATATCCTCAGCTCTTGATTGAAAATCAATCAAACCACATGCAATGAGCTGTTCAAGGTCTTGTGGACTCTCAACGGGGGTTTCGTCTTTATTTGGTTCAGGCAGAAATCCTTCATTTTGGCAGGACAATGGTTCCATGGTATTCCCTTTAGAATCTCCCTTCTCCTCTTTGATTTCACAAGTCAAGTGGTGCAACAAAATCTCTGGACAAGTGGTTTCTGAAGATGACACGAGTAGGTCAGACTGGTCCGAACCTTGCACGGTCTCAGATGAAGGATCCACAGATGGGCCTTCAGCAGATAAAGTCTCGGGAACAGGAACTTTGCGAATAGGTCCCGGCGCCATGTTTGGCCGGAGACTGATCGACTCGGAAGAATCACCGTCTAAAAGGCTAAATCCAGAGTTCTGCTTTATGCTATCGTCATCACTGACCAAACCAGAAACTGACTCAGCGTTGCCTTTGGTGTGTTCGCTCAGATTTCCTGTCTCTGTTTCTAGGCAATCGTGTAAACCTTCAGCGCCATCAGAAATAATGTTTTCCTCATTTTGTACTGACGAGGTAAACGTAGAATTTAACTGAGTTGCAGTAACTGTAGTTTCGTCCTGTCCTGAACAGCACTCGGCAGTCGGTTTAGACTCGATCCTGTCATTATGTACACTGTTATCCTCTGGATCATGGAAAGAAAGTGCTAAAGAGTTTGAGAGTATTTCCTGGCTGCTGTTACTTGTCTCCCCTTCCCTTTCCTCTGGCAAGTCCCTTCTCCAACTACCATCTACACTCCCCTCCTCTCTTTGTAAGAACTGACTTGTTTCCGTAGGGTGGAAACTATGACCCTGAGACTGTGCATGACCCATGTCTTGGGACTCAAGGTTGCCAGATTGTGTTCTACAGTCCCCTTTAATATCTAAACTCCTCTGGTAAGCTTTGGCCTCTTCTTGGTTTCCTTTATCAGTCCCCTGCTTGGCACTGATTGCACAGAGCTCTATATCAGCTTCCTCCCCCTGGTTTCCACAGGAAGGGGCACTGAAACCCACAGAATCGGCTTCTGCCCGCCACTCTGCACAGTCAGCCTTATCTGTCGCTTTCCCGGTATCCCTTACAGCTGCTGTGCTAGGTTCCGCCTTCTTGTCCTGTGATTGGGCATGATCTCCAGTGCCGTTCTGAAAAGGGCACAGTCCATCTGCCAGACCGGAGCTGTTCAGAAGAGTTTTGCAAGATTCTTGTTGTTCAACACTGGGTTCCTGATGCTCCGGGTCCAACAAGTTAGGCTGTAAGGCTTTGATGCTGTCAACAGTCTCTGTGCTTTCCCTCGAGTCTCTGTCAAGCATCAGTGGCGCAGGCTTACACTGTACTGGAGAATCTTCCTGAATAAACAAAGATCAAAAAGATCTATTAAATAAAGCTGCATGGCTCATATAGCCCTCATTAAAACTGACATTAAACATTCACCCAGAGCGAGCGAGCAAGGGTGTGTGTACAGAGAGAGCGAGAGAGAGAAGAAACGCACTAGTCTGTGATCTGCTTTTAGTCACTTCCTGTAGTCACAGATAGCAACCTCCTGCAGAGACTAATATTAATATACTAATATTCAAACATGGCTTGATCACACAAAACTGGAAGTTTCACTGGGATTTTCTAAAGATCATCTAATAATGAAAATTCTTGCATCAAAACTTTCATTCTGGAACACTATTTATTACACAAATCTGCTTTTTTTACACAATAAATTCTTGGGAAGTAGTGACAGTCATAGTCACCTCTTACTTTAATCGTATGTAAAATAGCACCCTGCTAATCCTCTTTAACTCTCCTCGGGTACCACACAAGTCAGTCTACCAATACAAGTGTTGAAACTAAATACAATTTTTGGGTCATACAAAAAAAAATCGTTTACTGGATTAACTATTACTTTAAAGAGTAGGATGGAAACGACAGCCATCAAGAATTGAGACACCCAAACGTGCAGCAATGACTCACCTTCTGATGTGACTGAATAAGACGTTGCAACTCCTCCACATCATGTTGAGGGCTAGGTGGAGGACTCCCTGGCACGTCCTCCAGCGTGAGGGTGTAGGTGTTTAGCTTCGGGTGTTGTCGTAGCACTCTGCCTCCTGGGTAACGCCACTTGGACGTATTCGTCTCCAACTCTGGCAAGTTCTCAACCCTGCCCAACACAAACATAGCAAACTTAAGAACACCCAGTCTTGAGGCTTTGATTCAGCTCGGCCACACCCAGCACACCTACTGAAGACTTGAGATAATACCAAATCCTGATTCTGTGTTGACTCATTGTACACAGAGAATACCAAGCGTGAAAAAAAACACTTGTTCATTCAATAAATTACCTGAAACAGGTTTACATCCGTGACTTTTGTAATGAGCTCAGAGAACAGGAATTTCATTGTTCCTTCAGACAGAATGACAAAATAATTGTATTCACTTTTGATGAGTGTAAAGTCTCTTCTGCTTCTCTTCCCCAAATGGGGAAGATAAAAATAGCTTGATATAATTTAAAGAAATAGCAATTTTACACTCATACCACTCCAAATTCACATGATAAAACGCAAAATGTGAATTTTTAAAGAATGTCCTGGCCGCCACTCTATACAATGAAGGTGACAAATTTAACCTTCCGTGTTACCTTGAAGCAAAATCATACATTGCAAGTTTGGAATGACACGAGGGTGAGTAAATACCTCTCAGGCTTTAGGGGCCTAAAATGAAGTTTCAAGATGTACATTTTTGTAGATTCAAGGTTTGTACGCCTCTTTACTGTGTAAAGTACCATAGACTAATTTTTCAGTTCCCTTTCGTCAGTTCCCTACATTTCAAAAATGTAAATCAATTGTGCATTTCAACAAAAAGTATTGCAGTGTCACTATGGTACAGTAATAATACCTAAAACTAACACCATGGTATTATTGTAGTATCTCAAGGTACTCGTTCAAAACTATTATAGTGCTTACCTTAGCGCTGTTCATGCAAATCATGTCAGTTCATGTCAAATGAAAAGAAAAACCCACAAAGCTTTCAAGAGGGGAAATGCGTGTTTATGTGTGTTTATGTGTGGGTGGTTCAGAGATAGTCTCCTGTGGCCTGATACACGGGTGAGAATGAGGACTGTTTTCACCTGCTCTGTATCTAAGGTATCCATAGCAACCATGTGACATCACTTACAGAAAACTAAAGAGTGCAGAGTGAAAAGCAGATGCTCTCAGGTCTTACAGTGCTGGGTGGAACATTTTAGGCTTCACCAATGGCCAGCTGGCAAATGTGATAAAAGACCAGATCTTTAAACACTGAAGAGAGCTGATTGAATTATCCTGTCTGACCGCTCTTTATCCTGTCTACCTTGCATCCGTAAATAAGAGTGCTAAATTTATATGTACATCAATGACGTGCAACAAAACTGTAACTCTCTCTCTCTCTCTCATTAGATATGTATAATCAGCTGTAAGACTCATTAATAATTGTAAGCACAGCAATAACAATAAGTATTACAGTAACACATTTCTAAATAAAATAATTCAAACACAAAAAGAACAATTAAGGGCAGGAAATTTATAACCATGGTAGTGCACAATTGTAAAGATGTATGCACAATAAATCATACTGCAAACATCCATATACAAGGCCAAGTAAATCCATACAAACCACCAAAAGACCAAGAGAAAGAGTTGAGGAAATGTATAAGAGTGAGCTGCGGTTCAGTAAACTTGCTTTCTATGAGCCACTAAACCAGAGCACTTAAAAGTTGAATCTGGAGGGTATAGATCACACGCTCGGGCTCTGGTCTCTCCCTGATCCCTCTTTCAACGATCACATTTCACTGACTTACCCAAGGCAGGGCAACCAGTGACCCTGTGGACATCAGTCAGGGTGACACAGACAACAGGAAACACTTCCTAGAGTGTCATCACCTATTGAACTTTTTAAATAGAGCATTGGCACACAATAATGTGCAAAAATCTGAGAAGTTAAAAAGGACACTACATCTAAAAATAAAAATTCTTTCATGATTTATTCACGTTGTTCAAAATCAAGACTCTTTTGTCTATAGAAACAAATAAAGATATTTTGAGAAATTAGTTTTTTTGTCTATACAATGAAGTCAAGAAGGAACAATTTTGTTTGGTTACCAATATTCTTCAAAATATCTTCATTTGTGTTCTGAAGGTTCATGCAGGAATGACATGAATATGAGTTATTGATAAAAATACTTTTTTTTGGTAAACTATTCCTTTAGAAGTGTTTTTACTAAAAACATTCAATATTGCTTTTATAAAATGTCAAATCTTACAAAATTGCAAAAAAATAAAAAATAATGTTCAATTAATTTATTGTATTACTAATAAGAAATATTAGTTTATTAGCCTGTATCTATATATAAATGATCTCATGTGCAGTTTACAGATCACCTATAAATCTAAAATGAAATATTAAAAAGACAAGCATGACCGATGCTCTTTCCCACAGAGACCTCAAACACACAAGCAGGGTATGAGAAGAGGTGAATGCAGAATTCCTCTGTGCCTTCATTTAGTAAAGTCAAGCAGGGGAACATATGGAACCTGTCCCATGCAGTGATCTCAGGCACAGACTATAAGAGCTGTGGCTGGAGAAAGCTGATAAAGGTAAACACACTCACAGGTAGAGTCACTACACAAATCTGAAGACAGGATCTTGCTGGTTTGAAACAGGTTTTGGAGATTGCAAAGGCTCGCTTTGAAATGAAGATTGAAAAGCTTTTGTGGCTTTAACGGTTTACAAAGAGCTCATAGCCACATGGCCCGTCCTTGTGCTGTACTCTTATCTATATCCCTTCCACCCCCAACACACACACACAAACACACACTTTCCTTCATTAGCACACTTGCAAAATATCAGCACATTGTCATGACGAGAGCCTTATTAAAATATTCTGAGGTTATAAATATTTGTGAATATAAGGTGAATATGCAAACAAAATTTGCAATGTCATTCGTGTTAAAGTTAAACAGCCATAAATTCAACAAGCTCTATTTGTCTAAGGGATCTCAAAGGTCAGAACGTCCATCACTGCAATACGTTTGTTCAAGTCTGTTGTTTACAAAAGTGCATTTGGCATAAGAAGTGGACATTCATTTTAAGTATGATTTAGGTGACCAAACACATTTAGGTGCAAATCTATGTTTAATGACAACATTTGAGACGGCTGTTGTAAGTGTTTGTGTGTTTCTGTACTCACTCTGTAAGTAGTTTTTGTAGCTGTTTATGGCCTCTCTTCTGGGCGACCCTGGCCGGCGTACGACCCTGTTTGTTGGCGAGTCTGAGAGCCTCTCTTCCTCCGGGTTGCTGGAGAAGAAAGATCGCTACCTTGCGCAGTCCACGTTTCGCAGCGAAGTGCAAAAGTGTATCTTGTGGTCCAGGTTCTACAGGAGAACAAGACAAAAGTTTAGTTAACGCAAATTCACAATCAGTAATGTTCTTCCCTGATAAGCAATTGTCCTTAACTATAACAAAATGTCCATAAGCAACAGATTCTGATTCAGAAAAATGTCAAACTCACTGCCCCACGGGGACTTCAACGAAGCCCCGCCCCCTGCAACTTAACGACCAATGACAAGAAGCGAATCCCTCAAACTAGACTCACCCCCAATGATATCGACCTCTGTCAACAAAATCTGCTGACTAACTTGTGCAAACATCATTTTAGGACATCATTTACAACGAGGACAGAAAATGTAGCTACTAAGGGGAGGACGCAAGCGTATTTAAATGCATTACATTATCATAAATACAGAGATTACAGAGTGCTGTTGTGGAAAGTTCAGGAAGCTTGAATGAGGCTCCCTCTGAAAGCAACAGAGACAGAGGCGGGATTGTTCTTGCTGGTTAATGAGAGGCTGAGAATGAGACTGCCCTCGTTTTATCGGCCCACTGAGGACCCGACAACCAATTTGAAGCCCGGAGCAAGAGAGAAAATAGGAGAACTGTGGTGGGTGTGACCTGGCACAGCGTGGAACGGCAGATCGGGATCACTAAACAGCCTTAGGTACTTAGAGACACAACAGGCAGGATTTCAAACATGGACTTTTCAATAACACATTGAAAAGTCTGGTGTCATGGAACTAAATTTGACCTTTGATATACTGCCAGTGAATATTTATATATTATAAACACATATGCACAATACAACTATGTATATACAACCAGCTTTATCACAAAATCGTATGAATTTGTACGATGGGATTCATACAAAAATGTATGCTTAATAAAAAAACATTAAGGAATCCTAGCCCTAAAAATAACCATCCCTGGCGTGAAAGCCGATCATACTAAATTGCACAAATGAGATCGTACAGCTCACACAAAAAATAGAGATAGCGCAACACATATCACTATAGCACACAACGACAGCTTTTGGCAATATTTTTTTAAATAGCGATTAGTTCTTCTACAGTTAATTCACTATAAAAGAGATGCTCTGGCACAGCACATTTTCCCCCGTTTTGCGATGCATGCCACGTTTCAGAATACCAGCATATTCCCAGCTGGAATTTTGGAAAGTCATGCAGTGGAAAGAGTCTTCATTAGTTAACTGGAAATATTTTACTTAATGTCCTGTGTTTAGTTTTGCTTAGCCAAGACTGTTGCCAGTAAATGCCATCTGATGCAATGGGCAAGATGCCCGCGGGCTGATCTGGTTTCAGGGTTGGTCCCGGAGCTGAACGGCAGCTGCAACAAATGCCGAAGCTTAGAGAGTCATTACACAGCGTAGCTCGACAGACAGGTCAACTCTAGGGATTTGGTTTTTCTGAAACATAAAAGCCTTATCATCAAAATTAAAGTTAAAATAAATCTTAAATCATCAGATCGTAAAGATTATGAATGTAAAATTTGACAGTAAAAGAGTTGCCAGTAGAGTGAATGTCAAACATATAAACCAAAATATACAGTAAAACCTTTGGAAAGTAACATGGAAACTATACTTAATTTTAACCTGCAGTAAAAACAAAATGCTACCAACATGTGCTTGGGTACCAAATAAAACTCCGCATGTGCTTAAAGCATTTTGATATGTTGAACTTCACTTCAACAGGGAACAAAGCTTTCAGATGCTTTACGCAATGTGTTATTTAAAACCAAGGCTGTTCATAAGAGATAAGTTTGTGCTTATTATGATGTTAGAACCCGTTAGCCTTTGTTTGTTCTTATCTCTCGCTGCCCACGATTCAGGTCTCGCCACACCCGCACCGCTAACCACCCTCCCACATGGACCCAGATCACGCTGAAGTTAAAGAACAAACGACAGTCACATGACAGCCGGAAATACGGACACACTGTCGCATCAGCTGCTCTGATGAATGATTCCTCACTGTGCAATGGTTCTCATCAAAGCGGCAGATTGGCCGGATCCACGCACACTTCTAAGCACACTTAACATACACAAGCTCATATATCTGCCCGGCGGATTACAGCTGGGGAGGATGTGGCCATTCTAAGACTTCCGCCACGGTCTTAAGGGACCAGGAAAGCTCTCTCTACGGAACTGTTTGGTTGTTTACAGTGTTAAAAAGCTTTTTGAGATAGAGTAATATCTTTACAGTTTTATATTTGTATGGCTTTGCTTAGGTTAATTATGGTTATTTCACTACACAAAAAGTTATTTTCACTTCCTGTCTTGTTATCAGGTAACAAAAAAAGGAAACACTAAAAGTGTATTGTTGTGCACATCCTCTGGAAATGGTACACACAACAGATTTTCACACATCTGTGTCTATATATAATGTATAGTGGCCCCCTAAAGTATTTAAACACTTTATCTTAACTTACAAAAATAAAATAATAAACATTGTATTGTATAACACTATAAAAACCAAGTGTTAGTCATTTAAACCACAACAGCACAAGTACAATACGTTTCAAAGTCTAATAAATAAAATAAAATAAAACAGGTGTATCTGGATACTTTTGATTGTTAAACTTAATAGTACATGTCCATATTTAATGACACGAACTACACCTGTGATTACCTGTTTAAACTTAAGAGGAACAGACTTTATACATCCACCAAAATATGACCAACTCTAAAAATACCATTGAAAGTGCCAAGTTTGTTCTAAGAAAGTCTAATATTATTGAATTGATTTTGTTTTATTCAATGCACCACTGGTAGAGAATTGCAATCACAGAGAAAAGATTGTTCAAAGTTCAAAGCCCAGAGAACACACATACTGATAAAATTTAATGGAATAGAATAGAATAGAATAAAGATGTAGAATGAAGAATATAGAATAGAACAGAACAGAACAGAATAGAATAAAAATGTAGAATGAAGAATAAAGAACAGAATAGAATAGACTAGAATACAATAGAATAGAATAGAATAGAACAGAATAGAGATGTAGAATGAAGAATATAGAACAGAATAGAACAAAAATGTAGAATGAAGAATATAGAATAGAATAGAATAGAATAGAACAGAATAAAGATGTAGAATGAAGAATATAGAACAGAATAGAATAGAATAGAATAGAATAGAATAGAATAGAACAGAACAGAATAAAGATGTAGAATGAAGAATATAGAATAGAATAGAATAGAATAAAGAATAAACAATAGAGTAACAAGTAAAGAATAGAATGGCTTTTTTGTCACTGCACAGCTGTATAACCAAATTCAGAAATGTAATGGTTTTCAGCAGTAAATCTGTTCCAAACATTGGCAAGAAGGCAGTTCTGTGTCAGAAAAATTTGTTTTGCACCAGCCACTTAAACCAGTAGCCAGTAACGTTCATCAACAGAAGAGTTTTGCCAGAGACCTGTAGAATCCAAGCTCCTGTAACATCACTTTGGTGGGGTGTCAGGGATCAGAATTAATATCAGAGAATACAACAAACTCTTTTAACAAGAACCTTGCTGCTGAATTTATCACCATGCCATTTATCACATGCATCTGCGGTCAGCTCTGAAACGGCTCCAAGGCCCAATTTAACAGACTGCGTAAATGCTCCGTGCCAAAAAGAGCACTTTATTAGGGTGGGAATGTTTGCTTTTAGATTATCTGAAATAGTGTTCCCGGCCTGATAGGACAACAAGGAGGAGGAAAACGAGGTTAGATTGAACTAACCGTCTGCACCAACCCACTACTTCAAATACAGCAAAATACACCATTTTATACAATTAAAAAACACCACCCACATGACCATGCTAAAGGCCTTGTGCTGAAGATACAATGCCCACATCTCAAATGTTCAGTCCAATCAACTTTTCTAAACCATGCAAATGGTGCAAACAGACATGCAAAACATCACAAAAATAAATCCTACTTACCAATTTCCAAACCGGTTTCTATGGGAAAGTCTGTGCCCAGGACGCTCCAGCCTTGCGGTAGGGGTAAATGCCTGAGGGCGAGGGCCAAAGTATCATCCAACCTCTCGCACTCCTTCAGAGGTATCTGACATTCGTCCAGAAGTAAAGCGCCTTCGCTTTTCCCAGCCGTGTTCACCAGAAACTGGGCCATATCCAGGGCGAGGTCCTGCACGAACTGGAAGCGTTCCTCAGCCACACGATCAACCGAACCCCCCGGCCGGGTTTGGCACAGCGTGACCTGCACGGTTTCGCTGCAATCATGAGCTGTTTGGAAGCAAACAGAGGATAGGAAACTACAATAACTGTTGCGATATTCATTCTGATGTGCTAAAGAAATGCCGTGGCCTGGCGTTTAACATGGATATATACTATAGTTTTGAAACAAAAATATAAATAATATAAACTTTGTAAATACTAAAACAGCAGATGTGATGTTATATACAATCCAAAGAGGTCTTTGAAACAGTTTCACACTGAAACAAAAAATGAGATCTTGCGTCACAAAAAAGGACATTCACAGTTTAAAAAGAAAGCGAGTGTTGAGAGGAGACTGATATAATTACCGAGAACAGTTTTTACATTAACACCATTTATTTCCATGACTAAGAGGGAAAACTGCCGGAGATAGAGGTGACATACTATAAAAGCAACATTCATAAACAATTAGAGGTTCACCGCTGCCAGAAGGTCTGTCTTGTTTCACTACAGTCATGAGATGTCAATGCTGCGAAACACTGCAAGAGCAAGCGTGTGCATGCAATTTCTGCAAAACCACAACTGTTTAGATGTGCACATCCACGCCAGATTTGTTTTAATAAAACATCTCAGTAGGACATCCATCTGCGTTCAAAGCAGTTGCAACATATTTGCAGATAAGTACATCTAAACAACCAAACGTTTTGAAATAAACAAAAATGTGGACCTCCAGCAGAGAGAGAGAGAGAGAGAGAGAGAGAGAGAGAGAGAGAGAGAGAGGCTAAATTTGTTCTCTGGCGGGTCAACAGCAGTGCACCTGAGGTAGATGATAGCAGACCATTCTTCATATTCCTTTTAATGCAAAGCCTTTAAGTGGTCGGTCTCATGTGTGATTACAAACCGGTGCCAAATGTCTGCGAAGGATTCCATAACACTACATCTACCGCAGCCCTTATGAAGCAAAATCACAGCTAAAATGTATTCCTTTTTTTTACTTTAAATCCCACATAAATGACGACGAGAGGAATTTTTTTGAGAACACAATGTATACATATACAAGTCCCACAGTTCATTATTTATGTCTATAGCACAAATGTATAGGACATTTTATGCATACGAGCCAAAGTAACAGTGATGTTTGCCCATTTTACAAATAGTTCATGTCAAATCATCCTGCACTAATTAACACATTCTAAATATATGCATTTAGAAAATCTCAAGTGCCAGAATCCAGTAAAAAAACGAGGCTGACCTGTGGTAACAAAAATAATTTCGTGGTTGAATAACTGGGCAAGAACGATGTGCCAAGCAATATGTGGACTACGGCTGGCATGACTGGAATGTAAATGACATGATCTTCGCAGGTAATAAGCATCTGTTACCAAAAAGAAGCTAACAGTTAACAGGCACTGATGAAATGCAGAGTAACTTTACGGATGCTACCCAACCAGAATGATATATCTGCGGCGGTAAAAGCCGTTCTGGTTGACTGCCTACTGTATGTGGAAAACAAGTGAGTTTCTGTGTCCTGTGTGTGTGTGCTGTGACCGCTGACCTGGACACACGGCTTGCAGCGTGACATGGCTGATTTTTAGCGTGCTGGAAACGTGCCTCTGGGTGGTGCCAGCAAACAGAAGATAAAACTCTACATCCTCTTCATCCTCAACACACTCTTCATCGCAGAGCTGGATCGTCAACAGACACTCACCCTGAACAAGACAAACGAAAGAGAGAACATTTAAAGAAACATTTCATGTTGTATACAACATCATAATTAGGTTAGGGCACATCATACTGAAGATTACCTTTATAAACTTTCATTATTCAGTGTAACTCTTATTATTTGCAGAAAATTATACAAACACAGGTTATCAACTCCTATACATCATCATTACAGGATCATCACACATGTGAGGTTTCAGCACCTGTCCATTAAAACACACTTGTGTTTGACTACAAAGGGAGCAGGACAGAACGGTAGCCTATATAATACATAAACAAATGCTGGAATAAACAATCATTAGTCTTTTCCCACCCTTATAATTGTAACTATACTACAGTAAAATGTACATTGTGTGTGTGTTTAAAAGTTTGTTAGATTACAAAAATTATGTTTTTTCTAATGTTGTAATATTATATATGATATATAATAAATGTATCTATACTTGAAATGTAAATAATGTAGTAGAAAAATACACCAAGCTGTTTCAATTTAGCTGTAGTAATAGTACTGTCACTCAACATTTGATACCAGCAGAAAACTGCCAGGCATGACAACAAGAAAGTCTCCCTTCTGTCTTATATTACTTTACTTATTTATAGGATGTGTGTGAACGAGACAGCCAGAGAGAGAGAGAGTGTGCAAGTGTGTGTGTGTGTGTGAGAGAGAGAGAGAGAGAGTGAGAGAGTGTGAGAGAGTGTGAGAGAGAGAGAGAGAGAGTGTGAGAGTGAGAGAGAGAGTGAGAGAGAGAGAGAGAGAGAGAGAGAGAGAGAGAGAGAGAGAGAGAGAGAGAGAGAGAGAGAGAGAGAGAGAGAGAGAGAGAGACTCAAATCAATGAGGCAGAGACTATAAACTAATATTTCAATTACAAGTGCACAAAAGTTTGACTATGCCATCTAGGCAGAACGACTGTTTACACTATCTGAAACCAAAAGCAATAAACTAGCATACCCACACTGTATTTACCTAGCTACTATGCTAGGCCACAAAGTTTGTGCCTGACATGCAGGACCTTTAAAGTGTGACATCACAGCGCAGGCTGTTTTCGGGCCGTGCACCGCCCTTGCCAAATGCCAGTCAGCTGCTTTTTCTGGCTGACGGCGGTCACGGCTGCAGTGGTTAGAGCTGAATGCTTATCGTGAGAGTCACGCCTGGCTGCTCTAGCCAAATGATTCGGGAAAGTCTCAGCTGATCGGTAGTTAAAAGTACATTTATTAATTCGGTTTATTGTTCTTGTCCTACACTTCAGGGATCGGCAAAGATGACATCCCTCGGTTTTTGGGTCCAGGTGTCATTGTTAAAAGCAGTTATTTTCACAGGTGTGGCGGAAACAACCCTTAGTGCACTTCTGCAATGGCACTTGTTAAAAGTGAAAGATGAGCCATGACAGCTAAATGCATGACGGTAAAGGCTCTAAAATTATGGCACATAGTCATCGTGAACTACATGTTGATACCCATGTTACGTGTACCTTTTTATGGGCAGGTCATACGACTAACAAATCACACGAGAAGCAGTTACGGTGACCCCTTTGATCTTAGCGACAAGCAAAACGTCCAGTCCTGTTTAAGGGTATTCAAGTCCTCGGTCACATAGCCTCCATCAGTAACAGTAAAGTACATTTGTATTAAAAGCCATGTGACACTTTAGAAACGTCTTCTGGTTGTAAATATCAGCTAACATCTAAGATAGTCATGGGACGCTTTTAGACCTCAGAAGCCCAATATGGATAGCAGGTGTCAGACCAGGAAAAGTGCCAAAGTCAAAAGCATAAACAAATTGAACAAAGACCACCCCGAAGACTGAGTGTCTGTAAGACTAGGCTGCGATTCATGTTCTTGCCATTTTATAAGGTCACTTCGTTACATAAACAAATCAAAGATTCTGGCTGGCAGACACTTTTTCAACCAAATAATTTAAGGAGTGTTCAGCGTTTATTACAAGCAATTTGTAATTTCACAGTATAGTAATAGCTATAATTTAGAAATAAACTAACATCTAAAAGCATTAATTTTATAAAGTTCAATGACTAACAAGAACAAACAATCTAATGTAATGATCTTTTTAAAATCCCTGGAATAGCTATACCTTCATGACACTGGCTCTTATGCCCTGTTATGCAGGAGCAATTTGTGTTCA
Source organism: Beaufortia kweichowensis (assembly GCA_019155185.1). Taxonomy (NCBI): domain Eukaryota; kingdom Metazoa; phylum Chordata; class Actinopteri; order Cypriniformes; family Gastromyzontidae; genus Beaufortia; species Beaufortia kweichowensis. The sequence continues at coordinate 9,490,568 of CM032816.1, forward strand.
TATTTAGTAATAAAACTTACATCTAAAAAACGTAAAAACACAGAATCTAATTTGATCTTTTGTAATAGCTAAGCACTGGCTCTGTGTTTGCAGGAGCAAATTTGGCACCTAAAAGGGTCTGATGACAGTTCAAGAAATACTGTTGATATTTTAGTTGTCCGTTGTTCCATTTTAGGATCTCGCAAGTCAGCGTGCCAAAACTGAAGTGCCTGGCCCTGTCACCCTGTGCTTTCAACAACACTCGGTGCGAGACCACCGTGCATCTTCCAGCTACTTCCGTTTAGCTCAAAATCAGCAGAACAATTTTAGACCAAGGTTTTGTGCGAAGACAAACATCAAAGCCCAGTTTCCATTTCACAACACCGTCTTCCATCGCTTCTTTCGAAACCCAAAACCGCCTTTCTTCTGTTTACAATTACAGAGAGCAAATGATCCTGTGTCATCTGGCGAACAGGCTGAACTTACAGCTCTCATTTAATTTGCTCAACTCCTAAAACAACCATAAATGTAACCCTTGGTTCCTGCACCTGCTAATTCATAAACCTCCTTTAAGCCACAGTTATCAAAACATAGCAAAAAATGACTTTTTGGACATTCTCTATCACCATCTGTGTGAAACATAAAATTGCAGGTTACTTTACTTTCATCTGATATTTCCTGCGAAGTCTAAAACATTATCAGATCAAATTATAAATCATTGTTATACACTTACTTTGCAAATCGGGCTAAGATAAGAAATTTGCACATTGATCTTTAATGTATTGTTTTTAACCAACAAAAAATTCCCTTAATGCAGCTTTAGTTATGTTGTCTGGGAACAAAGCTACAAGTGTAGAACTTGCAGATGCCATATCTCACAAAAAGTAACTTTTACCAAAGTGACAAAGGAAATGATGTAATACGTTTTTAAATACAATGAAAATGAATGCAACAAAAGGCATGCAACATATATAACACGCTTATAAAATGACTTCCTCAAACTCAATTGCTTCTCTAAAATATTTTTTGTCCTGATTTCTGAGATCTAAATGTTCCACAACATATAAACAAATAAATAATACTCATGCATGACTTGTTTTGTCCGAGTAGAAACAGTACAATGTTTGATCAAGCCAGACACCTGCAGGGTGCAACTGCTAAACATGGAAAAACCACACGTGCAGCAGCAAAGAACTAACCGCACAGGCTTAAACATGCGCACAAACCAAATGCACCAAGGTCACAATGAAGAACAGCTGTGTGCTTCAAATATGGCGAAACCCTGCAGCATCTGTGACACTTCCCATATAAAATAACTTTCTTGATTATAACATTTATAAGCAACTGCGTTTTAGACAACTACTAAGACGTCTTCTCTTTAGCATGCATATCTATACTACTTCTCAACAAGATCGCCACTGTTAACAAAGTCATATCTGTGGCAGGATGTTGACGCTACCGTGGATACTCGACAACATGAACAAACTGCACGATGCAGCTTGTTATGCGTTCTGCTGCTTTAAGTAAATGTAATTAAAGAGAGCTCAGCACCTAAACAAAACAGAAACATAATTACCCAGCGCCCTTGACCGAGGACCAGAACAAGCTGACACAAGCCAACAAGAAATGTGCAAACAGGGCTGAAACAACTTCAATGTCAATTGGTGGAACGTCAAAAAAGTTCCACCAATATAAAACACATAGAATTGACAAGACAACAAACAAAATCCTTCATACTTACATACAACGGAGCTTGCTGTGGATTCAGTTTCATGGCACTGGCCACTGTGGAAAACAAAGAGTAAAACATGTTAGCAATGTGCATTTATAGCTCACTTCCACTGACGATAAAGAAGTGCTGCAACCCTAAAAACCATTAGCAGAAAATTAGCTTTGTTACTTTCATAATAGTCGCACTCACCCCTCCATCACTTTCTGTAAAACTTTTACTTCTGCTATTGCATAACAGGAAATTTCTTTTATTTCGACCAATGTATGTTACAACTACAAAATACAAAAACCATTAAGAAATGCTAATGCTTTATCTTTTTTAAAACACTTATGCTGCCTGCAGTGAACACACTGCTGAATCTTGCGGCTGGCCACAAAGTGTGTCTCCCACCTGTAAGCTAAAAAAGGGTGTAACACGTTACCCAGGCATGAGAAAAAAACCACAGCCTTTACCCACAACACACAGCAAACCCAACCACAATCACACAAAACTTCAGACACCACCCAAATCTCATCCATTGCATGGGAAAGATAATAGCCGACACAAAAACAGTTTATCTCCTTTTAATGTGACAACTAGGAGCAGCTCCAACCCTGGCCTCTTTAAAGAGAGCTGGGAAACGAGTGACATTGGTGTGTCAACACCACCTCCACCTTCTGTTCACTGGAGACGATAAACCGCCTCCAGCTATTGTTCCGTTATCTGCCTCTGGTGAGGTATTAGCCTTTAGAAAGTCCTTGTGGTTATCTGTGGTCCTACTCATAACTTCAAATCGCAAACACACACACACACAATCACAGACGTTTACAAGTGAGCACAGTGTACCTTGCATACCAAGACTGAATTTCAGTTCTTCTTAAAAAGCAGAAACTTAACAAAAGTCACTAACTGAGAGTAGGACTACTGGTTTATTTGAGGAAGCTTTAAGCATATGACATTCTGGATAGTAGCGTTGTCACATACATGACTTAATTCAAATCAAACACGCAGAGATGAGCTAGAGCTGCCTAGCTAGGAAACGTTGCTCCTCAGTAGACACTAAGGAATATAAAACCAGTTCACATAAAAATATAATTTTTTTATCATTGAATTACCCTCATGTCATTCCAAATCTGTACAACTCTTTTTAAGAGAGAAATTTTTAAGGATACTGGTAACCAAACAACCATTGACCCCCATTGACTTCTATTGTATGGACACAAAACCACTGAGACATTTTCAAAATATCTTCTTTTGCATTCTGCAAAAGAATGAGTTATACATAGGATTTACACAACATGAAGGTGAATAAATGGGTGAACTATCCATTTAATAGGTCAAATCAAACACACCCAGATGAGTCTAGAGCTGCCTACCCATGGAACATTAGAAGGTTGTCCCTCAGCAGACACCGAGGAAGCTCACTAGGTCCTAGAAGAGAGATTAGGTGAAATAAACTGGATTACTTAACTTGAACCCCTCTATGGCTCCCATGCAGGCGGCATTCCCAGACCGTGCCGAAGCCCCCCACCCTCCCCATGTCTGCATGCGGAGATCAGACATCCCACCTGCTGCTTTTTCCACTCATGGATGCATGCTGATTCACCAAGAACCCCATGCCCCAAATCCCACCCCAAATTGATCTACTTTCAAATCCCACCCCAACTAGATCAGCAATAGAGAGAGAACACAGCCCACCCTAAACCAGACGGGAAGCACTGTGGGTTGGAGAACATGGTCATGTACACCGCTTGCCGTTACGAAGATTGACGTGAGGTGTTTGGGCAGCATAAAGCCCAGAGCTTAAGAAACTGCTTTGATATGAGGCTTGACGGATGGGTCGCTGAACCAGCACACAGCAGAGTCAGCAAGCCAGCGGTTACTCTCAAGTCTAGAGGCTTGAGAAAGGCCGGTCGTTTGTGTGCCTTGGCCTGCGTTCTGGCACCGCTGCAACTAAAGCTGCACATTTGAGCCTTTTCAGAAGCCGTAAACCTTCGTATACAGGAAGTGGGAATCTGAAATATGGCAGATTGACAGCAAGTCCGAATGAGGCGGGAGTTGAGGGTGGGCGGCAGGGTGGGGACGAGGCTGGACGTTATAAGAGGGGTCACAACCTCTTCAGGAGAGATCTCTAGTGCTGTTAGCTGAATAAAAGGGCTACTGTTGAAGCTCATAATCAGCTGGTTCTAATTATAACCATTGATTTCATCCCCCAGAGCAAGTCCCCACACATTACATCTAGCACAATAGAGACACACACAAAACTATACACTGTTCTTAGCAAAGAAATAGGCTATGTGATCATTCTTTATCTCCGTTATTGTGATTATCAAACCAAAAGATTACACCTTTAAAGAAAATTTTCAAAGACAAATATTTTTCTTTGGAATAACCTGAATGGATGATACACAATAATATGGCCAGGAATGTGGTTTTCAAAAGTTACCAAACTTCATTAATAACTTTTATAATCTTTAATATCACGTTGACTTTAAAACCATGTTTGGGGAATTGCGTTTGGATTGAGTAAATAAAGGCATGTAGGCACAAAAGTAGCAGATACTTTAACTTAGTTGAAAAATGCAAAGCTAGTGTATAATTTAGAGATATTTTGTTTGCTATATACGCACATCTCAAACATTCATTATTTCCTACGTATGAGCTCACACACAAACAAAAAACCAGGATAAGCCCCTGTTCATCTCTAATTTGCTGTGTATGCTCTGAGAAGCATGAGAAATGACATTTCTTCTGTTCGGCCCGAGCAAAAGCCAAGTTGGCCTCACCCGGCAGCCAGTCCCAGACACCTGTTTGTTTAGTCTAAGTCAACACAGCCGGGCCCTCAAAATCCCATCAAATCTGAAAAATCTTTTAAAAAATCTAAGCAAAATTCAGTCAATATATGAAAATCTTGAACTTTGTTCTCAGTAGAGAAGAAGGAAATTGTGTGTAAACAGACAAAACAAAAGCTTCTTCCTGGTCCTTTTGTACTGTGATAAGCATGGATGTTTTCTGGATGTGAGACCAGTAGCATGAATGAGCCACGGCTTTCAACAGGATTACAGGATAAGGTGAATTAGTCAGCGTCTCATTCATCATGTCAGGTTAGGTCAACACATAAGGTGTGAAACCTTGGACAAACATTGGGTTTTGGAAAATAAGTTGTGCACACAATATTTCATCACCATCACCGTGAAATCAAAATGAAAGTTTTTTATATTTTAGTATGAATATGTTAGGATGTGTGCTCCAAAACCAAATTTTAAAATGCATTTAAAAGATCAAAAGTGCTTAAACATACAGTCTCTCACTTCCACAAAAACATTCTTATGACATCACTCTGCATTTCAGCATATTATCAGATTCCAGGTTGTGAGGTAAACGCTATTGGCTATTCTAAAAGGGGGAGGAGCCACCCAATTGACCCGTTTAAGTGGAATATACACCAACACATAAAAGAAAGCCTCACACTTTAGAGCCATTCAGTGGGACATTAAAGATGATTAAAACTAAAAATAAAACATTAAATGTAAGGTAAACTGTGCAGTAGTTTATTTAACATAACCAGAGATTTTGGACTGAAGGAGCAAACTAGAGAAAGCAACAGTGACTCTAGAAATAAAAAAAGAAGCAGCTCAATGGCACGCAGTTATCCCCGAGTCATGCTGTAGGAATGCATGAACAATCCATGCAACAGGGCCTTGTGTTCATCTGCGGGACCCTGGATAAATGGCAGGGGCGCAGGAGTTTCATACCGCGTGTTTGTAGGGGGATGGGGGTTCCCTGTGACATGAACAGGATGTAGCATGTGTTGCTCTCCATGTGGAACGTCCCCTTGGGAAATCTGGACAGACTCTGTAGTGCAAACAAGTCAAGCTTTTCTCCATTCACAGAAAGAGACGGAATAACACAAAACACAAAACTAACAATCCTGCAACTGTTTATGTAACTTTTAACTTTTTTCACTAAGGCATGCACAAGTAAAGTCTTGCACCTGTCATCACAAATCCTTTGGCGGTGAAACTAAAGTAGCCCTAAACCCCATTTAAGAAAGTCATACCACATACTGCATAAACACATTTAACGGATCTGATGCTAATGAGTTGCTGGTTACAGGGTTACCAAACTAATCTTATGGTGGTTAGTTAAACAACAATAACACAAAAACACTCCTTTAAAGTGATGATTTCACTGTTCCAGAAACCAGGTGTGACCTCGAAAATTACAGAAACGCCCTGCTGTACTTTCAGGTAATTTTAATAGAAAGACAGATGAACATGACGGCTAAACACTAGATGTTCCATTAACAAATGCTGGACGTTGGAAACACCCTGTCGTATTTAGGCACTTTTGACAGGGAGACAATAACAATGCCTGTTATTTTTGCTTCTTCTTTTTTTTTACACTGGAAAGACGACATGAAATTATCAGGAAAAAGGAGAAAGAATGGGATTGTGACAAGAAAAACCTCAACATATCGCTACACCACAACCCTGACAAAATAGTTTTAATCATTTCAGGAGAAAACCACATCGCAGCTCTGAAAGCTCCTTGTCAGATTTTTGCCTGAAAAACTGAATATTACATCACCGAATGTTACATAATAAAATACATTACATAATATCATTATAATATATATAAAATGGCTCATCCTGGATATCCAGCAGTCAGCTGTCGTGCAGGCGAAGTCTCCATGCCAACGGACAAACAAAACCAGTACGGCACATCAGTAAGAGCGAGACCGCTGTAAGCCAACACCACACTTCTGTGTAACAAGAGGACAAGACGTCCCCACTGACCAGTCCAACTGGAAAATATTATGGTTTCCAGCTAAGAGTTCTAATGATGGAGATAAGAAATGAATAAATACAAAAAGAAGCATTTAAAAATGACAACGTTTAGGATTCTGTCTGTTTTGGTTTTTGTGTAAATGTGAGCAGAACTGGGGGAAGGGCCGTTTGACAGAGTTTGAAGTTTAACCGGTAGATTGTTTTACGGCCCCCCTGCACGGGTCAATGCAAGAGCGGCAGGCCTCCCACCAAACACAAACCTCCTTCAGAGAGATCTGGGAGTCAAGATGGAGAACAGACGGCTGGAGGGCTGTGGTTGTGTGTACATGGTTAACCTCATTTAGTAAAACTGCACGACTTGCATTTACTTCTACCGTTTTATTTATCAGGGCTTTAGCCAAAGTCTTTCATCCTAGCACCCCCTAAAAACAAGCTGCAAATAGCTGTCAGCGCACATAAAAATGTGATCTCTGCTTATAGCAACTGCGTTAGACATCACAGTACATTTCTATCCATTGCAGTAAAACCCTAAAATAAAATACAATCAAACAAACTCCTGCGTACGATATAGGCTAAAGGAACAGACAAACAGATGTTTATTTATTTTTAGAAGAAAGTCAGTGACTTGTAACCTCACACTTTACACTTCATAGGTTTCAAAACATTCATACAAAATTACTAGTTATATATAAGGAAAGAAGTATTCATTAAAAAAGTATAACAAAATTAAAAGGATAGATCACCCCAAAAAAGTCATGTTGTTTAAAACCCGTTTATAATTCTGTCTTCTGTGGAATTTCTTCAAAATATCTTCTTTTGTGTTCCACAGAAGTAATAAAGTTTTACAGGTTTAGAATGACATGAGGGTGAATAACTGATAGAAGAATTTCAATCATCAAGCAAGTGAACTTCAACAGTGCATAGAAGTCTATCATCCGTCTCGGTGTATGCCAGAGCTCTGTCTAAAGACATGTTTCCACCTCTCCAAGAGCCGATCTCATAAGGTTGATATACAGTGAAACTCTTTCATTTCAAATGCATTCAGTGGTCGTCCTTGGCAACTGGCTTTTTTACATTCACCATTCCAGCACAAGACTTCGTCTAGCAGCTCTGACTCTTTAACCAACAGGTAAACTTTGGAAGGAATGCGTTTCCATGGGTTCAGTCCACCATGAGAGAAGCCTTGAGAGGAAATGTCAACCATACTTCTATTACACGCACATCTTAACAGCCAATTTACCAAAGAATTGTGTGGGAGATACACATACAGCTTTTGGAAATGTCAACGACTGAAAGAGAGATATATTTAAGCCTCAGTGAGCCAGATGACAGAGAAAGAGCCATTGTGTAGTAACAACTGTCAGACAATTAAAAGCCACAACAGTGCAACACAAGTGCACAAGGTGAGTGTTTAGAGATGAGGTTTAGTGCGCCATTGTCCGTAAACAAGCCCTGTATAAAAACACATGAAACGCATAAAGTGAGTCAATTATAAATTTTTTATTTTTGAATTGAATATTGTATAATGAAACCAGTGGCATCCAACACATCTGCTGATTAGGAAAAAATGTCATGGAAATGTAAAAAAATGGGTGCCATGCATCATCATGTTTGTTCACAATCTGGCAACTTTAAAGGACAGAGCTGCAAACAATTACACTCAACTACCACAGCATTCTTGTCTGGTGCTCGTGGCTCTTAAAGCAGCATTCCACTGCTTTTCTCCCTGGTGTCCACATTAACACGAGAACAATATCCAAGTTCAATGCATTTCACTGCAATGTCAGTATTAGCATGGTGTTATTTTGTCAATGGACATGCAATCACATTACATATATATCTATCCAAACAACACAAAAAAATAATAATAATAAATATAATGATAGAAGAAAAACACTAAAGAAAAGAAGCCCGTTTACTACTACACCATAATCATCCCAATATGACGAGAGGGAATGTTACAAGGAAAAATGATATATCGTGAAAAGAAATAATATAAAACTTGGGAAACTGTCCTGAAGTTGTTTACTCGACTGTGTGCTGGTGGAAAATTTTAGCTTAATGGTAGGTTGGAGGATTACTTGCAATTTATTAGAAACAGGCACTGATTTGTTGTGCTTTAACTACAGAGCTCAACCAGGAAGATTTCGTTCAAGGCCAAAAGAGTTTCATTTGACAAACCTCTGACAGGATGGGTCCATAAGGGGCACGTGACCAAAAGAAGATTCAATGCTATAGCAAATGCAAATGTCTGCTTTATCAACCACAGGCGGGACAACAAAAATATTACACTTACTATTTTAGATAATGTTTTACCTTAAGATAACTCTTATACTAGAAATATTTTAAGTACTGTTCAATAAAAATATTTATTTATATGAGGACGTTTTTCTGACAATCTATGGATTCACAGAATACTTGCTAGATCTGCAAAAGCGAGTAACTCATTCTTGAAATGACTCAGACAGCAGAATTTCAAGAATCTGAGCAGGGTCACGTTAACCTTGGTGACATCAGGGTAATATTAAAACTAACACTGTCAATATTTGTCCACCAAGTATATATAGGGCAGGTTTCTAAACGTGAGTTTTACATTTGACTCATTCACATTGGCGAAGATCAGTTTTTAATGTTCTTTTATAGTTATACTTTTATAGCGCAAATACGTTAACATCTAGAAATAAAAAGCAAACAAGCCTTTACAGAGTCTTTAGAAGCAAGATGCACTTAAATGCATATTTTGTCTTCCCAGAAGGAAGTGGCCTGCTGCATTGTGAGTCAAGGGGACCATAAAACAAGTCTCATTAAAGGCAATTTTCGACACATATTCGGCAAGATAAAGCAGATAAAATCTTTCCAGATCCAAACCCACACCCAAAGACTAAATATAGTCATGTTTAGGATAAGAATTCTCCAAACGCTTGGTGCTGAGAACATTCCACCAAGATGAGAAAAGAGTTTAATCTTTTCTTTGTTAACATCTTTCAGTCAAAAAGTCCATGTCTGGGTCTGATGACGACGAACAAAGAAAATAGCAAATAGTCACATTCTTGACAAAGCTGGATTTCACATTAATCACCTTCTAAACGGCCTTTGATGCTACATAGAAGTTTCCACAACATCTAACCTGTATATTGAAATGTATTGAAAGTGATAAAATGAAAACCCCAACCTTGTAGAATAACATATCACAACAACGCTAACCATTAACGTTCCCAGTGGAACCTGCCTTTCGTATTCGTGATAACAAGCTTTATAAATGAGCCAGAAAGTAGCAGAAACAACAGCAACAGGCTGCCGAGTGCTGCCGTCCTCACAGGAAACCAGCCAGACGCGGATCATCGTTAAAACTGCACATGTGTGCTCCTACAAAGAGCTATATGTGTGCTGAACTATGAGGTTACTGACGGTCATATCCAAACACACAGCTGATGACCCAGTTTCACTTCAGACACCTTAGGCCTGTTGTTCCAAAGAATACAGCTGGCAACACCTGAATGACAAAGGTGTGGAGTGAAAGGAGTGGCTACAATGTGTCCACACAGCACGAGGTGATTAACAGTTAACTTTAACTATAGCTATTAAAGAGAAGTTCGGTTAAAACTATTATTTAGAAAACTATTTAAGATTTTACTTCCATAGCGTCACATATTACCATGTGGGACAGACTTTATTTCCCGATATTCATTGGGAATTGACTGGGCAAACAGTAGTCGGTAGTTGTAATGCGTGTCTCTGTGCGTCTGGAGCTCTGTAGATCTCACAGATCACCAGCAACCTCAGGGTTGATAAAAGATAAAAGCTATGATGTCATAGGAGAAAGGGGAGAGCCAGGCCTCTTGGCAGGTGTACAACAACAAAGAAACGTGCCTTGCTGAGCACACACACACGTGCAGTCTTATAAAAACACTGTCTTTCTGGCATACACAAAATTTCTTTCGATCTTTGGTTTCAACTGACAACCTACTTGTTTTTTTTGTGCTGAGAAATTACATGATGAATTCACTGTAGCATAACAAGTCTCTTGTTTAGATTCCTTCAAGTATAAAAACTGTGGCACAAACTTGCTTGGAAAGGTCCACAATCATTAGGGCTGAGAAATTGTCGAAATATTACAAATGTGCAATATGCAATATGCGCATCACAATGGTTTGCAACAACTGAATGATCAAAATAATTTTAAAGTTATGCATCGTTTGAGTTTTAGATCAGAGAGAGCAGAGATACAGAGAACGTGATGCGTTCTTCTCCTTAAAAGAATATGAAATGTATGTTGGTTTTATAGTTTTCAGTGTTAAAATATATTTTAATGCAATTTAAATTGATTTGACAAATATTAGGCATTACTGTACTGCATATCATATATCGCATTATTTAGCAAATTATCAAATACGAAATTCTTCTTTAGTTTTGTGCACCCCAATCTTTAAAAAAAATCATGTTACATAGCTAGTTTAAATAACAGAAATGTAATACCATTACTGAAGAAAAAACAAAAACACGTCCTCAAAAGATGAAAAATAGCCAACTTTGAGATAATGGGGTCCACTGGCAGACAAAACGCTCAAAAACATTTATGTGGTCTTCCACAGCACTGCAAGAGAAATGTGATACGATCCCACCGAGGGCTTTTTAGCACAAACAAACTACTAGAACATTCTGCCGACTGCTAAAACCGATCACACTTCATATATCTGATGTTCTTTGTTGCTTAAAGAGTCGTATGAAGGACGCAGAAACAACATGCCACTTTTCCTTTCTATAGAAAACTAAATATCTAGGTCTTTTCTGGCAGACAGTAGATGTTCAGAACATTGTTGTTGTTTGAAAGCTCCTCCAAACCATCACAGTCTGTACAGTACGTTCCTCAAATATGTGCTGAATCAAAAACCGGGACTATAGATTCTTGTCTGCCTGGTTTTATTAAAGAGAGAAAGCTGTGCGGTATCCACTGCTGAGCGAGACACTCAAACAAACAGAGAGTTTACAGAACATATGGAGTAGGCCAGCAGACCGGACTATGCTGAGAAGGCAGCAAACAGCTGTTACAAGTTTATGTTACATATCAATCTACAAATTCCCCATAAACACGATACCAAACTCTTCTGCAAAACATCAACGCCTTAAGAGATTCCTGGGTTCTCTGAGCTTCTAAAGGATGAAAAATTACACTCTCCTGACCTGTTTTGTCCAAGTACAATTCTGAAAGAAAAGCATCTGATTTTGTCTGGCTATGAGCGCAATCGTCATTCCTGTTCTTCCTTAATAAATTTCAGTTAGATACACAGCAGCTGCAACAACATACTTTATGAGCGCAGATATTGCATGGCATTCCATAAGTTGATGGCACAGTACAGGAAAGAAGTACCGCTTGATTCTCAATATCAAACCAAGCACATACCCGACTTGAAAAAACAAGCTGGAATCATTTCATGCCTGTTTTGATCAAATGTCAATTGCAGCCACAAACAAAGATTAGATTAGGTTATCTTACGTAAGTGATCAATTCACAAAAAAATATTGTCTACTCAAGAGCTTTAAAGGAAACACAGACCAGAAAGAAGCTAAAACTGTATTCTGCTGTAATGGGTTGCAGAAGAACACTCGTGAATTTCGTTTGGCAGTAGCTTCGTCTGCAGAATCCTCAGCTGACGGTTTCCTAAATACACAAACACTAAATTTAGATTAACGTTATCAATTTTTCCAAATTAATTTTTGCACGACTCATTTCCTAAGATGGCTAAAATCTTAAGAGACATTTTAAATATGGGGGACTGTGTGCCAGCAAAAAATAATATTTTTAAAAGATCTTGTTAGAGACAGGCCAGGAATGAGAATAAACCCTGAGAATTCCAAAGCTTCCAGATGCAAGAACAACAAACTAGAGGCTGTGTAGTCTCGGGAACACACAAACATGAAAACATATTTCTAACAACAAAATGCATGAGACTTGCTTATCTTTAAAAACCATCAACTCCCATGTGATTTTGACACTTTCACATTCTACGGTTTTGGTTTCAAATGGCCTAAAAGGAATCACTAGCACATAAACAACCAAGTCCCAATTCAGTTTTTTTATTTACATACAGGTCCTGATAACAGTTTGATGAGGAAAGATCTGGCAAAACTGCATGCAAATGTGTTAACAGTTGTGGTGCATACTTTAGAAGAGGAAACGTTCATAACACACTTGCATGACCAAAATGACAGTGAAAGTTCAGGGGGGCATAAAGGTCTATTGGCCTGACGTCTAATACTTTGGGTGGGGCAAACAGCACTTCACCTGACTATGAAAAACCATACAAAAACTTTCAGAGGGACCTCCCATGGGTATTAATCTGAATTATCAGTATGATGAAAAACCTTTCATAAAAACTTTATTTGTTCATGGTTAGGTTGACATTTGCATGGAACTATCCACCTGTCATCCAAACGTTTACAATAAAAAAAAAAACGGTTTATTTGTCTTTTTCGGGGTAGTTATCGCTACCTGTCAAAATACTTTTTCACGATTTTAAATGAGCCAAAATAAAACCAGACACAACAAACCAAAACATAACACAAGATAAAAGCCCTTACCAGTACTTCCCTGCATTTCAACTTAAAAACGTATTTAAGTAAACCGAACCTCGCTTTGTCTACAACATTCTGAAACTATCAAGCATATACGTATATATAAAAAACAAATATAAGACATGAACTCTCGACGCCAGATTACTTTGCGACCCTCGCATTACAGTTACATTAAAACAATTCACGCAAGAAGAAACGCAAAAACAATGTGTTACCTCAAACGCTGCCGTGCTCAAAGCGTGCTCCTCTCTCTCACTCTCATTCCCTTTAAACCGTCACAAAACACCATCCAGGATCGTCTCCTTGTGACTCTTTGGCTGGTAACCGCAAACACTCCAAGCTGCCCTTCTTTTCCACTACTTGTATGGATGTGCGCTTCTTCCACGCGCTGCTGCTGCTGCTGTGTACACGAACACCGCGAAACAAACCGCTTGTTACAATGTTGCAACTTCAAACGGCAGCGTTCGAGAAGTAACAAAACACCCGGTTGCTACAAAGTTTCTTCCAGTGTTACAGTTTTTGCGATTGTAAATCTCTCTGAATGCGGAGAGAGAAAAAGAAAGTGACCGACCACTTGTTGCACTGTAGCAACTTCTATTCTTCTGTGTGTCGTTCACAGAGAGCATGCTTCATAGGGCGGGACCAGACCACAGTCCCTCAGGAGCAGTGCGTGAACACTAGAGGAGTTTTAAAACCCAAAGTCTGTCACATGTGTATACCAAACTTCTTTCCTTCTCTTTACCTAAGTAGGTGATACCTTTCATATATTACACTTATATAATGAATTAAAGATTTGGGCCTATTAGTATAATATAGCAGAGTTAAATATAATAAGTTATTTTTCCCCTTACTTTTAAAAGTAATAGATTTTTGTCTGCAAACTCACGGAAAACGTTATAAAGTGAACTTGACTGACCTCTTGTGGCCACGTAAAATAGTGCAAAACAGTTCCAACATGTAATAAGAACTTTTTCAACATCTACATTTTACATATAAATCAAATAAAAGTGTATCTTTAGATATTGTAACACGTTATCTTTTCCAGCACTAGTTATTTCCCCTCCTTCCATTATAAACCACAGAGCTGTAGCCAAGATAGAAGAGAGAAAGACGCACGAGTCTCCTCTGGGTTCACTACTGCCACGCGTCTGTCGTCTATCAAGGGTCGTGGCTCATTCTGTGGGTTCTGAATGAACTGAGTCTCCTTCATTCTTTCTTTTGCTCTTTCTGCCTCTCTCTGGGATTTGACTGTGGGTTAAATAAATAAAAGACCACGAGGAACGCTGGCTCTGGTTCCCGTCATGCTGGGCTGCAACAGAAAACACCCCACTGGTCTCTCCAAAACAACATAACAACATGTTTGTTAACTTCACTGACTTGCTAATATAAAAAAAACATTTTTACATTTTTCCTAATTAACCTTGCAATCTTCTCAATTCCCAATTTGAAATATAAAATTGCAGGTTTACCTACATATTTACATGGGTTGAAATTAAATGCAAATTTCCTGCAAATTGAAACCCAATAGCACAAATTATAAATCTTCAACACTGATTTTGTGTCTGTTTATTGTTTATTTATGATTGTTGTTTATTTATTGTATGTGGTTTTGTTAAATTTGAACGAAAACAGTTCTGAACTCCAGCTTTAAATATTATTTTATGTATATTATTTTAAATCATATTATTGAAATTAATTGAAATAGTGGCAAGCTATCATTATTTATACCACCACACTTAAGAAAGAATGCAATTATTCATATTTGTTCCTTGTTGCTTATTATCTTGGAATATGATTTCTTAGATACACGATTTTTAATTTTATCAAGTTATTAGTTTTGGAAGATCTGTCCCAAAAGTATCACGTGGTCATTACTTAACGTTTACATTATGGGCTCTTGTTGTATGATGACCGACCAGTAGAGGGAGCTCTTGATTTTGAAATATTACACTACTTCTATGTGTTATGCAGGTTTTTATCAACCTATAAATCCTTGATATTTATGTATCTGGGTTTACATCAAATTACTTAAAGGAACACTATGGTGCTTCCATATCAGGGGTTTCAAAATCATCATATGTCAAAAGAAAAAACAACGCTTGTTAAAACGATACAAATATGTTTTCCTCTGCAAAAATAATATAATAATACTAATAACATCGCAATAACACATTTCTTATCTCTCTTGTTTGTTTGCTTCAAAACACAATCTCCATTTTTGCATTCTATTTGACATACACAATATCAGCCTTGTGTGCACTCACATCAATTTTGTTGAATTATTTAGTTGTTAGCTGCAAACAGTGCCTTTACCATTCCAAAAATATTTTACTCATGCGAGTATGATTTACCCCTCAAATGATCTCTCTCCAGATCTGCTGCATTGTTAATGAGCAATGATCAATCAATTTCTCAGTCTCTGCTTCTCAGAATAAAAGCTTTAATCAATATACAAGATTTGCATTTATTTGCAAGAACATGATAAAATGTACCTTCACGTTTTATCACAAGTAAACGTTTGAGTTATTAAAACCACGAGAGAGGAGGGGCTGTGGATGGCGAAAGCTGAGCAGAGATCCGTAGCGTGCATCATTGCAGGGGTTGACAAGATATATGGGCACTGCTGTAAGTGTGGGGAAAGGCCTTGGACTGATTAGCATTCAGTCCTTGCACAGACTGCATCAAGGAACTCCACGGCTACCCCCCCCCTCGTCTCCAGCACCCCCAACATGCTCACTTTCTCTCACACCACACCTCTTTCTGCATCATTCTGTTCAACCAGAACCCCAAATACAAAACGAGAGGAATATCTTCTGTTATAAAGATATCTGCAACAGGTAATTTTTCTACTTTATTTGTTATTTTTTAGGTTTAAATTGTATGTAAATGCTAAATTAGGTACTGCTAAATTCACTAGTGTAAATGTATAGATATGCCAACAACAAAATTAAATATTAGGAGTACAAATGCGGTGTTTGATGGTTCTTGGAGTATTTTTTTATTCATATTTTTGTAGTGCTTTTGTCTCAGTACAGACTAGAAGATGGTTTTTAGTAGTCAGGATAGACTCACCTGTGGCATGACTTGCTCATTCCATTATTTTACAATGCATTGTATTACATACTTCATCCTTTTTCTTCAAATTTAAAAATCAAAGATGTGCAGTAAAAAGTTTTGAAACTGGACTCTGAAACAATAATTAGAAAGAGAATAAATTAGGCAGAAAACAGTGCTTTTGTGAAAGAAGGCTCTGAAAAGCAGGAGAGTTTGTTTTATTTGACAATCAGTTTAATTGAAAGTTATACATCACTCGAAATTTACTCACTTTTGTCATTCTAAAGCTGTATGACAAAAGAGGATATTTTAAAGAACGTTGGTAACCAAACAAAATTGGTCCTCACTGACATTATATGAACACAAAACCACTGAGACATTTCTAAAAATATCTTCTTTTGTATTGCACATGATGAAAGAGTCATATATAGATGTTTATCGACATGAGGGTAAATAAATGATGACAGAATTTTTCTTTAAGACGTCTACATTGATTATAAAAGACAACATTGTAAAAAGATTTATTGTACTGACATTATTTCTCGTGTCTGTGTCAAAGGTTTTAAAATATAAGGCCAGTAAATGACTACAGACGTCTGATTGATGGGCTAATGTGACATATACAATCGCTCCATTCACACCAGACGTCCTCCAGGTAAGCCCAGACCAGCTCTATACATCATCAACACCTCTCCAATCTGAGTCATGGTCACTCTGTCATGCAATCACTCAAAGAGACGATCCTGACCTTTCTGCTGGACGCTCCAAAGGCGTAAATGATACAAGATCTCAGACTTTGCTAAATGCCAGACCTCTCATTAGTTTAATTTACCAGACTTTAGCAGGCTAAATCTAAAGTGATATCTATAATAATCAAGACAGGTGATTTGAACAACTTAACTTTCAGTATTGCACATGCATGGTGAACAAACAAAGCTTTGGTTTGGTTAATGGTGACTGCAGTTAGATAGTTCAGTCTTTATTGATCAATCCTCGTGTTTTGTTCCTAATGGTTTTGTGTCCAAACAATGGAAATCAATGGGGGCCAATGTTGTTTGGTTACCAACATTCTTCAAAATATCTTCTTTTGTGCTCTGCAGAAAAAAGAAAGTCATACAGGTTTGAAATGACATAAAGCCAATTTTTAAGCTAAAAATACCTCTGCCCAGCACATAGGATGTAAGGGTAGGCCCACATAAATCAAATTTTCAAGCCCCAAAATGTTTGTGACTGGTTTTGGTTTATACAATACTGCTATCGAATAATATCGCTCTCAGTATATTATATCAATGCAGAATATGCCAACACAGTGTGCAGCTCCATCTGGACCTACATATGGGCCACATAATGACTGTATTGTAATAAAATGCCAATATTTGTGTATGGGAAATATGTAAGGTTGTTAATGTAGCACAGAAAAAGGCAACAGATTACAAACAGGGACGTCAAGCGTGTATTCCATTACAATCTGACACAGAGATGTACACTAAACAGTTCTTAACAACTGTCTCATCTCAGTATGTTGTTTGCACATACAGAACAATGTCCTTATCTGCTTGCTTCAAGAGAGCAAAGGCGCATGAAAACATCACATCTATGGTTTGTTTATTCAGCAGTCCTGCTTCTATTCAGTTGTTTGAAAAGATAATCCACCCCCACATGCAGGCTGGGTGCACCTGGCCTCTCTGTGGGTTGCCAGGTACTATTTTTGTTTTGTACGAATTCTGCATTTGAAGGGTAATCATACTGAGCTGAGCTGATGCTGATTAGTAAGCAAAGAAGTAAAAAGCATCTCTCAGAATGGGAAAAAAATTCTGCTTTAAAAATAGCAAGTGTCCTTTATTTTAGATCACAGGAGGGGTCATTCTAATTCAAGAAAGCATTTTTTTGGACAAAAATATATTTATGACAGGCTGATTCTTCTATATTGTAGCCCATCTACCTAAAGACTGTAGAGTTTATTTTGGCAACTTTAAGGAGCCCTGCAGCATATAAATAGCATCAAACTCCAATTTGTGTTTCATGAAATCATCCACCATTATCTTGTTTTATTAACAAACTATACCAGTGAAAGAAACAAGTAAATAGTCACACGCTTAAGGGGAAACTCATCACCATGCTCTCCAACAAGTTGTAAATCACCAATCTTTATTGGTGGTTTTATTGGAGCATTCTCCAGAGAAGAAAGCTTCAGCAAAGAGCTTACTGCTATTCCCACTTTGATTTATATCTGGCTGCAAGGTGGGTTTTCACTGACTCTCCCTTAATGTAATGATGATCTGTTCCAGAGCTTGCTGACCGGTGGCCCAGTCTGATTAATGTCCACGAGTCTGTTGATGAGCTCTTACCAAACGTCCATCCCTGCTCGAGTCAACCAATCCAAACTACGTATCCCAACAGTTCACAGACAGGGGAGGGATTGTGGTTTGAGTAATGCTAGCAGCAGCCAATCACATGTCAAGAACCGCCAGCTTCTGTTTTTTAAGGCAGCACTCACTGAAATTGTAATCAGCATCTAAGGTTTTGCATTTTATTGACTCAGCAGAGAAACTAAAGTTGTTTTTGAGCCAGGAGGTTACTTAAGCAGTGTTAAAAACTATTGCCATGATGATTCTGCACAATGCAAAACCTGCCTGGCTATTAAAAGCCTTTTACTCTGAGTGTCTTGAAAATGAAACGTTTACACCAGATGATAATATAAAAAAATATTCTGGAAAATCTTGCTTTGCATTGGGTCTCAGAAAAGATTACTGAGAAGACTAAACTTTAAGCCACAAACAAAATAAAGTCATTTCTGATGCATTTTTAACATTTTACTGCAAACTCATTATTTTACACAGATCTGTAGATAGTATAAAGAGAATGTAATGCAAGTACATAATATAATTAAATTACTTAAATATTATTACTTAAATATTTAAGAGCACTCCCAATTTATGTCTGACTTTAATTTAAAGAACAGAATCTTACGCTCATGCATTTAGAAAAATTTTGCAACTTACAAGGCATTCAAGATTTTTATAATTCACAATGTGCACTGAAATGTGCTGTTGAAAACGCAAAACTGTTCTCATTTAGTATGTCTCAAGAAGCGTATCCGTCTCACATGGTCGGACAGAGAGTTCATTTCCAGCCAAACGGAAAGAGAGAAACCCTCAGAGGTCCAGCCAACCATCAGAAACCAGTTTCAAATACTACTGACCTTGATCATATCCCACGCTTAAAAATTTTATTCAGCTTCAAAGAAATAGTTTCAAAGAAATATCTTTCTATAATTCCTATAAATAACACCATCTTTTTATCAAATAAAAAACAGGTTTAGGGTTTCATTTTTAAAGCCGTGGTATACAGGACACAAAGGCGGTGATTATTTTGTTGATGAAGATGATGACAGCTGATGGGGGTAAAGATGTATGATTTAAACCTGGTCATGGATTGTGCTTCATGTTTGGTGCTAATCCTCTTGCCAGCAGAATTATATTGTGCGGGATTAGAAAGCTGTTTTTTTACTATGCGAGACGTGCACTCTTTATAATAACGGGCCAGCAGCAGCAGGTCAAACCAACCGGACGTGGTGGTGGGGTGGGGGTGATGGAGAACGGGGCGGGGCAACAAGAGTAGCAGCATTAGAGGAAACATGAGTATTAGGTCAGGCTGACTCTCACTCTTCCTGCACCATATAAATACTGCATGACTGTATTCAGAAAAGCACGTTCAAAATCTATAATGCAACAGACTGATGCTGAAACACAAAAGAAGGTCGCTCTATCTATCTATCTATCTATCTATCTATCTATCTATCTATCTATCTATCTATCTATCTATCTATCTATCTATCTATCTATCTATCTATCTATCTATCTATCTATCTATCTCTCTCTCTCTCTCTCTCTCTCTCTCTCTCTCTCTCTCTCTCTCTCTCTCTCTCTCTCTCTCTCTCTCTCTCTCTCTCTCTCTCTCTCTCTCTCTCTCTCTCTCTCTCTCTCTCTCTCTCTCTCCACAATTACACTAAACAAACAAAACAAAAGAATAACACACAAATATCTCACTTATGTCTCTAAAATGTTACCATGACAATCAGCACATTTGTTTCACAATCATTTCTCGTGACTGTTCGTCCTGCATTGCTTTAGTTTTCAGCCTATTCACATCAGACCTTTGTGCAGATTCGGCTCTGGTCAGTGACAAAGTACTAAAGAAAAAAGTCACGACTTGCAGGTTCCTCTGAGCCAATAGTCTGTTCAAGGACAGTGAAGGAAAAACTGTTTCCAACTGCGCTATCAGACACTCCTGAGCATTCAATGACTAAATGAAAGTCTAGCTATTCCTTATTATAGACTTATCAGAAACAAAGTAATACATCTGTACATTGGAAGATATAATGTCTAATCAGAATCACCAGATGAGATAACTGATAAGACAGACAGACACTTCCAAAGAAAGCATTTCAGCTGCATCATGTAACAAGCAGACCAATAAATTTTACATCAATAAATTCAATTGAATCTACAGCATCACATGTCTACACACATTGCAAATGTGCATTTATAGTTACAGAAGTGAACCAGACAACCAGCCCTACCTTTTACAGTACACCCCCTCTATACCCACACCAGAAACTACCCATCTGTCGAGCCCAACTCCTCCTCCCCATTCCCGTTCTCTCTCTCTCCATCACAAACACTAGCCGCTCACTCCCACCAGCCCTGGCACATGTGGGAGTGAGCGAGAAACAGAGGTAGAAATGGACGCTACCATTTTGAGTTGCTTGGGCGTGTTCGGGGAGCTCCTCCTATCATGGATTTGGGAGGAGGCAGTGCTGATCTCTCGCATCCTAATCTTCCTGCTCAGCATCTCTGCTGGCTGCCTGGACGATCCTTGTCTCTCGTGTTTGAATGCAGGACATAATTATCAGACAACCTTTTTATGGGATATTTAGAAGTGTTTGGGAAAGAGGGACTATGTTTTTGGTGCACAGTCGGCATAGTTTGACGGTAAGAAAGTTGCTTGTTTGGTTATGCGTCTGTATTTATTTTCTGTTGAATGTACCTATAAATATATGATAATGTATTATATTAAATGTATTTGTTTGTTGCTTACAAAAGTCATTGTTAATCAGAATGAGGGTCTTCCAAAACAAAAGTTTATGAAATATTTAAACAATATTTGAATCTTACATAGACAAGACACAGATCTAAACAAATTAAGCCAAATAGTGTTTACAAAAGTGAAGATATAAAGATATTCGAATCGTGCTTCTGTTTTTAGATCAATCAATGAGTGTCTGCTCGCTGCCCAGCAGATTTTGGAAGCTGTTACATAATCGATACATACTGAAAATATTTCTTCTGCAGAGACTAAAGCAATAATCTAATATGATAAAGTGCACAATCGTCATCACTTTTAAAAAGTTTACTGGACTCATAGAACAACATCAATAATTTCAATTTAAATGTCTGATGATAATCTTCTCAAAAACTTTGCTGGCCTTCTCTATAATAAGAAAAGAATCATCACAATTATGAAAATGAAAAAATGAGCATAACGAGCTGAACATGTTAAAATGAAAATATAAAACGCAGATCCCATAGGATGATATGTGCATTCGCGGTGGAAGTGTGTGTAAATGTGTGTTCACAGTATGTAGCCTATTTATTCTGTGCATACATGTGAGTGAGTGTGTGTGTGTGTGTGTTTGGTAGTTGTGTACCGAAGGGTGGGGGACCGTCTCTTTCAATGGATGAAAACATATGCATTATTTATATCTTCTAAATGTCTCGCAGGCACCAGAAGCATCATTATAACCCTCCTCAGATGCAAAAACAATCGTTTGCTGTTTATTAAACACTAACTATGAGCTTGTTGTTAGTAAATATATGCTGCTGTAGCATACTCACCTCATAACTGAAGAGTTTGGAGCAGATGTTTTATAAAATGAACCTAGCTACTTATTCATATCTCAGCTACTGATGAAAAGGAAACCAGGAATAAATTGTCTCTAGCCCACCCTGTTGGATGCTTCTTTCAAACTACACCTCCAGTAGTTTCTGCTGATCAAAGGCATAAACAAAATATGTTACAGAAATATGACTTATTACAGGCACCTTATGGCAGGACGAAAATGAAATCTTAGGAAGTTGCTTTGAGTTTGAAGCAAGCCTCAAATATTAAATCAAATTAGTGTAAAATGTTACACAAACAAATAAAAATCTACACTATAGATTTTTTCTAAAATTGTATAAATCTGTCAATTTTTACAATTGTAAAAATCAGTAATTTCTATAATATGTGACCCTGTC
This sequence comes from Beaufortia kweichowensis, assembly GCA_019155185.1. Classification (NCBI taxonomy): domain Eukaryota; kingdom Metazoa; phylum Chordata; class Actinopteri; order Cypriniformes; family Gastromyzontidae; genus Beaufortia; species Beaufortia kweichowensis. The sequence goes on from CM032816.1 coordinate 9,512,974, forward strand.
GGTAAAATCCAGGCTGAAGTCCCAAATCTAATTATGAACATCAAAATACGCCATAAAAATGAAGAAAACTGATAATGTCTGTTTATTGCTCTAAATAATACATTATAGGATAGATTTAGATTTTAATATAATAATTTTAATAGATTTGCAGTATTTAAATTATCACTCATAATAGACAAATTATTGATTTTAAATATTAAATTTAATGATTTTATTGAAATATTTTCACAAAATATTCTTCTATTCATTATGTATAATGATTTTATTTAAAATACAGTAAATACTCTTTAAGATTAAAGCATGTCGACAAAAACCTGTTTACCACACCTAGATACCCAGAGAACAGAGAAAATTAATCTCCAACTCAAATGACAGAATTATGACAATCTGAAGGTCAAACTAAGAAATTGCTGTCCACCAAATCAAAATCAATTCCATCAATGTTTATGTATCTAAAGCTAATGAAGCATGTCTATGGTTGTCTTAAACATCAATTTACATGGATAAAACCTAATTAGCTCTTTAATGAAGCATGTGCAAACAGTGCAAAATAATAAAAAACAGGTATTATTTTTAACCCAGCGTTGGCAGCAATGTAATGCCAAATCTGCAATCTTACAGCTGGCTTGTGTTTTATGTTTGCAAGAGGCTTTTTTCTCTACTGTGAATCTCAAGAGGAGCAAAAAAAATGCTTGAGCTTTTACTTTAATGTCCTGGAAAAAAGACTACATCAGATCCATAAAACACAGGCCTGAGCAATAAACTCAGAGTCGGATCTGTGAGAATATGACGGGTGTCAAAGTCGACAACACTGCAATGAGGCATTCATTTTACCATGCAAAACCAGGTCAATGTAGATGATAAAAATAAGATTAGAAACAAATAAATAAAACATACAGTCATCGGTTTGGAAGTGCACGCATGTTTAATATTTTACGACAAGCTCCTGCTGTTTTTATACTATAAGTTGATGTGACTTGATCCCTTTGCGGTGCAAAGAGATTTAATAGCCATTGATAAAACTACCGGTTCATCACCACTGTATTTATTTTAAAACATTGTTCTGTTTGTCCAACCAATCACATACAGACCGTATTTGAAAAATAATCATTTTTGCAATTACATTTTGTGCCATAGATCCAACAAGATCAAACCTCAGATTTATATTGTGACTGAAGTAAAAAATTTACCGATGTCATCTGTGTCAGAGACTATTGATCTCTTTAAATGAAAACTTCATCAGACTTAATAAAAGTAATCATAATATCCACATACTCACTTACTAAGATAACTCAGGCCTTGCAGTGGGTATCATTTGGTTAAAGGATACATGAACATTTTGTGACCTCCATCATACAGTACAAGAAAATCAATAAACTTTATCATCCTTCTAATGGGTCCTACAAATAGCGACCGCCGCTTGCCATTATCACTGATGAGAAGAATGATGTCTAATTCAATGATACTGAAATGCAGACAGCACGAGATTCACACCAGCTTATCCATGTAAATGAAATAAATCTAGTCTGTTTCAGTGGCTTTACTTGCTATAACATCATCAGCTGTGGGAGATCTTGATGGCCTTTCACACAGCATGTTTTATGCGTGTGCTACTGAACTGCAAACGTGAGAACAAATCAATAACTTCGCATCTGTGACAGATTTGTGTGTGTCGTGGGGCTCAGAAATAGCTGTGGGTAAGACGACAGCCTTCTATACAGGTTAATAGACCTCTCAGATTTGATTTATCCCCCCATCTGTGTTTTACATTTATTCCTTTAACATGTGTGGCTACAAGATTTAAAATGGGAGGATATTATGGATGAAGGTTTTACAATGCACGTTTTCTCATTCTAAAATGTTTTATATATTATGTTCACTATAGAAATCTCTAAAGGCCAAGTCTAACGTGTGATAAATAAAGCATATTTATAATTAATAAAATATATATTTATATAACAAATATATTTACTATATAATATTTACTCCTATCTATTGCCAAAAACAGGTGCATAATGTGTAAAATGAAATTGTTACAAATATTAAAAAGACAAATCAAAACATCAGCTTTGGTATGAACAGTTCAAAAGCAAAACATGCAGAAATGCACATTTGAAACCATACATTAAAAACGCCGTTGCAACCAGAGACATATTTATAACTGCTACAGCAAACAAATGTGCAAAAATTGGATTTGGATTGTTTCCATAACTGAAATATTGTTTAGCAAAGAGCAAAGCCTTTGAATGATTGTTTACAGGCTAATTCTTTTACTGGCAGTTAAAGGCCATTGAGAGCAAATTACTCAAATGGTTGTTAAACAGACTCAGGCTAAATTTGCTCACAAAAGCACATCAAGTGACTTCCTCGCATCACTAAAAGCCAGAACGCTGAATCACGATACACTTCATCTTAGTGCACAATGCCCGGTCACGCGTCTTAATTTGGTTCACCAGATGTCTGACATGACCTGCGTCCTTATTGTAATCAATTAACAAATAATGCTGCTGTGATTTAAGTCCTTAAAAACCCTCAAGCAGACAGTTAACGCATAATGTTTGACAGTTATAAATATCACAGTAGTGCGTTGTGTAATATTACTGAATTACTGTAGGTAGGAAGGACATCTGTGTTGCATGAAGACATACATTTGTGGATGGAGGCACATACGTGAAGTGATGAAGCGGTGGTTGTGTAACACCCAGCTGGCTGTTCCATCAGGAGATCTAAAGAGAGAAGTGCAGGGTGGGGTTGTGCAGAGATACATCAACATTGTAGCTGTGCACATCACCAATATATCAGATTCTCACCTAAGATTATAATAGACGAAAAGTATTATAATATAATATAATATAATATAATATAATATAATATAATATAATATAATATAATATAATATAATATAATATAATATAATATAATATAATATAATATAATATAATATAATGGTCTTTATTATATATAAAATATCAAAATGTATTCAACATATTTATTTTGTTTTGATTGATAAAAATAAAAAAATAATTGTATTTTTTATTTAATTAATTTATTATTATTATTTTCTACACGTCCCGAATTATTATTTTCCAGTACAATAAAAAATAAAAAAATGATAAAAACAAAAGTACATTAAGGATAAAAGGCCTACAAAAGGAGCACAAAAGGAGAGTGATGAATTTTAAAACTATGTCTTTGTAATTCCTGATCAAACGATATCTTCAATCCCTCTTATTTTTAAACCCCACCCGGATCCATTCTGGTATGTCTCACCCCCTTTTTCCAAATCCAGTGAACAATCCTGGCCTACATTTTATCCTGTTTCACACAAAATACTTTAGATTATGGAAGAAATGTTAGTAGATTTTGATTTATATTGCTTATAAAAAGAATGACAGCTGTAGCAACAAATATTAATCTTTGTCTGTCACCTTAAACTGACCTAACAAAATTGTATTCAAAGCTCATTGTCTCTTGCGTCTCACACAAGCAGTTGGTAAAATAAACCAAAACAAACCAAACAGTTTTTTCACCAAACGACAGCTACTCATTTCCTTCTCAAAGGGAGCGATGAAAGTCTCCGATGAGATTCGAGCTGCTATCTGCCGTCTATAGCAATAATAAAACACAAAGAGACGACAGGGCGACAGGATGGATAAGTCTTTTATGTGTGTTGTCTGCGCACTCTCGCTCTCTACGCTGAGAGAGTAATCTAAAGCCATTCACAGAATGAAATTTTCGCAGTATTAAGCAGGATTAAATTGCAGCTCTCATCTGTCATAACGACAACAGATCTCACAAACCGATTCTCTCTCTTGTTCTGCCCCCTCGACACACCCAACAGTCATATGACTCTCTCGCTTTTCTGAACATGTATTAAAGGTCAGTGATAAAACAGATCATTAACTGATATGATATGTGCGGGAACATCATATTCATATTCGGTTCAGATTAGCGGTTCATCAAAATAGGTTCTTATGTTTTTAACTTTGTTTGTTACAATCTTGAAACATTACTTTTTGCTTTTAAAAGCTCGAAATAGTTCACTACCATTTTTTCAGCCAGAGGAATTACTTACAATATTACTTTTTTAGAATGTGCAAACCCCTAACAACTCATTTATGACCCAAATTCAAGTCGAAACCTGTTACAAAGATCCAATACCAAAGGGAATGCCTGTGCATAGCCTAGATACATGCATAATGTTTAGGGAAGACAGCTCTGTGCTTTAAACACAACCCATAACACAAGACCGAGAAATTCAAGCAAGTTCTGGTGCTTTTTAGAGATTGTATCAGACCCCCACATGTACTAAATAACCCAAGCAATGACATTATAATGACAAACTGCAAATGACCAGAGATTATGATTAATCCCATTTAGACTCAATAGCATCAAACTGTAAATGTAATTGCAACCAAGAAAGTTAACTGGTCAGCATTGAACTATCTATAACCTGAATGCTACAGTAAAGGAAGTGAAACGGACCGTCAGCGGTCAAGATTCAGATCAATAGAATAGATATACAGTAGTGAGATACAAGTGACTTTTGATATGTGATCATGCATTATTTATCAACTTTTAGACACAAAACACAACATTCTCAATCTTAAAGTCTGGTGACATTTTACTCCATTTTCAGCTCTTTCATGGCAGCACTCCTGATAATTTGTGCCTCCTTTTTTGACTTTTTGATGGTTTTTGCTTTGTTGTGATATCTTGGAATAGTCTGTAAAGAGCATTTTGTGCATAATCTCAAGAAGACAGTGTTCACAGACTGAAAGAGTTGCAGAGATGCAATCTTTCTCTCACATAGTAATTCAGAGCAATTTAGATCTGATCGACTAATTATTTTACAAAATTATAAGTATAACATTCAAGAGTTTTAATATTTAACATCCTGCACTAGCTCTATGTCACTAATAAAAGCAAATATGTGACAAAAGCACACAACATGCTTTTTGAAGAATCCTGAAAGCAAACCAAACACTTTAAAAATGTTACAGTGAAAACATAATTTGCAATATAAAAATTGGTAAAATGCCAAAAACATGCCATACTTTCACTAGTGACTTTAGACTTCAGGATAATTTCTGGTAAACTGTAAAAAAAAAATGTTTGACCATTACATCATTAAATGGACCCTAAATTTACCCAAATGTTGTTCCGTATTGCAACACACAGATCTATGCAGATTACATCACACAAGCTGTAATGTAGGTCTTCTACACTAACAATGTGCAACGCCTTGAAACATTACCAGTGCCATCTGCATTCTTTCCCACAATGCATCACATACCCCTCTGATCCATTTCCTGTTCTGAGACCTTCATCCCACCAATCAGGAGCAGGTGATTCATCTTCTTCTAAATATTTGAGGAGAGACCTCATTACTGTTCCATACTTGTCATTGGACAATCTGGCATCTATACACTCACGCTTTGAATATCCTCTGCAGAATCTGCCGGCTAATAAGGATCTCATCATGTCTATGGATAATGAATGGCAGACTGCATATGATGGTGCTAACTGGCTGAATCATTCACGGTCAGGGCTCTATGATTTGGTGTGCGGTGTATTTAGTGCAGTTCAGTACGCTGGAAGCTTCTTTTTTTCTTCTGCGAAACACAAAAGAAGATATTTTAAAGAATGTTAGTAACCAAACAATGCTGACCCTCATTGATTTTTATTGTATGGACACAAAACCACTGAGACATTTCTCTAAAAATATCTTTTTTTGTGTTACACAGAAGAAAGAGTCATATACAGGTTTTGAATGACGCACACTTTCTCGTTTCTCTCCTACTTAAATTCCTTGTATAGGTTTATTGACTGATGCCCTAAGCATATTTTCCCAATCACAAACACTGCACGCTCAATGACGTCACAGTCATCTAAAAGTATCTTAACGACATCAAGCGGGCTTGACAAGCATCGATTACACCTTTCCTCAGTGAGCTTTCTTTAAATATTTATTAATAGCAAGAATAACAGAATAAGACCATCACAAGTCTGCCTGATTGTCATAGAAACTATTGGTATCGTCATAGTAACTACTGCTTACAAAGTCCAGGCAGAAATCTTCTTCTTGAACGTGAAAAGTGTCTGATGAATCTGCTGCTGATTCTTTGTGAAAAGCCCTTCTGGAAAGATTCACTTTTACCTGCCGTTGCCAACCGTGTTTCAAGCAGATGCCACATGCTAAAAAATGCCAAATTGTGCATTTTAGTCAGTATAATCCTCTCGTGAACAATAAACAGATTCATTGTTACCCACACTGGAACGTAATACAGAAACAAATCAATCTTCAACAAGCCCTGACTAAAAACTATTTTAATGAGCCGTAGCTGTTGTGTGACTCTCTGCCAAGATATTTCTCATACTATATTCTCATACTGCAGTACTGCACAGATGGGAGAGTAATGTTTTACAAGACATGGGAATTCGGAGGGTTGTGAAAATGATTGCAAATTGATTTTTCCCCAAAAACTAATAGACCTTCTTTACATTCCTGTGGGAAATTTCATTCTCTGCATTGCTGATGACCAGAGGTGTTTCTAGTCCTTCATTAGTATCTAGAATAGCATCAATTGTTCTTTTAAATTTTGCCCAAAATTTAACATTTTGCCCAAAAACTGAAATAAGTTTAAGTCGAGGCACTAAAGTTTTTACTGAAAATGGAAAACTTACATATCAATGTTAACAATAAATAAATAAATAGAAATACAAAATTGCTAAAAAATTAAATTAAAATATTGCTACCCCTCTTGGGTTATCAAAGACCTCGGTTGCCAGATGTGCACCTGACATATTGTAATATTGGATTACCATTCTTGCATCCCATAATTCCATGCCATCCCTCAGCTATTCTCAAAGCCATAAAAAATTTTTTAGAGAAAACAAAAGGGAATGAGTCTAACCATACCCACATCATTTTTATTACCACTTAAAGCAGCAAATTTATCCAAAGCGGACTTCTCCAGTCATTATACAGTTATTCAAATGAGCTATTCATAACAGGACGATCCCACTTGTGCCCTCTCCATCTGACCAAAGAAATGTAAATTAGGAGCCATGTTTAACTAAACTATTAACCCACACACCTGACTCACATTCTCCTGTAATGAGACCACACGCCTCATGTACTATCAGACTGAATACATGATGTTAATATATGAAGTGAAGCACTCGTCTACATTATCATGCAGAAAGTGTCTGCTCTCTGCCGGCTGGTGATGTGAATATATGGTCTAGTGAAAACGAGAGATGTACGAAATCCTCGCTTGAGGGGGTGAGACCAATCTGATTTGCAGCATTAGAGACGACCTCCGAGACTTCTGACAAACCCCGGTTTCATTTGTACGCTTACGGGCTGTGAAAATGCGAAAGCTTCGAGGAAGATTTGGACAAAGCCCATTAAAAAAGTGTGAAAAGCACCCAGTCTCAAATCTAGCACCAAACAAAGCAGCCTTAATGCGGCATGCTGTGACATGCTTAAATAGAAATAAAGCTCTGTTAACGCCGACAGCGATTAAAACGTGGGAGGTCGATGAGTTTTGTGCAATTTGGCTTTTTTACACCAAGCAAACAAACCAAATGTTAGATGTATTTGGGTCCTTACCAAAGTTCTGATGTAAAAAGACAATTATTAAAACTAATTTCAAGCTATTTTGACTAAATAAAGAATTCATTCAAATTAGAAGTAAATTTAAAGGCTTTGCATGCTGAATTTGAATGCGTCATGAATGAGTATAAAAACTAATGGTGCCCTTAATTTTTGTGAAATATTCTTACATTCTCATGGCTAACAATGCCAAGATCATAAGTTTGAGTAAAATGGTGTTAAATGCCATGCTACTTTGACTAAAACCCAAGTGTATAAATGTAAAATTTAAAAGCATTTAGCCAATATAAAATTGAACTGATTTGATTGTCGATTTCCATTTGCAGATTCAGCATGCGGCCCAGTGAGAACCTCAAAACTCAAAGGTAGTTAAAAGTGATCAACCAACACCCATACAATCAAATTCAAGAAGGACCTTTTAAGATTTCTCCAGCTTTACCTGAGCATCCAGGGATTATGTCCATCTAGCCTCCCGTGTTGTGCGTGATCTGACGGTGCCGTGTGGGTTTGAGCAACGTTGAAGCCATGGCTGACCCCTACCAGAACAACATTTACCACCAAGGAGACGGCGACAGTTATGGGACTTACGGACAGGAACCGGATGGCTACGGTTACCAGACAGACTACCCTAACCAGGAGGAGGACGCCGCCAGTGACGCCACCGAAGGGCACGATGAAGATGATCAAATGTACGAGGGGGAGTACCAGGGCATCCCTCACCCAGACGAGGTCAAAGCTGCCCGGAGAGCAGCGAGAGCCAAAGCCAGAACTGCAGCTGACGCTGTATCAGAACAAGAGGAGCTGGCGGAACAATACGAGGACATCATGGAGGACTGTGGACATGGGAAGTTCCAGTGGACCCTGTTTGTCGTGTTGGGACTGGCTTTGATGGCGGACAGCGTCGAGTGCTTCGTAGTGGCCTTGGTGTTGCCTAGTGCAGAGAAAGACATGTGTTTGTCCAACGCTGAGAAGGGAATGCTGGGTAAGTTACTGGTTAAGTTGTTTGGATATGTTTGAAATGGCACATTACTTTTAAAAATAAAGATGCTTCCAAACGTTATTCACCATTTTTGGTTCATCAAAAAAACATTTTTGATGCAATGGTTCTTATAAGCATAATTTCTAGTTTTATAGTCTAAAGAACATTTTTCCACCACAAAGAAGAGATAGGTTCTTTGGATGCTTAAGGTCCTTTACGGAACCATTTAGGCAAAAATGGTTCTTCAACAGAATCGTGAAGCACCTTTATTTTTATAAATGCATTACTGGGCCTCATATATAAACATTGCACAAAAATTGGCATTTAAATGTAAAATTTTAAAAATAAACTCATATATGTGCACACTATACAGACATATTTGACTTTAAGGATGAAATCTATGCAAGTTTAATACATGAGGCCCATTATATCTACAGTATGTATATTGGGTTGGTACGATATCTGGTTAACATTATGATAATATCATTAAGTTAATAAGTTTACTGCATATTAACAGTATGTAAGACTGTAAAATCGTAATCTATTACACTTCCTTAACAAAACGTATAACCCCAAAATAACCAAAATGTTTCAAAATGCATTTGCACACTATTGTAAACTGCACTATTAATAAAAAACATAGCAGAAATCATTATCAACTCTGAAAAAAGTAAAAGGTTTTGTCATAGTAAGCTTCTTTTTATGGTTGTTATGGTGGTAATATGTCCAGATATCCCATTAATTACTGTAATCTACCATGACTTCACAGAAAATACTTTTTCATTTTCACCAAAACAGCTACGAAGCAAACCGTCTGAATTAAATGCGTTCCTTGGATGCTTTTCTATGCACATTCAGATGAAAAGTTTATTAATCGCTGTGATTTTGTGAATCGAGACACACTTGAGTGATTATATTAGCCAGCTGGTCAGGAATACCATCAATTAGGACTATTCTCAAATTAGCTAATGGCACACTTCATGGTTGAGATGCGTCTGGCTGAGTTTTACATCTATTTGCTTTTGCTTAGTAAAGCAATCGGCGGAACTGAATGGTGATTCTCAGCTAAAACTGACTTAAAGACAAAAAGAGAGAGGAGAGAGGAAAGTAAGCCAGTCCAAGCTAGAACAAGGCTTGTAGTTCTTTGTTATATATAAATAAAAACAGAACCAATACAATCTCACAGCATTTCTGTGAACAGAACTGGTATGGTAGTTTGTCATTGCCATCGATGAAATAATGCCCAAGGCTATTTCATTTACACCAGCTGCCAAATACAAATTAAAAATTACTCCTGGGTGACAAAGTATTTACAAGAAACCTGTGATGAATACAGCTACTTTAATTAAAGCAAAAGTGGCCTTGTCAAAAAAATACTTATTGTCAATTCACAGAAAATATTGCCTGAATGCCTCAATTCCAAGTCATTTGATAAATCTGCTCTTTAATTTTTTTGTTAACAAAAATTAACATTGAACGATATATTTTACAAATCAGATTAGATGTTTACAAAAGCCCCAAAGGTGACAGTGCAAGTGATATTGATGTGGGGTGTACAAGTGGGGTGCAAAAGGTAAAAGGAGCAAGAATGAGCGAGTACTTTCCATCCCGAGCAGCCGTCGCAAAGAAACGTCTGAGTCAGCAGCACAGCGGCCCGACAGATCGATGGTTTTGCTCCTGACCTTGTGCTGATACATAATCCTACATGCACCCACCCTTCTCGCTGCAGGTTATATTCATCACTCGCTTTTCTCTCTCTCTTTTTTCATTATGATAATAAAACAGGCTGCACACCGCTATGAGATTTTAAAGCATCAGATGGTCCGGACCGGTCACCTTAGTGTGAACATTTACAATGCATTTTGTGCTGATCTAGAAATAAAAATGAAGAATTGAAAATGGGCCTAATGCTTACATTATGTTAGAGGTGCTTTATAATTTTTGGCCAAAATTACTGACACTGCAAAGTTTACTTTGACTTACAGTGAAAATCTACTTTAAAAAGAAGAACATAGCACTTTATATTGGTTGTATATGTTAACATTAGTAAATGCATTAGTTAACATAAACTAACTATACCAAATATAGTTTTTATGTGCTATATATGTGCTAGATATATAAAATATAAATATATATAAAAACTATAGTTTTTCAGCATTTGTTTGCATTTATATCTTTGTTGATGTTAGTTAATCCCAATACAATTATTCATGTTAGTTCACTGTGCATTAACTTAATGTACAAAATATATTGTTCAATTTATGTTTTGTTAACATAACCTTGCTCTTTATACAATAAACATAGATAAAAAATTTGTACATTGTACACTTCAGGAGTAGATGAGGTACAAATATTTCTGTAAGATGTTCGATGTACAGCTAGTACAAAACCTTTCTGTAAACTGACACTGTATTTTCTACCCACTTACATCAACCAAGCACAATGGCAAAACAAATGCATTAGTCAAACAACACAATCCCACACCAAACACACAATGTTGGTATGCTGAGCTCGTCAAGATTCTAATGTTTTATGGCACCAAAGAAACACAAAGCCACGATGGGACGCACAGAATATTTAACAACTGAATAGCATTGCGGAATAAATGACACTACAGCATTCAGACCCTCATTTTGGCTCAGAAACATTGTCACGACTTTGTGACTCGCTGGATTAAAGCTGACCAATGAAAGGCTGGGAGTATTCTCGTGCTCAGCAGTGGGGGATCATGGGAGCTCAGTTCCATATGCTGTCACATTTCAATAAACCCCCCCACACCACACGACCATCTGCACTCCACACCAGACGATCAATGCCTGTGCATTACTATAGATCTGAGTTAATGGTGCTCTAGTTTCAGCAACACCAGATTCGAAATGCAGATTAGACTTTAATGGTCACTGTACGCACTATCCACCAGACCACATAAAAAAATCCTAATGTATCCTAATACATTAATATACAGTCATGTCAGTAACATTTGAAGTTAATCATTATTATTACATTCTAAGATTTTCGTGGCATGCAGCTGAAAATCATACATTCATATAAACTGCTCAAAGCATAATCAAGACTTTTTTATTAGCGTGCATCAAAGGTTCATACTGAATGCCATTACTTCCTCTGTTCTTCTAAGTGAAGCACCCCACTGGCAAGTACATTTACTAAATGTGACACCTAAATCACAGACCTGTGAGTCCAATAGCCTCCGAACACCCACCTACTGCCATTAATAATGACCACGACCGCAGACCCTTTTACTGCTCCAAAGCTGCTCATTTGATGTTCTGTTGATTCTGAGCATGTGACAATCTCTGCGTTTTGTAAATAATTCTGCTACTTAATTAAAAAATAAATCACATTAGAGAAGAATGTGTTAAAGTACAGAGGAAATAATACATTGTTTTTGAGGGTGTTCATGAAAGCTATTAAGAAAAGAAGGAAAAGTCTGCCCCCTAGAGGCACTACAATGATATGTCTTCCTGATAACCTGCAAGTGTTTTCAACACATACAGATGTAAGGGCATCTCATCCATGGCCTCAGGCATCACAGGGTTAATAAAATAACTTTTTATTTACACAGGGGTCAACAGATTATAAACACAATTATTTACATGTTTCCCATTTTTTATAATGATAGTACTCATCAGAACTATACAATGACACAAATGAAAGTATATAAGCATTTTATCAGAACTTGAGGAATAAGATGCTTAGATGCTTTTTAAACCTTATTAAAGCAGTTTCTGTCTATTCTAAAGTTTCTTATTGTCCACTTTTTCTTTATTACTGAGTCAAAGATATCCATTTAAAAATCATTTTAAATACATACAGTTTAATAAAAGAAGGTCAATAGAAACTTTCACTCAAGTGACCCTAAACTTTTAATGGTAGTGTATTCATTCTGGTATTTTCATCTAATATTTTAGTTTAATGTGAATATTGTAGAATTACAGTATTCCAGTATATTTTTGTTTGTGTGTAAATCAGTAAATCTCACATGGTTAAACGTCTCTCCTTCAGGTCTGATAGTGTTCCTGGGAATGATGTTCGGCGCTTTTATATGGGGCGGTCTGGCAGACAAAGTGGGCAGACGGAAATGCCTGATTATCGTCCTGGCCATGAACTGCATCTCTGCCTTCTTCTCCTCATTTGCCCAGGGATACGGATTCTTCCTCTTCTTCAGGCTGTTTTCTGGCATCGGGTAAGAAAGAAAGAAAAAAGAAAAAAAACAGAAGACAAAGGGAATGCCTTATTACCACATTTCTTCTAATAAAAGATGAAGCCTGTGTGTAAATAAGGCTCATGTTAAGGAGGCTCAAGACTCCCTCCCTCGACACAACAGTACAATTTAAAGCAAGCGAATCTATGTGGTAATTACAGTACTGATTTACAAGAAGCTCTCATAGGTCTAGCTTTAGCTCATAGGTCACTGTAAATTACTCTTTTATTGTGGCTATTTACGGAGGGTTTGTGCACAAGAGAGCATTAATGAAACGAATGATATGTCACATTAAAGACGCAAACCAAATAAACGACATGGTGATGTGTTTCCAAAGCAAGATAATCGCTGTTCTGTGTTCTTTTGCAGCATCGGAGGCTCTGTCCCAATCGTGTACTCGTACTTCTCTGAGTTCCTGCAGATGGATAAGAGAGGGGAACATCTCAGCTGGCTCTGTATGTTCTGGATGATGGGGGGCATCTATGCATCTTTCACCGCCTGGGGAATCATCCCTAGATATGGTATTTAAACAAAATAAGATGCATACAGTACACACCACGTAGTTAGTTAAAGTTTGAAGCACATCTTTTACTATTATATTTACCTTGTACAAATACAGAATTTGTTATATTTCAGGCTGGGGTTTCAGTATGGGCACAGAGTTTCAGTTCCACAGCTGGAGGGTGTTCGTGCTGGTCTGTGCTCTCCCAGCAATAGCAGCTTTTATTGGGCTTATGTTTATGCCAGAGAGTCCTCGTTTCCTGCTGGAGGTACGTCACAAATTTACCGTACAGGGAGAGAAAAGGCAAAACACCGTAAATGCATGCGTGTCTCGCACGTTTTGACGTTGGTTTGTTGTAACTTACGAAATTGAGCTTTGCGTGCAGACTGCACATCATTTGAGAATTATTTTAAGCGAATAAATGATTAAAGTAACTAAATAAAAGTTTATAAAAATAAATCTAAAATCACACAGCGATGAGATTACTGTCCCTTGACTCTTCCAGAACGCTAAACATGACGAGGCTTGGATGATTCTCAAACGGGTTCATGACACCAACTGGAGAGCAAAAGGAGAACCTGAGAGAGTGTTTACTGTAAGTCTCATTGTTAACAGATGTAAATTCATGTATTTTGTATATATCAGAGTGAATCTGATGATGATTAAGGTCATTCTTTCTTAACAAATTTTGGGAATCGGTTTTTGCTACCTTGTCATATTTGGTGACCCTGGGTAAATTTGGAGAACATTAAATGTTGAATGATTGTGTCAAGTTTGATGTGTCAGAGCATATAAAACTGTCCATTACTGACTTTGTATTATTCAGGTAACACAAATCAAGACTCCAAAGACACAGGAAGATGAATTTATTGAGATTCAGACCGCAACTGGAACTGCTTTTCAGAGATGGGTTGTTCGAACTCTGTCACTGACCAAATTGGTAAACTTTACACCTTAATGTGTAGTATCCTTATAAGAATGAATACAATTATGATTATTACTAAAAAAGTTTTTTAATATGTCAACTGTTTTTATGTACAGGTCATCAAAAATGTTGTGTCCCTCTTGGGTCGTGATCTAAGGCTTGCCACTTTGCTAATGGCTGTTATTTGGTTCACAATGGCATTTAGGTAAACCACTTTTAAAATGAGGAATGAAATACACGAATGACTGAGAACTGTGCATTTCATTATCAACAATAAACCTTGACATGACTACTCCGTGTTTCCTTGATATGTTTCAGTTATTACGGGCTTTCGGTGTGGTTCCCCGACATGATAAAACACCTACAGCACGAGGATTACGAATCCAAGCTGAAAGTGTTTCATAGAGAGAAGGTGGAGAATTTTCATTTTAACTTCTCCTTGGAAAATCAGGTTCATAAAGAAGGAGAGTACATCAACGACAAGTACGTTCTAAACACCAAAACAATATTTATATATTATTATATAAAGTCATCAAGTAACAACATCTGTAACTGTGCTATGGACTATATCTTGCAGGTTCATCAACATGGAGATGAAGTCGGTGAAGTTTGAAGACTCTCTGTTTGTGGACTGCTTCTTTGAGAACATCAGGTCCACAGAAACGTTCTTTGAGAACTGCACCCTCATCAGGACCAAGTTCTACGACACGGGTAAGAAATCTCACCCACAATCAAGAGTTGTTTTTCAAAACGAGTCTTTAATGTTTCTTCATATTCTCAACAGATTTATACAAGGAGAAGTTTGACGACTGTACATTTGAGAATGTTACCTTCGAGCACACCAGGAAGGGATGCCATTTGGACTATGAGGAGGAGAATGACGATCTCATCTACTTGGTCAGCTTCTTGGGCAGCTTGGCTGTGTTGCCTGGAAATATAATCTCAGCGCTTTTTATGGACAAGATTGGGAGAATTAAGATAATAGGTAAACTGAAAAAACTAAACTAGTTTTAGAGAAAGCAGTCTTAAAGAAGTCTCCATCCTGTTGATATTTAAACCACTTACGATTCTCTCTGCAGGCGGTTCGATGCTAATTTCAGCAGGCTGTACTTTCTTCCTCTTCTTGAGCTTTAGTCAAGCAGCCATCATAGCCTGGCAGTGTCTGTTTTATGGAGTTAGCGTGGCGGCATGGAACGGCATCCAGGTCATCACCGTTGAGCTCTATCCAGCTTCTAAAAGGTATTACACAAAAATAAACTTTTCATTTGCAAACAGACCAGTGAGGTCACATTGAGGTTAAAGGTCTTTGCATTGCTATGCTAATGATAATTCACACTTTTCATGAAGTCGTCTCAACTTCTTTTACAGAGCCACGGCATTCGGAGTCTTAAACGCCACTTGTAAACTGGCAGCTATATTGGGGAGCTCAATCTTCGCTTCATTCATTGGCATTACCAAAGTCATTCCTATCCTTCTGTCCTTCGGTGCTCTGGTTGGTGGCGGAATCGTTGCCCTGAAACTGCCTGAAACCAGGGAGAAGATCTTGCTGTGAACATTTGAAGCCAAAACTTCAATCCAGACCCCTAGTGTGAAGTACTCAACTGATGGCATGTGCAATATTGGGCTATTAAAAAAAGATTCAGTATCCAAATTCTCTTTGCTGAATTCTGCTTTAGCGTTATAATGTGTAATATTGGGTCAAAAACATTACACTTTGAAAAAATGGTTTGGACAAGAAGTCCAAATCATCAATCCGCTATACCCCTAGTTATTAAAATGATGTTGCTGACATTTGTTCAATGACGATATGCACTAGCTATATGCCACAGTTCCAGCAAAGTCAACAGAGAGTATTATAGTAAATCTGGAGTAATGAATTGGGTCCATGTTGACATATCATGGAAGTCTCGATCCTGTGCCATTTCTTGGTAAAAGAATTCAGGTACTGTTAAAAAACCTTATTTCTTATTCTTTAGCTTGTATCTGCCCTTTCACAAGCACCTAGCTTCTCACCCTTTGCCTTTGCTAATGAAATAACCTGCTAAATAATAATGTATTTCTGTCCTGGTGTTTGCAAGTGTCCCGTGTCAGTAAGACTGATTTCAATGTTCCCAGTTGTTCCTGTACGTTTGGATGCTCAGCACAGAATGTGAGCTTGTGTTTGATGAGTCATTGCTATAATTGTTACCTGGGCTTCCTACATTTTTATTTTGGCTTTATTTACTGTAACTGCTCAGTTTTGAAAGCTACATTATTATTTTTTTCTTACTGTACCTTTCCTATCAACCTAAATGTTTCTTAGTGCTCTCTCTCTCTCCATTATTTTCTATTGCTCTCTCTATCCTTTTTTCCTCATTTTATAATTCTGCATCCTGTGGAACCATGAAAATCTTTGAGATATCTGGTTAACTCATGAAAGAGCAGCTATACAGGGCCACATATCTGTAATTGTTGTTGACTGAGTTGCATGTGTGTAACTTACCAAGTAATGTTTGTGTCTGTTTTCAATGTGTCGTTGGCAAATAGTCTGGATGATCTCATGTATGTCTCACTGCAAGTTAAAGCAGTGGTTAGACGATATTCATCAATAACCTGAATTGTCTGTTCTAGTTCTACAAAAATAAGTCTAATGTAGGGGCCATCAGATAATAAATCAACCGTTACGACAGTAAGAAATCATAGTTTATGAATCTATCAAGATTTATAACTAGCGAACAAATCTGTGCATGTCACTGCTTCACATTACTAAATAATCTACAATACAGACTGAAATAAAAAGTGTTTTTTTAGACTTGAAAGATACCCTGAAGTAAAAAATGTTTGCTATCAAACAATCTTTTTTCTCAACAAAGAGCAGCAACACAATCAGAGCCAAAAGACATTTCTAATGTGACTTAAACCAATAGGGTGATCACTTATACTAACAAATCCATAAAGAATAATACATTCTGTTGTTTATTTGTAAGTATTTATGTTGTTTTCACTTGCTTCTTCACTTTTATATAATTATTTGAACAATTTTTGCCTGTCACAAAAAATAGATTTATTGTATGTTTTCTGTTTGATGTTTTGTTTTGTGACTGTAAATTATGAATTACAAAAATAAACTTATTTATGTGTTATGAACTGAACTGAACTGCTTTTATTTTGTTGGTTGAACTTTGTACAGAGGCATAAATTCATTCTGTGTCCATCTGTCACCTGGGATTTGAGCATCTGTGTGAAAGATGTAACAACAAGACCCAGGAATCAGAGCTGGACTGGAGTCCTATTTTTCGCTTGGTTGAGAGATTTTAGTTTTAGACATAGAAGCTATTCAGCACTTAGAGCTTTGGAGCTGATTCCAAAAAACAAGGAATTTAAAGTAAAACATCTTAAACAAGGTTGATTTCCTAAATGAGACATAACTAAGGATTTAATTTAAAGAATTAGTTCACCCATAAATAAAAATATTATCATCATTTCTTCACCCTCGTGTCAAGCAAAACATGACTCTTTCTTCTGTGCAAAACAAAAGAAGATATTTTGAGAAATAAGAAACTGGTTACCAACGTTTCTTAAAATATCTTCTTTTTGTGTTCTGCAGAAAAAAGTCAAACAGGTTTATAATGACGTGAGATTAAATTAATGATGAAAGAATTGTCATTTTTAGGTGAACTATCCCTTTTAGTCTCATGAGCTACATGCATATATTTACTTAAGCTTTTTTAGATTGGGCACCACATACTTGTTTTTCTCACAATGCAATGTCATGTTTCCCTTGATTTGCAGCCCTTCGTTCCCAAGATATTTTGTTATGATTCACACTCAGGGTGCAAAATGCTGCACACCACGAGAAGACGAAAAAACACTGTGATTCCCATGGGAATGCTAAGAGAAGAAACTGGAATTGGGATAAAGTTGTTTCTCAGTAGAGTCTATGACATCGGCTGCATTGATTTAAAACATAAGCTCTTTTAATATTTTTGAGATTGTGAATACACACAGGGTTTTATAAGACTGTGATGGATTCTGACTGTGAAGTAATCCATGCAAACTCTCTCACCACCGGCCGTCAGAGGTGCCAAAGACCACCACAATCCTGGCACCTCACGATTCCCAGAGGGTGAGAAGAGGGTTAGGTACGAACACAACCACAAAGGTCAAACCAGGGCGAGAGAATTTCTGTCAAGGAACTTTTAAAGCAACAAATTTAGTTTAATAATCGGTTGTTCAAAATTTGTTGTTTGAGAAAAACTAACGATGGTTTTATTGTAGTAAAAGTAAAGAAACTATGTTTATTTGGCATTTGAACTCAAACTGATATGGTTTAACACCGTTTAACCAACAAAGTACTTCAGAGGTATTTAGACAAAAATGAACTTTTGACTTTGTTTTGAGAGGTCACGGAGGTTCTGGTGAACTGCGTCTCACAGGTTTAACACCTAGCGGTTCTCAAGTCGCCACGTAAAGGTGTCAGTCTAAACATTTCAAAAGTACGTCTTCAAAGAGTCCCTAAGAAAGTAGTTTGTTTTTAAATTGTTTTGAGAAAAGCTTGATTTTTGATGTCTTATGTTTTCTTGTAGGTCAGTTTGTAGAGCATTGTGTTACCCGATTGTGTTAGCTTACTTTTTTTTTACTTTTGCTTTTCCCAGTTTATTTCTGATAGCAATCAGCAGTCTTTTGCTAAACATGTTTAAAATCATCATGTAAGAATCGAACAAACCCGAAGATGTCTTTTCATCAGAAAGATTTTCTCCCGTCAATGACAGAATATCGAGGTAATGTGTCTTAATATTGTTTGGTCAGCTTCATTACCTCAGTTACATGTGTGGTGTGAAATTCCATTAAAGTTTCACACAGAAGACAGAGCAGTGGACTTGCCTTTAATGTGACCCATTAGAGGTGTGATTTAACACCTCGCCTGTGAGAGAATGACCAGAGCCTGTATCCCCATACAACTGTGACCTACTGACCACTGCAGTTAACCCATGTCAAAAACATACAGTAGGGTATGAATTTATCAAATTTATTCATCGTCAAACCTGTAAATGACTCTGTGGAACATTGATATTTCAATGTCTTGAATCTCTTGAAATTCAAGACTTGTTAGTAAAAACACAATGCACTGCACACCACTGCACAAGGCCCATGTCATATATTTTATATAAAACTTAAGCCATTTTAGTCAGGGCTGCATATTGGATATTTCTCAGTGGTTTTGTGTTCATAATGGAAGTCAATAAGGGTCAATGTTGTTTGGTTACCAACATCTTCTTTTGTGTTCTGCAGAAGAAAGTCATACAGGTTTGGAATGACATAAAGGGTGAATAAAAGATTAAAGACACTATATTTGTTTAAATTACAGTACAAAATTAATACATTAACATATCAGCTGTACTGTAGGTATTGAAAATAATCCAAAAAGCTCGACTTGATGTTAAAAACAGTAGTGCAAAAAATGTGATCATGCTGTGTAGGGGTGAAAAATCGCACCTGATGACTCAAATCTTCAGGTTCCCAGACCAGGACAAGACCTCTCTCTCTCTCTCTCTCTCTCTCTCTCTCTCTCTCTCTCTCTCTCTCTCTCTCTCTCTCTCTCTCTCTCTCTCTCTCTCTCTCTCTCTCTCTCTCTCTCTCTCTCTCTCTCTATGAGACAGACAGCAGAGGCCTGGAGAGGCCTGCAGAGGTGTCACTTCACACCTCTGTGGCTGTTGTCTTCTATAAAACCATCCTTCAGCAGACCTTCAGGCATCACTTGAGCTTCTCTAACCACACAGAATGGATATCTCTCCTCCTCTCCTCAGCTACATCACGCAGAACTCCTGGAGCTGCCCGAGTTCAGACTCTGAAATCTACAACATTTCATCTCCTGAAGCTGTGTCTCCAATCTCTATGGACTTTTCACCACCGAATGGTTCATCTCCACCCCATTCAGGACACCCTGGAGTCACCAAAGCTCCTAAAGACGGCGGACGCTCTTGTGTCGGGACCAGAAGAACACGGTCCAAGAACCCGAGTAAGCAAAGACAGAGCGCCAGCGAGAAGGAGAAACTCAGAATGAGGGACTTAACCAAAGCTCTCCATCACCTCAGGACTTACCTCCCTCCTTCCGTGGCGCCTGTCGGACAAACCCTGACGAAGATCGAGACTCTTCGCTTGACCATCCGCTACATCTCATACCTGTCAGCTCAGCTCGGCCTCAGCGAGGAGTCTCTCTATCGGATGAAGGACATGAGGACTTCTAAATACCAAGAGTCACCCCAAAATCAGGTTGAAGGGTTTTGCTCATACAGTTCAACTCCACAATACTGGGAATTGAGAGAAGGGCTCACAGCACATCAAGAACTGTGTCAAAGTACCTTCAGATCAGAACATGTCTTGAGGAAGACAGAAGTGGATATTAATCAAGTTTGCATGGAGACACCTGAATATAATGAGTCTCTCAACTCCAGCTTGGAGTCTTTGCTGGAATATCCCTCATATGCAGATACAGCTATAACATATCAGGTATGTATTCAGAAATCATTAACAGAAAGATTATAGAAATGAAATTAAATACATTTGGCATAATAAATGAAATTTAAAGGTGAATATTTTTAGCTTTAAATGCAAAATAAATAAATTAATCATCTTTTTTTCTCTTTCACAGAATTACGGAAAAGCCGTCTATTGTCCGAGCATAGCACCTGAATTCTGGGGATAAAACTTTCATTTGACTTTCTCACTTGTTAAATCTTATGTATTGACTCATCTGTACAGTATTTAATGTATTTTAATATATTGCCTTTTTTATTTTAAGAATTCTATTTTAACATGATATATTTTTGTATGTTATCTTTTTTGTACAAAACACTAATTTATTGATATTTATAATAAAAACATTTGATATAAACATCGTGTTTTCTAATTGCCTTTTTATTTTACATGAAGTGAAACCTTTTTGAAACTGTGTTGAATGGTGGCAGGTGGAGAAGTGTAGTTAAAACAGTTTTGGTTATTAACTAATGTATAATAATAGTTAAGATTTTATACTTGTTTTACATAGTTTTTTTTATAAGAAGTAGAATCCCATTTAATGTCAACTACCCATTCATTAAATACTATTTCTGTCAAAATATAAGCATTAATATAAACATATATTACATAATGGGAGAGACGACAAATAATGCCTCCAAAAAAGGTGTTCGGTAGCTTTAGGATGAATATACAGAAGAAGAAAAAAATTGAACTCTTTTATAAAAATACGGTCACGATCGGTCAATAGAGACGATCTCTGTTGTTTCCAAAAGAGGGCGCCATTGTACATCTGACAGCATTGTTTGCAGCCCGACGTTCATGTTACATTTCTCTAACACTTTGTTGGACGGTTTGCATTTTAAGTTACATATTTTTAGCAAAAGTTAATAAAGCTGCATCCATTGCATGATTCAATCTAAATAAAGAATAATCTGTATCATTTGATAATTTATTGCACATCTGTCACATTTTCTAGTCCCAACAAAGTTGTCAACACCTGCATAATGTGTACAAAGATTGTGAATAAATATAATTCTTGAGGATTAAAGTTTAACATGTCTTTGTGATGGAAAAGTACAGCATCAGAGATATCTGAACATCATTTAATTTGCATGTAAATGACACACCTCCAAACCATGACAATGGCAGATCCATCTGAGAATCCCACATCCAAACAGGCAAAGCCCATTCAAAATGCTATTGAAATATTACATATGACAAACTAGTTATACAAAAATCGAAACAGAATCAAAATGATATCAAAAAGATCAAAGATTTGTGCTACATAAATGAGCAATGAAAGTGGACTGAATGAATTCTCACTTTTCTCATTAAAGACTCAAGACTCATAAGTGGTTTGTGGTTAAGACAGATAACATGGTAATTCAATTTTGTGTTTATTTCAAAACTTAACACTTCCAGTGCATATTAAATTTCGAGCAAGCTGTGTGTTTGTTAATGTCTTGATATCAATAGTATTATTATATATCAGCCATGGAAAAACATACAGTATATCAGTTGACCACTACTCCAGATATAATCTAAGATCTATTTAGCCACATATCTGATTTTAGATCTTCACAAATAGTGAAAATATACTTCTAGAGGATTGTGGGTGACATATATCCAAAACATACAAAAGAAGAGAAATGATATATAATTTGCAAAGTCGTTTAACATCTTTCAGCAGTCAGGTACTAATCAGGTCTGTGCAAATAGAACCTCTTTCTTAATGAACTACAAGTCAACAAGAAAAGCTTCCTCACACCTCTAAGTCTGGGCCGGATGATCCCTTCAAAAGCCTGAACTTCATGCATCCTTATCTTCATAATCCTCTAATGCGAGAGAGGTCGACAGGCCTCGCGTTTCAAGATAGAGGTGTTAGATAGTGAGGTAATTAGATCCCAGACTCTGCATTAGTTACCCTTGACCCTGTGACTGATATGCTAATGAGAAGCTCAATACACAGTTTACAGATCACTAGGAGGAAAGGATTTAGACAATTTAGTTATTTACCTCAAATCAACATTTAAGCGGGCAGGATAAGAAAAACACATCGCATTGATGTGCTAATCGACCTTTGATGCTTTAGGAAAAACTAAGAAGGGATCTAAGAAGGTTGAAGTGGGCTCATTTACAGCGAGGGTCGAGACTTTAAATCAACATTCTGGAGAACTCACAGGAAACAGCAAAATGTTGCATGTTGCAAATGGAAACATGTGACTTTACATTTAAACTATAACACTGTTATAGTTTATAGTAAACATAGACCATGTTTAAAGTAAACAAAGGTTGCTATTTATGTAAAACTGTAAAACTCTTTAACATTGACTTTTACCGTCATATTCACAATCTGAACATTTCTGTTGTAAGATTCATCATCAAAGTCAAAAAAAGTGCTTCAAACTAATGTGTTGTCTGGCCAAAGTAAAAATCTAATTATTGCTGGTCAGCACTGGGCAGGAAGCAGCAAAACGTGACACATTGGGATCTGGGAACCATTTCCCTTCCCTTTTCGCATTAAAGCTGTAATCCACAAGCCTTTGAGGTCAACTTACACCTCAGAAAGCAACAACAACTGCATCCACAGCAGTACAGATTCATTTTTTTTTAATCTCAAAGCAATCAGATGCATCATACAAAACAACCATATCGAGCAATTTTTACATTTAATTTTTTTTCACGATTATCTTGTGAATTTTCAAAATTACATTTTATAAAAAGTTTGTTCATTTTGAACAATAACCTTTGCAACATTTTATATTTATATAAATATCTAAACTTACTACTAAATACAAATAAAGATAAAGTGATTTTACAAGTGATAAAAGAAGTAAAGAGTTCTTCTGGAGTTCCCATGAGGCTCTCAGAGGTGGAAGTCAGTTGTCTAAACAAAGACCTGTGAAGATGTGACACATTACAGGCTGCACACTTCATGAACAGAGGTGTTACTCTGAGACCAGACTCATTCAACAACACAAAAAAGATGAAACAAAATAAGTCTCCTGACTAATATATTATATCTAAAATTGGGTAAAATTTAGTATTAAGACATAAAATGCCCTATTAGGTTCATGCAAATTGAAAATGAAATTGCTCAGCAGGATTGTAATAGCCTAAGCTATGGTTCACAATTACACAAAATAAAACTCAAACAACAGATTTGACTTCATTTTCTTATATTTAAGCCCAGCTAAGAAAAATAAGTTCTAACATTTCCTTTAGGTTATGAGAAATAAGAATACTTTTTTTGCACCAATGTTTTTAAAACATTTAGCACTGACACATAATGTTGATAAAAAAATTGCAAGAACTTTTTTGAGAGAGAACTTTTTACATTTATTTTATTATTATATTATTCAAAATGTTTTAAAGTTTGAAACTACATACATTGGCCATAGATTAATTCAAACTTCACTGTAAATATATCTTGAACTTGTCCATGTTTTTTTACCCTTCCAGTCACCACCTCCCACCTGTGCATGTGATGTGGGTTTTCCCAGAGACCCCCTGCCCCTGGTGTGATGTCTCTCCACTGCTTTGAAATTCCTAAGCGCCTTCTGAAGGTGCAACGTCACACCTCTTCTTCTAGGATATATTGGGCCGCTGCCTCCAGCTTTTCAGCATTCACTCAGGTACCAGAGAACGAGAAGGAAACATCTCCTCAGCGTTTGAAAAGATCACAACCATGGAGTTCAACTTTTCTCCATTCCTGCTCCAGGGAGACAAATGCCTTAAACATGAGCATTCATCCACCACCACGGATGCCGGGTACTACAGTGCCTGTGGAAGCCTCTCTCCGAGTTCCTCCATCGATTCTGGATGTTTTTCTCCTCCAGCTAACTGGTGCTTAGCCAACCGGCTGCCCGAGGCTTTTGGAAACACTGACATCGAACGTCAACCAGCAAAGAAACCCAGAACGACCCTACTAGCTGAGGGAAGAAAACGTTCCAGGTCCAAAAACCCTGGAACGAAGCGTCAGACGGCCAGCGAGAGAGAGAAGCTCAGGATGAGGGACTTGACCAAAGCCCTCCATCAGCTCCGAACCTTCTTGCCTCCGTCTGTAGCTCCTGCCGGACAAACCCTGACCAAGATTGAGACCCTTCGCCTCACCATCAGCTACATTTCACACTTGTCGGCTCAGCTGGGGCAAAAAGAAGAGATCTCCAGCCATGAAACAACAGCACAAGACTACAGCTCACAAGATCTGTCATCAGAGAGACTTCAGAGCAGTCCGTTATCAGAAACCTGGTGTCTGGACGGCCCACAAGAACACTTTCAAGACAGCATTCAGTACTGTCCAACATTCAGTGCGTTCACAGATTCAACACAACAGATGGAAACAACTAACTTTCCCTCGACCTCATGTGTCAGAGATGCACAATCCTATATGGTAAGGAGGCTTTTGGTGTTTTATGAATAGTGAACATTTAAGAAAGTCTTCTTGTATAGTGATTATTTAATTCTTAAAATGTATTATTGATTTAATATTTAAAATTCTCAGTATTTCTATTTTGAATGTGGTTTCTAGTATATCCTACAATTTTTTTCTTTTGTTTCACTGTGGTTCTGAATCTAAAACGCTGCTCTTTTCTTCAACAGTTTCCTTGCACGATGACACACAATGCTGCAGACTACAGCCAGACATTTTTCCAATGAAAAATACAGAGAAGAGCATACGACATCACCCAAAATAAGATGTTCATGTTTTCATGTGAAAACAAAGACTGTTTGATATACTGTGATTTCATTATTTGTAATTATTTATTAGATAAAATATTTTTCTACTGAATACATTTGTATATATTGTATATTTATTATTGTTTTTAAAATAAATACATTTAAATATTACTTTTAGTTTGAAGCTTGTACTTTAATTAAAACTTTGCCCATGTTAACATGTTCTAAAGAAATGAACCACTATGACATCTGCGTAAATTTAAATAATGAAACTTGTTTAAGTGTGGATTAAGTGATCAAACACTTGAAGTCACAGAGAGGGAAGAGGAAGCAAAAGCAGCTTACACAAAAACTTATTTAATAAACCCACAGAGGAACTATAGCAACAATGCACAAAGGTCAGGCACACAAAACACTGACAAACAATAGAAACAAAAGGGCTATATATATATGCAGATATACAAACAAGGATAACAAGACACAGATGTGAATGATGAACAATGATAATGAGACCGCAAAGTATTATGGGAAATGTAGTGAAAATGGTGGCAAGAGTCCAGATACAGGAATACAGACAGGACAGTGACAGAAACCTTGATAAATGAGAATAACTGATATTTTCATATTACACAGGCAAATATTATATGAAAGTTTAAATGAAAGTTTATATGAAAGTTTATATTGCTTGTGCTAAGGGAGAACTTTTAAACAAGGAACATTAAAAAATATTGCAGGGAAAAACATTAGGTAAGAAATCTAATCTTGAATCTAAGAAAAAAGAAAAATTTGTAATTGGTGCATGAAGCACTTGTGGGTAATGGTTGATAGTATTAGCTGTTAATATGCACTGATAGTTTTAAAGCCCATGTAGGTTTATCAATACCATGCTACTGTTTGGTGCTTCTTATACGTTACGTCAGATAATTATTAATTTGACGTAATTCCAAAGTAAAATATTAAATATTCAAATATTCAAATAATTTCTTCTGAAATGGTACATGTAGCACTTGTGAATGGTGGCTTATAGCTGTGCCAATTTTCTATGCAATCTTTGAATTTTCTCATATTTTTTTGGTTGGCATACATGTTTATTTTCTTAATGGATGTGTTTCTTTCAAAACTCTTTGCCATTTTTTATTAATCATTCTTTAAAAACTACACATTCACCACATGTTCTTTAGAAGCTGAAAAATAAAATCAACGTTAAATAATAAAAAAATATTGTATGCTGTTAAAAAATAAAATAAAGCTTTAAAATTTGTTAAACATTAAACAAGAGAATGTAAAAGCTGAAAAGAAGTTAAAAAGCTACAATATCAAACAGCATACTTTTTAATAATGACTAATCAACTAAGTGATTTAACTTTTGGATTAGTTTACACTGTTTTTATGTCATTCTTCTCCTGTCTTACCTGCAGATTGCCGTCTTCATGTAATTACAGGATTTGCAACATGTGGCCTTTTCCACAGAATTAGAGCAGCAACAACCACAAAGATCAACGACAAACCCCAAACTGATACGACTGAGATCATCACTGGTGTCCCACGATCATACTCTATAAAAATAGCCCACGAACAAGTACATTACACTTATAATATTTTCCTGGCATTTTCTGTTTTCTGAAAGGATTAATTACCTAAACTGATGTGCAGTTTGTCGTCCAGACTGGCATGTGTGACAGTGCAGGTGTATGTGTGTTTCTCTCTTTGTTCTTCTGCACTGATCTTCAGAATCTTCCTCATCTGGTACGTCCCGTCATCATTGGGCAGCAGATCTCCTCCAGTGACCTCATGATCAGATACAGGCTGTCCATCTCTCAACAGGGTCAGATTGATGTGATGAGGATAAAATCCTGTTGCCAGACAACTCATCTGTGACCCTTCAGGTTTTTGGAAGAAACAAACTGTAGGTTTCTCTGTTGAAGAAAGACAGCAGTCACTTTACCCAAATTTAAGTCTCTACACACATCTGCTCTAAACCTGCATGATGGTACAAGCTAGGAACTATAACACGTCTAGCATTATTCACGTGTTAATATTTTACAGTTTGACATAGCTTACATTTTCTGTTTAGTTGATTTCTTCTTTTTTCAAAGTAACCCTTCATAGTTTTCATGCAGAGTGGGTAATAGATTTTTCTGAAAAGGTTTGAAACCATGTAATGATTGATTGTCAGCACCTGAGATGTGAACTGTAAAGTATCACTGTACCAGCGCAGCTCATCTATGGTGAAGCCTTGGAAAGCATCCCATGTCATCATCTGTCCTGGTTCACCATTGTCCAGCTCACACAAAACCAATCTTTGAAAAGTTTGAACACCTTTAACCAGGAGATAATAATAAATTACAGTACACAGCATTATCAGGATGATGTACAGCCAGCCTGTTGATATCGCAAAATAAAAAAACCTTCAGATTGATAAGATCAAATTGGGGTTTATTCTGTGATAACAACTGGCTGGTGTACATAATTTAATACTTAACAATTCAGTACTGTCAAATATCATTTTCTCACATTTTCTTTACATATTCAACACTTTACAGTGTTGCATGTTAGTCACATTTATGAAAAAATATTGAGAAGATGATTTAAAGTGTATTAAACTCTGATTGTTAAAAAATGTTACTTACCTTAAATCTTACCTTTTGCAGCAACTGTTGGAAGTAAACTTAGAAAAAGCACAAGAATTTTGTCCATATTACTGATATTCATACAGTATGTCATACATCCAGTAAGCAGTTAGTCACATAAATGAATAAACTTCAAGCTGTCACCCTTGTATCTAGTTTTGCATTCTGCTCAGTCAGGCGCAAAACTGAAAGTCTGCATTTCATTTATTTATGTGATCAGACCTGCTTTTAGTTAAACTATGATTTCTTAACTAAAACGTATATATAATAATAAAAAATAAAAAAGGATATTAATGTGTTGTCAAGTGTATGCCTACACTGCTCTAAATGACCTTACATAAAATGATATATGCATCTAATTAGATATGGGATTATTTCCATCCTTATTATAGGATTATTAGAAAATTATTTTAACACAATATATATATATAATATATATATAAATACTATAATACCTTTAATGCAACATTGCACTCTTAGAATTGCATAATGTATGAACATTTGCATTGCATATGCTGGGGTCTGCCTTTTCAGTCTTCATTGTTTTCTTACTTTTGATATCTCCCGCACTATAGTGTAGGCTATGCATTTTCAATACAGTTTCATATTGCAAGCCTAAAATCTGATATTTTTCAGTAGTTGTTGATGGTGAAAGTAGACCTTTGTTCAAAGGGGATATTAATCTTTGACACTTTATATCATTCAAAGCCCATTGATTTGACACATCTGCTTCATGCTCAATAACTTACAGAAACTCTGAAGCCATTAAAAGTTATGATATCACTGAAATAAATGAAAAAATAAGGTCCAGAGTCAGTGATAAATCTAAATTTCTTCTCATTTTGTTGCTGCAATTGTGAAATAGTGGCTCTATATGGATGTTTCACACACTCTGTAAAAATCTGTATCTCTTTCTCACTCACTTTCTCTGCTAAATAGACAGTTATATAATATTTAATAGAGAGTTAATAGACAGTTCTGTCTCTGTTGACTACACTCCTATACTAATAAATGAATGCTATATCATTTGAATTCACCGTAAGTCACTTTGAATAAAATCAGATACCAAATGCACAAATAAAAATACAGCAATATGCATATTTAAAAGACATTTTGGATTTGAAATGAATTTATTGATTGAATACAGCCTTAAACATTAAAATATTTAGCTGTGAAATACTATTTACTCTACGGTACTACAGAGTTCTATTGTTTCTTTAAAAAATTACTAAACTAAGCTTTTAATATAATTTCTATGCTATCATTAAAAAAAATCTGAAACAAAAAAACAATATACCAAAATCTTATATATCAGCATCTAAATATATGCTCTCCCAAAGCCACTGTCATTGTTTCTTACTCAAGCAGTAAATTACAAATTAACACAAAATACAAAAAGGTTATATACACATGAGATAAACAACCACAGTTTGTTGGAATAGAAACGTTTACAATTCGACATTGTTACAAAATATATAAAATATATACTGCTATATTTAAATTTTAACATTAATCTTTAGTAAAAAAAAAATGGTATGAACATTACTGCAAAATTAAAAGTTCATATAACAATCTGGCTAGCAGCACCAAACAGGTTACCAAACTTTACACCTGCTCATGCTTTACATTAACTAATCAAAGTGAGTATACATATTGCAACTTAAGTGTTCACTAAGATGAATTATATTAGATTGTGAAGGTTATATTATTAGGCTTAATCCATTGCTACATATTTGTTAGGGTTAGGGTTCCATTTTTACATGAACTACAGAAACTATGATGTTTTGTTTACGTGTTCTTCACATGCTAAAAATAAAATTAATGTTTATTATTACTATTATGAAAAAGATTACAAAAACAAAACATTATAAATTATGAAATATAAATTAGAAATGAGTATAAGATATTACTTACTAAAAGAAGCAGAATATTCACTTTCAGAAGCTACAGCATCAAAGAAAGTAAAAAATATCCTTATTATCAGTGACAACCAAGTGTTACATAATGAATGAAAATATATTTTAGATTTGTTTAAATCATTAGATCATTTTTATTCCTTCTTACCTGCATGTCGCTTTCTCCATATAATTAGAGCAGCCGCAATCCCAATGACCAATGTAAAAACCGTTAGGACTGAAAAAATTACTGACGTTATTGGTGTTCCATGACTTGAACTCTGAAAAATAACCCAGGAGCCAAATTCACAGACTGAGATATAGATTAAGATATTACATCTACAGTGTGTACCTTTATGTTTTCTTACCTAAACTGACATGCAGTTTGTTGTCCAGACTGAGATGTGTGGCAGAGCAGGTGTATGTGTGTTTCTGTCTCTGTTCTTCTGCACTGATCTCCAGAATCTTCCTCATCTGGTACGTCCCGTCATCATTGGGCAGCAGATCTCCTGTAGTGACCTCATGATCAGATACAGGCCGTCCGTCTCTAAAGAGAGTCAGATTGATGTGACGAGGATAAAATCCTGTTGCCATGCAGGTTACCTGAGACCCTCCATAACCTAAAGACTGTTTTTGGATGATACGGACTCTGGGTTTCACTGTTAAAGAAAGGTCGAAGACAAATAAAATAAAAGTTCTGTCATTTAGTCATCCAATCCAAACCTGTATAACATCATTTCTTCAGCGGAGACAGTAGATACATTTTACAGTCATTGATTGTGGAGTAAAACACTATAGAATTAACTTTAAAAGTGGTAAAAATGACTTGTTTTCTACATTTTATTTGCTGAACACTTAATTTCAACCTTTCGTTCCATCAAGATATTTTTAAGTTTCTTTTCATCTCTCTATAATGATACCCAGTTATACATTTTCTTTACAAATAATAATAATCTTGTGGTCTTGTGTCTACAGAAGTTCAGATAAAACAGAATCTTTGAAGGTCCTCTCATGCTCAAAAAATGTATTCTCATTGGCTTTTAGCCTATCATGAATATGGTTTTAAATCTTTTGCTGTTTTCACAGTAATGTTCACAGTAGTATTGTCTGCGTTGTATGTTTTTACCTTGTTTGGTCATCGTTTGGTGCTATATAAATAAATGAAATCTTACCTTTTCTGTTTACCTGATTTCTTCTTTTTTCAAGGTAACCTTTCAGAGTTTTTATGCAGACTGGGTAATATAAATGTTCATGACGCCACTTAGAGATGGTAAGGTGTAAGTCTAGCAGCTGAGCTGGGACATTTAAAGTACCATGGTATGTGAAATTCTGGTCTATATATCGCAGCTCATCTGTGGTGGAGCCTCGGAAAGCATCACGTGTGATCATTTGTCCCGGTTCCCCATTTTCTTTTAGCTCACACAAAACTAGTCTTTGAAAAGCAAGAACACCTTTAAACAAGAGGTAAAACAAAAAGTACTACATGAAAATATGCTCAGTTATTAAACACCATGATAAACATACATATTTCACAATTTCAAAAACAATCAAATAAAATGACAAAGACTGATTTTTGGTGGTGCATTCAAAGCAAAATATCAGAACTTAACAAGTGCATTTTTCCAAACAATTCATACAAACTGAATCACATCACGGATTGCCTATAAAAGCATATAATTTCTTGAAAATCTTTAGTTCATATCTTATCGTAAATGCTCATTGTAAATGTAAATGTAAAAACCATGTGACCAAGTCATTATGAACAAGATAAACCAAGTCAAAATGCTTAGTCATGTTGTTTATATACAACAAGAGAACATTGTTATAGGTGTCAATATTTCCTGATACAAACTATGGTTACAGTATGGAAATGCTTCACTTTATCTGCATGGAAAATATTAAAACACTATAGCATTACACATTACTGTACGTGTGATATTGCAGTTTCTCAGTTGCTCTACATTTCTCAGATTGCAATTAAAAGATTCAAAACTACTTGTTCAACTTCCACATATAGTCACTTGTATATCATAAAAACAATTTCTCATTGTTTTTGAACAAATTGCTAATGCTTTGGTATTCGTGCAATTCATTGTATGTGATTGTCTGCTGTTCCCAACATGATTAATTGCTTGTGTCATATTTATCAAAATATATATTTTATATTGGTTCTATTGTGGAATAAAACACTATAGAATTAACTTTAAAAGTGGTAAAAAATGACCTGTTTTCTACATTCCATTGCTGAACACTTAATTTCAACCTCTCGTTCCATACTTACCGTCTGTTTTATTTATGTTTTGAGTCGCTATTGCCAATTTTTCCATAAAAGAATGTTTTATATTATCACTTATGGTCAAGAGAACATTAGAATCAAACACATCATTTTCATTTGTTGTCGCTCCTCTTGAAATGAAGGTTTTTGTTTCACCATTATAATAGAGAACTGTAACATCATCCAACATAAATATGTAACTAAACTGAGGGAAAGGCGTTTGTCCTTTAATGTAAGTTCCAAGTACCCAAAAAGAATGAGAGCCTGTAAATAACAAAACAAAAAAATTATAAATTGTTTGAAAACAAGAGTTAATTTTTTAGAAAAAAATTAGCTGACACAGGTTGTAGTTGGTATCAGTAACCCTACAGTATGTGAAGGCAATTGTAATAAATTAAATATACGTTGTATGTAGACTGATTGTTAGCTCACTTATTATTAGCTCATAAAATTTTGTAATGCTGTTTCATTTGTAAGTCCCTTAAATAAAAGCATCTGCTAAAAGTAAATGTATGCAATTTGTGATTTTAAATATGCCCCATCTAGGTATTGCACCAATAGTCCTTCTGACTCATCAGTTACCAGGTCAGTACAGAATCTTGAGGTTGAATAAACAACATTCTCCAAAAAACATAAAAAACAAGTATGACCAAGTAAACCAAGTTTCATAAAATGTAATTGTATTCATTCTGTCTTAGACATTTGTATTGAACTGACAGAAAAAATAATTCTCATTCTCCTTTCGTCTTAGCATTTTTACCCACTTGCTAAAACATATTTAATATTAAAGCATAACACAATAAGGTATGTCTGGTGTTTATCTTAATTTTACCTTTTGGGGCAGCTGTCTGAAGTGAAAGTAGAAAAAGAAAAATCCTGTACATTCTGGCTGGTATACAGTAACATTTCCAACTTGAGACTGCTTCATACTTTTACTGTTCTCTTTTTATTATAAGGTGCTCTAGAATACATGATTCTTATTGGCCAGTCACATTTCACGGTACGTGATTGGATGCAGCTGGCTGAGCCACTTTTCATTTGGCATAAACATATGCATACAGCACCTTCTAGTGGTAATTTAATAGACACAACAAAACTTGTCAAAAGCCAAGGAAATTGTTTCAAAATATCAAAAAGTGTATCAAAGTAAATGTTGTCTTAATGGGTGGAAAGGGATGGACAGGACAAAAAACAAGCAAGCACAATTAAATTAGTGGCATTATTGATTGTACAGTAGTATAGAGCTCACTAGGAAAAGCTATCGTCTGGGGCCCTGAATCAGTATCATGCCGTTTGTGCAGATAAGATATAAGTAATCCAGATCCAGAGGCAATCGCTGCATGGCTTCTTTTAATCATAAAAATAGTCTCTAATCTCATCGTTCTCCCGGTTAAGCGCAGACAGAGTATTATTAATATAAACTTTAAAATGTACATATGTACACAAAGAAATGATCACACATACATACACACATACATAGACTCATACCCTCCCATCATAATAATATCATCTATAATTATTATTAAAAAATTATTATTATCCCATAATAATAATATCATTCCTCATCTGGTACGTCCCGTCATCATTGGGCAGCAGATCTCCTCCAGTGACCTCATGATCAGATACAGGCTGTCCATTTTTGCATGATTTTATGCAAAATCCGTCATCTTTACCTGTCCAAAGTCTGCCAACTTTCTGCAACTATTGTTGGCTCGTTTGTAAATATTAAATCACAATATTAATCACATCATATATTTCAACTGTCTGCTATTTTATTTACTCCATTGTTGACATCAATGCTTCTCTTTCTTCATTCTTGTCATAATAAAAATTACACCTTGACCATATGTTCCATAGATGCTGAAAATGAAAGAAATAAACATTGTTTAATAATTAAACATTGTTTGCATATTGAATGTTGAAAGGTAAAAATAAAATAAAGTAAAAAAAATCATTAAACATTAAAAAGAAATATCAAAGCTAAAAAGAAAAAGCTATAAAAACATACTTATTAATAAAGACAATTTAGTCCTATACATCATAAATAGAGATATTTGGATTGGTTAAACTTTCATTTCTGTCTTACCTGCAGATCGCCTTCTCCATGTACAGGTAGGGCTAATTACAGGAGCTACAAAGATCAAAACCAAATATATTTATTAATAATGATAACCAAGTGCTACTTTAAAAAATAAAGATTAAACTTTAAACTTTAGTTGACCATTTTAATTCTTTAACCTCCAGTCTTACCTGCATGTGGCCTTTTCCATGATATTATAACAGCTACAGTCACAAAGATCAACACCAAAGTCAAAACTGTTGGGACTAAGATGATTGCTTGCTGTAATTGTGTCCCTTGATCAAGCTCTGAAACATAATAACCCATAATGAAAACCCATGATTCACATACAGATTAAGAGATAACATCTTGCCTGGTATTTTATGTTTTCTGAAAGGATTAATTACCTAAACTGATGTGCAGTTTGTCGTCCAGACTGACATGTGTGACAGTGCAGGTGTATTCGTGTTTCTCTCTTTGTTCTTCTGCACTGATCTTCAGAATCTTCCTCATCTGGTACGTCCCGTCATCATTGGGCAGCAGATCTCCTCCAGTGACCTCATGATCAGATACAGGCTGTCCATCTCTCAACAGGGTCAGATTGATGTGACGAGGATAAAATCCTGTTGCCAGACAACTCATCTGTGACCCTTCAGGTTTTTGGAAGAAACGAACTGTAGGTTTCTCTGTTGAAGAAAGACAGCAGATACATTACTTAGTCTATTATATAGTTGAAATATTTTACAATTATATACAATAAACTAAATATAACTAGATCTGAAACACTGTAAGGCACACCTACAATATAGCTAAAGCTAGGAATCCTAAAAAGAATAGCTTGTTAACCATTTTCCAGTTTGACTTGAAGACCACTTATCTTACCCTTTCTGTTTACTTGATTTCTCCTTTTTTCAAGGTAACGCTTAAGCAGTTTCATGCAAAGGGGGAAATAGAAATATTTTAACAGCCTCGAAGCCATGTCCTTATCGACCATCAGCAGCTGAGATGTGTATTCTAAAGTACCGTTGTACCAACGCATCTCATCTATGGTGGAGCCTTGGAGAGCATCTGATGTTATTAGGTGTCCAGGTTCCCCGTTGTCCTTCAGCTCACATGAAACCAGTCTTTGAAATGTATTACCACCTTTAACCAAGAGATAAAATAATAACAGTACTACATAAAAATGCTAACACAATTACAAATTATGCATTTTTCATAGATATTTCATAATTACAAAACAAAAAATGCTACTTATTTTTGTGTAAGGTATAACTCTTTCCAAAATGTTCATTAATGCCACTTAACGCTGTGGTACTGTCAAGCAATTTCCAGAAAATCTACATATTTTACAGAAATGTTGTAAAAAATAATTATGCACAATGCTTACCTTCAGTTATATTTAAGTTTTCTAATATTGCCCATTTACGTTGTATGTAGTCACATATGCTCTTGAGCTCATCACGATCAAACACAGAATCTTCATTTGTTGTATTTCCTCTTCCAGAGAAGGTGTTTGTGTCGCCGTTATAATACAGAACACTGACATCATCCAACATCAATGTGTAACTAAAGTGAGGGAAAGGCAATTGTCCTTTAATGGAAGTTGCCAAAACCCACAAAGAATGAGAGTCTGGGGGAAAATAAAGGTGAACAATAAGAATGCACATTTTAAAAGGCAGGGTCACATAAAGTAGTTTGGTTAATATTTACATGTATTAGAATTGAAAAAGAAGGTTTCTTTTAAAATCTTACCGTGTGCAGCAGCTGTTAGAAGTGAAAGTAGTAACAGCACAAAAATTTTGTCCATGTTACTGATATTAATACATTTATAAATGATGCATTTGATAAGCTTCTCGTCTCACTCTTTCACTGAGAATGAAGACTGATGAACCCGTTTTCAGCAATCTGCTTGTTTATGCACTATAGACTGAGACGTGCCTCACCTCGTCTGACTGACGACACACACAGATCAACTTAAACACACCTTTTTTATTAACGGTTTTAACTTTACAGAACAAGAAGTCATTCTTCTTAAGGGGTTAAACTCTTACAACACAGATCTTCCAGAACTTCTGGCTGAGCAAGCAGTTATTAAAATGACAAAAAAGGCTTACTCAGATTAACCCAGATTTTCAAAAGTGCAATTATCTTAAAGGCTTTTTTGTTTTTAACAAATTTTATTAATGTGCACATAAGTTTCACCTAATTAACCCACACACTAAAAACTGGTTCTGACTTAAACCATCCACACTTACGAATAAAGAATTTTTTCATTATGCAAGAAATTAATAAACTCTGAATCACAACCTAAATGTTCAGTATCCAAGTAAAAAAATCAAACACACCTGCAAAAAAGACGCTTTCCAAATCTTGACTAGACAGCAAACGTCAGCAATAGCAGATATCATGTTCACGTTCTTTATTGCAGATGAAATAAATGCAGTTGAAACTGTTTTACATGAAGAAGGTTATGACGAGTATAAATTCACATAAGTGTGTTTTTTTCACATAAATCACAAAATAAAAACCATAGTTATAGACCATTTCACAAGATGTAAACACTGGACACTGGTCCAGAAGCACTTCCTGTTTCAGTTTTTTGTATTTTCACATTTGTAAATTAAATTAAATTAAAGATGTTTGTTAAACAAGTCAGTTGTAAATGTTCTGTTGATTGTATTTTGTTCTGACATTTGTGTAGTGTTAAAAAACTGAGACAGGAAGTGCTTCTGGACCAGTGCTGTTTACATCTTGTGAAATGGTCTATTATCAAGTCATTATCAGCCCTTAAGCATCAAATTATTTACAGTAGGATATTTGAGTGGCTGCTGATGGTGAGAGGAGAGCAGATAAATGATAAAAAACTATGTTTAAGGTGAATGTTAACGAGGCATGTTTTTTTCGTCATCTTAAAACCTGTTGCTCTGAAGGCATGAATGGGAAAAAATACAAAACGTCCCAACACTAGTTTCTTTCATTACGAAACTTCATCCCCAGTCAAGCACAGCTGCTGAACCAACTAATAGATGTTAAGATTACTAACAAATTACAGGCAAGTGTGTGGGAGCAGGGTTGGAAGTGAAGCATTCAGGACGCTTTTCGGGGGCAGGGTTGTCGATTCCTGCCTTATAACGAAAGTTAATGATTATAATTCATTCAGCGTGAGCTTGACTCCTACACACGCCTAATAATCTTCTGAATTTTTGTGCTTTAATTGATGTGCGTGAGAATTTACTGCATTTTCAGCTCCGCAGACGTACACGTTCCCATCTCCTCAGACTCAACGCACGTAACGTGACTCACGTCAGAGCCTGGTCCGCCGTGATGCAATGACGCTACGTAAACGTGCTAATGTACCTGCTAATGTAAACGCATTTAAGGAAAATAACATTTAAATTATCATTTTGCTACTGAACTGGCAAATGTAAATTATATTAGTGAATTTATTATTAGTTTTATTTTGGTTGCCATAACCGTCACATTTAAACGCTTCCATTTACTTTTTTATTTCATTTTGACACATTTATCACTAACTTTATTATTAACTTTTAATTAAAGTTAATTATTAACTTTAAATTATTAGTTTCTGCACATATTGAGCAAACACATGCAAATGCACAGAACTGCATATGAATGAATTTACTTTAGGTATTAAATATATAAAATATCATTAACATTTTATAATTTTTATGTATTATATATAGTTTGTCATGATTAGATTAAAATCATTATCTAATCGTTCGCTATCTAATTACTTTTTATTATAATTATCACATTCTACATAGCCCATTTTACTGGATTACAGCCCAATAGCTTTTGGTGAGTTATGTGGTTTTGTTAGACAAAACCTAAAAAAATCTTCAGGATAGGCAGAAACATAGTGTTTTTCACAGACAAAAAACAGTAGTTTCTGCCACAAGCCAGTCTGTGATTTCTCTTTGGTTTTCAGACACCCATTTTATATTAGCTTTTGTTGTCTCGATGGCCTGCTGCAGAGCTGCTGTCGCTGATCCAAAACCCACCTCTGAATTATTACTTTGAAACTGCAGGAGCTTTTCATAAAACAGAAAAGAATTTGTATTTAACATGAGTTCAGAAGAGCTGGAATTATTTCAGTAAGTAAAAAAAATTAATGACTGAATATTAATTGTGTACTTTTTGAAGAACACACCTGCTCAAGTTGTGATTCAGTTGAAAATGTTTTTGTTATTCCACTTACAAGGCTGGCAAAGTTAAATGAACCCACACCATACCTAAGGAGAAAAATTAGATTCATCCTGTTTACCGGCTGACTGTTTACATTACTGTATTAAAATTCTATACAGTTTACAATTAAATATTACAATGGAAAACTCACTCTGTGAACATAAACTCCCAATTCTTTCTGACAAAATCCCACGCCAACATCTGACCATCTGGATTGTTGGCAATATACACAATAACAGATGTGGCATCCTGTTTACGTATTTCTGATGCATCAAGTGTGTATCCAAGATATCTTCATAAAAAATAAAAATATTTTTTGTAAATGCATCTGTGTGTGTATATTGCTATTTGTACAGTAATTATTTAATGCAAACCTCTCTAAAAGCGTGTGGTTTTTTGTGCAAGCCAGAGAAGCCATGAGTTTATCAGCTTCAATAGCAATGTTGGCGTCTTTAAACATCTGCCAGCCGAAGTCCCATTCTTCAGTCCCACCTGTAGCAATAGCACTGCAGTAGACTGTTGACCTCAAGTTAGGATGAATCCTTCATAATACATATCTGAATTAGATCTATTTAATAAAACACATGACCATACTTCCATAAACCTTCAGATATATATTCTCTATTTCTCTATTATTTACACAAATATACTTTACTGTTAGACCTAACCAAGAGCTCTAATAAAGAGAGGAAAACTTACGGGTTATTGTCGGGTTTATTCATCCACTGTCTGTACCAGCCTGATGTGAGATTTTGACAGTCATTCACACCAGTACTGCAGGCCACTCTAATGGCGTTAACCTGGTTGTACCTACAGAAAATAAAATGTGTGAAATATTAACGACATGAACATCAACCTGTCATCATGTCAGCAGATGTGAAAACTTTATTACATACAAAAATAAAGTTATGCATCACTTACTGGTCTGTGTGCCCAGATGGTACATGTGACCAATTCTCAGTAATAATCTTAAAATGTGCAAAAAGGGGGATCACTTGCTTCCTGAGGTAGTTCTACAACATAAATTATATTAGATAGATAGATAGATAGATAGATAGATAGATAGATAGATAGATAGATAGATAGATAGATAGATAGATAGATAGATAGATAGATAGATAGATAGATAGAACAGACCTGTAAAAGCTCATAGACATCAGTCTGTGTAAACATGAGGTAAAAATAATCCAGGTTGTTGAGAGCAGACTCCCACGGCATATATTCTCTTTCTTGAAATAAGTATTTTGTTGATCTTAAAGCTAAAGTGACAGGAACTATCTTTGCCCTTTAAAAAGAAAAACTTTATTTAGATCCTAAGACAATATGGTATAAATGTAGGTTAAGAAATTGTACTACAACCTAGTTGTATTGTGTTTTATGTCTTTCTACCTTGCAAGGTTAAACGCATCATCCACTATCTGAGCCCTGTTGATAACCGGGATTACCTGTGAAAAACACAAATAAAGAGCTGAACAGAGCCAATGTGATTGATAAGAAGTGAGTGTCATTCGTTTACAGAC
This sequence comes from Beaufortia kweichowensis, assembly GCA_019155185.1. NCBI lineage: Eukaryota > Metazoa > Chordata > Actinopteri > Cypriniformes > Gastromyzontidae > Beaufortia > Beaufortia kweichowensis. Next base: position 9,552,986 of record CM032816.1, read on the forward strand.
CTCATGATTCTCATTCATTTGATTCATCAGACGCTCCCAGTTCACAGTATCATAACTGACTCTGTAATATCCAGTGACGTTCAGATTGAGCAGAACCCATTCATTTTCAACCGTTTTCATTTCACTGTTAAAAGCTGAATATGGAAAAATCCTCAATTTAACTTATTTATGCTCATGTATGCATATATCAAAAACAATATGGTAATGAAGAAAGTGTAAAGACCAAACAGCATCATACAAAAAGAAAGAAAATGGCACACTTTTTAGTGACTCGTACCTGTTTTTTCCAACAGCCAAATCTGTGACTGCTCCACTCCCATCTTCATCCAGTTGATGGGCACAATCCATTCATAACTATTAAAGATAAGCGGGAGTAGGCATAGTACTGAAGAAATTAGACATAAACCACAACACTTTCTGATCAAGTATATTTTAGAAAGGAGATCAGGCCTACTTGAATGGAGATGGCCTCTCAACTAGGGATTCAGGATCGAGAAGAAAATGTTCTTGATACACGTGACCTGTACCGGTGTCAACTGTGACAACCGGGAAGCCCATTTGAAGAACCCAGCGATCCATTATGTCTTTGACACTTAAAGGAAGAACTGTTCCAGTCCTATCAACTGCCTATTGAAATAATAAAGTTACTGAAGTTCACCACTAGATGGCAGTACTAATAAACACATAAATAGAAGGCAACAATAGAAAAAAGTAATTAAATTAAATATTTATATACTGTTTTGTTTAGTCTTTATTTCCAAGTACTAGTTAAATTAAACTTGGGATTATAACGATCTTTGATGTGGCTCACAGTTTGAAGGTGGTGCCACAGGTCTTCACCTATTGTGTTTTCATAGGCAAACTTGTTGAGATATGTCTTTTGGAGAAAAAAAGTGAATAAGCGACTTCCTCAAAACTAAAATATCTGAATGATGTAATATAGTTGCATTATAAAATGCTCACATTAAGTCCTTGGACAAACACAGGCTCGGTAAGAAAGTCTGATAACATTCTCAGAACTGACGCCCCCTATAGATAAAAAAGAGCACAACACAGGTAAAGTTAAAATGTTCACAACAGTCCACATTCCTCATAAATGGGCACATGAAAATTAAAATAAGATATCTATTTTATGTTCTTGAAGAGTCATCTCTTCTCCATTTGTTGGATATTATTGCTTCTGGTTTGTGCATTTTAATTCACAAAAATCCTACAAAGTATGTCGCCTCTCAAAAACGTGTGTTCTTATTTGTCACATCCATAACACTATACATTTCCATTTTTTTAAATAGATAACTTGTGCATTGACTGATACTTTTTCAATGTCTGAAACAGATGATTCAATATATTGGTAATAAAAATACATTCTGTAAGAATTTCTATTTCGAGTTTTGACTAAAAGTGTAGGTTATCAGACGGCTTTCACCTTGCTGTAGGAGACGGTATCAAACTGCTCACTGATCTGCTCTGGTTTGATAATGTCTTCTTCTTTAGATGACAGGGGGTGTGAGGAGGCCAGAGCATCCACGGCAAAAACACGATGTACATCTTTGAGAATGATCAGATCTTTCTGGGTGAATGTTAAGAGAGAAAGTATCTAAATCATCACAATGAAATGCATGTTGCATGTTAAATACATGTTAAATGCAGTTGATCAGTGTTATTTGCTTCATAAACACTCACCACATTCCAGGACGGTTCTGCAAAATCTGCCCCAAGATATGACACATAGGAGGCAAAACCTTCATTTAGCCAAACTTCATTCCACCAACGCAAAGTCACAAGGTTGCCAAACCACTGATCAAGATCACAAACCAGCCATATTACATAACACAGTTTATAGTTTGAAAAACATACATCTCATATACATGTACCATGTGAGCGAGTTCATGAGCTATGATGGTGGCTGTTCTCTCCTTGTTTGCATTTGAGGACATGCGTGGATCATACAGAAGGTTTGTCTCTCTGTAGGTCACCAGGCCCCAGTTCTCCATCGCCCCAAAGTAGAAATCAGGCAGAGCGATCTGGTCTTCATTAAAGACAAATGTGGACATTTGAGTCTTGATGTTTGTGTGGATTTAATGCATGAGTACATAAAAATATTTCACTGACAATAATGGAAATAAACCTCATGCTTTAGATGTATCAACATACCTGATTTAGATAATGGATATGATACATTGTAATATTCTTCAAAAAAACTCAGAATTGGCCCAGTTATATTCAAGGCATATTCTCCATGCCCGTCCATGATGGCTTTGTTACGAGCCCATATCCGAATCTGGTCAGCAAACATAATCAAGTCACATGAACTATGAGCAAATATGCTTAACGGTGCATTCTGTGGTCAATAAATGTGAGATTTTTATCTCGTGCAAAGCTGTACAGCACATGTGAAAGTTTTACGGGTCATTATAGCTATAAACATTTGTTAAATATAAAACACAACTGATGGCAGTACCAAAGTGTTGTTCGCTGATGTAATATTTGTGTAGTCACTGACAACCAGCGCCAGCAGATAAGAGGACATTTTCTTTGTCGGTTCAAATGTTGTTACTGTCACGGCTTGGTCATCGAGAATGGTGTCCACTTTCTCTACATGTAAAAAAAAAGGGATAGTTCATCCATTTTTTCACACACCTGTATGACTTTCTTTCTTCTGCAGAACACAGAAGAAGATATTTTAAAGAATATTGGTAACCACAAAACATTGAACCCATTGACTTCTTTAAAGACAAAACCACACATTTCTCAAAATATCTTCTTTTGTGTTTCACAGAAAAAAGAGTCATATACTGGTTTCAACATTAAAGTTTGACATGATAGACAATAATAATACATTTGTGTGGTGAAAAACATTTCGAAAAATTTTGCTTTTATTAAAACTGACCGATTTCCATTCCATTGGACAAAGCCACGGTTCCTCTGGCATGAATGAGAGTGATGTGGAAAACAGCTCTCATCGCCGGTTCGTCAAAACAAGGGAAGGTCTTGCGGGCATGTGTAGGGTGCATCTGACTGGTTGCAATAATCCTGCAGAAAATTATAATATATGTACATTAAGATTCAATGTCCCTTACAGTTACATTATTAATATGCCAGTTTTTTGCCACAATTTCGAGATGAATTACTCTTTCAAATAACTTTTGAAAGTAATTAATTATTGACACTTTTATTATTTAGCACAAACAAATACCAGAAGTTGGCTTCCTAAAGAGTGATTTTAAACTTTGTCATGGTCTTAGTCACTATTAAAAATATCAAGGTTATATTTTCACAGAAAACATAAAATAATTAACAAAAAACTTACATAAATTACAAAAGTTACAAAAAATGTTTTTATTAAGTAACAAGAACATTCATTAAACATTATCTGAATTTTTTAAAATTCCACTATCAGTGTAAGAATAAAGCTTGTATGCCAAAGCGTCTAGCAATAAAATAATAACATTGATTAAACCGTTCTTTAACATTACTGCAATAACATTTTTTGATAACTTTAAAAACGTTTTTAGAAAATGTTCCCTGTTAGCTTGAATAAAAATGTGATTTATGTTACCTCAGCAAGCAATGAAACGTGTCAGAGCACATAACAGTTTCATCACCCAAGCCTGAGATACGCGTGAGAATATATTATGTAATTTTCATGTGTACACAAAAACTTCCAGTAAGTAATCTCCCTCTTTTATTTCATGGTGCAAAGGTTACAGACATAAATCTATGGAGATGCTCATCAAATGGGCTTTATAGCTGATTATATTTTCCGCCATCTGTCACCTGAGGGTTATAATTTAGAGCTCATCACTGCTTTTACTGCAGCTCTGTGTTGACTTTTGAAAAATGGACTTACTTTTGCTCTCCGTTCTCATAATACTCACTCCTGTAGAAGCCCGCCAGGTCATCTGCAAGCTCACCCACAAACTCTGTGTAAAGCATATAGTGTTCTCCAACACTTAGTTTGCCATTTAATTCTATGACAAGGTACTGCGTTGTGCTCTGCATCCAGGTCTTCTGTATCAAAGGTGCCGCTTTGGTACCAAGCGCAGAGAGATTCACAAAGTATCCGTCTCGCGACGTCAAGTTGAGCTTATTGGAATGAATGAGGACGAGATCCGTCTCCCTCACGCATTTAAGAACCACACTAGAGTTTCCAGTGAAGAGGAAGAGGCCATCCACGTTCGCATGAAGTCGAGGCCAGAGAGTGATATTGTAATGGTCTGGAACCAGTGCGTCTGGGAGACGGTACTGGTTCCACGGTTCATCTTCAGCAGGAGGATCCGTAGAAGGAAGAAGCTGAACCGTCCACAACCCAACGATGGTGCCCACCGACACAAGCCCCAGAAGAGTGCATCCAACGCACATCGGGCTGAAACTGAATTTTGTCATGTTCCCTATGAGATTCACCACAGGTCAGCGGAGATGACCAAATCGTGAAGAGCATTTTATTTCAATCTTCCCACCTTTTCTCCTCCCAAAGGCCATAATGGCTCATCTATTAATACAGGGAGTTGCCAGTGAAAGTATTTGGAGCTGATAAGTGAGATAATATATGATTTTAGCATGTATCTTCTCTGACATGTTTATGCAGCCATTACTCTTCAATGTGCTGCTGAGAACCGTGGGAAAAAGTTTAGGTGCGAAAAACAAACACAGCCAATGCTGGCTATGTTGTTACTGCAAATGACTGATATTAATTTAACAAATAAATGGGTAGTTGACAAATAAAAAATAAAAAGATTTATCTTAACTGGTAGAGGGTTTTTTTTACTACATTTTTGGTATGTAAAAAAAATACAAAATCTTTTAACCTGATAACTGCCACTATATTGAGCATACACATGAAAATGCATGATTTTTTTGCCTACAATCTTTTACATTTGAGATATTTCCATTGTTTTTTTATTTTTGGCAGGGTTAAAAATGTTATTTTTTGATCATTTTATTGTTTTGAAAATTTGTCAAAATTTGAGTTTAATTTATTCTTTCATCAATATTTGTCATGATTAGATTAGATGTAACTATGAAAGAAAAACTCAGCATTTTTAAAACCATTATTTATTTCTTTTGGACAAAAAACAAAAATAAAAAATATCAAAAAGTTCAGGAATACTCTTATTTCACTTAACAAAAACTTTTCATTATGAAAATCATTTCATACAAAAATAATCAAGTAAAACCTCTTCATAGGAAGAAAGCACCTCTGGAAAATGTTGCAGTCTAGAACATCATAATAATAAATAACCATCTTTCTTCATGCTTGAACCATCTAGACAAACAGAGTTCTTTGACCACACCAGAGTTCATCCCCTCCTCAGACCAAACAAACGACAGTCAGTCCATTATTTTGTTTTAACCGCATCCTGGAACCATTTCAACACTGCTGCCTTGTTCTCCGCGACCCATTTGATGTTGGCTGTAGTCCTCTCGATGGATTGCTTAATAGCGAGGGAGCCCGATCCGAAACCTACGTCAGAGTTATCGTGGCTGAACTGCTTCAGCTGTGTTGTTGAAACAAAACAGTGGTTTGAGATTTCACAGGTTGTAAAACGTTGAGAAATACAGTTGAACGCACTATGTAAAATATCACCTACCTGTTGCAGTTCATATTCTGTTGAGAATCTCCTCGTGACACCGTTGATCAGATTGGCGAAAGAGAAAGACCCACCTCCATATCTAAAGATGCATGAGAAAAGAGAGCATTATACAACATGGCTAGCAAAATATTTTATATTTTAATAATAACATAATCTACTCACTGATTGAAAATATACGGCCAGTTGGCCCTGACGAAGTCCCAAGCCAAAGGCTGGCCGACCACATTGCCTGCGATGTTAATAATGGTAGCGGTGGCGTCTTGCTTCCTGATTTTATTTGGATCCAAAGTGTATTCCAGATACCTACGATGTTAGATATTATTAAAAACAGTGCACTAGAGGAAAGTAGATTTTGTCGAATCTTACTTAAAGTGATCTTACCTGTTCAGTAACCAGGGCTGGGTGGCACATGCCAGCGCAGCTCGCAGTTTATCGGCCTCTGCAGCAATAGTGGCGCTCTGAAACATGTTCCAGGCGAAGTCCCACTCCTTAGCACCGCCGGCAGCGATGGCACTGCAGTAGACTGTCGACCTCCAGTTGGCTTTAATACTGATATAGAAAATTACAGCAATATTATTAACAATAGATGAAAAGTATAAACTATTTTACATGGTGGCGTATGATAATCTCATTCGTACGTTTCGGTACGTTCCAGTGACGTTCGGTTTAGGGGTGTGGCTAAATAATTGATTTTTGTAATAATCAAACATACAATTTTTTTGTGAATTATTCACCTCATAAAACCAAACTTTCTGGCTGGATATTCAACAAACATTTGTATACGAATACTTTTTGTCTTCATTTTCATGCATCTTTTGTGTTATACTTTAAAACCTAATAAACTATTTAAAAATGTTTTTCTCAATTTATTTGTGTGCTTTTGCTATTTTAATAGTAAAATAAAATAAATTAATTAAATTATATGTTTTGGGATCAAATTATGGGTTTCACACTATATGCAATGGAGATACGGGTTATAACTGATTGCTAAAATAACTAAATATGAGAAATTATGTATTATTGTTAAAAAATAATTGACATCTCTAATTAGTATTATTTTAATAAATTACTCACGGGTTGACATTAGGATTGTCCATCCACTGTTGGAACCATGTTTTGACCAGAGTTGTACAATTTTCCAGTCCAGTGCTGCAGGCAACTCTGAGTGCATTTACCTGATTATATCTACAGAGACAGAAACACATTCGACATTGACATTCTGACCCAAACCACAAACCTAAACCTTGAAACATCTCATCTATGTATGTGTCTATAACTTACTGGTCTGTATGTCTTTGTGCAACATCCGTCCACTGCGTGAGATCCGTGAAATACCTAAACAAGTGTTCAACCTGCTTTCCAACGTACGCCTGCAAGTACAACATACGCAACGTAAGCAACTATTTTCATTTTCTTTCCTGACGTTACGCAAATACCCATAGACGGTGTTTACCTGCATGGGGCCGTAAACCTCAGTGCGATCAAACATTAGATAAAAGTAATCCAGGTTATCCAAAGCTGCTTCCCAAGGCATGTACTCCGATTCAAGGGAAAGATATTTTGTGGTCTGTAGAGCCAGTGTTGTGTCAATGATTTTTGCTCTGTTAAAGACAGAAATGCATTTGAGAATATAGATTAGACCAATTTATACTCATAACATTGAAGAATATGTTATCAAATACTTACTTAGCCAGATTGAATGCGTCATCAATGATCTGTGCCCGGTTAATGACAGGAATGCTCTGAATGAAAACAAATGAAAATTACTGAAGACTAGAAAACAAAATTGAAATATTGATTCAGATCTGTTGTAATGTAAACCACATGACATGACAGCACAATAACATCTCTTTTAAAAACTTTTCTTCTTACAACTCTGGATGTCTGAAGAGCATTAAGTAGACGGTTCCAGTTGTCGATGTCATAGTTAACCCTGTAGTATCCTACCACATCGATGTTGGCCAGAACCCACTCGTTTGCATTTGTTTTCATATTGTCATTTACAACTGAATAAGAAAAATTAAGGTGAGAAAGAAATTCATTAGGTTTGTTCACAATGAAACAGATATTGATATGAATTTTAGTTGTAATATTGTAGTACTCACTTTCTTTCTCTATAAGCCAATATGGCTGTTGTTCTACGGTACTCTTCATCCATTTAATTGGCACAAACCACTCATAGCTGAAAAACAAATCATATGTCAATATAGTTATTTAACATTTCTAGAGATGGATTCTTTTAGTTAACATCTAATACTGGAATATACCGTTCTATGATATGGTTTTTTTGGCATACTTGAATTCTGATGGTCTTTGCACAACAGCGTCCGGGTCCAGGAGAAAGTGTTTCTGTGAGATCTGGCCTGTTTTGGTGTCGATAGTGACCACTGGGAAGCCCATCTGAAGAACCCAACGGTCCATAATCTCTTGCACAGATTTGGGGAGAGTGATTTCGGTCTTGTCTACAGCCTGGAATATTTTGAGAGTGAGCGCTTGACTTTAATATCTAAACAAATGTCACTTAAATGTTTTTCATGTCATAAAAATCTTTTGATGGTAAATTTTATTTGAAGACAAAAATATAAATGTGACATTTCTTACATAAAAAATGTATAATTTATTTATAAAAAAGTTTTGGATTTTCTTCAAGCACAATATAATTTCCATAGTTACATTTGTGTTATTTCATAGCTTTTATGAGTTTACTATTATTAATATTAAATTATAATTTACCCTAAACTTTTATTGTCTACACAACCTCACCCCCAAACAGATTGTCTTACACCATTGGTTAAATCACAATTCAACCACTCTATGAATGATTCACTTGTTTCTGTATATATAAAGATGAGCTAGGTAATTTACATACCATTTGAAGATGATCCCAAAGGTCAGTGTATACTGTGTTGTTGAATTTGAAATGCTCCAGGTAGGTCTAATAAAATAAATAAAATGATTCTTTAACTCATTTTCAGTTTTCACCTTACTTTCTGTAGTGTCCACAGGCAGCTTACCTTGAGTCCGTCAGTAAACACCGCTTCAGTAAGGAAATCAGATAACATTCTAAGAACCGATGCACCCTAGAGAAAAAGACCATGATACCAGACAATTAATAAAGATAATGATACCTCATAATAAAGATAAAACAGGGACTGTACTGTCATCATGATGTACGTCATGAGCAAACACACTACCTTACTGTAGGAGATTGCATCAAAAAGTTCACTGATCTGCTCTGGTCTCTGGATCTCATCTTCTTTGGAGGACAAGGGGTGAGATGAGACCAGAGCGTCTATGGCAAAAACTCGGTGTACATCATTAAGAACGATCAGGTCTTTCTGTGGGACAGATAAATCAAGAGAAATCAAGTATTACTTTACAGCTTCTGTTAAAATCAGATCCTATGATCTCATTCATAAGTTTATTACGATCTGCTGTGATTTATTGTAAATAAGTGAAGCACAATACAAATATTAAAGACTAAAAATATGTGTTAATGCAACTTTTATGAAGTAAAATTACTAAAAGTCTCCCTTCCACTGACAAAAATAGTCCCTGAGTGATCAGAATCAAGGATCACCTGTTTATAAAATAATTTTTCTATGATTCACTTTGTACGGATTAAAAATTGTTGTGAGATCAGGTTGAACACTCACAATTTTCCATTCTGGTTCAGCTTCATCGGCCCCCAGATATTCTACATAGGAGGCAAAACCTTCATTGAGCCAAAGGTCGTTCCACCATCTTAGAGTCACAAGATTTCCAAACCACTATTAAAAAACAGATGGGAGAGAGAGAGATGTGATCGTTTTATCAAGCACTATGTCTTAAGAGTTTTAAACCAGAACCAAAGACACTTGATTTTACCTGGTGGGCAAGTTCATGGGCGATAATGGTGGCAACCCTCTCTTTATTTCCATTTGAAGACACTTCTTCATCATACAAGAGTGCAGTTTCTCTGTACGTGATTAAGCCCCAGTTTTCCATAGCCCCGGCATTAAAGTCCGGCAGGGCAATCTGATCTGTTCACCAATTAGATAAAAAAAATGAGATTACTTGGGTGTCACTTATAAGACAAATGAATAATAAATTAATTGCTATCTGAGGTTTAAGTGTTTCAAAAAACTGGGTAGATCATACATTTCTTCTAGTTCAGTCTCACCTGATTTGGGCAATGGATAAAGTGAATTATAATATTTTTCAAAGAATTTGAGAATCGGTCCAGTCACATTCAGCGCATACTGCCCTTGCCCTAAATTTATGGCTTCTTTACGGGCAAAAATTCGAATCTGTGGAAAAAAACATGTTTTTTGACCACATACTGTACTAAGCTAAAAAAAGGAATGTGTTTATTTTATGACAGCTTTATGTAATCTTCCCAAAATACTTTACGAACAAATACGTACCAAAAGATGTTCTTCATGTTTCTCAATGAGACCGAAATCGCTGACGATAAATGCCAACAAATATGTTGACATTTTTTCGGTGGCCTCAAAGACTGTTTTGGTAAGCTCAACGTCATCCACCACGATGTCACTACTCTCTAAAATAAAAAACAATTTAATTACTTTTTGAAAATGATGACTGACTCGTGAAAAAATCATTCCACTTGTTTTAGAAATGACAAAAGAAGTTTATAAAAAGTAATGTGTTTTAGATACCTATGTCTATGCCGTTGGAGAGGGCTCTGGTTCCACGATCATGAAGAAGAGTGATGTTAAAAACGGCTTTCATCGCTGGTTCGTCGAAACACGGGAAAGCTTTCCTGGCGTCTGTAGCCTGCATCTGTGTCGTTGCCACCACTCTAAACATCAACAAAGAATTAAAACCCTGAAACTCTTCCAGAAAAGAAAGAAATTAAAATTAAAATCTTACTTTTTGTCTCCATTCTCATAGTATTCACTTCGGTAGAAACCACCCAGATCATCTGCAAGCTCTCCAATAAACTCTGTACGAAGCTCATAGCGTTCCCCAACGGTTAGTTTGTTTTGCAGGGGAATCACCATATACTGGGTTGTCGTCTGCATCCAGTATGTGGTGAAAGCAGGAGCAATCGTGTCACCGAGCGCCGTCAAGGTTGGCTGTGTGGTCATGTTTAACTTATTGGAGTGAATGAGGATGAGGTCTGTCTCCTGCACACATTTGAAGACCACGCTGGAGTTTCCAGTGAAGATGTAGAGCCCGGTTGTAAGGTCCGGCTTTAGCCGCGGCCACAGAATGACATTGTACGTTTCTGGCATCAACGTCTGAGGAAGGCGCCACTGGTCCCATGGTTCATTAGACGGTGCAGTCGTTGGAACAGAGCCCGTTGAGGGTTTTGTGGTGGTGGTGGATACTTCAACTGTGGGTTTCAGCTCATTATTCTTGGACTTCTCTTGGGAGTAGACCACAGAGAGGGCGATGATCGTGGCGACCGCTCCAGCGCCTATCACGATTCCCACTATCCCGATGGTTTTACTGATGAAGAATCCCTTCGCCATGCTTGAAAGTTGCCGTAGGACAGGATGAGAGGAGAGAACGGACACCTGCTTAACTTTATATTTGAAGATTGGAGGACTTCCCTCCCACTTAAATTAATGGATCATCCATTAACACAGCGGTGCTGCGGTGTACAAGAGGGCATCTACAACACTTTTCAAAGTTAGGAGAAATTTTTACATAACATTAAAACTTCAAACCTCATCATTTGTTTTACAACACAATTCTGAGTGGTTTTTGCAGCTTTTTGGATGTGGTTGCATCCAGATTTTAGTGGTCAGTACAAGATACTTGACCGTTGTTTAAACATTTGTTCCCACTAAATTTAAATCAGATACAAAACATCCTATTGTAAGGACAAAGTCATACCATCAGGTCAATTTAAGGGCAATTTGACTGGCTGTTATAAACATGCATTTTACAAAAGGATGAGAGGACAATGTTCATAGAAGCAAATACATCACGTTGTGTAACTGGTGGCCTTTACCATAACTGTTAAAGAATAACTAAATGTCACAATGTGTCATACAACTATGATTCTCAATATAAGCAAAAGACTTCCAAGTTTAACCTTGGTTTTGCTAAATTACCATGTGTTTACCAGGGACAAAGGACAGGACTGGTAGCAAGTCTACTTGTAAAAACATATTATATAATATGTGGTTGTCAGATTGTATTTTTCAAAAACTGTAAAAAAAAAAAAAAAGATGAACACAATGAAATGATTCGGCCTTTGGGTTTGTTTTATGACGGGAAATTGTACCCAGGTAAAATACTAATCTAATGTTTTAGCAAGTATTAGATTAGTATAAAAAAAATCAAGTAACACTGACTCACTGTTGTAGTGTTATCAGTATTTATGGTATTTCTTCCACATCATAAGAACTCATATCAACTGTTTCAGATGAGAGTCCATAAAACGTAAACGTATCAGCCTAATCTTTAACATTATCATGTTTTAAAAAAAGCCTCAGGTCATTATGAGCTGTTACACATTCCTAAAATGTATATTTTTTAAGTTCCTTTGTTCTCTGTTCATTTGATAAATTCATTTATTGTAAGCAATAAATCACTTAGATCTCACATTTATTGTGTGCAATCATGCATTACTTATTTCTTTAATAATATATCAAAAGGCTGCAAGCGTTAAATAAAAGGTGACATCCATTTCTGTAAAAAACATTTTAGTTTTTTAATTGGAAAACATATATTAAATATATTAAAAATATTTAAAAAATTCTAAATGTAAGCATAGATAAAACAATGTTTCAGTAACAGTAACTTGTGATTCGGAAATGATAGATTTTATCTAAATTCAGGGGAGTGACTTCTCATGAAGTCTCATTTGATGGCTTTTGCCCTTTGACAAATTCCTTTCTTTATAGTTCACTATCTAAGATTTTAGATATGATATCACCCATTTTTTGTTGGTCAAAACTTCAAAGATCTCAATTAAATGCAATAATTAAATGCAATAATGTTGATTTTATAATGCTGCAAACTCATGCTGACGCAACTGACGCTCAGAAATAATGCTGATGCACAGGTGCCGTGCAATTAAATGGACCTTGGCCAAAATCACTTGTGCTAGTGGTGGAATTGTGGTTAATAGTTGATTAACCACACCAAGCTAGCGAGCAAGAACATCAGTTATTATTAGTTAAAATGAGATTATCTAAATTTAAACCTGAAATTAAACAAAAAGAGTCTCAAATTTATTTCATTTTACAGATAGCTTCTAGCCTGGATCTAACACTGCACTCTAAAAACAGATGTGTTAAAATAACACAAGATGTGTCTAGTTAAGGACAACACACAGATGTGTTGTCCTTAACTAGACACATCTTGTGTTAATTTAAAAACAACACATTTTGTGTTACTTTTAACTCAACTCAACATGTGTTGTCCCTTTTATGTATTTAACACAAAATGACACATTATGTGTTAAACAGCATAACACAAAAAATGTGTTAAAAAATAACACATCCTTTTTTAGAGTGTGACCCTGAACTTAATCTCACAACCTGATTAGTTAATAAAAAAAAGGATGTTCTAGGAATAACTATCTTGATCCAGGAACATGTCCTACCTGCTAAAATTACATTCATCATTATATACAACTATACTCCATTATGAAGTAAAAAAGTTAGATTTTAAATGAGCAGTATTTACACTTATGGGTATAGGACTGACCCTTTACACCGTCTTTGATATGTGGAAACTTGTGCGAAACATCCAAAACAATGAAACAATAACATTTATGTAAGTGTAGCAGGAATAAGCATTAAAATCTACAACACTTCCCCTTTGTGGCTAAAAAGCAGTACTACAGTATAAATATTTTTTATGTATACTGCATAATCTTTGTTGTTAGGTTACCAGTTAACTTTTTTAATGACTTTTTAAAACAATAATAAAATCCAAAAAATTTTTACTCCAAAAAATGACAGATCTGACTATACCAAAAACAAAGTTAGACAACCCTAACCCTAAGATTTTTAACCATAAACTGCTACAGTTTTTTCTTCTAAAACTGTCATTTTAGGAGGTTAAAAAAATAAAAAATCTTTTTTTTTAAATTCATTTATTGTGAGCAATAAATGTTTGTGTGTGCCGATTTATTGTGTCCAATCATGTAAGTACTTTCATCACCTACAGTAAATGAAGATGTCAAGCAGTAAACCAGGAGTGACTTCCATTTCTGTTGAAAAGAAACTGATTTATATTAAGATTTACAAATAGTACAAATTTTTTTTATTTAATAGATTCAGTGCCTATAAAATTACTTTATGAAATATATCACATCTGAACTGTTAATACAATTATTGTTATTGTTACATATGTAACATTTTCTGTACCTTTGATGGGGTTTTTTTTACTGTTGGATGGGTTTATAAGCCTCTCTTAATCTGTGAAAATGTGTGATTTACCATAATTTAACAAGTGTGGATATTGTAACCTACATATAACCTTTCTCTACCTGACTGAAGTGAAACCTTACATCTTTTCTCCATCACCCGATCATTAACACCCATGTGAATTTAACAGCTCAAACCTTTTTTATATGAAGTTATACGTAATTTAAGACACTATGAAATGTCCATGAAGCATCTACCCTAGGAGGTAAAAAAATATTCACATGCAGCAAGTCAGAAATATTCTCTCTGAAATTATACACAAGAACCTCATTTTAAATATAACAAGGCCTGAAACTTGACAAAAACACAGTTTTAATGATTTAACATGTATTATAAATAATTAATGCAAAACATTAACATTGGGTTATTGGCATTAATCTAAACACAAAATACAAAACAATCCTACAAACACAAATATGGTTAGTCTATAAACAAAAGTTTGAAATAAATGGTACATTGTACATGATTGAACCCTGTGTGTGTGTTTCTGTGATGAAGTGTAACAGTCTTCAGGTGATAAAAGATCCTGTTGACTACGGACACTTGTGAGTCGGTAAATGGCATTAAGGAGACAGTATCTATGGCAATGAATGTTAGAGTCCAATAACAACACAAATCACATTGATCAGTAACACAAAGCTTTAAAAAGGGGAAAGACTGGGCACTTTTATATTGATGTCCCCGATATTGATGTTACGAGGTATTTCAGGAAGGTTCATGTTTTTCACTGCCGAAACAGCTCGTGCCGGTGCCGCAGACAATCCACCCTTAAAAAACACCAACAATATTTAACGCAAAATAGCAGATATGATTTTAAAAGCTAAGAGAAAAACAAAAACTAAATCTAAATATGTCTGCATACTATCTTTTTTCATTTAAATAAATATATTCTAAAGAAAGATATGGGATTTACTTCGACAATTAAGTGTATTTACCCATTTATTTCATTAAACATTGACCCCATTAGCTCTGTGTGCCGTATTGGGTATCGTTTTATCAAACATAATGAAACGTTTTTATAACCTACATTTTATAAGTACAGAAGAGTGTCTCTAATGTTGTCAAACATTATTTATTGTCTAGTATCCAGAGAGATTATCAGATTTTATTACATCTGAATTAATAAAAGACTTTTCATGTGATCTACCGATGATAAAGCTATAACTTACAAAACATTTGCGGGGGAAACGAAACTGAAGGACAGATTTTGAAATTGTGGCATAATTTGTTTTACAGAAGATCAAAACATACACAAGCTCTGCACCAAACATGAAGTTTGTTATTATGTGCAGTAGTTTTTTAACCTGATTTGGTATATACTGTTAAACATTAGCATGTCACAGTAAACGACTAGCAAAACTGTTTTAAGCTACCTTGCATAACACTACATGTTGAATGGAGCCTCTATTAAATTAATAAATGTCAACATTAGCCAAACTGGGGTGACTCCTAATTGCTCCTCCTAAATGTGAACTCACCTCTGATTTCTCCATTCTGTTCTGCAGCTCCACCTGTGCGACTATTTCATTCATGTTCGTTTCCAGCACCATCCCTCCCATGACAACTTCCTGGAGAATGTAATGGACCTGAAATAATCACACAAAAAAGGCTTCAAGGCTAGAATACAGTTTTGCATGCTTAATTTAGCATCACTTACTATTACTGACTGACAATGAAACCTATTGTGTAACTGTTTTCATTTATTATCAAACATGTTATGCATTGCTAAAAGATACTGCGGTAATCGAAACCAATGTGTCTAATTACTGTAAAGCCATATTGTAACTTCCTCATAAAACGTAATTACTGATAAGATACATCAATCAATATCAGACTTTACAATGCTGCCATAATTGTATAATTTAAACAAAAAAGCATTATCAGAATGAATATTCTGACCCTCATATGACTTCAATTACTTCCTGGCACAAAACCCTCATATCTCTCACCATTCATAAGATCTGCCACCACCCAAGATTACTCACTTCTGTAGACTTAAGTCTAAACAATAAAACGGCTTTTATTTACCACGATAATGTGCTATTAAGGCATGAACGACCACAATGCACAAAGATGAAATGGTAAGTTTAGTACAAAACATTTAGTAAATTAGTAATGATGTGAAATCTGACCTTATCCATGTGAAAGATTAAGTCCAGCTCACAGACATTTTCAAAGCATTTATCCAGCGTTTCCACAAAGACCTGCAGGTAATAAATTACACATAGTAAAAAACTGGAAGGATGTTTAGGTTACATATACATATACATATACATATGTACACCTAAAAGAATTGGAATGGTATTATGGTAAAGTAATAGTGTTCAGTGTTAGGAAGGACAACATAAAAATATACAAAAATAAAATTTTTGTACCTGTATGAGATCCAGTATTCCCAGCTCACTCTCTGATGAGTCCACACAAAACACAAAATATAAAGTGGCATAGTGTCTGTAGATCAGCTTATAGTCTGAGCCTCCGATCAAACTAAAGTTAATGAGTAGAAACATTAGTACATGTTTTTGTATATTGCTTAACTTATATATATAAACACAATTAAATGAAAATCAAACATCGAGGTCATATGTACAAATATATCACTTACCTTCCACCCTCAAGAAAATTGCAGACGTTATCATCTCTTTTGGACACCAGATGAAAAGTCTCCCGAATGATCTGCTGCTGCATGTCCTCTGCCTAAAACACGATAATGAATGGAGTTAAATTAATTTTATACCAGTAAAGTTATTAAACACAGTACAAATATTTGACAATGATTGTTATAAATCGCTTCTTGTTTACAAAACGCAAAACCGATCTAATAATGTGAGTACAACAATGATTTAGTTTGAGTTGCAGCAGCACATCAGCTGATAGCACAGAATGATAATAGCTGCAGTTTCAGTGTCTTTTCATTAGAATAACTTACAAAATACTGGTAGAATCTGATAAGTCTGGGTTTCCCATGATTGTTGAAAATGAGAATCGCCTTTATCATCCTTGTTTTCGTAGATTTTTTACGTTATCAGCTGAATTTAAGGGGTTGATTTTCAAGCGAAGCTTTTTGTCAATAAAAAACCGACATCCAGTACTTCCGTGTCACGTGATTAAAAGCATCGTATGATAAAAGTTTTTAAACTGAAAATTTAAACGACTGAATTAAACTCTGTTTATATATCTATAATTGGTTCTGAAACTGCATTAACGTTTTAATTAGTGTGTATATGATGTCTGTACAAGAACAAAATGATAAATGTGTACAATTAGCCTACTAGGTGGCTGACACGGGAGCGCAACTGCACATTTCGCATTGTTGTCCCCCCGACAATTTTAGCAAACTCTGTTTTTCAATTCAGAACTGTATTAGTGCCTGTAATTAAAAATTAAATTAATAAATATAATATTTAACCAATATTCTCAGGCTCTAACAAACATTTGTTAATATCTGTGGTTCATGAGGCCTCTCCATATACATATACAATATGTATTGTACAAAATACAGTTTTCTGCATTACAGTTCCCCTGTGTTCAATAAAGATAGGTTGGGCAGGGATCAAACCAACAACCTACAAAACAAGATCTTTGAATGCCTTCTTTGAAAGATCTTTGATCTTGAACCCATCCTGACACCTGAATGTACCTGTCAGATAGTGTTCCCCCTGTTTTCCATAAGACAGAAAGTTTATACATGTTTCAAAATAAATACTTTTCAATTTCTAGCCTAAAATAAGACTTTTAGCCTGCTCAAGCTAAATTTGTTTCATTACTAAGAATGTAAATGACAGATAATATTCTCCTGCGTTTAATAAAAAAAAGCATAAAATGGGTCAGATAAGGTTCCCCTGTGTCACTGAAAGAAAGGTTGGGCTGGGCTCAAACCAAGAACCTTGTGAACATGAGTTAAGAGTACTAACGACTGGGCCACTGGGCTTTTTGTGTTTTGGGTTATTTTGTGTTTTGTTTGTAGACTTCAATAGCTAACTTTGTCAGGTATAGGTGGGGGGACGTATCCTGACACCCGAATGTACCTGTCAGATAGTGTTCTCCCTGTTTTCTACAAGACAGAAAGTTCATACATGTTTCAAAATAAATACTTTTCAATTTCTAGCCTAAAATAAGTAGGTTCTCAGCCTGCTCAAGCAAAATTTTTTCATTGATTAGAATGTAAATGACAGATAAATGTTCCCCTGTGTTTAATAAAAAAGCATAAAATGGGTCAGATAAGCTTCGCCTGTGTCACTGAAAGAATGTTTTAAACTCACACTGCTCAAATTCTACCCCACAATAAGTATTGTTATCTGTTCGTTTGTTTTAATTATATTATATTTGTACTCCATACTCAAATCTTTCAAAAGATTACCTTATAACTTTGCGTAAGTTTGCGTTCATTCATCTTATTAAACTTTACGTATTAATTCCATATTAGTTCATATTTTGCCTGTAAAAAATATAGTTTTTGCAAGGAACTAAACTGATGTATAGAATGAGCAGCATAGACGTGAAGTCCAGAGGACTCTTATTTTAACATCCTATGGAATCACAGTTTTTCGCGACCCGGAAGTCCTGCATTACCTCCTGTCGCATCACCATTGTGTCGTGTCTAACAGCTATCCGCTACTTCCATAAACATCCCGAATTAAAATATGAAACATCTGACAGGGGAGTGACATTAAACACACACTTTATGAGGAATGAAACCGCGTTCAGTAGAGAAACCACAGTGTCGTGACTGGTTTGATTTGCTGGTGTGAAGATAGCTGCTTGAAACGCTGCTGGTTTACATTTATGCAAAGTTTGCTGTCGTGAATTTATGTGTTGGTAAGTACATCCATCCGAGAATCACGTGTAATATTTTAAAATAATTTTATTGAGTTTTTGACACATTGTTTTATATAAGTTATATGTATATGGTGATTCTAGTGGATGTGTAATTGAATTGTTTATGCCTAGGAAAAGGCTAAAGAATATTTAGTAGACACGTGTTTTAATGTAAACAACATAATTGACCTACGTAACTGAACTCTTTGTATAAGTTATTATGGCGTTTATTTATGAAGAGTTTATGCGAGTTTTTGGGGATTAATCCACATCCTGCACAAATTACACCAAAAAAGTTTTTTTCCATGTACATGGAAACTTTGAGTACTTGGCAATAAATGTTGATTCTGATTTGATGATCTCCATTGTGGTGTGACTCTAAATGATAAACCAAGCAGAAAATGACAGTCAATCTCATGTGTGCCATAAATAACCCTTGTTGTGTATGTAAAAGGAATACATTTTGGATTAGGATTTTTTCTTATGGTTATTAAGATTTTATCCTCTTTGTATATCCACAGATATTTTCTGTGTTTTGCTCCAGATCTCTGACGAAGAACCATCTGTGAATAATCTGCTTCACGTATGAGTGAGTTCACTTTCTTTGTTCAAACTTGGATGAAAGTCATATGATCTGCAGATCCTGGAACGGGTTTAGTTTTCTGTGCTGTTTGCTCTCATTGGAGAAACCAAGTGGTTGTTTAAAGGGGTGTGGCAGGGATTTATGTGCTACACCCAAAGCCTATTTTTCACTTTCAAACTTCCTTATTCCCAACTTTGCCTGCTTAACCACAGCAAAGTTTACTTTGAGGCCCAAGACCAGAATCTAATGATAAAATAAAAAAAAACTGTAGATTATGCCTACATTCTGTATACTATGGATAAAAATGACATTTTAAGTAATAATTTATAAAAACTGAGTCAAAATCTTACTTTAATTGTAGTGTCATGGAATTTGAACTAGATGGCGTAATTGAGTCAATATTAAGCTCAATCTGCTTCTCTCTCTTTCTCTCATACAATGAAGGACTGTAGTGTTTCTCATTTATTCAGGTCATTGTGGAACATCAAGATCTGTTTGTTTTTTAATTACACATGTTTCACAACTAATCCGAGCTGCCTTATTAATACACAAAGTTAAAGTGAGTAGACACACAGACCGATTCTGGCATGTGAGAGTTTCAGTATAAAACACCTAGTTCTACCCCAAAACTTCAAATCAGCAAAGCCGTATATAGACACAGAAACAATCAGTTGATGCTTTTCACTATTAAAATGCATTTTCATCTTATCTTAATGTTTTTGCTTTTATTATATGTCTAGCTACTTAAATGTCACATCTGTCTTAGCAAAAGTATATTGCTACCATAAGAATGCATTAAAGGTATCCACAGCCAGATCCAGTTTAGGGGCCAGATCAAATTTGTGTTAAATAATATAATCTTAAAACATTCCTCTAACAACTTATAAATGCTCTGTATCTTTCAGATGTTGGGGATGTGACCCTCTCTCACATTATGATGCGAGCCACTCATGTGATCATGGCCATCCACCCTATCTTGATACTTCTGCCCGTTCTGGGTTTCCTTGTGCTTCCATGTGAGTCCCATACAGATAACGGACTCCGGATAGTGGCAAAGGTGTCTGTGACGAAACTAGACGATTGTGACCTGTCATTGTGTAAGTAGATATTTATATTATAAAGTAATAATATTCTCTTTATTATTACTTTGTGTTTATCTGTACTTAAAAATGTTGTTTTCAGTATTTCCTGATAGGTAAAATAAAAGTGTGGTAGGTTTTTTTATTTACTTACTCTGTTGGAGACATACAAATATAATGTAAATAAACTAGTTCCCTTGATTCCTTTCCTCTTTTTTCAACATTTTGAGGTCTCCAGAATGAAATACAATCTGCGTTCTACCTTCAGAGATAAAACAGGGTACCTGCAGAATATAATATTTTTTCAAAAAAGTAAAGCCACATGTTTCGTTTTGTCTTTTACACATCACGTTTTCCCTTCAAGGACGTGTACTTTCAAAGAGGGCCATGTGTTTCGCATTTAAGATGAAAGGGAGGCTTGGGTTGGCTGTTCTGCTTACGAGCCAGGCGCTCTTTTAGAGGGCCATACCCTACTGCAGTCTTCGTCAAGACATGCTCGTTTTTAATCAAATCACTTTTCCTCTCGCTTTGGCCACACACGTTGTACTCGACTATCTCGCCACCTCTGAACAAACACACAGACAGCGGTAATGACCCTGGGGCACGCTGTCTTTGTGTTTAGGGATCGAGCGGTTGGCCCTGCCTCTTCACATCCGCCCTTCACCAGCCCCCACCCGATAACGCACACGTACGCACATCGTATTGAATTTCCGTACGCCTCGCTGCACTGTCGCGTTCACTGCAATGAGATGGAAGGCAAGGTCAGAATCGCCACTGCCATCTGGAAGTCTGAAATGTTTGGAATGATGGGAGCTATAAATACATAAGCATTCCACATTCCAGCCCAGGGAACGGTGTGTTTTTGGCACGTCAAAGACCAAACGTTTCTATAAGGCGACCTGTGGCGGCTACAGGGGGGCGGAAATTAGGCCAGGCACTCTACGGTTTCACACCAGTCTCTGTTTGCCACCTACACCTACCAGTCAAAGTGAATGCTTGGCTAGTGTCATCGTGTTGTACATACTTAACGTACATTCTTGCGTTGCTGTGGTGTACGCAAACCTCAGTACTGAAGTGCCGATTGAGTTACCTTTAGATGTGTGTGCCGTTAAACCGGATGTGTTGTTATGTTACCTAAAAAAATCACATACAGAGATGTAAAGTAACCTGCAGTTTTATATTTCAAGCAGAGATGGCGACAGACAGCCAAAAGCTCCAAATCGCCGTTTTAAACAGCTGGGAAAATGTTTAATGCAACAAATCTACCCCAACTAATGCAGCTGGCCTTAATTTTGTCACGTCAGCACTGACCAAGAGATGATTCATCAGGCATTTTCACTCCATGAGGTTGCATATTGATTCACCTGGAGCTTTTAAATGTTAAATAAATGCTTGATAATTGGCTGACTCGTTCCAAAAAACCAAAGAAGGAGATTTTGGAGCGTTCTGCAGCTCCAGCGCAGACACGGCTTCCCGTTAGTGGCCCCCGTCGCTCCTGCCGTGCTGCAGCCACCTGGTCAAGTAATCAGGAGAAGTGGGAATAGGGGAAAAACGGGGTGCGTGAAAACGGATGTGAAGCTCGAGGTGTGCAGTACGGGCTGTTGGGAGACGATCAAAGAGATACGCGGCGAGGCCTGTTTTTCCTTCCAGATGCGGCTCGTTCTCGAAGACAGCAGAGATTGGGATATGCATGTCCACATCCAGTAATGAGCATTCGGGGAACATCTCTGTCCCAATGAAAACAAGCGAGGTTGACGAGTCACAGATTGCTCTGCTTGTTTTATTTCACTGTCTGGATTTGACACTCTAAAAACAAAAAAAGAGTTTGGGTTATTTGACCTCTTAAATTTGAGTTTCTGGTAGCACACATTGTACTTGTTTTATGGTTTGGTTATTTGTGAGGTGGGAAATTTAGATGGCTTAGAAGGTACTGGAGCACTGGATATCCGAAACAGTGTCACAAATGAAAATATACATGTATGCTTCTGTCAAGTTCTTCTATTGATATATAATGTCTTCTTTTTTTCAGGTCCTCCTGGTGAATCGTGTACAAAGGCTTTAATTTATGAAAAAAAACCTCTTTGTTTTCTGATCAGCTGCCCACAAAACTCTTCCTGTGAAAATGTCATGAACATCAAGGAACTGTTAGCAGAACAAGGTGTGAACATTGATACTATACTTTTCCTTGCCTCAACCATTCGTGTTTATAGTTTCAACAGTACAGTTTTTATTATATTTAGATTTAATTTGTTTAAACCCCTATTTTGCTTTAATAAGTCATCCGTTTCATAGACCTCATGTGTATAAAGTAAATCAGGGTCAAATGGGGTCAATCTGCTGTAAGAGTTAGAAGGATTTCTCGCTGAGCAGGTTAGCTAAACTGTCAACATGTTTATAACAAGATTCCAGGATGAGAACAACATCAGCAGACGTACGAGGGAAAATCTGTCACCTTAATTGCTGAGCTTTGATGCAACAAATTACAGTATAGTGCTACAATACAAGTATTGCAAGTAATACAAGAAGCAAAATACGCTGGCCAAGCATTCATGACTAATCAGCATAAACTAATCAAGCTTTCATGATTTATACATTCACTGCTGAAGGAATGGTTTGCAATAGGGTTGCCAGATATCACCATTTACCTCTCCACACGTTTTATTTCACAGAGGCTGTCCAAGTGGACCACAATAATACTGATGAAGCTGCACTTCCCCATCCGACCTCTGAAAACATCTCTTTTAAGTCGTCTCAAGATGGTTCTTCTCCAAACGACCAACAACAATTAATACCTACTGTTAATATCCAAGTCTCCACCACTCCTTCTCCCACAAAACCGCCTGATTTGCAAAACCGATCATCAACTACTGTGGCCATCAATATGCAAACAAAACAAGCTCCTGAATCTAATGTGACAGTTGGAGTCGTTCTTCCAGCAAACACTACAACCATTCCAACAACACCAGCTACGACATCCACCACAACAACGACCACAACTAAACCCTCAACAACAGCCACCAGCACAACCGTCACCACAACAACCGTCACCACAACCGTCGCACGAACCACAATTCCACAACAGCCTTCCTCACCTACACCATCAGGGACCGAAACGTCCGCCAGCATCTCACCATTAGTGCCTACAACTACAACATCTCCAACCACCACATCCTCAAAACCGGTACCAACATCTACAAAGCCATCTCCCAGCATGCCAAAAACCTCAACAAGCTCTTCAGTCATGCCACCCACAATTCCTACAGACATGTCCAACGTGGACCAAAGTAGGACTGACCAAACCAAGGTAGAGGTGGCTGGTGATCCTCTGACTCTCCATCTGTTGAACACCAGCTCTCTGCTGGCTGTGCTTCTGTTTGGCCTTCTGTTCTTTGTAGTCACAGTCGTGTTATTCCTCAAGCAAGCTTACGAGAGCTACAAACATAAGGATTACACTCAGGTCGACTATCTTATCAATGGAATGTACTCCGATTCGGGAGTCTGAAGAAAGTGGTTTACATGTCATTGTAAGATTTACTTAATTTTCTTTTGTTTCGGGGTTTGGTAGCAGATCCACATCCTTGTTGTGGTGAATTCGGTAGCACTTACATTTCAAAAGTCCTGTATTTTTGTTTATCTGATTAAGGAATTTTTCTCGGTGCTCGAATACAAAATGTATTGAGTTAATTGCTATGACACACGTTTGCTTTCTATGCAGATTTAGCTTCCTGGGCATACAGAGGTAAAGCCTTAGTATTAACCCTTCGACGAATGTCTTAACAAAGGAATTCACAGTGCAATATTTTGTCTCGTTTTGTCTGTTATAATATGTGTCATGTTCAGTGTTTCATATGCAGCTAAAGTCTGCAATAATTGCCTTTTTATGTTTGTCAGAATGGTCTGGGAACATTCAAAGAACTGTTTAGGAGTGATTGTCTTTCGTTTTTCTTTCTGTTTTTTGTGTGAGAAACAATTGCCAAACCAGGAATTGTGGCACAGAAGCACATTGTCAAGCCAAGGGAATAATTTAGCCATTGTGTATTTAGTGTCTGGAACAAAGAAAAGATTATGATATTACTGTACGAGATCTAAGGAAGGCATGAGGAATGATAGTTTGATATGTGCCAAATTCTTTTTGTAAGTCTTACTAGTTGCACTGTAAAAAAAGATATATAATAATAAAGATACTTTGCAAAAAATGACCAACAGTGTTTTATTATGTGTCAAAAAACAGATGTGTAGTTAATATTTACTTAACCACACGGAATCTGCACCCGCAGTCGAGTTCAAATTACTTTTCTTCACAAACTTATTTCCATCTCCTTGCGTGCTCTTATAATACATTTGGCTAATTTGGTTTAAACTGCTAATAAAAATCTAGTACTCTCAGTTCCATTTAACACTTTAACCACATATAATTCGATTCTGAACATTCTGCCCCAAAATAAGCACAGATGCGTAAACTGTCTGCAGATTTCATTAGGACGTGTTCATGATCAAGCCGGAATGACTGCATAAGGAGGGGTCTGTTGCCTTTTAGACTCTTTTGGAGCCAACAGCCCCAGGACATCGTTTTATAGTGTTTTATGAGAAATGCATATCAAGCATCCTTGAGAGTAAACAAGATGCCATACAAAAACAAACCACATCTGACAAGCAATAATTGAGCCTTTGAAACCTGCGATGCACATTGTCTCAGTTTAAGTCTGGAAATTTAATTGGCACAATAATGAGTTGGGAGGAAGGTGGGCCGACACCTTTACAACAAGCTCACCAGGGGATGGTTTTGTTTTGGGGGAAAAACAACAGACATTAAAAACGTGGAATGTATTGAAGCGGTACAGTATGAGAGTATTGACTCTATTGTTATAATCTGTGCTGTGGATACGCAAGTGCTTGCTGACCTGACATGGCTTTCAAACCATCTTTTCACAACCTGTGATTACAACATTTCTTGTCAAGTGCCTCGTTTCCAAGTGTCCACGCACTTTCCCAATCTCTTTCTTTCTTTTGGCATTTCTATGCATGTTTTTTATTTCATGAGAACAGAGTTGATGAACATCCAATAAAAATGTTAACTCTGCTTTCCAAGAAAAACAATAGCCCTCTCTTTTATAAACCGCAGCGTCGCTTATGGTGTGCTATTGATACTTAGCTATTAGACATTTATTGCCTACATATTTCAACAGAATATCTCTGTTTTCCGTGATTGTGTAACGCAGTGGCGGACGGCTGGCCTCCAGGCTCTACGAACACAATTCTGTCTATGAATTTTTGGAGAACAGTAGGTAGCAGCAGGGTTAGCGTAGAGCATGTTGAAATGATGCCTCTATAAACCCTTTGTTTTAAAAGGACTCCATCCAGATAGCATCTGTTACACGAGAAACATGTTCTGCATTAAATTTTGGGTGTATTAATACAACATCTAATATTTAAAAGAATCACTGTGCAAAGGAAAGTTTTTGTGCATAGTGCTTGCTTGATCAAAGAGAATGCCAAGAGCAATATTGCACAGGTGACTGTAAAGGCAGGTTTCATTACGGCATATTTCTCGAGGCCCGGGAATTACTGCCTGCTCTGCTCACACGCTAAACGCCACATATGGTTTCATTTTGGACTTTGGACCAGAACTTTTACCATTCAGCGAATGCTTTCAGTCCGCCAGGGGTTCGGTTTGATCCTTTATGTTTACAGCACCTGGAAGAAGCCAAAATGAACTTGCATCATTGCGATTTGCTTTTTTATAAGATGCAATTTCATATAAACATAAAGTAAAAGCTTGCAACTAACAGGAAAAGCTGTGCCAAGCTTGGCATGTTTAACCTCCTGTTTCTGTATCTATTCCAGATAGGCCATTCACTAATCAAAGAAGGCTCAAATAATGCTAGATGATCAACTTTCAGTGCAATATAGTTGTTGGCCCTGTCATTCAACTAACATTAGTGATGCATTGTACCATACTGGCAACTTGTCATTTTGGTAACAAAAATCTAACATTGACAATTTCTGACAATAAGCATTTACCTAAACGGAATATTACAGCGAAAGATGTTTTTTCCTATTATTAAAATTCCTTGAATGTATGTTGCCTGTACATAGAGTCCAGCAAAATAAAGATTGTCAAATGATTTTCTTATATTTTCTTATATTTGATATATATATATATATATATATATATATATATATATATATATATATATATATATATATATATATATATATATATATATATATATATATATGTTTATGTTTGTTATTGTTATTTATATATGTTTGTGTATGTATAGAATGTACTGCAGTCCCAATTGATAAAATCAACAACCGATTGTGAATTATTTAAATATCGGGCAACCCAGATACTCACTGTTATTCAGTTATTCACACATAAATCCACTGTACCTTTTATCATTATTATTCGACTTTTTATGGGACTATTCATAATTCCATATTATAATATCATCTAACATTATGCGTTCTTTATTGACCATGTCAACTCAAAATCGCAATTGTTGGTTTTGTCTTTACGTGTTAAAGTTATACGTGTTATATGTACATGTAAATATTCACATTCGACTCCAGAGTAGACTGGCAAGTGGCAACGCGAACGCGCCTCAGCGCCGCGCAATCCCACGTGATGACGTCGATCGGTTTCCGCTGTCAGTCATTCCCCTCCTCGTGCCTCCTTCTACTATCAGAGGGCTGGAAGAGTTGGAAAAAAAACTAGCGAGCGATCGACCTAAACTCGGACTCCAAACTTTCTCCTAACACCGATACCTCGATGAAATGGATCTGGGATTATGGAATTAAAGCCCGGAGCGCTTGCGATGGAGATTTTACTTCTGGATCTGCTGCTTTGTTGTAGTCTGACTGTGATTCGCGGTGAGTTAAACACTTTTTTGTTGCGCTTTTTTCACGGCACGGAGGTGTTGCAGTCATTATACCACCGCGAACAATGTGAAACAAAGTAGGATCGTAGGTGCGAAGTGCAAAACCAAGTAGCGCACGGTGGTTTTGTCGTAACTTTTATTTTGTTAACGAACAGCATTTTTAAGAGTTTATATCTATTAAAATGTGACTATACGTTTTGGGAGCAACTTTACATGTGTAGCCGTCGCGAGTCAAGTCTAAGTAAAGTTGAGTTGTGAAGTTTGCGATCGGTTAGTTCACCGATATGTGAGCTTATTAAAGTATTGGCAAAGTCTAAAACTAAAATGAGTTTTTCGTGAATGTTTTTGACACGTTTGATCGCAGTTTCTGAGGTCCATGGACGTATAAAGTGCTTTGGTTGAGTGTTACGGAGGCCTCGGTGGTGGTGTCGGGTGTCAAACACACAGAGAGAGAGAGAAGAAAGAAGAATGTGAAGTTATTTAATGGACTTATTTGACTTTTTATTTCATGTTATTGTATCTGATAATCATCGTGTGTGTCTAGTAATAATTTCAAATAGATTAATTTACTCTAAAACATCAGTATGGACGCGGTTTATTGTAGTTTCATGAAGTTATAAAGCAATGAAATGCTTGTTATGGCATGAATTATAATATCAGATAGTATCGTAATGCAGTTGAGTGTTATGAACAGCATCTGTAAACACTGTTTCTAGACTCTGCTAAGAGTCTCAGACCTTTAAACAGCGTATATATTTATAGTTTTAGCACTATGTAGTCATTATTGGTTAACTGGGATGTTTGTATTCTCGCCTGGAGAGAGTTTGAACTCGAGCTCCTGTTGTTTCATATGTGGAAACTAAGCAGATTGTGAATATTTTTAACCTGAATGACCTGAACTCATTTTACATGCATTACCTGAAAATTTGTTTTGTTTACTTATAATCCTCATTCATAACTTCTAATGCATTTTTCTCCATTCGGACATTATTTAACCTAATGTTTTACAGACTAATTAATGTACAGTACCAATGTATATTTGAATGTTTGAGATTACTTTTGCTGACAAAATATAATTGTGCCAACATAATTTCTTTAATTAATTAATATGTTGCCAATAAGAGTTCAGCATAGATAAAAATTCCTTCATTGTTGTTTAAAAGCTTCTCAGTTTGAGACCTCAAGAAGCTTGATGACAAAATGTCAAGAGTATGATTTTTTTGGCAAACTCTAGACAAAGGGTGACTACTTTTGAAGATGATCAAATATATATATATATATATATATATATATATATATATATATATTTATTTATTTATTTATTTATTTATTTATTTATTTATACATATATACATATACATATATACATATATATATATATATATATATATATATATAAACATAATTCTCACAGTTATTATGTTATTTCATAGTTTTATAATTTTTAAATGTGGACAAAATGTAAACAACAGTAAGTGTTTTCCAACATTTGACTGGTACTGTACGTGGAAATTGTTTTAAATCTTTAAATCGGATATTTCATGGATGTGGGAACACATATAATAGTCACTATAATAAATTTTTTTATTATAAACAGCACAAAAGGTCATGGACTCGAAACCCAGAGAACACATACTGATAAAATAATATATAACTTGAATGCCCTGTTGAAGTTGCTTTGGAGCGTTTTATTCTTTAGTTGATATTTAGTTGTATTGACAACATTGGATGTTTGGAGAACCTGAACTGTACTGTGTTTAATTCAGTTTGACATGGTATTTCTTAGTAACTTGAATACGCCTCAAATGAAATTCCCGTATTGGCAGTGTAGGATACTTGAAATAGTGCATGACCATGTCATTAGTACACGACTTCTGATGTTGCAATTAAGAAAACAACAGACTGTCATGTTATTATTTCTTTGGTGCTTGTGGTTGTGGATCTTGTGTGTTTCTGTAATAATTCAGGTCACGTCAGGAGCGAGCAGTGTTGTCATGTCGTTTTTGTCAGGTTGGTGTGTTATATGCCTGCCAGAAGACATCAGTGAAAATGTCATTCTCGTCTCTGGAGAGGTTTTTTCCAAGAAGCTGTTATACAAATTTAATAAGCAGCAAGTTTTGTGTTTTAGGTTGGACCCTGTGTGAAAAATCATGTTTGGTTGAATATTTGCAATGTTTTCACTCTTTAAAGCTGTTTGAACAAGTTTGCTTTTGTAAAAAAGAGGGGAAAGAGAAGGAAATATAACGTTGTTGTTTGCAGTCCAGCCTGGTTTTATTGTGAAAAATAAATATTGCTTCAAATATTGTCACTTTTATCACTCAATCATTTTTTTTAAATGACCTGGAGACTTTTATTTTGTAAACTTACTGGACGTTTGACTTATATTACAGCAGTAAGAGGTTTCGCAGGGTATACCTGTTTTTTTAACACAATGCGTGTTTGTGCACTTGCATGTTTTCTTTGACACAATCTCGTCGCATAACTGCGCAGTCTTTCGCTGATAAGGGGTTAAGGAAATGTACGACTCGCGTTGATCGTAATCAGACGGATCAGTAGGTAATAAGAAGCAGAGAGGCAAACAGGTTTTCGTTTGAAGCACTTTTGACCACCTTTAGGATGCTTCACAAGTTTGTAGACCCTCATGTGAGCTTCTCCCGTTGGAGAACTATTCATTCTGGTGACAAGCTCAGACTCCTCAGCTGTTTCTTTGTGCTCTTCCTCTACAAAGGAGGAGCCGGTGGGCCCAGGTGCTTTTAACCCCCCCGGCACTACACAAGACAGAGAAGGAGCGGAAGTTTAGAAGTCATATGGGTGCTCGGTTATGTTGTGGAAATGGTTTAGGGAGATTAGCCATCTCCATGCTGTGTTTCTGTTTTTTTATTCAAATAAGTCTCTGTCTTTTGAAACCTCTAGATGTTGCCTCTTTAAAACCATTAATAAAGGAGTCCAGAGTTTATCTGTTTTCTCTTTCTCATGGTGGCTGTTGAATGAGGTTCGTCTATAAAAGCCACTTTGCAGGAGACCTCTGAAAATAAACATTCAACTTAAGAAACAGAATGTGCATATTAAATATCATCTTCTTAAGGTGATTGTTTGCTATTTTAATTTATGCATTCTGCAAACACTTTTATCCAAAGCAAGCTATACATTTTTTTGTCATTATATGTGTTCTCTGGGTACTGGGAACCCATGATCTGTGTGCTTCTAACACAGTGCATAATTTATTGAATATTTGATTTTGATCATTAAAAAATAATGTAAAGATGACTGAAGAACCTTATAGTTTGAAAATGATGTAATTCCTGTTGGAGACCCTTCATATTTCCCTGTCCAAATGCCAGACATTTATTGTAGACTCAAGTCAAGTACCTCGAGGCTAAAACGTCAATTGCATTTTCTTTAAATGTAGCCTAGCAATCCTCCGACTAATGTGTTGGTTTTGCTCATGAGCAGCATGCAGTGAATAAGCTTATGTATTTGGGTAGGAGGCTGTGACGGGAGGCCTGTTGTGGTTGTTATGCATCATGCTGGTGGGTTTTTCGTGCACATTTGGGCCGCAGAAGTCCGTGTGATCTCATAAAACAGTGCAGCTGTTGGGACGCGGTTATCTTTTTAATCCCACTGCTCTGTGCGTGCCTGGGAAGGAGGTGTCGGGGTCCACCCAGGTCAGACGTGGGCTCTGGAGGACCATTTCAGAGTTGAAAATGCAAAATACTTTTGTTTGCCGATGTAACGATGTGCTGCAATTGCTGTGCTTGAATGAATTTGCGTGGCAGAGTCTCACAAAACATTTTTATTTTACATAAATCTTAAAATCGTCTTATTTATTTACACAAACTCTTGTTAAATGGAGACTAAATGTGACCCAGTATGTGAAAGTCATTTTTTTTGTGATTTACTGTTTTCTACATAAAATCATCCTACGTAATGTAAAGAACATTCTGTGAAAATATAACCTTGATATCTTAAATATTAACCAAGTAAGACTATGTCAAAGATTGAAGTCTTTTTTATACTTTAGCCTGATTTTCACAGACAGGGTCACAAATAATAAAAGTTAATAAAAGATCTAAGTTTCATGATGTGATATCTCTCATAATAGAGAAACAACCTGATAAGTGTTCCATCACAGTAAGAAAGAATAGACCTCCATCTCTTTCTCTGAATGATGTGAGCAAGTTCCTCTTTGATGTATGAAAGCTGTTGGTGGAAGAAAGGCGTGAAAGACGCAGAGCAAAGTTGACAGAGCAATCGAGCGAACCATCTGTGGACCGGGCGAAGACAAGACGAGGGATTGTAGTTTGATGTCTGAAGTCTGTTGTTGCTTTTTCACAGCATGTGAACTTCACGCTTCTGTCACTGTTTAGCTGATGCGGTATGTTGTTTGTATGAAGTGTATACAAATCGTGCTAAAGCTGGAGTCGTATTTGCCAAATAATTGCAAGACACTTCCTGTAGTCATAGATGAATGGGGCCAAGTTTGTGATGGATGAAATTGAAGCTCATACGCGCTTATTAAGTGTATACAGGTGTTGCTTTGCAATTTGCGTCATTTTGTTGTTTGTGTGATGGATATCAGCGCATTATCAGTAAATCCAATGTGATTATTAATAGCTACATGGCTCAGAATAGAGAGAAGCATTGATTAAAATCTGGTTTCCAGACGTGTGTAACCTTGCTAGTTGTATATGTGTGTTTTCTTAATTACCTGGATGGGTTAAATAGAGCAGTCTAAGTACGTGGCATAGCATTTCTTTAATGTTTCTTTAACGTTTTTCCCTGTTCAGTCAACATTTAAGGTCTACACGAAGATATAGTAAAAGGATTAAAAGACACAACCTTTATTATGAGGTTTAAAATATTCATTTTAAGCAGACTATCTCAGGTATACCAGTGAATTTAGAAAGTTGTGCACATTTTGTGATGACTATCAAATTTAGGAGATCTCTGGTTGTCTCCTAGCACAACCTCTTTCCACAGAGGATCTCTGAAAGGCACTCGCAAGCTGGTTTTCCTTGCTGGTGGTTGCTGATAAAAGAACCCCCAAGCCAAAAAATGCTGCAGTGTTGACTTTCAGATAACACCAAATCACAAATCGTCCTGTGTTTTGTCTCATAAGACTGCTTTCTAAGTGGATACCAGCCTGAGCAGAAAGCTAAGATCACGTGGTGGAAAATGCCACATTTGAAGGACTTTTTAAACTTTGTTAGTGGTATTTGCTAAAAATAAGTGTGGTGAACTCTTTTGGCCACCTTGAATCTTGGTAATGGTGTTAAGAAGGTAACAATGAATACATTCCTGCTAGAAGAGGGAAAAAGTTTTCAAATTAACTTTTATCTTGTATGGTATTAATTATATTAACAGCATCACAGTACCAGATAGGAACTCTCATTTGCTTGTCGATGTTGACATGGTTCTTAGTAAAGTGGCATGCTGGTAAACCACAGCAAGGCGCCCAATCCTCAGGACACCCACCATAGTCATTGTGTCATTCTAGCGTATGCCTCTGATGACATCATAGGATGCCCCCACCCACTCCCCCAAGCAGTTATTGACTGCGATGTGAGTGGCACTCGCTGGCACATGCAGACATTGCGAGGTGCCAACTGGCGGTCCCCATGGACATGTGTGGGTGCCAAACCGAAGGTCAGACATTTCCGTTGTTTCCTCTGCTATTGGTCTCCGGAGAGCTTCACATGTGCCTCTCATTTAGTGCAATGAGTTCATGAAAACGCAGATTATTGAAAGCCCGGGATTGCATTGTAAATGTGTCTTTTGCTAAACAATATGACAGGGTAGATTCCTTAATACCAGAAATGCAGAGTCATGACTTGAGAATGTATAAATGTTTTCCATCTTCGAGAGCATTTGACAGACTTTTAAAAAACAGTTAAGCAGCTGCGTTTGTAAGCTATAACTTCACATTCACAACTGTAATGCATGTTTTACTCATGGTTGTTTTGTGATTCTCATCATCAGGTTCTCCCCTGTTGCTCTTTGCCAACCGGCGGGACGTTCGGCTCGTGGATGCTGAGGCAGGCCGGGTGGAATCCGCCGTGGTCGTCAGCGATCTGGAGGATGCGGCCGCAGTGGACTTTCTCTTCTCGGAGGGAGTGATATTTTGGACGGACGTCAGTGAAGAAGCTATTAAACAGACCTACTACAACCTCTCTTCTAGCTGTAAGATCAACGTTGTCTGAAGTCTTCAGCAAACTTAGTTTTCACATCTAAAAATTGGTGCATTTTATATGTTTACGAGACATTTTATATATAAATTATATATTTATTTACATTAATTTGAACAGATCAGAGCAGAGACATGTAATCAGATCAGTCTCTCGATCTGATCTCGATCAGATCTAATCTCTGTCGACTGATATTTTTGGAACAGCATCGTTTTTTGTTGTTGTTGCAAACAGTAACTTCACTAAAGCACAGGAAAAATCATATATGATTTATCTGGAGGCAGAATAAAATATTTGAGGAATGTTTAAACTGGTAATACTGCTGTTGAACTGAATGGAGTCCTTGTCTTGCAGTTATGAAGGAGGCCACACTGGGCAGAGGGCAGACGGTGGTGGTTTCAGGTCTGGATTCCCCCGATGGGTTAGCCTGCGACTGGCTCGGCCACAAACTCTATTGGACCGACTCTGAGACAAACCGGATAGAAGTGGCGAATTTGGACGGCACCTCTCGGAAGGTCCTTTTCTGGCAAGATTTGGACCAGCCCAGGGCTATAGCTTTAAATCCTGCCCATAGGTGAGTTTACAACTTCCTGTTCTTCCATATGTTTCCCATCCCCAGCCCTGGTTGTTTATTTACAGACCATTAGAACCTCCACTTAAAGGGAGCTTGAGATGCACCATAGTGTGTAGTTAAAGACATGTGGGTTCTATTGTGAAACACACAGTTCGTGCATGACAAACCCTCTGGTGTACCCCCATGGCTGTGTGTTGGGCCCAAAGTCAGCAATCCTACTTGGGTGTCCTCTTAGACTTTGCTGGCGAGTTGGCGTGTTTATATGCAACATGTAACTCGAGTTCAGAGAAATCTGTCTCGCTCGCATAGCTTAAGCCCCGGCTTAGTGTGTACTCACGTACTTGGCCTGAGATATACTGGGTAATGCCCATTTTCTGTTTCTTGCATCTCCCACTTGTAGAGATTATAATATTTGCTGAATTTAAAATAATAATAAAATAAATCTGTATCGTTAGAGCCATTTAGATATACTCTGTAAGGCTGGAGCTTAGGTCATTTTAGTTGTGTGTTGCCACTGTTTACCTTTAATTTATATTAATGAATAGTTATGATTATAATATAAAGGGAGAATTTTGATCTGTGCTTTAGCAAAAGGCTTTTAGTTCACCTTGAATTTACGGCACTCAAGAGCAGGGACATTTTTCACAGAATGCATTTCACTTCGTACAATGTGTTATGAAGACATTAAAAATAAAGCCAGACACTTTTCCTGGCCTGTGTCCTAAAGAAACACATCCATACCACTTGTTTTTTTTTTTTAAATATTAGCTGCGGAGTTCATTACCCCAGAGTTCGAGAGAATTTGTCGAGGTATGAGATCCGTTCTCCAGCGCAAAGATCCCCTTACACTGCAATATGATTTGGAAATTCATGTCTGGATTTTTTGAAAAGACATACCAAAAATATCAGCTTTGTGAGCTTTTTTCTTACATTTTTTGCCGCCCGGGAGCTTTAAGAGGAGATTTACCGTGAAGCTTTCAGTGAAAGGGGGTTCTGCTTTTTACAAACCCCTGAGAGCGAGAGCAACCGCATACAGGGGCCCCTGAATTATGTTTGTCTGTTCTCAAGACACTGTCATTGTTTTCATGTTCTCCAAGGGACTGTTGGGAGGAGTAAAAAGATGAATTACCATCGATGAAAAGAGGGGGTGTTTTTTAATTTATCACCAAGTTAAGTTTTCTGACCCTAAGTTTTCTCTTTTTTATTTACCGAATAGATGCCGCACATCCAAATACCAGACAAATGTTTTATTTGGAGTTATGTGGTGATGATCTACCTGGTATTTAAAGTCTGAAGATGTTCTTCTGTTCTAGACATTCCACCTTCTCTACATTTGACTCTAGACACATTAAGTGGCTCCAGTTTTAAGCTCACGTTGATCTTCTCTGTTGCTTGGCCAAGTGTCAGTTTAATGTCTTTGTATAACGCAGGCAAAAATGCTTCTGTGTCTTTATTTCCATCTTTGGAGGAGAATGTTTCTTTAGTCTGCTTTTGGTAACATCTCTGAAGCCAGACTTTTGCTCTGTTAAACCACTTAATCCACTGAACTACCATTTCAGAATAGTCACAAAGTGATTGGCGGGTTCTGATTGGTTAACATAGGGCATATTTTCTGTAGTCCAAAACTGTCGCAACGATGAATTATTTTTCTTAGGGCGCATAATTAACAAGTAATAGGGAATTTTTTTTCTACAAATCCTTTTATTTTTCCCCCATGTGTTTTTATATTAAATTCACCTAAAAATGTACTTATCTTCAAGACATCTCAGATGTATATGACATATTTAAATGTCTGATAACAAATCTAATTGGTTTTTGTGTCTCTCATGACTAGTTTAGGAATAATATTTTGTCACAAGACACGCAAGAACCAATGACTTTTGAAGGTTTTGACATTGAATTTATTGTTTTTGCTTCAGTTTTGCTAAATAAGACCAAAATACTAATTGCTTTCTCTCTCAAACGTATTGTTTCCCTTCAGAAGACATTTTTTAACCCGCTGTCATTTGTGTTACTTTTATAATGGATGTATAAGCAATAGGAATATAAAATGAATTGATTAAAAAATAGTTTTTTTGTGTTAAACTGATAAATTCAATGATATACAGCTACGCTGGCATGAGGGTGAATAAGTTTTATATCCGTTTTATAACTGTTCCTCACAATCAAAGTCACTGTCATTGTGTTGTGTCATTGTTTTACAGCTTTATCTGTCGCTTTGCTTTAATTTCTGCACAAGCATTGTTCATCCGTCTCTTTGTTGTGTCAGTGGACAGATTCAGACAGCGGTGTTATGCTAAGTTTCCTAATTGAGAAAAGCGCAGCACAACGGTTGGTGGCTAATAAGATGCATCTCAGGGGAGGAAAGGGTGGTCAAGTTTTCATGCTTGGTCTCCTCGCTGGCATGAGGTTTGATAAGCGTTTCAGTTGGCGACACGCTCGCTGTCGTCGCTTGTGCGCTAGAAGTAATCAAGTTAAAGCGGGTGCGTGCCTTACGTTTTTGTTTTTTGTCAGTTGTCCTCGCCGCCTCTTTCATCTTAAATTCTCGCTTCCCATTGGCCTGCGGTGAAGTAAAGCAGTTTGCACAGAGCTTTAGTTCGCCTTGTAGTGTTGATTAGGCAACGTTGGATCGCATATGACACATTACAGATGTGGTTTAGCTGCGTAACCATAACATAATTTTCCAAATTGAGATCTGTCATTTACTAGCACAAACAGTCGTTCATCTGCTAAGCTATACATGACCTAAGTAAATGGATACACTCACACACGTGACCGTGTACAGCATGAACAGGCCTTTGTTTCTGTTCAAGAAAGCATGAAACGGTTAATGCCCTGCAGACATAATGTTGTTGGACCATGTATGCACTTTACTATAGCAAAAAAAAGCATTCTTTTAACTGTACATCACAATCAATATGGTACAACCAAACGTTTCTCAAAAAACTTTCATGCTTTGAATTATAATAAGCAGCATTTGTATTTAGAAAGTTCTTTGTAAAGGGACTTTTTTATTTTGTTTATTTTTTATTAAATAATAAAATGAAAGCTTTTATACATGATATTTAGATACATATATATATGTGTGATATATGTGTTTTATGTGTAATTTTTATTAATATTCTATATGGAGTAATATGGTATAAATAACACTCTGAGTTTGTCTTTGGTGGTAATATGGCAAAAATTAAATTTAAGTTTTGGATTGTATTTTTGCTGTTTCTGTTATATTTTTTTGCATACTGACCTTTGCATATTAACTTTTTTTGCATATGTACTAGTCTTTGTAGTTTTTGTAGTATTTAGTAATAGTTTTAGCTTTTTATTTAGTTTGTAAAATCTTATAATAAATATAGTTGTGTGATAAGAAGCACCACGGTTATTAAATATAAAATATTAACAGTAAATATTAAAGGTATCAAGGTTATATTTTCACTGAATGTTCTTTACATATGACTTTAGCAAAGATTTTTATTATGCATGACAAGATAAGTAAAACTAAGTTAGTGTGCTTCTGCTTGGGTTTAAATGCTTCATTGCTCTTGTCTCATATGAAGAAGTTGAATAAAGACAGACTCTGGAAAATATAGCGCTCATTCGGCACGCTTTGAGAAATCCCTGCACTTGAAACGCTCGGCTGTTGTTTAGTCTACCTCCAAATCTATGTTGTTTAACCTTGAGTGACTTCTGGTAGATTTTTAAACCGTTGCGAGCTGTATCTTACACCGTGAATGATTGTTTTTGACTCTGTTATTGTTTGCGTGCTATACTTCTTCAAATGTCTTGATTCGAGTCACGTGCTTCATTGTTTCCACTGAGCAAATGGAAACCAGCTTGACTGATGTCTTACCTCTCTTCTCAGGTACATGTACTGGACAGACTGGGGGGAGGAGCCTAGAATAGAAAGGGCGGGCATGGACGGCACCAGTCGACAAATCATTGTGCATAAGGAAATCTTTTGGCCCAATGGACTGACCATTGACCTCGAGGAGCAGAAACTTTATTGGGCGGATGCAAAGCTCAGCTTCATCCACAGGGCCAACTTGGACGGATCCGCCCGGTCAGTATTTTATATTCTTCTTCTTCACTTGTTTGTCTTGTATTTCTTACTATTTGTACAAAACGAAGTGGCCCAATCCAAATAGTTGATATTTGGTCAGCTGAAGTGCAGACCGAAAACCCCCTTCCGACTTCCTCTCGCTCCACTCGTTCTAAACTTGAGGTGACCTCCGCGCCATTTACCGCAGTAACCTGATCTCGCCTGACATTATGATTGGGATTCAGACCCCCGAGCCAAAGACTTACAAAACCTTTAGTGTATGTAGGATTTCATAGCAGCTTCAATAAAGACAAGTATGTCGAACGCTTCAGATTGCGAATCAATTTGCGAGGTTGGCATATGGCCTGTAGTCCAGGAAACATCTTTGATAATAGATAAACTAAAGTAAAATGGTGCAAGAAGAAAATCAAATCAAGAAGGTTTGTTGGTGCGTACATCTGGGCACGCATGTCTTGTGCATTGACTTGGTCCAAGTTTTTCATGAGGTCTGCTTGGCCTAATTTAAAAACAAATGCATGCCAGTGTAAGGCAATGGCAACCAAATTTCCCACAGATCAAGTGGACAAATTGCTGATGCTTAGTTTAATTACTGATTTGCTTTTGCTCATGCATAACCTTAAATATTAAACTTTCAGTTTGCAGAATGTCCTGGTTTGTTTGTACTACAGGTATATGACACATCCAGTCATGCAGCTTGCAAGGAAAAATCTTCTGTTATTCTTCAGATTGTCTAGCCTTAGGTTTCTTTACCTAGCAGTAAAACAAATCTCATTGACTTGCATTAAAGAAAGGACCTGAGTCAGATAGAAACTAGATTCTTGGGGAATAGGCAAGTAAGCAGTGACCCAGATCATCTTAGCAACTGCCTAGCAACCATCTAGAAGACCCTAGCAACTGCATAGCAACACCCTAAAAATTTAGCTTATTTTATTGATGCGTGAAAGTACATTTTTAAATATTAAACATTTTATTTCATATGTTTTTCTTTTGTTTTTCGTTTCCATCTGTGAATCAGCGTTGCTTGTTTAATTCCAGTCTCTTTCAATGATACTTGTAATTTAATGTTCCTCTGTCCTCGTTTAAAACTGGCCAAAGAACACACGCCTTTTACAGATTCTGTTCACTGTCGCCTTAATGTAAATTTGTTAGCGCCTCTCTTCAAACGCTTACGCTTGGCCGTTTCTAAAATAATAAAAGCCCTGGCGCTCGCGCCTGTTGTTCCGGACACCTCTGTTTAATGGCTGTTTTGGTTTGCTGACTTCAAAGCCCCGCCAATACCAAGAGTACGTCAAAAGCTGTGAAAAATCTGGTTGTAATTACATTTGTAGAACGCTGACCCCCCCTCGTTTTGCAGTTCGTCACACGCTATTAAAAATCGAGGGGCGAACATCATGTTAACTGTAACTCCTACATACCGCTCACGCACACCCCCACTGGGGAAAATTTATCCCCTCTCATCCCACTATAGCCCTGTGATTGATGAGCGCTGCTTCTGTGAATAGTGCGGCATTAAGGTTCTGAGGCGGCCCGAGCTTTGATCCGTTAACATTTATTTATGTCCGCTGTCGGCCCATTGCAAAGTCTGGTGGATGAGGAGGCTGCAGACAAGCTCGACTCAGATGGACTCCTGCTTGCCGAGGGAACTTCACTTAATAAGGGCAGCTGTACTGAGGTTAACTCCGAAACAGATGCGGTTTTGCAGGTCGATGACAGCCTTGATTTGTTTAAATCCCCCATGGAAAGAAATCGTGAAGGTTTCTATGGGGGGTTAGTTGTGTTTGCATGAGCTCCAGGTTTCCCAAAAGGTTTAAAACTTACATTTCTTGGTTTGATGTTTGCTCTCAAACCCAAAATGAACATTTTGGTCATCATTTAATCATCCTCATGTCTTTCCAGACCTGTATGACTTTCTTTTTTCTGCAGATATTTTGAAGAATGTTGGTAACCAATTAAAATTGGCCCCCATTGACTTCCATTCTATTAACACAAAATCACTGAGACATTTCTCAAAATATCTTCTTTTGTGTTGTACAGACGAAAGAGTTAGTAATAACAGAATTATCCGTGTATGCACATCTACAGGGAACCGGTTGTGGAGGGGTCTCTCACTCATCCGTTCGCCCTCACGCTTTACGACGAAACGCTTTACTGGACCGACTGGCAGACACACTCCATCCACGCCTGTAACAAACACACCGGAGAGAAGCGAAGAGAAATTCTTAATGGGATTTACTCGCCGATGGACATCCAGGTGCTTGGCCAACAGCGACAGCCCCACAGTGAGTCTCCCGCAAACACCGTATTTACTGGTTTAAACCAGAACCAAAGAAATTGTAGATATACGCTGAATAAGTGTACCTGAACTGTATTGAATTTTATAAAGTATTGAAGGAGCAGAAAACAAAGGCAAAGAGGCTTTCCTTCAAAACTTCACTCGGATATTCAAGTTCCCTATTGAATTCCAATGCATTCCTTCACATTCCATGTTTAATTTTTTTAGGCTCTGATTTCAGTACTTACTGTACTGTTTCTTTGTTAAAGTTTAGACCTTTTGCCCCATGTGGCAGTCTTGAGAGAGCAGTTCTCAGGGAACCAAATTTTTCAAGTGTCCAGCATTCCACTCTGAGCAAATAAACATAACTCCTCACTAGAGACAGAGAACAGTCCCAACACAGATCAACCCCCACCTTACTGTGGGTGTGGATTACTCTGAAACATTTAACTGCCTGCAAACACGATTGGTAAGCGTATGTTGTGATAGAGATCATGCCTAAGACAATAAATGAAAAGCTAATTTGAAGATTCTGAACCATTTGGAAGGACCATTTGGAGAAAATTTTTTATTCAGTGTTTTTCTTTTATTGCAATTAAAGATCGAACCATCATTAAGTAAGATATGATGTACAGCCAGCCGGTTGTACCACAGAATAAACCCTGACAAAGTGGTCTTGTATCATTATTTTGATGACAATTGGCTGGATGTACGTTATCCCACTTTTAACCATAAATGTTGATTTAGGTTATTCATAATGATTGCAAACCTTCCACTAGAAAAACATTTTCTGTCTGGTTTAGACACAATGTTCAAACAAGACAAACAGTTTATTCATTTTAATATAATCTTGAAAAAACAAAAAACAAATTGGCAAGAACAACTTTCACAAAGATACTCTTCTCTAGTAAATTGATCTCGCTTTAAGGATGTTTATATTTTTATATAAATATATTTACTCGAAAAAGCACTGATGTAAAATACTTTTGACAAAGTCAAGAGCTGTCATTTCGTATTTCCCTCATCTGCAAAAAAATGTGCAAGCATTCTGATATTGCGTGAGTTTCTTCGCATGTCCGTGAACTGTGGACCATCAAACAATGTGTTGACCATCAGAGAATGCAGACATCACATCTGTGAGCCGGACAGATGGGGGATAACAAGTTTTGGGTCAGGGCGTCGAGCAGATGCGTCTCGGGTATGCCCTGACGGAAATGGAAAAACCTGTAACAGGAAATGGAACGTTTTGCCGTCACCTGCTATTGTTTAAGGGTCGTTGTTTTGCTATTTCTTTCCTTAAATCTGTCATTACACAGGTGAAGCAGATTGTCACAGATTGTGACCTTATGGGGACAAATGATCTGTTACATAAGCACATTCTAACTAGGGGTTTTTCAAAAATGTTGAAACTTTCTATACGAGACTGCAAAGTTATTTATATACCAGACCTGTATTTACAATGACACTGAGCGCTGTGGATCATTAAACACTGTATCTTGGATTGAGTATGTGGTGAAACGTTCACGCGGTCTTTAGATCGGTTGCTTTTGTGGTCATAATTTAACCGAGAGGTCTGCAATGTTAGTTTTATAGCTTTAATCTTTATCTATCGTCACTCCACAGTTCAAACTCCATGCAGCAAAGGAAACGGAGGCTGTTCCCATCTGTGTCTCCTCTCCCCCGTGCCACCCTTCTACAGCTGTGCCTGTCCAACAGGAGTCAAACTTAAAGAGGACGGAAAGACCTGCAGACCAGGTGACGCATCACACTTATGTGTTTAATTTTATCACCATGTCACCGCTGTCAAGCGTAAATCTTGATTTTTATGAACTGTGACACTTCATGAGCTGGTTTTGGAATATTGGCATACTGCGCATCCAAACAACATTTGCGTGCCGCCCCGTGCAGAACACCATGAACTGGACTAATGTCTGTCAGATGCCGGTTCCTTTTCAGTTTAGCTTGAATAACTCTCTTCTAATTCAACCATCAGGAATTATAAACTTGTTTCTTATCTGACGCATTCCCTCCACATTTTTAAGTTTGGGTGAGGCGGTTGACCTGTTTTGAGTGGTGGTTTACTGTGTCAAGGACACTGTTTAGAGACCAAAGTTTGTGTATTTGTTGATTTGTTTAGCCTGGGGTCTGTGTACATTCAG
Organism: Beaufortia kweichowensis; assembly: GCA_019155185.1. NCBI lineage: Eukaryota > Metazoa > Chordata > Actinopteri > Cypriniformes > Gastromyzontidae > Beaufortia > Beaufortia kweichowensis. The sequence continues at coordinate 9,595,590 of CM032816.1, forward strand.
TTTTCCTCATCTTCATCAATGCCTGTTTACTTATTGAATAGTATTGAGTATTATAGTAAACTTCAATATTACTGATTTGTGAGCAAGTTATTATTTTGATTTAGTTGTTTTCAATAAATTGGTTGAATGACTTCAGGGTTGGTCTAAATAATTAAATAGCAAATGAGTTCTGAGTTTGTTTAAAGATAGATGTGATTTTTACTAAAACAGAAAGTTAGGATGGGACATATTTTGTGGCCCCTCCCCTAATTATAATATCCAATAGCATTTGGCCTGGAATATGATGAGCTCAAGTGCAGAATGATGTCATAAAAATAACTGATTCGTATTTGTGAAAGTGAGAGACTGTAACTTTTGAATGCTTATATCTAAATGTGCTCTTGCAAATGTTGACGTTTTGAAGCACACTATCCTTTAAGGCTTACATATTCATACTGAAATCTTTTTTGGATGAATGGACAGACAAGAAGACATAATTATGTTTAATTGCAAAAAAAAACACAAAACCAGACTTTTCCCAAAGATTTTTGTTTCACAAAAGCAAACTAGATGCATTGCACCCATTAAGTAGTGAATGCACTTGTTGTTTTCTTAAATTGCCGTTTCCTCTTAATATCAAGACGCACAGGTCTTGGCTTGGTAGATACATTTTTTCCCATTCAATCCAGAACAAAATTTTATTGTCCATTGTATCTTTGCACCGGACCTGTTAAAAACACACTGCTCTTTTATTAAAAAAATACACTCGCCCCTTTCCGAGCTGCTCTGCCTTTCTACTTGAATTTAAAACTAAAATTTGAAGCGATGTATTCCCAGGCCAGGAAACAATGAGATTCATTCTTTCAGCTCTCATTCCAGTGGTGCTTGTGAAACGTAGACGCCGTCCAGCATTGCATTGAGGTCGTGTGGCCAGATGGAGCAGATTCGAAACCGCAGGGTTAAGCAACCCGTCCTGAAAAGATGCCAACCAATCAGAAAGCCTTTGATGAGAAACAAGACGAGGACAGGAGAGAATTGGCAGGGGTCCGGCAGGAGACGGGATTAACATGAGAAAACGTACACACACCTCTTGTTTGTTTAGCTTGGGTGGCTAAATTGAAGGCATTCGTTTTGGTTTGTCAGGCGTCCGCTGGCTTTAATGAAATGAGAGGCAGAACGAGAGACAAATTAAAACTGAAAGAAGGGAAAATGAAAAAACGAGAAACCTTAGAAGAGTCGTTTTCTCTCGTCTTTTATTGGTGCCAGCGCTGATGGATGTCACTACTTATTGGGTGCTGCGGACCGCAGCTGGTGTTGTGGGTACTGGAGCGTGGTCTGTTACAAAGGGAGATTAAATAAGGACAGGGTTGAACCTAATTGCTTTAACAGATTGGGTTTGGACAGATTTTACAATTGGTATTTAGACCTGCCGTGCAGGTTTTGTAATGGAGCGGTTTGATCTTGCAATGCAGCATCTGCAAGGACCACGGCATTTTGTGCTGGTAACTGTTAAATTAGGTTAAATCTTTCAATTCATGGAAAGTTTTATGCTTTACCAGATCTATAAAAGGTCAGAGGTCACAACATGTGCATATGCATTTGCATGAATTTTTGATCATTTAAAAATAAAAACGTGTATCTAAATCTTTTTCTCAGGTGCTGAGCAAGTTCTCCTGCTGGCCCGACGCACGGATCTCCGCCGGATCTCTTTGGACTTACCCGACTTCACCGATATAGTCCTGCAAGTCCGCGACATCCGCCATGCAATCGCCATTGACTACGACCCGGTGGAGGGCTACGTCTACTGGACGGACGACGAGATTAAAGCCATCCGTCGGTCCCGCATCGACGGCAGCGATGCTCAGACGCTGGTCACCAACGAAATCGACCATCCCGACGGGATCGCGGTTGACTGGGTAGCTCGCAACCTTTACTGGACGGACACGGGCACCGACCGCATCGAGGTGACCAGACTCAACGGCACTTCTCGGCGTGTGCTCATATCGGAGAATCTGGACGAACCAAGAGCCATCGTGTTGGATCCTGTAAACGGGTACGTGTGTGTGTGTGTGTGTGTGTGTCATTTCTGAGGTTGTTTCTTTGTATGTTTCTGATTTGCATCTCATTTAATCGTGCAGGTACATGTACTGGACCGACTGGGGTGCGATGCCCAAAATCGAGCGAGCCAATCTGGATGGTACAGAACGAGTTGTTTTGCTGAATACCTCTCTTGGATGGCCCAATGGTTTGGCTATAGACTCCGTTGCGGGAAAGCTGTATTGGGGAGATGCTAAAACGGACAAAATTGAGGTAATGCAAAGTTTTGTTTGTTAAGTTTTGCATTGAGTTTGGTTTTAAAAACATCTGGTCAGTTCCAGCACTACTTTTATTTGGTGACCCAACCATGGTAAAACTACAGATATATTTTCAAGGATTTCCTGTTTCGTATTCAGTCGTGTTATTTACTTTCTCAGTGTTTAAACTCGTATTCCTTGATTGATTCTGTTGTCATTTCTTACCGCTTAGTGGCGTGGTTCCTGCGGTTGGGCGTCTTCGAGGTTTTCGCATTGTGTAATTAGTCAGCTACCTGTAGGCACAGGTCCCAAAGTGTCATAATACCTAGAAAGCCATTTTTCATTCCGTCTGTAAAGTTGAAAGCTTGTCATGTAAACAAAGGCGGTTACAGAAACTTCCCCGTTCTTTTTTTTTTGCTCCCGTTTGCTTTTCTTTTCACGCTGACTGTTGACAACCTTGCCTCTCTTGGTATGACAGAATATCTTGCTGTACTTGGTGAAACGTCTCAACCGATGTTTGTGGCAAGTTCTCCAACTTCATCTCTTTAAAGGGTAGCTTTTATTTATTGATGCACAGAACCCCCAGCGAGCCAACAGCTTTTTTTTTACGTTCATAGCCACCAAAGCTCTCTTCAAAATGCCATCACGACTAACCTGTTTGTAACCCGTGGCTGCCCGCTTCCCCGCTGTGTTGTTTGTAGTGAAGGTCCAGTAAGACAGACTAAAATCTCAGCGAGTCTCTGTTTGCTTGCACACACTTTACTATGTCTTTGAGATGCAGAGGTGGTTTTCTGTAGGCGTTAAAGGAAGGAGTGAGGTGGTGTTTTCCTGTGTTAAAGCCAGGCTGAATGACTTGAGGATTAGGACTCTCCCGCTGACAGATCGAGCTCGGTAAAAGGCCAGGCGTTCATTGAAGTCCACGTGCAGCACCTTTCTAAAATAATCCTTCCCCAAACGCCCCATTGGTAGACTCTTTACAGCTTTACTTCCTATGGAAAAATGGATTATCCTTTAGGCGATTTTTAATTGTGTAGTTTGAATTTGTTTTAATGGAAGCCGGTGTCCTTAAATTCTCAGAAGGAAACAATTGGAGAAGGTCTTTGTTGGGTTTGGAGTAGGACTACAAGATGTATTGAAGTGATCTAAATATTGCAAATGTGCAATATCGCAATGGTCTATAAAAATTTTATGATTTTAATAATACAAAAACTAAAGTTTTAGTTCAATGCAGATGAGTAATGCTTTCTATTCCCAGAAAAAATGTGAAAACTATTGCCAGTTAAGATAATAAAGCAATTTCAAGTAGATCGCAAGACCAGCACAGCTCAGAAAATTGAGATTTAAGAACATTGTGTGAGAAATGTTTGAAATCTTAGTTTTTTTGACAGATGGGGAGAGATGAGGGGAAACATATGTGAAATTATTATGGTCTGTTTCTTTATAGAGAAATCTGAATAAAGCTTTAAAAAAAGCTCAATTTAATCTTATTCCTGTCTAAATGAAACAGTTTCGGTTTTAAAGATGTCTCATTTGTAAATTTAATTCTCCTTCCAGTGAAAGTGTTCAGACGAGGGATTTGGGGCACGCTCTCTCTCTCTTGTCTTACAAATAGGCCGGCTGAGGATAGGGAAACCCTGCGGTCGTATGTTCAGGCTTGACCCCCCGCCAACCCCAGCACAAAAGCTGCGCAGAATAGAGGCGAAATCTTGCGGAGGTCCTTCCCCACCCCACCCCTGTGCCAGATGCACTTTTGGGTGGCTGCGCCGCATTCCCCAAACTCCCTGCAGCTGACAAGAGCGTTCTGTTCTTCTTTTCTCACAAGGGTTCTTCAGATTCACCTTAATGGAGGCGGAGGCCATTCTTTAGCCGGCCCACTTACCCTCCGAATGGAAGAAAAGCCCTTGAAGTGCTAATCGCCCCGAGTTACAGCACAGCCCGTCCATTAGTAATTTCTCATTAAAGATTTTCTTTTCATGCATACTGATGCACGCTTACCTCATCTCAGCTGCCCTTTTTTGCTGATTTTGGGTTGAGACGGAACAGAATCACATTTACATGTTAGCCTTTTTACCCCTTTTTTGGTCGATGGGTGGGTTCGAGGGAGGGCGGCTTTTTTTCTGAGTTGAAAACAACATTAAGTTTTAAATGAGGAGTTTTGAAAAGTGCCTTCTGGCATTTGGAATGTGGCCGCTCACTGCCTGAATGGTTATAAATAGAGGAATGGAGGCTTTGGGTCCTCCCCTCCCGCCTCATTTTGCCTTCTTGCTTTCTTCCTCCTTTAACACGCCTGGTGATAGGTCTTTTTCTGAAAAGCCTCTGTTTTTCACCTTCCTTGATGTTGAATTGCGTTTTGAGCTGAGGACATTTCCATTGTTCATTTTGCTTGTTTGTGAAAGGAAGGGTCCAGTTGATGGGAACGTGTTGCAGCTTTAACTTGGCTAGTTTTTGTGATTTTAACTTTTGCCTCTCGACTGAATGTTTGTGTAAGGATGGCGGAAATGTCTCAGAGCTGTTATTATTAATTTTCCACCTTTTACAATAATATTTAAGTTTCATATTTTATCTTACTTTTTTTATCTTATTTAATAAGTTTTTTAAAACCAGGCACCATTGGGCAAGATTGTATTTGCAGACTCCGTACATTCTCCTTAATGCTTTTTTAATTTTTTTCCTTCTCTCTCTGTTATGTTAATTTACCCCAAAAATTTTATTCTTCTTCTATGTATTTCAAGCATTTATCCTATTAAGCATTTTTCCTATCAAGCATAATTTTGAAGATCATGCATGATACAAATTCACAAAAATAAACTGTAATGATAACCATATTATCACAATATCCATTTTAATAGTTTTAAAAAGAAATCAATAATTCTATTAGTCAAATGCATCTTGAATTTTGGCCAATAAATCACACTTAAAATACGGGTGTATGAAGGTGATTAAAGTTTAAAATCATCTTTTAAATATTATTATATATGTAGATTTAACACGATATCAATTGTTGTGTTTTTGCTATCACTTTTAAAGTATTTTTTGATAACCCTAACTGTGTCCAAACTTTTGACTGACTTTAATTGTAATATAAAGCTGTAATGTTTACTCATAATGACACTCAAACACTCTCGTCAAGCTCACAAACATTCATCCGACTACATGTAAGAACATCCAGGGACCTTTCAGTTTGCGGTTAACCACCTGAAATGTCCTCACCTTCGCCATACGGAGTTCCAGCTGGCGTTTCAGGTTCACGGCGTGTTCTTTTTTACGTGCGACTGAAAGATCGCAATCTTGACCGTGTGCCAAGAAAATCCTCTTTCATCTCAGGTCTCGCCGCCTGAAAGGAGGTTTGATTATTGCCGCTTGCACAAGAAGTTTTTACCTTAAACAGTATGGGAATTGTGGTCTTTCGTCTCCGTCTGTCTTTTTGCTTCTGTTTTTGCCTCTTTTCGAAGCAGTCGGGCTCACCCCCTTTTTTTACCCCTCCCCTTTGAACCCTTTAGAAGTTGCCGCAGACCCCCTAATACACCCCCTCGGTGTAGAGATGCTTAAGATAACTCGCTTGACTGATGTGCCGTCCCTGGTGTAGAAAGTCCCCTGCTTTGTGGGGCAATTATGTAGATTCTGCTTTCACAGAGGCTTTTGTGGCTCTGATTGGAAAGTGCCATGGTGCCCTTTGGGTTCCCATAAAGACAAATATGTAGAACAGAGAGAAGCAGAACTTTCACAGAACAGGGGGACTCTTTTCGGGGGGTTGCTTGAGTGTTGTTGAAGACATTAGTTTGTCATATGGTTGTTTTCAGTATTTTAGAAATATTATGGATTGTTGACTAGTAAAGTTGAGTCTATCTAGACTCATTTGTTGGTTGTTGTTTTTTATTAATATTTTATTAGTAATAATAGTTTGAATGTGCATAAACACAGCATGTTGTGTTTTATCAGTTTACAAAGTAAAACCAACTTTCTGTCAAGTTAAAATGTTTCTCTTCCATTTTGCCAAACTAGTCAATTCTAAAAATGAGCTTTTTTGTACATACTTTATCCATGACTGATTTTTTACGATTGTCAACATTTTTATGTTAAGATTCAGTTATATTTTTCAGTATCAGACCTATTAAATTTTGATTAATTCATATGCAGATCGTTCGGTTAAACCTTAAATGTCACTTTTTTAAACAAAATATCAAATGTTATTGAAAATTGTTTTGGAAATTAGTCTGTCGTTTGGATTTCAGTTTTATTTTTTTTATTTGTTTGAGAATATCATGATAACAATCGTGATCGTACATTTTGTTTGGTGAGGTGAGTGTATCGTTACACCCCTACAAATAAATATAATAAATACCTGTTGATATTTGTTGTGTATTTCTTATAAAATCAACCACAGCCTTTTTTTGGTATTTAGTTTGTTTAATGTTCACTTTGTATTCCTTGAGTAGCATGTCTTAGCAACGTTTTCCTTTCTATCCTCTTAAAGTCTTAATGTTCTTCACGATGAAGCCATTGGACTACAATGAATCCTGAAGTGTGTTTTGATGGACCTTCAGTATGGTGACACTGTGACACTGAAAAGCAACAGCTTGAAAGAGCGCTTTTATCTGCTGCGGTGTGATGCGAGGTGGCCCGGGCTTCATCTGCTGATGGATGCTGGCTAAAAACATAAGTGTAAAGAAGATCAATACTGCTTTTCTTTAAAGTTCCCCCAAAGAGTTGATCTAATGGCCCTGGCACATTGTGGCCTTCATGAGCCGTGAAACTTGATTTGCGCAGAGTTTTTCCAGCAAGGCGCCGCTTTCTAAAACATTGGCCATGCTAATGACGGCTCCTTTGTCTATGAGCTAGGGCCCGTCAGAGCGACGGCTGTTTTGATTTGGACCGTAATGGTGGAATAAGCTGTTTATAGTGGACTGTGAGCTTCACATGCAGCTCTTTGGTTCGTTTACATGGGGTTTGTACAGGTGATGGATGTCTCGTGTGGGTTTGGCGGATGTCATGAGAACTTCCTTTCCATGCGGAATAGAGGTTTCTGTACCTAATGTGAGGATTTAAAGATGTTTTTGTGGTCTTGTGTGGAAACTAGGAAAGAATTAAAGGAATAGTTCATTTAAATTGGACCCCATTGGCTTTCCGTAGTAGTAATAAAAATTACTATGGTCAAGGCATTGGGTCCTTTTTTGGGTGAACTATTCCAGTGAAGGAACGGGTAATAGGACCACATGTTGAATATTAACCAACATTGTGAATGCCATGATGATTTTAATGGCTGTGAAATAGATATTATTATTATTATGTCCTTGTCCTCATTCTGTAATTAAAGTTTGGACAGAAAACCATGTCCATCTATAACGTAGAACCGATTCCCGCTGCGTAGGTCCGGTGAATGCTCTCGGCTTTTGTTTTCTTTAACAGAGTTCTTACAAATACGACAGAATTGCAAATTTGTGGCTGTGTTAAAAGTCAGGTTTTTAAAAGTGGGCCAGATCCAGCCAGTGGTAGTCCAAGCCAAACAGCCTTATAGTTAATTGCCTGGTAACAGTTTGTTGCTCTTGTTGGCCGTTTCACCATGAGGTCTTAAATTCTGGTGTTTCGGGCTCCAAGGACACACGCTTGGACTTGAATTATAGGGGTATAAAAGACACCTGACGTTCGTAATATTTTCCATCTCCTGTGGCCAGCGCACACACAATCCAGCAATTCTTTCGCTCGTGCACTAATTTTGTTTGGGAAAACAAATACCCCCGAATTTAAGACCTTTACAGGCGGGCTGAGCGTTTGTTTCCTTTTTGACGAACAGCAGAAAGCTCCTTGGCGTGATAGATTGGAAGATAATATGTTACGTGTGTTTAAAAGCGGTTTGTGTGTGCTTTAACCGGAGGGAAAGTAAAACACTTTGGTACATTAAAAGGCCGTCAAGTCAATTTTTCTCAAAGAAGGGCCATTAGCGTTCGTTTAGATTATAGTGCTGGTTTTACAGTCATCTTGTGACTCACGCTTCCATCTGCACCTACTTTTCAGACCTCCACGATGTCTCGAAAGAGACATTGCTTTTGGAAGATCCAGGTTAAGCTGGTAGCTGTGTTTTGGAACATGGAAATTTCTAGATGGTCATTAGCTGTTAGACCAGCAGAAAACCACCATCGAGGTGGTCTAGTTGATGACAAACTTGGACCAACTACAAACCATCTCCATGTTCAGTTTTCCTTTATTTAGAAACTTTGTCACTTACTTCACACACCCTTTCTCTCTCTCTTTCTTAAGACATGTTAAAGTGTGACCTCTGGTACCCTCTGCTTGGTTTAACTCGTATAATCGTTCCTGCCGTCTCATTTCCTGAGGGACGCGCATCATCGTCCCACATCTGTCAGCGGGCGGATGGTGAACTCTCCAGCTCTCTGCTCCCGTTCTGGAGACGTTCGCCGGTTATTAACGTGACATAGCAGCGGTTTCCCCTGTTTTTTTAAGACGCCACCAGCAGCTGTCGACTCATCTGCTAGCAATGTAACCCATGTGTACCCCAGTGAAAACACATTGTTTCTGAAATTACAGCACAATTCAGAGATACAAATTAATTGATTCTTAACTCAAGATGTGATGCATCATTTTCATTCAGTTTGATTAGGTTTTAAAGCAAATAACTTAAATATTGAAAAATATCAAATAGCATTGCAAAGGTAAATAATACTCTGATATGTAGCACTATAACACTGAGTCATCAGATCTTATGTTTTACCAAAGTTAAGATTCCTATTTGTTTTTGATGGCAAAAAAGAGAGATCATCTCACACTTAAAAATATAACTATTGTGTTCAGGAAATTTTGAGTACGTTTGGACAGTTTGGGTAAATTGACCTGCTATTCTAAACACAGTTTGACCTTCTCATCTTACTCTTCTTTGTCAAAACATAAGAGCTCCGCTCCTCAAGTTTGGGCGTGTAAGATCTCTTCCAAACCAAAGGGTTGGCCGTATGAAAGCATGCGAGATATCCACAGGATGTTGATGTGTTTACTTGTGTCAGCCTGTTTATGAAACGAGTAAACAGGATACAACGTTTCTGAGAGGTTTGTCTACGTGTCTCCTTAAGTTTAGAGGTAGTGCCAGCGAGATGCAAACCGTGAACCTTTGCTGTTGTTTGACTAGAAAACTCATGATGTCATTTTAAAATGTCAAATTAATGAATTCTACAAAGTTTAATAGGCTCATATATTCATAGTTTAACCTGTTAATTTCTGCTGTGTTCTCTTCTCCATGGGATGATAACGTCTCTCTCCGGGACTCCAGCAGCCCATGGGAGCCGCCAGCGTGCGGATGACTCAGAAAAACACAAGTCAATATTTTTACAATTTCACAACCGTCAAGTCGCATCCTTAGCTCTCTTTTTGATCCTCCATCGTTTCTCTTCGGGAACTCTCTCAGCGTCCGTCTCGCCGAGTTCAATCAAAGTCTGGAACTGCAAGCGCAGCACCGAGCGGAACGGAGAGGCACGAGGGTCGGGCTCCGGGGTAAAGCAAAAAAGCAGAACGGTCGGCCGTTGTGTTTGAATTAAGGTAGTGCTGTTCTTGGCCTGCGCAAGCAAACAACAGATAAAACGATAATATCATCCACAGCTGAGCCGGCCCGTCAGAAGAGCCGGCCAAACCTCAGGTGAAATCGTATGATGTTTCAAAGCTCGTGCAGAAATGCAAGGTTATTTTGCCGGATTCGGGTAATTGAAAAAAGATGGCGGGTGGCTCCTCGGGGTATTGGCATCGAAATGGAGACGTTTGTGTATGTTCAATGTAAAGGGTTTTACATTCACTGTCTGATTATTTTTAATCTTGCAGACATGACAAGAATGTCCAAGAAAAGTCTCTACTTTAAAGAATCACTGTGAAAAATATCTAAATTAACCTCAGTAATTGACTAGTCGCCAGTCGGACGTGGAGAAATTGCAGGTACACACGCACAAACTTTTATTCTAAAATGACTTTTTGAGCACAACCACATGCTAAGAGATACAGCAAACGTGATGCATAAAACAGCCGGTGAATGTCAACCTTTATGAGTTTAACATCTTTGCACTATACAGAGAAATGCTTTTTTGATGAGCTAAGCTTCCATTTGAATCGCGTCTGTTGTTTCTCTCGTTCTCCTCAGCTTTGTGTTAACGGCCGCCCTGCCGTCACCTCGGTCGCCTTCATATTGAATCGTTGGCACCCTGGTGCCTCCACACTTTTTACAATCTGGCTTTGAAAACGCTTTTTTGACTTTTTGTCAGAATTAATGAGACTTTCTGAGGCTTTGTTTTGTGCGTTTTGTTACGTTTTACCGCATCAAAAATAGGGCTCGCACTCTGTATTCATGGCGCATAATTCTCAGTGAGGCAAAAAGCGCACCCTTCTTTTAAAATAAATGGCCATGTCTAATTGTCTCTGTAAAAATGAATAGCATTTTTTTGTGTGTGAGAAAAAAGGGCTCCTACTGGGGAGGGGACCGTCAAAGTTCAAGTTTTTGTGTTGCAATTTATTAGCCGCCATGTGAATGTAGATGCTTTGCAGTGTAATATTTTGTGCAATAGGAATTACTTAATAGGAGGAGAAACCCAAGCCATAGGGAAGAGGGACGAAAGCACCTAGCAACACCTTAGCAACGCATAGCACTGCATGACCTGGCAACCACTTTGTATTTATTTTTTCATGGGCAGGCACCATTTTTTTACTCTTTGATTTACCATTGAATCTTTATCGTTTTTATACTTTAAACTATACTAGCTTTTTATTTGGTTTAACCTGATGACTGTCTCTGCACATACGGAGCATGCACATGAAAATGCACTATGCGAACTACCGTTTAAAAGAAATGTAAACCTTTATTTTTTTTATTAACATTAACGTTTTTATCATTTTTTTAGTTTATAATTATGAAAATATGTCAAATATTTATTCTTGAGTCTTTACCCTTTCCATAGTGTGTCATGATTAGATTTTTTTAACTATGAAATATTAAAGGTGAATAGTGAAATAACCTAAGGAACGGTGACAGTTAACAGGTTAATTTCACATTTCATGACCTAGTTGGCTCACTTTTCCATAGTTATTATAATTGTAGTGTTTTGGTAAAACTTTGGTTGCCATGTTTGATTTGCGTGCGGCTAAACCTGACAGTTGACGCAGTTTGCTAATTTTGTTTATTCTATATTTGTTTACTCTCTTGTTAACTTTATCTCTAACACATGTGGCGTCTCTGTTTTTAACACTGTATCCAAACTGCAGGTTTTCAGTTTCCTCAGAGTTGCCATTGTGGGTTTGGTGACCTCCGAGACCTGCGCGGGTCTGAAGGGGGTTCGGCAGCTGGCCGTTCCTTAAGCACACACAGGCCTCTCTGTGCACTGGCAACCATGCGTTTCTACACCCCTCACCGCTTCCCTTCATTTCTCTTTACCATCCCCCTTCTGTACGTCGAGAGACCTTGCAGCAATCTGGGGGGCTCCGAATTGTTCAGTTGCAAAGTTGGTCTCTTAATGGAGAACGTGAAGTCAGAACGAGAGTCGAGCGTGACTCCATCATGCAAACCCTGGGCATTTGTGAGAGTTTTGGAGACAAAGAATTAGTTTTGTAGCAACTCCACCCTTTTCCTTTCACTCAACTCCCCTCGAAACAGTCGAGCAGGTTTGATTTTGTAAAAGGGGATTTTGAAGAAGGCTGATGGGATACTGTGGATTGGAGAGAAGGGGTCAGTGTGTAAAAAAAAAGAAAAGAAAAAAAGATGCTGAGCAGTAAAGGGGAAACAGATGTCTACTAGGTATGCCATCCAATAAAACTCCTGATTACACAAATGGAAAAAAAACTCACTCCAATGTGGCCATGGGAACTTTGGGCCAAATCCTGTTTTTTATTGAAAAAAAGAGAAAGGAATACTTGCATGTGTAAGACTGTAGGTGTTTAAGACTGATGTCATCCGACTCTTTCTACTGTGAAACGCAAAAGAAAATATTTTGAGAAATGTCTCAGTGGTTTTGTTTTCATACAATGTTTCAGTCCAATGTTGTTTGATTACCAACATTCTTTAAAATATCTTCCTTGGTGTTCTGCAGAGGAAAGAAAGCCACACAGGTTTGGAAACACATGAGAGTGAATAAATTATACGTTTAGGTGAACAAACAAGCCTCAAAAACATCTACAGGATTGTATTGTACCACCACTTGACGCTGGTGCCATAGAAACACAAGTCATGTGACATCTCACCCCCCCGCTGGTCTCCGTCATTGTGGTAAAGTCAGTTTAACAGACGTGTGTGAAAGAGACAAAACCAAACACTTGTAGTTTAAAGCCCCTCCTCCGTCAAAAACACAGACAGAAAGCTACTTAAAAGACATGTCTTATGTACTGTAGTACACTGATAAACTGTGCTAATTAGGTAGAATACTATAGTATTAGTAGTATTTTTTCTTCACGGTACTTCACCATTGTGTCACTTTCATATTGTCCAAAAACTGTAGTACTTTCTCTAAGTGGCACCAAAGTACTGTGATTGTATATGTTACTTTGTACATCATGAGACTGAATTTACAATGATGATTTTGTAGTACTCAGTTACTGCCAAAATACCATGATACTATCATAATTTGGTGTGGGTAGACCGCCGGTCTTTCCAGACGCTTTAGAAAGGTCTATAAAAGTCAACTTTTGAGGCATTTCTGCGTTTGTAGGAGTAGAAGAAAAAAGCAGCATTGTGGTTTCGGCCCACTGTCTGTGTTTGTTAGCATTCCTTCAGATTGTCAACACCTTTGCTGTCTGTGGAGACTTTCACAACGTCTTCAGTTTCCTCCCGTTTCCCATCCCATCCCCTCAGGTGTCAGGTCATGTAATTCCAACACTAAACACCTCAATCCATCCACAAGTGCATCTACTTTACACTGTTTCACTATGTTAGGAATGCACCCGTTAGTCAAAGTTTAAAATATAAATTCTCACTGAATGTATTTATTACATTGAATTAGGATGTAGGATTTCTCTGAATTGAAATGCACAAACCAGACTCTTCAAATAACATAAAAAAAAATTTGTTTATTTTTTGACACTTAGCCTTGGGTTTATATTTGTCCTACTTAGGCAAAATGTTGTCAACGTCCTTCCCAACCCCCTACAAGATTTCATAGAAATCCAAAAGTTGCTAATTAAAAGGTTATTTTTAAATAACGTGCCCATATTTTTCTTTCCCCGTCTTCATACTTTACCGAGTAGAGTCATCCGCAGGCATGAATTACAGAAATAAATCAGGTGGACACCCCTCGCTGGCAGCCGCCCCAGTCCCACCACCAAAACCGCCCCCCTCTCCAGTCCTCACAGGAAGGACTTTGGGTTGGGAAAGACTGCGCACAGGAAGTCTTTGTTCGATGAGCTACTTTACCCAGGAACAATATGCTGCATTAATACGCCTGTCACTCAATCTCGACCTGCTTGTTTGAGCGTTTATAATCTCATTTATCATTCGGAGAGAAGACGTGATAGAGTTAACCGTCACGGGTTTCTTTCGGCAAACAAAGACATCTGGCTGCAGGCGGTTTGAGAATAGTTTAAAAAACACGCAGAGGCTTTCTGCATTTCTGCGTTTCTAATTGCACAGGTATAGGATGACAAAAACTCCTAACAGCCTTTGCAACATGAAAAGTGTGGATGCTTTCCAGCGATGACTTCATGATGATTTGGGCAAACTGATTTTGTAAATATTAGTTATACTGGAAACCATTTATGTTATTATTTGAATTCAATTTGTAATATTTTGCATTGTTTTCCTTTTGGAACAAACCAGGGACCATTTTTGGTAATGACTCACCAATCGCTGGTTCGAAAGTGAAGTGTTGGCAAAATACGGCCAGTCTGTTATTGATCATCTACAGGCTTTTGAAACAGGACTGGGTACAGTCGTAAGGTTTGAGGTTGTTGCGCTTTTATTTTTTGCTGGTTTGCAGCTTTTTCCAGAACATATTTGATTAGGTGGGCAGCATTTACTGCAACTGACACCCATTCACCAAATGTGAAAAATGGAAAGCCGTCTATTTACAGCGAGTGTGCTTTGAGAAATAGTAATGTCAGGACGCTTTCCAAAAACAGTAATTGCAACCTTTTCAGAAACGAACCCGATTCCCAGCAACCACTCGCTTTTAAACTCTCGCTCTCTCTCTCTCTCCTCCCTATATCAGTTTGCTGTGTTTTTCTCCCTGTAATGCAACCCTTGTGATTGGACTCTTATTTTGTCACGTTCACTCATTCAAATATGATATACTTGGCCGGGATCAGAATAATCGTGTAGGCTTTCTGCAGTAAAAACACGCCACTCATTCTGAACGGAGAGATTCAAAGTCATGCTTGAGCTTGCGTACTCTGTAATGACTTAAAATAGCTACTCTTCTGGCAGTTACATATTTGGGTTTTTTTCCACAATTGGGAAATCCTAGCTGGTTTGGATTAGGATACTGCAATTATGGCAGTTCAAATATCTGAGCATTTGTAGATCTGTCCAATGGTGCATGTGGTGTACAGCTGTTTGGCAAGTGTAAACAGATCTAGGCCCATTTGTTCGTGTGTTTCCTGTTTTTGGCTGTTAATCGCAACTGATTGATCTGACCACCTACAATTTGATCATTGGCAATAAAGATTGACAGTTTTCTGTTTTTCATTTTTATTTCCATTTCTGTTTAGTCAGATTATTATTATTGTTATTATTAATAATAATATTAATATTATTATTGTTAACAACTGCCATAATAATAATAATAATAATCTAAAGATTATTTTGCTGTTATTTTGTTAAAACTAAAATATTATTATTATTAATAATAATAATTATTGTTGTTGGTAATATTATTATTGCTCTAATAATAATAATAATAATAATAAAACATGATTAGTGTTACTATTATTAAAATCAATATGCAAAGTTGTTTTGCCATCCATTTTATTTATTTATTTATTTATTTAAATAAATTAAACTAAGTTTGTTTGTACAGTTTTAGATCTATAAAGCACTATCAGTCAAAACATCTCTGTAATCTTCTGTGTTCTTTATAGTAATTATGCAAGATAAATGAGATCAGGCTGTGTAGCGTGTTTATCTGTTTTGCTAAATTTCTACATTTGTCCTGTCTCCAGGTGATAAACATAGACGGCACTAATCGTATGACCATCCTGGGGGACAAACTGCCTCACATCTTCGGTTTCACACTGTTGGGAGAGTATCTCTACTGGACAGACTGGCAGCGGAGGAGCATCGAAAGAGTTCACATCGCCAACGGCACCCGCGAGGTCATCATCGAGCAGCTTCCTGACCTCATGGGCCTCAAAGCTACAAAGGTCACGGAGACCTACGGTAAGATCTCTCACTTTTGAAACCATTCAGATCTGTTCATAACAATGGTAAAACAAAAATGCATGCCTGATTATGTCATCAGGTACCAACGGCTGTGCGGAGAACAACGGCGGCTGCAGTCACTTGTGTTTCCACCGGCCACAGGGTCTCACCTGCGCTTGCCCTATGGGTCTGGAGCTGCTGAACGACCTGCGGACGTGTGTGGTGCCAGAGGCCTTCCTGCTCTTCACCAACCGCGCGGACATCCGAAGCATCTCGCTGGGCACTAACAGCCACGACGTGCCCATCCCGCTCACTGGGGTCAAGGAGGCATCCGCGCTGGACTTTGATGTTTTGGAGAACAGGATCTATTGGACTGATGTTAGCACCAAGGT
The DNA here is from genome assembly GCA_019155185.1 of Beaufortia kweichowensis. Taxonomy (NCBI): domain Eukaryota; kingdom Metazoa; phylum Chordata; class Actinopteri; order Cypriniformes; family Gastromyzontidae; genus Beaufortia; species Beaufortia kweichowensis. The sequence continues at coordinate 9,611,579 of CM032816.1, forward strand.
ATGGAATGATGCTCATTTTGATAATGAAAATCAACATACACAACATAGAGAGATGACCAGCAAAGCTGATCTTTTGAACAAGGTTGCGTAACTTTGTTCTTCATTCGCATGTAATGGTAAATCAAGGATTGTGAATCATTGAGTTTTACCTCCAGATTGGATGATGATAAAGCGAAGCTGTCTGCTCCTAACACAAAACAGCTGTGGCTTCGATATCAAACGTCAAAGGAAAAGATTCCTCTGTCATCTTTTGAGTGCAATAAATACACTCAACTCCAGCATATTTCATCTTAAACAGCCTGTGGTCCGACTGTCTTTTTGGATTTTGTGATGATTACATTCATAATATGGTTTTAATGTACCATAATTGATATATGAAGCTGACATCATTCCTTTTTTCTTGTAGACCATCAGCAGAGCTTTCATGAATGGCAGTTCTGTCGAACCAGTGATCGAGTTCGGTCTGGACTATCCGGAGGGCATGGCTGTGGATTGGATGGGTCGAAACCTTTACTGGGCTGACACGGGTACCAACCGCATTGAGGTGGCTCGTCTGGACGGCCAATACCGACAAGTGCTGGTCTGCAAAGATCTGGACAACCCACGTTCTCTTGCTCTGGATCCTGCCAATGGGTAGGTCACGTGTCTTTGCATTTTCGTGGCGAGTGCATTTTTGCCACGAGACACTCATCTGATACGCTTGTCCATAATGATCCTTTATGAAAACCTTATGAGAACCTTAAGAAAACAATGGGGTTTTTTTACATGGTCATTCATATGACCAGTTTAAGTACAAAAACAAACTGATAACTGTAGTGAAATTGTTCATTGCTCACAAGAGGCACAATGAAACAAACACCTCAAAACTCTTATTGTCGTAGTGACTAAAATACATGTTCATATTTGTATTGCTGGTAAGAAAATATTTATTTCGGTTTCCTTCCAATCAACCGCATGCCATTTTTAGCCCAACGTCTGCCGTCTTGCACACACGCCGGATCATTCCTCGTGCTTTGGTTAACCATAACCTTCTGGATGTGTGCTAAAAGATAATTACCGCTAGTTTTAATATCTAATAGGCACAAAAACTCCCTCATACTGACACGCTCATCGCTTTTCCAGTTTTTATACGGGGCATTGAGTTGAATGTGTGGCAGAAGGCAAGTGGCAACATGCCACGAGCCCTGAATGTGGCTGAGAGGAGTGAAGTCATGTCCTCCAGCACCTATCAGGCATTCCTGTGGCTTATGAAGCACGACTCTCTCTATTAGCCAACACATTCTTCGGCATTGTTTCTTCTCACCTTCACACAGAGAGAGAGAGAGAGGTGTCGACTCGCTTGACTTTTAGCCCGGTGGTGTAAATGTGTAGGTTGAGGGATCAGACAGACATGGTTTTTGATGCGTTCTTTAGACGATAAGGGGGAAGGTAACATTTTTACTGTTTAGTGCAGAGAGGAAGTAAAGCAGAAGGCATTCTGATCTTCCTGTGTGTGATGGACACCGGATATAAAGTGACTTTGTTGTTTTAACCTTTTATAACCTTTTGTGTATTTAAAAAAATATAAAATTTTACTAGCAAACCTAATTTAATAGTTTTGATTAAGTATTTATCCAATAAAATATAAAAAATAGTTTTTTTGGTATGTTGATATGTTTTTAGTAATTCTATTCAATATTTATATCTTGAATTACAGGATACTTATCTTTACATGTGATGTCAAACTGACATATTTTCCATGAAATTGTACCCAACATCTCCATTATAAATCAATTTTATTGGCTTATCGTTTTGAATCTGGTATAATTTTTTATTTTAAACAGAAATTTACTGAATTTGTGCTGTAATAATAAAGATAAACTTATTCTTTAGGAATGTATTTGTGATGTATCTAATGTTATTCTTTATATTACTTGTTTTACTAGTTTTTAACATTTACCTGCCCAGAAATGGATGATGAAGCATTTTGGCTTAATTTGATACATTTATATTACAGTGTGATGTCATTTATCACCTAGTCCATGATATATCAATTCAAATATTTTTGTCATTAATTTCATTTAAATGATTCGGGTTTGCAGATACATGTACTGGACCGAATGGGGAGGTCGACCCAGGATCGCTCGCGCTCACATGGACGGCAGTAACATAGTGACATTGGTGGACAAAGTAGGCCGAGCCAACGGGCTCACCATCGACTATATCGACCAGCGGCTTTACTGGACAGATCTTGATACCTGTATGATCGAGTCTACAAACATGCAAGGTGACAAACTCTTGAGACTTGAGATCGCAAATGCCTCATTGCTTTGCATTCCAATATTAAACGCTTTCTTGACTCATTCTCAGGTTTGCAGAGAGAGATCGTGGCAGACGATCTTCCTCATCCTTTCGGTTTGACCCAGTACCGTGACTACATCTACTGGACGGATTGGAACCTACGCAGCATCGAGCGAGCAGACAAGCGCAGCGGGTTGAACCGCACGGTGGTGCAGGGACACCTGGAATATGTCATGGACATTCTGGTTTTTCACTCGTCTAGACAAGATGGCTCCAACGAGTGTTCGCAAAACAACGGACAGTGTGCCCATCTCTGCCTGGCGTCGCCTTCGGGAGCTCAGTGTCGCTGTGCTTCACACTACACGCTTGAGGCGAACGGACGCAACTGTAGCTGTGAGTTTTATATTGACATCATATGAATAATTCTGGTTATTTGGCCTTCAGGAGCGATGAAATCTAGCCATAAAGTTCAACTGGTTCTCCAGACATGAAAATGAGTCGGTTTTAAGAATATAGTTGGCACTTCTTAAGAAAACAATGGCTTCTATCCATGAATAACTCAGTCGTATGCATTTAATTCCTTATAAGTATAGAAATTGCTTGATTTAAAGCGCGAGCCAGGATGAATGTTTGCAGAAACGTTTGGCCAAGAGTTCTTGGCAAGGCTTTTTTATTCCCACATTCCTCCGTGGCCTTCAGGGAAAGTCTGATTGTGCTGAATTTGATTGCATTAGAAGTTAGTCATGACCTTCACCATCTCATAGAGGAATGAAATCGAAGAGCACCAGTCGCTGACCTGTACGTTTACAATTCTGCTCAACAGCGCCATCTAGCTTTCTGCTGTTCAGCCAGAAGAGCTCCATCAGCCGAATGGTCCTGGGTGAACAAAGTCCAGACATGATTCTGCCCATCCACGTTATGAAGAATCTGCGTGCCATTAGCTTCGACCCCCTGGAGAGGTTGGTGTACTGGGTGGACGGCAGACAGAACATCAGGAGGGCTCGAGATGACGGCACTCAGGTAACTGTGATCTGATGAACTTTAATAGACTTTAAGGTTAACCACAATGAGATATTTTAAACACAGTAAAAAAGGTAACACTTTTACAATAATTTTTTGTGTCTCCAGGCATCTACTGTGATGACCCCAACCAGCCTCCACCCGAAGCAGCCCCACGATTTGAGTCTGGACCCGTACAGCCGCACGGTCTACTGGACCTGCGAGACCACCAACACCATCAACATCCATCGCATGGATGGACATGCTGTCGGGGAGGTCATAAAGGATGACGTGGACAAACCACGTGCTATTGTGGTTAACGCAGAGAAAGGGTAAGAAGTATATTTAATCTAGACTTTTGTGTATAGAGTATAAAGGGTTTTTAAATACTATGAAAGCAACTACTAGAATCTGCATTTGCAGCCTGTTTTACATTCACAATGTGACCTATCGAGCATAACAGGATCTTCGATGAGTACAGAATGCAAATGAATTTTTTGGTCATAAAATGTGCTTTTCTTCCCAGAATAAAGCTGTAAAGTTGCTGATACAGTACATACATAGATGTTTGATTATTGCTTTATCTAGTACCCTTGTTGAAAAAGAAAGTTGATGAAAGATAAGAACTTAAAACTAAAAAAGAACATATTTTAAACATCTTAAAAACATCAAATAAGATAAGTCCTCATCAATCATTGCAAAATACATTCAGTTTCTTTTTTTAAGTCCATAACCTCAAGGTCCCGATTTGGTTTGGCCCCCTTCCGTAAACCCAACAGCACCTTATCAAGTGTCTATTGATGTATGGCTTGTGGATTCAAAATTACGGTGCAGAACTGGATTCTCTAATGACGGGGCACTACGCCATTGCTTTCGCATTGTTGGAAAACTCTAATTCCAGCCAGTCTTCCAATAGGCAGATATGTGGAACAGATGGCCGCTGCGGTCCCCGAGCTGCCGGGCTCGCTCGTGTGCAGTCGTTGTGTGTCCCATTGTTAGTGTGACCGTCATCTGAGGGATTTCTATTTGCATCTAACCATCACATATGCGTTTGGTTGGGTTAGAGGGAATCTCTGTGTAATGTTTGTGTATGTGTGTCAGATCAAGCTAAATTTGTTGCGGTTTTATTGTAATCCTCTTGTATTTCTATATTTAGTCTTGAGTTTTATCCCTAAATAGATCTAATCATTTTATAAGGCGTTTCAATAGAATAAGTATGTTTTGTTTCGTCGGTAATTGTTGTTTTACGTTTTTAGTCTTACATTTATCCTTAAACTGATCTTATTATCCTTTATAGTTTATGAGATATCTCAATAGATTCAACATGGTTTGTACTGCCTGTAATGGCTCGCTTTTGCGTTTTAGATAATTGATTTGATAATCTACTTGGTCTAGATTAAAGTATATTTTTTTTTACTGCTTTTGATTAGGTGTGCGTGATCTGAAACAAACGTTTTTGTATTGTTTGTTGATGTCCAGGATTTTTCTCAGACCTTCGCCAACGCCGTCGGCGAAATGTTTACCTCTCGTATAAGAAGCGTATCTGGATCTAAACCGGATCAAAAGATTTATTCGCAAAATGTGATTTAATATGTTTGTTTGTGCCCAGTTTACCAACCTTTTCAGATGGTAAAAGATCAAAACAATATCTTCAAAGAATCCAGCATAAGGTTTTGTTTAACGTTGCAGGTGTCAATTATAATACACAACACGCTTCATTCTGTATAGTAAAATCAGATGCCAAACGCATATAACCCTGAAGTCTTTTAATCCGTCAGCCAAACCATTTCTTCTCCATTTTAGTATAGGATATATGTACACTATGTGTATAATGTATATCCCCTAAAGTTCTGCCGTAGGAAAAGTCGTGCCCTGTTCTTTTGCTGTAATATTTCATCAAATCTTAAGACTCTCAGGCGATGTATTGGAAGAGATGTTGATATCGCCATTCTGCTCTCTTTTTCTTTTTTAAACTGAACAAAATTGCTAGCAGATGCAAATGGTGGGTTTCCCAGACAGAAACTGAAAACTGAAGCAAACCCACCTTTGAGATTTATCACAATCCGGCTTCAGACATAACATTAGTGCTTCACAGCTTTTGAGATTTGTAGAGATATACTTCTCACATACAGTCAAAACAAACGTATGAAATGGTCTATCAAGGTAATGTTCAACAAATGAGTGTTTATTCAAATATCCACATCCTGTTCAGAATCCATTGCAATAATGTGATGTATAACAAATATTTTTGTGTGATGTGTAATTATTGTTTTGTTTATTTAATGCTAAAATCTTTGTTTCCCAACAGGTACATGTATTTTACCACGGTACAGGATCGCTCGGCTAAAATAGAAGGCGCGTCTTTGGATGGTACGGAGCGTGAATCGCTTTTCACCACCGGACTGATCCGGCCCGTAGCCCTGGCTCTGGACAACAAGCTGGGCAAACTGTTTTGGGTGGATGCCGATCTGAAACGCATTGAAAGCAGTGACCTGTCAGGTAAATACAAGTTTAACACATTGTTGGGTCTGTATCTAATAAGATGCTTTCAATTTTGCTTGGCTAAATTGTTGTTAACATTCACATGCAAGCGTTTAAACATGCGTGACATGGAATATTGACGTTTAGTATGTTTTTATTCTTTCTGACTCTTGTTTTTTCCTGTCCTGTAATGTTTCTCTATGGGTACATTGAATGTGATCGGTCTGTGATTTTCTGGAACATGTGCGTGAAAAAGCAAAAACGACAACCGGCAACATTCTGACTGCTAACCTCTCTGATGAAATGTTGATCTTTTCAACATGTCAAACTACAGAGCTCACTGGTCACATCATCAGACACGATTTGCTGTATAATGTCAATACTGTCCAGTCTAAACTAATCACAACAGTTTGTCTTCATTGTCTAAACAAAGACGGTACATTGACGTTTCTGATTTTGGAGAATTAACGTCAGTATCTTTTTAACACAACCCCATCTGTTTCTTGCGTCTTTTGAGGTTATTTAAGTTTCTTCTCACAAAATCACAGTTTTGTCTGATGTCTTCTACTTTATTATTGCCAGTGGGCTGCCAGGCAGTAAAACCTCTCCAGATGCTAAGCTCTGATGTTTGATGTTATCACGAGACAGATCATCACACCTTAAGCTTCAGCTAATCTTCCTACGCGTAACATCCCCCTCTGCAGCCAAATGACGAAAGCCGAATACATACGATTTATTATGTGAAAACCTGAGTGTTCTGGTAAAAATATGACTTCTCTGTTTGCTTCTCAGGGGCCAATCGGATCGTTCTCCAGGACTCCAACATCCTGCAGCCTGTGAGCCTGACGGTGTTGGGCGATCACCTGTACTGGATCGACAAACAGCAGCAGATGATCGAACGCGTTGACAAGCTGAATGGAGAGAAGAGAACACGTATTCAGGGCCGGATACAGTATCTGACCGGGATTCATGCGGTGGAGTACATGGAACCAGAAGAGTTTGGTAAATTGACCCTTGACACTTTATTAGTCGTTAACATTTGAGATGAGTTTTAATATGTTTTATACAACAGACTTTCATTTCTATATGCAGATTTGTTTTTAAACTGTGATTTATTCATCTGGAGTCAGTATTATAATTCTCCTGTAAATTTTCATATACAGCATCTCACCCCTGTTCCCGTGACAACGGAGGATGTTCTCACATCTGCATCGCTAAGGGAGACGGGACGCCGCGCTGCTCGTGTCCCACGCACCTGGTCCTGCTACAAAATCTGCTTAGCTGTGGAGGTACATCACATATGCACACACATGCATTTATGTGTCCTAAAACATGCCATGTCTTTTTTATGTTTGGCACATACAATGACATATTTACCCACAATCCCCCCCTCAGAGCCTCCCACCTGCTCCAGCGAGCAGTTCACCTGTGCCACCGGCGAGATCGACTGCATCCCCATGGCGTGGCGATGTGATGGCATCGCGGAGTGCGCGGACCACAGCGACGAGATGAACTGCCCCATCTGCTCCGAGTTTCAGTTCCAGTGCGACAAAGGCCAGTGCGTGGACGCTCAGCTGCGGTGCAACGGAGAACCCGACTGCGCAGACGGCTCAGACGAGCAGGACTGTGACAGTACGTCTGGCTGTTCTGCAGTTTGAAAACAATAAGTGATATTGTATTCAAAGCAAATAACTAGTTTGTGTAGGAAATCACACAGAAAGTCAAATAATAATATCCATTATTTAGTGTAAATGAAAGCTAGAAACCACATTCTGATATGTATTTTGTCTTTTTCCCATTAGCCATCTGTATGCCCAGTCAGTTCCGCTGTGGCAACAATCAGTGTATTCAGAAGAAACAACAGTGTGACTCCTTCCCAGACTGCGCAGACAACTCTGATGAGCTTTTCTGTGGTACGTTTACCATATCATAACACATTAAACCAAATCACATCATGCCAAAAATTCATTTGAGCTACTCGAAGTTACCAGAAGTCTCTTGTTTACATAACAGATTTCCCACCGCCCGTCAACGATCTCCCTCGCCACACCAGCACCATCGGACCCGTCATCGGCATCATCCTCTCTGTGTTCGTGATGGGAGGCATGTGTTTCGTGTGCCAGAGGGTCGTGTGTCGCCATTACAAGGGCCCCAACGGAGGCTTCCCGCACGAGTACATCAGCGGCACCCCTCACGTCCCCCTCAACTTCATAGCGCCCACAAACTCACAACACGGCACTTTCACAGGTAACGGTCTGCTGTTATGTTAATGACGATGCTGTGATGAGTCTGGTATGAGTGCTGAATCTCTTTTTGTGCTGCAGGTATATCCTGTGGAAAGTCTATGATGAGTTCAATGAGTCTCATGGGCAGTAGCAGCAGTGGAGCGCCTCTTTACGACAGAAACCACGTGACGGGAGCTTCGTCCAGTAGCTCGTCCAGCACTAAAGGAGCGTTTTACCCACAGGTACTGCAGTTTAATTGCTTAATTGCTATTTGTAATTAGCGCTTTGTTGAAAGTGGTTAATAAATCTGTTCTGTTCATAGATTCTCAACCCTCCTCCGTCGCCAGCGACAGATCGTTCGCTTTACAATGCGGAAGTGTTTTATTCTTCCAATAGCCCATCAACAACCAGGTCTTACAGGTAAGAGAGCGAGTGAAAAAGAGAGTGGGGTGGATGAATGCATAGGGTGAGAACAAAACCTGGGAAGGATGGATGAGAGAGTGGGATGGACAGATGAGTGGTATGAGTAGATTGATGATTGAGTAGATGGGTGGATGAGTGGATGGGTGGATGAGTGGATGGGTGGATAAGTGGATGAGTGGATGGGTGGATGGGTGGATAAGTGGATGAGTGGATGGGTGGATGGGTGGATGAGTGGATGGATTAATGAGTAGATGGGTGGATGAGTAGATGGATTAATAGTTGGAAGAATGAGAGAAAGGAAGAATAGATTAATTTATACATGGCTGGATGGATTAAGGGATGGACAGATTGACAAGCAGCTCTTACTGAATGTTGATAAATTGTGATATCAACGTGATATTCTCTGCATGTCTTCCTCCATCAGGCCGTATGTGATGCGAGGTGTCGCTCCCCCCACCACCCCCTGCAGCACAGACGTGTGTGACAGCGACTACACCACCAGCCGGTGGAAAAGCAATAAGTACTACATGGACCTCAATTCAGACTCTGACCCTTACCCTCCACCCCCCACACCACGAAGCCAATACATGTCAGCGGAGGAGAGCTGCCCTCCCTCACCCTCCACTGAACGCAGCTACTTCCACCTGTGTCCTCCGCCCCCCTCGCCCTGCACAGACTCCTCATGACACCCGGCAAACAGCCACGCCATGTAAATAGTTTTAAATAGTCTAAACAAAGATTTTATTTTATTCTTCCACACGCTTGTTCGAGAAACATTTCAGCTCGGCGGGGGAGAACAAGAGACGCTTTTATGGATATTCGCAAATGAACTGTTAATTATCAATTTAAATGCAAATGAGTTGCAACGTCACTGTTTAGTAGCAAACCAAATCGTCAACAAAACACCAAAACAAGATGCTGCGATGGAGTTGTACATAATGTGTAATTAGGTAAATAATAATTTTTTCGTAATGGCCATGAGGTGTTGTTTTGATTATGTTCTATGTGAAAATGATACGATTCCAAGCGTATGTTTGGTTTGTCCTGTTTACCAAAAGTGTGTCTGCTGCTATTGTACATATCTTTTACTGTAAATATTAATAATTAATGAAAACAGCCAGCTAAAACATGTTTATAATGAAACTGACCATAGACCATTATATGATTGTTTTAATTGCCATGCTGTTAATTTCTCATAGCAAAAATCTTCGGTTGTGTAAAGTCGTATCTGAATATACATGTGAAATTATTTTGAAGGAGTGCATGTACGTTCTGCGAGCCAGAAAATGGTATCTGGTTTAAACTTCTGTCTTAAAGAGGCAGTGACTACCTGGATTTGATCTGATCTCATATAGACTGAACTCAGTGTAGGTGTATATTTAAGAAAGCTAAAATTAATAATTAATTATAATAATAATGTTACACTAAGCTATGATTTCAACACCAGGGGTATGTGGTTAATTGTACCATAATTCTATGGTAACAAAGTCTGCTTTGTAATTCATCACGCATGCAATTTAGTAAAGTGTGGTTTGGGGGTTCAGATAATTTTTTTCTTTGTGAAGTTGAAAAATGCATCTGTATTTCCCATTACATGAACAGTAGATGGTTTATTCAGGTGAAAACGTCTTGTAGCACATGCGTGTTTGATCAAAATGCTCTAGAATTGTTTTTCTGTTTTTGCCAAATTAAGCACTTAATAAATTACTATTGCATTAAGACTAGATTTAATCAGATCAGATATGATTAAAGGAGTTTTCATCTTAACTCAAACTGATAGCCATACAAGTAGTCATGTAACAGTGTCTTTAAATGCAAATCATAGTTAAATCTCATAAACAAAATAGTCTAAAAAAGACTCTTAACAGGTAACGCAACTGTTCAGCATTAAGCTATAAATAAAAATGATAATAACCCTCAATCATTGTAACATGTCCGATCTGATTGTGACTGAATTGCTTGTGTTTGGATTTTATACCACTTTGGTTTGAACCTGTATAAATCAAACCATCCACTGACACTGGAGACTCTCTGCTCTTCAGTGCAACATCAAAGTCTGTGTTTTGTGTACAAATGCCTCATATAATGCACACTTGTGACAATTTTTGTATCAAAAGCATTTTTATATAATAAAGGTTCTATTTTAAGAAATGTATTTTTATCTTTTTATTAATCATAATAATGATTTAGGATGTAACGATTGTAAACAAGCCACTTATTTGCAACGCCTTCAGGCAGTAATTTCACGCCATACGAGGTTAAGTCTTATCTATTTTAATAGGGAAAATGGATATCTATAAAAAAGCACTTGCTACGGTCACAATAAAACAACACATTTCCGACCAACAATTCAACCTGAAATTAACTGTACCATAAATTGTGTTTCTTAACCTCAAATCGCGCTAAAAATAACCTTTTCCAGGTTGCGTTAGCTAGTGCGCATGCGTACAGGATGGCAAATGCTCTGCACTGCAGTGTATAGCTGCAGTGTCTGGTTAACATCTATAGTCTTTGTTATCCATATAAGTATTTTACCTTTTAGCAAATCTTTATCACAGGGTTTTATTATACTTGACAAATTACAAACAGCCAAAATCATCGTGTTTGTGTGAACTGTATCAAAGTGTCTCTGTCCAGGTAGAAAGCGTCGATTTGTCCTCTGCTGCCATCATGTGGTTATAATATGGAATAATACGTTATGAGTGAGATGTATTCATATACGTTTGCAAATGTTTTTACAGTGCAAACCTATATATATTTTTATTGTTAGTATTTTTAGGAATTTCGTGAAATTCATACCTCATTAAATCCCCCAAAATAAAAATCCCCAAATCTCATAATGCGGAAAAGGATCATGGCGTCTGGACAATGATTTTTCTTTTTTAAACGACATACATTATATCAGACAAACACAACACTCTGTTTCAATACTTTATAGTTTATTTTCTTTAATATGTTTTATTTTGTAATGTTTACTTTAGTTAATTCAACTCAGAATCAGAAAGAAATCTGCTTTTGTGATGGATTAAGATTTCAGTTCACATATGTGACACAACATCAAGATATATAGTAATAAAATTAATAAAAATAATAGCAATAAATGATAATAAATAATACAAATAGAAAGAGTAAAGGTCTATATATACTATTGTATATAAAAAACAGACGGTGTGTGAAAACATTACAAAAGTGACTTCACGAGGGCCCATAACATATGTGACCATGAAACTAGTGAAACACAGCAGCTGAGAACTAAACGTACATTCCTGTTTCTTATTTTTCATTTCGAGGAGCTGTGTTCACACTTGACAGAAGTGAACACATGTTATGGGGCTCCTGTCTGGGCCGATGGGGGCAGGGAGTATCGACACCCCTCCATGTATCCATCTGTCTCTCTTTGTTTACAGTGTGTGTAGAAGAGGAGCTAAAACACGTCTTGGATGAAAGGCACGTGAAGACATGCATACACATGTCAGGAGACAGGAGCTGAGAGGAAAAGCGTACAGTTCTGCTGTATCTTGGGTCTTGTGTTTAAACCATTTAAAAATATGGTGTTAGTGTTTTCTTGGTTGTTGACAGCTGACAGCTATGTTAAATGAGTCCCAGATAATAAATGTAAAAGATGTATATTCGTGATAACTGCATCTTTCTGATGATAGATGACATAAGAACACATCTCCAGAGGCCTACAACACAATTTGTGATTAAAAGAGGCATAATTTTGTTAGCCAATCCTATGCACACATTTTTCAAAACTGCCCTCCACATGTTTCATGGTTTAGGTCATAGAAAACGCACATGTTCGAGGCCTTCTTAATCAGAAACACAGTGCAATCATAGGCATAATTTGACACATGTGAAACACATTAAATCTGTCTGCTTTTACTGTATGAGGAGAATCCGTTGCAGATTTTGTTATCTTTACGGTACTGCACGACACGGGGAACATGCAAACTATATTAGCACACAAAATAGATCTTGTCTAAATTATAGCTTTCATCAACTGTAACAGATTTGTTCCACAGCCTGACTCTGGATTTGTGGATTTATGCATCACATTTAACATAAGGGTCAGACGTCAGATACTATTTGCCATGCTACACTAAATCCATAATTGCATGCCTGCATGACCAGCAGTGTATAGAGATGGCCTGTAGACCTTCTGACCCATATTTTATGAATGGGTGCCTTTTCCAAAATGGAAAAATTAGATTAAAAAAGCTAAATACAATCCATGAATATACATTTATTTTATATTATTTGTATGGCCTACTGCCAATGTGTAGTTTAAATTAATATTTTATGTAAATAATTTTAATATTGTTTTGCATATGAAATAATACCCTGTTTTATTTCATCAGGCAAACTGGATGCTCCATTCAGTAATGGGTGGTTTGTTCACTCGTCGCTGATTGGTCCACCGTCATGTCAATCACCATGACGTATTATTGTTGCTAGGGCGTTGCAAGTAACGAACCGGTTAAGGCAATTCTGAAAGCGACGCTGTACGCGGGCTGGTTTGTGTAACATTTTGAGGAAACTATAAAAGTACCAGCATTGTGTTTTGGATATAATGAAATGTAAGATATCTTCAACATAGATGCAATGACAAGCTATCATAAAGAAGGTAAGATAAAGCAATATGTGCGTTTTTACGTCGCTGTACCTCTTAGTTTTGAAATCAGCCATTGCGTTGGATTGACGTGTCCGCAAACCAATCAGACGAGAGATTTTAAATCGACATAAAATACTATTGGCTTAGCCGGTGGTGGGCGTGTACGATAGGGCAGTTTCATTTCGATATTGCGTAAAATGTGTAATATCTAGTAGTTATGTAGCTACAACAACACAGCGTAGGCTTCTAAATTGCATACCTATATTTTTATTAAGTATATAATTTTAAGATGTACAGAAAAATACAAAAACGCCATGCTTTGTTTGAGTAGGGCTGTAGCCAATCAGGTTGCAGCAGTGGATTTTGATTGACAGCTCATGTACCTCAGATGGGGGTTGGGGCTGTTGAAGTTGATAACGCCGCCATCTTGAAAAGTGAACTCTGATGGTCTATCTTTTCGCGCCTGTCACAATCTGTTATAAACACGTTAATTTTCACAGAGCCCTTGTACCTCGCACCGTTTTTTCTTTTTCATTCCGGTGACCATTTTAGCCAAAGCCTCTCCAGTCTTCATGCCGGACGTTGGCAATATTCCGCTGTCTTAATCGGTGCGTATTTGTGTTATGTGTCTCTGTTAGCTTAGCATTAGCATGCTGCCACTTCTCTGTTTTGTTGAATCAGAACTGACAGTTTTTCAACATTTTCTCTTATTACAAATATAATATTTTCCCATTTAGTGCCTTCACGGTACATTTAAATTAACCCTGGGTTTATAAAAGTGTTAAATCGGGGATATTTTGCTGGCGGAAGCTGAGTGTTAGCTAATGCCGGGCCCGACATGCCGAAAAACTTCGGAAAGTGAGACAAAAAAAGCTGTGTCAAAACCTAGTAAGCTGCCTATACAGACAGCATTTGGGGGCGTCATGAACGATGGCTTTTAAATGCTTGGATGCCTCAAAACATATAGAGCAATCTATCCGGACAGCATTTGAAGTGCTGCCAAATAATCAACAGAAAATCTCGTGTTAAATATGGGCAATTCCAGCATTATGGACTTGAAATTATTAGTAAAATCTCGAACGATACATTTTATGTTTATATAATGTTTATATTTTACCTAAACCCTGTTAATAGAGTCATAAACCCTGTTAATAGAGTCCTGTCCATGAACGAGCAATCTATTTAAACAAATGGAAATATAATACATGTGTTATGAATGTGACAAAAAAAGAACACACATTTTTGAGAGGCAAACATACTTTGTAGGATTTTTGTGAATTAAAATGCACAAACCAGAAGCAGTAATACCCAACAAATGAAAATAAGTAGTTGTTTAGTAGGGATAAGTAGTTATTTATAATTTAGTGAATTTATTTTCATTTTCATGTGCCCGTTTATGAGGAACTTATGTTATGTTATAAGACGGTTCTGAAAAAACCCTCTTTACCTGGTTATGATAAATCATGCTTTAAACATTAAACAAATGCTTTAAAAACAGTCACATTTGCATGGATTTGCCCATATCCATATTAATGTGTGTTTACAAACCCCAGTAGTACATTCAAGATAATATGGCAGGACTGCAGGCCTCACTTTCAATGTTTTTCTAGTATCCATTAATAGACTGTATTAATTGAGTAATATTGTGCAAAATTGTTCTAGTGATATGTGATTCTACTAAAAAGGTTGTGGGTGGTACAAGGCTGTTAACATGAACACATCCTTCACACCTACTTTACAATTTAGTTGTTTTGATATGGTGGCAGAACATTTCTCTGGTCCACTGGGCCAGGTCGTCTTTGCAAGCTCGATCTGAGTGCAACTGGAGGGCTTGTGTTGTTGTTTTTGTGGCCTCTGGGATGCTGGGGAGGTTTGGCAGCACTTTTTATAGCCGCTGAGGAGTCACGAGAGTTTCCGAGGATTTCTTTCGTCTCCGAGTTACTTGAGCTGAATGGTGCTGGTGATCTACTATAGTATGTTCTCCTTTAACCCGTGCACTTGGTTTCTAATGAAGTAAGCTGATTCAGCTTAAAGGGATAGTTCACTCAAAAATAAAAATTATTTTATTATTTACTCATCCCCATGTCATGTCAAACCTGTATGACTTTCTTGCTTCAGCAGAACACAGAAGAAGATATTTTGCAAAACGCTGGTTACCGGCACCCATTCACTTTAATACTATGGACACAAGGTACAATCAAAGTCAATGGGTGCCAGTAACCAGCGTTTTGCAAAATATCTTCTTTTGTGTCCCACAAAAAAAATTATGACATCATTTTTATTTTTAGGTGAACTATCCCTTTAAGTTGACTAAGGGAAGATATCTATGTTTAAGTTTGTGTATTGTATTCATCTCACAGGGACATTGTAAACACAGTTTAAATATGTTGAAAGCATAGACTGAAAGACACAGCATTGTAGAAGAGCACATGTTTGTTTAAGATGTTATACATGGTTAACATTACTGAAAGTGGGTGATGTAATGTTCTTGTCAAACAAGGTGTGTTTTCATTGAACAATACTTTTGTTATTCCAAGTGAAATTGCGTTTTTCTGTATGTTTAAAGTCTAAATGAATTTGACTTTGTTTTTGTAGTTGTGTTGGATATGTGAAATATCTGTTGTGTATTATCAGCTGTATGCACAGTATTCGTATACACAAATCAGAAGTCAATCTCTACAAGTGATATTTTATGCATGCATGTAGTTATAGGTATTTTGGGCTCAGCACTACATATTAATTTAAAACTGAATACACAACACATGCACATCACTAAGTTGTCAGTCTTTTAAAGGATGGTTCAAGGCCAGTGTCAAAGCTCTTTCAGTCAAGCCCAGCCCAACCCCCTTAGTCTATTAATAAGCTTTCCTTCCTTTTGAAAGTCAAGATGGCTGCTTGCCGGTTTTGTAACCTTTCACCTCAGTGGCGTGCGTCTGCCTACCTTTGTAGACAAGAACAATTGTCTCTTCCTCTCTCTAAATAATGCATAGCTGGGTGTTGGTATCCTTAAGTTGTAATTGGTGTCATTGCTGATGGGTGAGTGGATTTAGCACAACAAAAATAAAGGTTTTATTTTTGATATTTTCACTGTGCGTTTCTCAGGTAACAAAGAAACATGTCAAAACAAAAGTAGCAGCAAGGAAAATGAAACTATAATAAGAGTAAATGTTTGATGTTGGTGAAATAAAGAACCTATCAGATTTATCTAGACTGCCAGTCTGACAACAAGGAACTTTAGTTATTTTAGATTAAAGATGAAGCACCAAAAATCTAAATTGGTCATTTTTTGTTATATTTATTTAATTGTGTTTTTACATTATTAAATCGTGCCTCAAACAAATTCAGCATTTAAAAGTTAGTAGTATGAATATGTCTAAAGACCTGTTTAACTGGAAAAGGGTCTCTTGTTATTGTTAAAAGCATGTATATTTGTTTTTAATGGTGTGACTAATAATAAAAGGTTATGACTAAAATCGGTCAAGACTGTAAAATAACCTGAAAGTCAAGATTTCTTGGTTAGAGGAAATGTATTTAAATGTCATTCTTCACTGACGTGTGCTCACTGTATTTCTTCGTCATGTTCTTTTTTGCAGGTGTGTGTTAAGTGTTTTGCTGTGGCAGAGGACATTTCTTCTGCATGTGATCTGTACTTAAGGGTCTCTCCAGTTTCTACCGCCTGTGGTGCCTGTAATGGGCCAAAAGTCCCGAAGAGCACAAGCATTATTTTATTTTTAATCAGAGTTTTTACCCTCTGGTCTCTGCTACTCTCAGGTAAGCCCAGCCTTTTGCATAACTCATGTATAGTTACAATTCCAAAATGTAGCTGGAACATTATTGTCAAACAATGTAAAAGTTTTTGTCTGTTGGTTATTTTAGCATTTTCTTTGCATCATAAATGTATTAACTTGTAAAAATCCTCTTACCTATTAATTTATTCTTCAGCAGCACCATGTTTTGGAAGTTTGATCTGCACACGACGTCCCACATCGACACTCTCCTGGAGAAAGATGACGTGACGCTGACGGAGGTGATGGATGAGGAGGACGTCCTGCAGGAGTGCAAGGCTCAGAACCACAAACTTGTGGACTTTCTGGTTAGGCCACAGTGCATGGAGGACCTTGTGGGCTACATCACTCAGGAGCCCAATGATGATGTGGAGGAGAAGATCAAATACAAGTAAGTAGCTACTCATTTTTAGCTGCTCTTAAACAATTGTTAGTGTATTAACTCATTCACTTTTAACCAAATATTGAATTTGCTTCAAAGGTATCCCAACATATCCTGTGAACTCCTGACCTCAGATGTTGGCCAGATCAACGACAGACTCGGTGAAGATGAAAGTTTGCTCATGAAGCTCTACAGCTTCCTACAGAACGAGCCTCCCCTCAACCCGCTGCTGGCTAGTTTCTTTAGCAAGGTCTTGAGCATCCTCATCGGAAGAAAGCCAGAGCAGGTATGTGAACTACCTCCTTGTTGGCATATGGTATATGTGACGAGTGTCGAGACAAACATAAAAAACACGAATCCTCTAACTAAATCTCCTATCGGTCTCTAGATCGTGGAGTTCCTCAGGAAGAGGGAAGACTTTGTGGATCTGATGATCAAACACATAGGGACCTCTGCCATTATGGACCTCCTGCTCAGAATGCTCACCTGCATTGAGCCACAGCAGCTTAGACAAGATGTATTAAATGTGAGTGATCATACCTATTACATATATGTATATATGTGTGTGTATCTGAGATGCTTTTATTTGATGTATAGATGTGATAGTATCATGTTTTACCCTCTTGTAAAAAGAGTAGACAATTCATGTTTGAATTTATTATAGATTAGTGGCATGATCTGCTCACTGTCATCACCAACTCACAGTTTTCTTTATTATTTCTTTGTGCAGTGGCTAAATGAGGAGAAAGTTATTCAGCGGCTGGTGGACATGGTGCAGCCATTTCAGGATGAGGATGTAAGTCTAAATTCATCCATTTAAATGAATCTTAAATGCATATTTTGTGGGAATTAAAATGTTGTCAAAACCGTGAAGGCTAGGAAGGAAGCCCTGCGTAATTGTTTTCAGCTGTTCTGTAAAAATGGACCTATTTTTAAGCACAAGTGACAACGCAGTGGCCAAAGTTGTCTGCCTGCATTCTTGTGACTGGTGTCGTTTTATTTAAGTAATAAATTTATCTGCCAGCTATCTAAACGTCATTATTTGTAAACCTCATGACCTTTGACCATATAACAGTAGTGTCTTGTTTCCTCCACACAGCGACACTCAAACGCCTCGCAGTCACTCTGTGAGATCATTCGACTGAGCAGAGATCAGATGTTCCAAGTTCAAGGCTGCTCGGAGCCCGACCCCCTGCTGGCCACACTGGAGAAGTGAGTCTTTCCATGTCAATGAAGTCTGTTGACTTTAAAACGTGTCATTTTCAAAAGGATTAAGGTCAAGCTCAAGTTTCACAGGAGCTAATGTGACACCTTTTGTTGTTGACCTGAAAAACACAATTAACCGCATGATCTCTCTTTTTCAGACAAGAAACGGTAGAACAACTGCTGTCCAACATCTTTGACAAAGAGAAGAATGAGTCTGCCATAGTCAGTGTTATCCAGATTCTTCTAACCCTCCTTGAGACACGAGACCAGCGTAAGTGCTGTGCTTGTTTAGCAGATCTCTGGATCCAGTTTTAATATCTGTCTGAATATCTTTATCTCACCCCCTACAGTTTTGAAGGCCATTTGGAGATCTGTCCCCCTGGTATGAATCACCCGTCATTCTCTGTCAGTCAGAGTATTTTAGACGCTGTTAGGCCCAGACTGAAGGATTTTCACCAGCTTTTGCTTGAGCCTCCAAAGGTAAGCCTCACGACTGCATTATGTGCCGGTTAAACCCATGTTAAATCAGCTGATCTTACTTTGACTGTAATCCCAGTTCCTAATTACATTAAGCTCAAAACAACAGGAAGAGTGTCTTTCTGGTTTTGTCTAAGCCGTGTATAAATCAGCTTGTTGCTTATATACAAGCTATATGCACATTACACCTGCTTAGATTTTATTACAAATGTCAAATTTGTTGTTGTTTGCTTGTATTAGAAAACCATCTTGAACACCACATGGGGTGTGCTGGATCCACCAGTAGGAAACACTCGCCTTAATGTGGTGCGACTAGTGACCAGCCTTCTGCAGACCAACACTCATATCATTAACCAGGAGCTTATCGCCCTAAACACGCTGGGAGTCATACTAGTAAGATTAAGAATTGTATATTTACACTCATTGTTTGCACTTTTTTTACAATTATTAATCTTTTTGGGTTTTTTGTTTGTCTGTAGGATATGTACTTTAAATACTTATGGAACAACTTCCTACACACGCAAGTAGAAATATGTACGGCGATGATATTAGCGATGCCTTCAACCCAAAGTGAATCTCCCGAAATTAACAGAGAGAACGACCAAGAACCTATAAGAGAAAACATCCTTATCAAACATGTGAGTTTATCACCCTTGATCTTTCAGAAAGCATGTGTTCGGTTCACACAGTTAAGTCTGATCTGTTCTGATTCACAGCTCTTTCAGAAGTGCCAGTTAATACAAAGAATTCTTGATGCATGGGGATCAAATGAGAAGGAACAGTAAGTCACACAGATCAAGTTCACCTGAGATCTGATCATATTTGCATACAAATACAAAACACCGCATTTCTCTTTCCTCAGGACTGAGGGTGGGCGACGGAGAGGATACATGGGTCACCTGACTAGAATAGCTAACTCTATAGTCCACAATAGTGACAAGGGCCCTAACGGGGCACAGATTCAGCAGCTCATCTCGGGTTCGTCCGAACACATTTTTACAGATTTTTCAAGTTCTTCTTCGAACTGTTTTTACTTATTGCATTCACTTTCTTGCAGAACTTCCAGAGGAGGACAGGGAGAGATGGGAAGCCTTCACTTCAGGACAGCTTGCAGACACAAACAAGAAAAACACTGTAGACTTAGTAAGTGTACTTGGTTTATATCTCGGGTTTTATATTTGCACAGTGGTTGCGCAGTACTAAAAATTGTTTATTTTGCTTTCATTCTCAGGTTAACACGCACCACATACACTCGTCCAGTGATGATGAAGTAGATTTTAAAGACAGCGGCTTTCACCAAGATTCTTCTTTACAGCAAGTAAGTCTGTGTCAGGATGAACCCTCAAAACCTGCTATAAATACCATTATCTCATTAAAGTCATAGTTTATTGACACTAATATTGTAAAATAGCAACACTAATGTCGTTTTAAACTGTTGATGCATTTATATTCCTTTTGGTGCTTTCTGATGCGAAACACATAATTTGTTGTGAAATGAAGCTTTTCTGTAGTGTCAAGACTATATCATTATCATTGGTCCTGGGTTTGCCAGGCCTTTTCTGATTATCAGATGCAACAAATGACGTCCAATTTTATTGAGCAGTTTGGCTTCAACGACGAGGAGTTTGCCGATCAGGATGATGTCGGGGAGTAAGTACCCACAGCACATGACATTACTCTGAGTTACTGCTACTTTGCCAGTCATTTTTTGGGGTGGATAAACATTGCTAAAGGCTTTTGTTTGGTTTGGGAGGCATTTTTGTGTGTGTGCGTTTTAAATCAGGAGTAATTCTACAATCTCGATTAAACTTGATCATATAATTGTCTTTAATATTCAGATTTCACTCTTTCTTTTGAGTAAAGTGGTGTGGTGAAATGGGTGATTCTGACACATTCGAGTGTGTTCTTCTGTTCTGTTAGTCATTCTGCGGGTGACAGGGTGTAAAGAGGTTGTTGTGTGGTGTCATTGTCTAGGTGATGTAACCAAACTAAAATGTGTTCTCTTGCAGTATTCCTTTTGATAGAATATCAGACATCAACTTTTCCTTGAATACGAATGAAAGTGTAAGCATATATTTCACTGTTCTCATTTCAGCCAAATATTAATTTTGAATTGCTTTCTATTTTGGTAGGTTTTATACAGCATCAGAAATAGTTTTGTTCTTGCTGTGCTTATAGGCTAACATGGCGCTCTTTGAGGCCTGCTGTAAAGAGAAGATCCAGCAGTTTGAGGACGCCGGCTCTGACGAGGAGGATATTTGGGATGAGAAAGATGTCACATTTGCACCGGAAGCTCAGAGACGTCCCAGGTATCGTGTCTTGTCCTTAACGCACACCATGACATAAGTTTTTATCATACTGCCTTTTTATTCCCTTCGGCTTACATGTCTGTTTTCCCCCTGCAGGAGCTCAGGAAGTACAGATAGCGAGGAGAGCACAGATTCTGAGGAGGAAGATGGGAAACGAGACCCGTTTGAGTCTGCTAACGCCACATCTGATGACAGAATGGAAGTGGACACTGGGGATGGTGAGAATAGTTTTGTAATCGATCTCTCGCTATTTAGTCTTAAATTGAAAATCAGATCACATCTGATTCTTTTGTATCCGGTGTTGGTGTAGGTCCAGTATGGACGGCAAATTTCGATGACATACCAATGGACACAGGCAGCTCTTCGACTTCAGGCAGCGCCTACGTCAGCCTCCCGGCCTGCTGTGCCTGAACCTGGAGGATGGAGCTCTCCAAACGCCTCTGCGGATGGCGAGACAGGCTGGGCCGACTTCTCCAGCTTCACACCTGTCAGGTACCATCACATGCTGCAAATTTACAGTAAAAATGAGTGAGGTTTTAGCAAAATTTGCCAACAACAAATACTTTCACAGAAGTTTGTACAGACCACTTATCACAAGAGAATGTTGTAACTAGTGCTTTATAGCTCATTGCTAGCATGCAGGGTCCCCAAAAACATCAAATTAACGTAAGTGAGGACACATAGATTGGTCGTAAACACCTTTTACGGGCTTTTATCAGTCGAAGGTCGTAAACCGTTTTAGTGAAACTCAGTTAACGCACCATGTTATTCAGTTTCATTTTGCATGTAAATGTTTTTTATGTGCGTACTGACAGCAAAGTACTAAATGCTTTGACTGATTTTGGTTGTTTATAATTAGTTTTTGTCCAATTTTGAAGTCTTTTTATATTTTTAGCCTCTTTTCTAGAACATTTGAAAACTTTGAGTTACTAACATGGGCTTCCACCGCTTAAAGTCACACAAGCCTAATGCATGTCACTATGCTCAGCACATTAAATAAGCAAACATCTTTCATTTCGTTCCTCTATTTAGCCCCAAGGATCCCTTGAGGAGCAATTCCCCTGTAGCCATGGAGACCAGCGTAGAGACGGCAGACCCTCTGGGTGTCAACGCGCCCATGCAGCAAGAAAGTAAGAATAGACTCATGCCATTCATTCTGCCTGCTTAACACACAGAGCGGTTAAAATAAATTCCCACTCTTCTTTAGACACAGATCAGTGGCTGTCCAACGATACAACCCCAACTTCCCCCAGCGGGAAGGTAGCAGAACCAGAGGAGGAGCCTGTCAGCGACCGCATCACCGAAACGGTCACCAACGGCTCCATGAAGGAGACTGTCAGTCTTACTGTAGACGCCAAAACCGAAACTGCTGTTTTCAAAAGGTGAGTCCGTTCTGCAGACGTGACACACACAAGGCTTCCCGTTAGTTTCTTTTTCCTTCTTTCTTTATCCTCTAAGATTTGAGCCTCACTTCACACTGCATGTTTACCTTATTTTTCTACCTGTCCCTGTATTCCTCTCTTGTATTCACACCCAGAGCCAGCTTGACCAATAGCTATGTGCTGTCTCTTTAAGATGCAAGGCTTTGTGACATCTGTTTTGTCTGTTTGAGAATGCAAAAAATCTGTCCTCCTTGAACTGCAACTCTTACAACTTAAGCTTCCTCTCTCTCTCTGGCGTGCGTGTGGCTTCAGAGTGTTGAAATCGTATCGGTATGTACAGCCAATCAGGGGGCAGACATCTGCCGAGTCCTTCTGTTTTATTTTTCCATGTCAGCCACTGCGTTTTAAGTTGTAATCATGTTTTGTTCGTTTGTTCTGTTTGTTTGTTTTGCTGTTAATTGGTAATGTCTTCATCACCATTTGCATGTTAATATCAGATGTACTGGTTGTTGCCGGCATGAAATACCCATGTGTCTTTAAGTGCCGACCATTCTGTTCCCTAAAGATTTAAGCCCATATGTTTCCTGAACTTTGCAACACTGAACAGGAGTGTTTGGATTTGGATTCCTTGTCTTCTGCTGCAGTTTGTTCTCAAGTCTTTTAAAATGACTTTATGAATTGGTACAGGTGTACCCTATAAAACACGACCTGTGAGATCTTTAATGTGTGAAATATATTTGATAAAGTGTCATGCTATAAAACACAATTTTTTGTAAAACACATAAAATCAAATCCACAGGTAATAACTATCACACCACCCTCTCATGTCTTCATACTTAAATTCATCTTCCCAATCAGCTGTTCTGTGGTTAATAAAGTCACGTCCATCCGCGTACGTCATTACGCTGACGTATTGTCTGTCAACCCCATTTCAACCTGTTTTTCCTCGTCCTGTTGCTTTAAATGTGGTCTCTATTCCATTCTGCATGTTTGTCCAGCCGTTTAAAATGGGGTTTTATTCTTTTTAAAGCGGTAGGGTGTGAAAGCTTTTGAAAACAGTGTTTTCTGCTCGTCCTGTAGCGAGGAAGAACAGCTATCTACCTCTGAGGATTCATCTGCAAAGCTCTTTGCTGCAGAGACTGGAGAAACTGAGAAGAATTTTCCGAGCAACTGTCAGAAACCAGGGTGAGTCTGCTGCATGTTGTAACTAATAATCAGAGCAGCATTGTCACACATTAATTTTTGTTACTTGTGCACTTCGTTTCAGTCTAAAGCACTTAGAAGAGAAGGCAAAAGCCACTTGCGAAGCTCTAAACGGCCCTCTAGAGGACGAAGCCGCTATGGACGAAGCCAAGTAAGTTCTTCTTTCCCACCTTTTTTATCCAAGTCACGTTTTCGTGTTTCACAACATACAGCCACTTTCATCCTCTTCCCCACACAGATCAGAGCAGCGCGCAGCCAATCCGGAGGCAGCGGTAAACGGTCCAGCATGATGAGAGCCGCCCCGGAGCCTGAAAGACCACCACCTCCTCCCTCTTCTCTGCTGCTGCTGCGGTTTCTAACTCCAGCACTGCACTGACGCCACCAGATCAGGACCAGCAATATTCATATTAGACAGACAGCTGTACAGAAAGTTTGAACTGTATGAAGAGAAACATACTCTAATGATTTTTTTGCATTCGTTTATATACTATTGTTCTTATGAGGTGATCTGTGTGACATCTTGCCACTTAAAGTGAATAGTAATGTTGCTATAGTTAAAAATGATTGTATGAATAAAATATTTTATAAAAAGTCAAATGTATACAGAAACAGAGGATTGATCAACTGAAATATACCGATTGGAAAATCATGGTTTGACCAAAATGTTAGTTTTGTCTTTTTGATAGGATTATCCTCTTGCACAAAATCTGGTATTTAATTTCCAAGTAAAGGCAACAGCAACAAAATCTTAAATTGGCATCATCTTAGGGAAACGAATTTTAAAGATTCATAAATGTAATTGTTTATTTAGCCACAGGTATTATTTGTAAATGTTTCACGAGCAAGATTTGGACAGAAGCATTTTGGTATAGTTTTTAACTTAATTTATTTCCAGAGAGATGGTGCTGTGTGTTACTACGAGCCATACGCGTCTCTCCCTCAATGAATTGAATGAACAGATGGGTCTCCGTTTTGCATGTAGATATTAGGAGTGATTCTTACCTATGGGCCTGCATTAAAAGAGCCCGACTTTTATAACTGTTATTCTCTCCACTCAAGTCAACCTTTCTACCTGAAAAGTGATGGGAATGTAACATATTCCTGGTAATGCTACAGTGATCATGCATCAACTTTTTTCTTTTTTTGTAATAAAACGCTATCTGTGCCAGCAATTAAGCAAAGTAATACATGTTCTTTCTGTAAACCGAATTGACCTACATTATCACAATCAGCACAAGTTGAATAATGTCATTTAACATATGCTATAATAATAATAATCATTTACTTTCTGTTCTACAGAAATACTAGTCAAATGAAAGATGTTTTTGTGTCTGTGACGTGCACACACACAGTTTAGTGGTTCCAAACAGCGCAGTCAGTTTTCGTCAGGAGGTAAGGTACACTAAAAAGGATGTTATTTTTTAACACATTTTTTGTGTTATGCTGTTTAACACATAATGTGTCATTTTGTGTTAAATACATAAAAGGGACAACACATGTTGAGTTGAAAGTAACACAAAATGTGTTGTTTTAAAACACAAAGATGTGTCTAGTTAACAACAAAGAGTGTGTCTAGTTAGGGACAACACAGGTCTCAGTAATGTCATCTGTTTATAAAAGTGTATGTTAGTTTTTGGTAGCACAGATTTTTCTTACTAAAACCTAAGGGAATGATGACATGCATTTTGACATAGAAGCCGACAGGTGTCAGTAATGTCATATTCTGTTCCTTCCATGCACTTATTGTCTCAAACTTTTTCCATTCTTTACTGATTTATAAGCACGTTCGCAGTTACTGCTATATGGTTAAAAATTTTACTGAGCAAGTAAAAACGCATTGTCTTTTCTTATCTTACTCTGATTTGCAAATGTAAGCTTCTAATAATGCACAAGATACCGTGACATTGTCATTTTGACCCAACATTTCAAAACCCCTAAGTGGCGGATCTAGGGGTGGGGCCAGAGGGGCACCGGCCCCAGTTTCTGATTGGCCCCTAATGCTACAGTCATCGCTGATTTACATCAAAGCTTCTATTGGCTGCGTGCCTTTGTCGGTTCGTCGTTTGAAAATCAACCTGCTAACGGTTTCTTCTACAGCCGCTAGTGCACTGTGCTTATGTTTCAGTCATAGTCTTCGTCCCCTTAACGGTAAGTACCTATTCAAAACTTTAAAGTAAAAAGCATATTATGGTTGATGTCACGTTAGAAAGCAATCAGCTGGACTCGATAGTGCCCGAACTAGCGTAAAATACACGGGAAAGTTGGGATTTTTAATTAAGCTTTTGATTTGTTTAGCAGCTAAATCCACTGTCATCCAAACTGCCAGACATTAATTGAAGTTAAACAAAGTTTACAATTGTATTACTTAGTTATTCTGAAGTGTAATACTGAAGTGTTTAAAATCAGCAATTTTGTTAACCATAATTTTGTTGGAAATCATGAAGAGGAGGGATGATGCGAGGGACATTTTATGGTTTCTGAATAGCCTATGGCTGCCGCTGAGATGGCAGCAGTGAGAGAGGGATTCAAGTAGCAGTCAGCAAGGAGCAATGCAGCTCTGTTTAGATCAAGATGAGGACTTAATTTTATGTTCCTCAGATTTGCAATTTAAAACAATGATGGGTGAGAAATAAAGTATGATAACATTTTAGTGTCATGTAACACAAGAATAAATAGCAATTACACTTAAATCAAATATTTCTAAAAAGTCAAAATAAATTAGACTGATTTGGCACACACATTGTTTCATGTAGTATTTCCCCCCCTCGAAACATGATTAAATTTATTCAAAAAATAAACTTCTTATTTGCTTATTCTCATAGACAACTTTGCTCTAATGATAAACCAAACATTATTTTTGCCATTAATTGTAATAATCCTGAGATTTTTGTGCTCCACACAAAGATCTGATCATCATCATCATCCTGATTTGAAGAAAGCGGAACAAACTGAGACAGAATAAATCCAGAAGAACTGTGGAGAACAACGTCTCCAAGATGCTGAAACCTTCCTGCAAAGCTCCCTAAAAACTATGCACGAGTGCCAGGTACAAAGCTGTTTTTTAAATGCAAAAGACATTGTTGCTTTGATTTAATAGAAGTTGAATTGATAAAGAAAATCATTTATGGCATTATGACCCCTCACTTTACAGCATTTTTACATAATTGCCTAAAACCTACATCATTCTCCAACTCCATCTTCAGTGTGTCGTTACAGAAATCTGCTAGTGCCAGCAGCAATTGTCTATCTGTAAATTGTGGCCCCACTGTGGCCCCTGCCTTTAAAAAATCCTAGATCCGCCCCTGCCCCTCTGTACTGCAACTTCAATCAAACATAATAATTCCTTTAAAACACGTGCAGGCAATCAAACAAGCAATCAATAACCAAAAATGACATAGATCAATAAATAAGATAAAATACATCTCATAAATAAATCAAACCTGCTCTCTGCTGATCACTAAATACCAGTATAGTATCTTTTCTCTGCAAAATGTTTAAGCTTTCCAGTCAAAAAGACTTGCTAGATAAAAATACGATTGACTGTCAGTTTATTAAAGTACTGCCACGCTTTAAACCTCAGAAAAAGCTCTTTGTAGATGCACGGGATTTTCTGGTAGTGTAGCACAAAATATATCAAAGGGGCAAGACGACTACAGTATCAGACGACGTCTTCATGTCATTAAAGACGTATTTATTATTTCCTTTCAAGAGTGAGACACCGGCTGCCATCACTGCAAGTCAGAAGAAGGGCGTCCAGATCTCTTTGATGTGTGTGCGTGCGTGCGTGCGCGTGCGTGCGTTATCAAGCCCGCACACAAACACATACACACAAAGATGCACCATAATGCAGAATCACACAGCTAATCTTAAAAAACTAAAACTTTAATCAACATTTCGTCTACGTTTATTCTGTGTGAACAGAAACAAGATGATTTTATTAGTTAATTATTTAAAAACAAAATAAATGGGACATCCTGAAAGCATAACACAAATAATACTGTCAGATAATTATCATGGCACCACAGAAAAGTTGATAAGAAAGCGCAGCGTTTTCTTAGCCTTGCTGATCACAAGGCAGGTAAATGTGGAAGCCGAGTGTGTGCACTATTATCTCTTATCTTTCCAAATAACCCATAATTGCAGAGTGACACTATAATGTTTTAAAATTGCGCTTGTTATGCTCTATTATGAGGTTGTAACAACTGATGAATGAAGTGTAATTTTATTTCTATACACTTCATGTTCTCTAGCAGGGTCCAGTGGTGACGATAATTAAATTATAGCTGACACAAATAAAGTAAAGGTTAGTTCTCTGGTCAAAATAATTCACATTTGTATTTTTGTAAGCAGACTCGACTCTTAAAAATAAAGCCTCCCTAAAGGATTTTTTTTGAGCTGTTCATAAAAAGGTTATTTATTGTTGAAAAGGGTTCTATTTTATATACAGTAAGAAAGAAATGGCATCATTGGAAATGACACATTTTAGCACCTTTATTTTAAAGTGTAGACAAATGGTGAGGCGTAGTTTCATAAAATATAAAAAAATATATTTGTAGTGTATGAATCAGTTATTTTAGAAGGTAAATAAAAAAATTGGTTTATTATATTGTGGAGGTTATTTGTTGATGTTTATTTTAATTGCAGGTTTAACCAGCTATGCAGGTGATTTTTGTCCATTAAAAATGAAACATGGACTTTTAACCTCTGAAAATGCATTTTATAAAAGACAGAAGTTTAAATTACATTTGTAAAGACTGTTATGTCGATAATGACAGTAGGCAGAGAGTGCACTTTTGGTATTTCTCAGAATTACTGTCTAACTAAACACAATAAGCATTTCATTGGGTTAGTCTACAACATAGGATTTAAAAAAAACATAAGGGTCATACAGTCAATGACTGGCTAAAGGTTTTATTACTCATATTTTTTCAGGCCATATGGTTTATACTGACTGTTATGCCAAACTTATCTAAAGCAGGCTATTTTAATTCTTCACAGACACCAATATATATTTTCCAGCACCCATACAGCAAATTATGCTATTAATGTCCCATGGAATATCAATGATCTGAATGGAAAATTATTGAAACCTTTATTTACTTTGATAGATTCTAACAATAAAGTCATTAACCTTGTTTTTACAATCTGGGCAAATTAACCTTAAAAAAATGAATTTAGAAAAGTGTCCTTTGTTTATATTTGTTTTAAATCTGTTCTGTACTGAAATATCTCTTTTCTTTCTATTTCAGAATAAAATCAGCAATTGAAGGAAATATTCTCCACTGTAAAGCAGCATTCGTCTGTTTCAGGCCTTGTGCTATGAAGCACGACCTTTCATTGAGGTAAAATCAAATCCAATACATATTTTTAATTTGTAATCCCACCCCATTATTGAAATAGCCTTCCCACAAGGATTGTGACAAATCTACTATTGAAATGCTAATACGGTGTTATGTGGCTTCGGAAAAGATACGCACTTCTTGGAACCAGAGCGAAATAGAGCTTTAAAGTAATGTCTCCCACCGTGCTCATGTAATCCAGTGATTTGAGACGTCACCTCTCTCTTTCACACTGTTTTTTCTCATCTGACAATGGGTTGGTACATCAGCCCAGCCCCCCCCGATCTTAAGCTTCATCCTTCCTCATATCAGACCTAATCATTTTATATTTTGTGATGTGTCCCATTTCCTTTGATGCTAGTATCAGTGGAGATTGCTCTAAAAGCACTAAAAGTCAGCAGGCTTTTGGTCGTCATTGGGGAACTGTGTGAGATCTGATTCTGTGAGCTAGCGTGACCTGGCACGGCTCGGATCTTCTGTGGTCGTCATGATGTCTCTTACCAGAAAAAGTCTACTTCCATATAAGTCGAAAATGTCTATTATCATCTTCAGAATGTATCGTCAGTAGTCTATCACAAGCCAAACTCCTTAATGTCAGATCAACGTTTTGTATTTAACATTTAAAGAGTTTTTGTATTGGGATAGGTCATCCAAATCTGAAAGTTCTGTCCTAATTTACTCACTCTCATGTTGTTCTGCACTATTATGACTTTCTTTTTTTTTTTGTGGAACACAAAATGAGGTGTTTCGAGGGCTAATGCTGCTCTTTTCTCATACACTGAGAGAAAATTGGGGTTGAAGTCAGTCACTAACATTCAGACTAACATCTTCTTTTGTGTTTCACTGATGGAAGAAAGTCACACGAATGTGGAAAACAAAGAGATTTTTATTAATGCATATTTTTAGATTTGTGTTTTCACAGAATGGATTATTTTTTCAAAGCATTTTATTGTTATTTATCCTGTATAAATATAACTATTTATTTCTGTACTTATACTGGTAAGTACTTCAGAAATGTTCTGCCTTAGAAAACAAATATTATTGAGTGACTATTTAGACAGAAAGCCTTTGCTTAACCTGCCATTTCTCACAGCTAACCAAATTATGCAACTGATTATGTTTTATTTCATTCAAGAGTCTTTCCCTGTTGTAACAGTATAACCAAATCAGACCAACTTAATCAAATTAAAGTTAGACCAATTTGGCAGAAGAAATATTAACTTTAAAATGATTTGTTTGTATGGTAAAGGCTAAGAGTTGCAAACAGTTGCATTGTCCTAAACTAAGGTTATGAACAAAGAACTTTATTGAAAAATGTTGTCAAAATGATGTCAAGTCACATTTCATAAATGATAATTAACCAAAATATCTCTTACCAAATCAAGTAGATCAGTATGATTTTGTATAAAATGTATAAAAGCATAATTGTATAGTAGTTGTAGTAATAGTACTGCGTGGTCGAAAATCTCTAGAAGAAAGAAGATAATTCAATATTTAACCTTCAGTTGCACATATTTATAATCATTCTGTTTCCTTGTCTAGCACATCAAATTTAGTGATGGTGACATGCAACTGGACAGTATCTCTAGTTTCATCTAAAATGAGTATATTTGTATAAAGCTGACTGAATCTACTAATGATGACAGGTGGACAGGTGTGAGGAACTATGAAATCTATCAAATGCACAATAATGTTTAATGGTGCAAAGGAGGAAATGCTGTGCCAACTGAATGACTTAAAATAGAAAAGGTTTATGGTACCCACTAGGCTGGTCTCCCAAGAGACGCATCGAAACACACAAATAGAAACAAATGGGGAAAAAGTGTAAGAATGGGAAAGTTGTTATTTCTAGTCATTATTTCAAGCACAAACTATGACATAATGATCTGAACATTGGATTTCAAACACTTGGATGTTCTGAAATAAGTATGTCCACCCTTGATTGGTCACATAGAGGTGCAGTGTGAGTCAGCTATGATCATAATGGTCATCATGCATCATAATGAGACAATTCACAGCTTACTTTGATGTTTTTGGTCTCTTTAGTGTAATAATAGAACGGCCAGACAAAGATACACACGACTATAATTAATGGCTGTGAACTACACATTAACAAAAATTTGAAATTGATAATGTTGCCCAAATTATAAAAGATCTGGACAGCTAACCACTCAGGCTAGTTTGTTTTAAATTGTTGGTCATTGTTGTACTTCACAATCATAGTTTAATGCATCTAAATATCACACAACAAAATTCTGAATGGGCTGCTCATCATTACAAGGGTACAAACTGCACGAAACACCCCTTTACCTCCATAAAGAAAGAAAAGTGATAACCCACATTAAAAAACACTATGGTATTTACTATTGTAAATTCCAAGATACTAGATACTATATATATATATATATATATAGTAAATATTATAATTATATTATATATTTATATATATTTATAGCATATATTATAATTAACTTTTTTCATGTAGGTCAGTACATACGAAGTAGTTCGTCATATACACCTCACCATACACTTTACATATTTTCACTGCGTTTCTAATTTACTTAGTAAAAACAAAAGTTATTTACTTAAAGTTGCTATTTAAAAAAATCATGTACTACAAATATACGTTTTTTACTAAATTATTTTTATTTAACAGAGCAACACAATACAAAAACAATACAGAATATGCTAGGAGGATTTAAATAAAATTATAGCAATACATCAAAAATTTTACCTGATTTTACCAAATACATTTTACCTGATTGCAAGCAGATGCTGTAGTGACGTCAGCGTTTGCGTGAGGGGGTAACCATAGCAACAACAGTCCGCTCAACCGCTCAGGTATTGTTGTTATTTATACTTTTTTATAAATCTTTATCTTAAAAAACACGGTTTTTACACGATTATTAGAAAATAAACAAACATTCATTGAAATATTCCATCTTTCCCTCATCTGTATTGAAAGCTTTGTTATCTAAAAAAAGAAACATAAGCATAAACATTAGTTTGTTTTAATTTAAAGAGAGAGCATGGGATTTGATCTTGATTTTGAGTTTATTTGTTTCAGGATCGTTCGTCAAACTGCTGATTTGTTTTCTTGCAATTACCAGAAAGACAGATAGAGGAAGAGGGTAATCCCTAAAAACAGGTTTTTATTTATTTTATCTATTCATGGGTTTTTTCTCTACTGTTTTTGTTTTGATTTGAATGCAACTTTCTGAAATTATATGCTGAACTACAAACATGATCTTAAATGTTTGTTTTATAGGTCATGGAGAGCTCACCAGGCACCTACAACCCCAAAATGTTTGTGAAAGTAAATAATCTTGACCCTGATATTTCCAGTCTTCCGCTCAAAATAAAAATTCAAGGAAGCCCAAAACAAGTTCATATTGCAAGTTACTACAGGTGAGCTTCTTTTTCTTAAATGACATGTTAAATTACATCTGTGTTTATATAAACCTTATTGTATAATACAAATCCTTTGGGCTTGTATCTATTTTTTTCTTGGTTCTCAATCTGAGATATCTGCTCAAGTCTTTGTCCAAATAAAAATCAAGCACTATCCATATAAAATGAATACTATAATAACTGATAGACTGATATAGGAAGAGCAATACATTTTTAAGTGAGTTCTTCAAAAGGAAAATTAATTGCATGCACTCGGTTTTATTTCATTTGAAGGGCCTCGAACCAAACGGCTTCCGTCATCAATCCAATTGGTGAGGAACATCATCAGGAATGCTGTTGCACGGATGCTCAAGGACAAAGTTCTCGACAAACTGAGAATCAGATGGTTGAAACCTCAATACAGAGTAAATTGATGGAAATGGATAATAAGGAATCTAAGAGTCCCCTCTTCCGGAAGAAACAAAGCCTTTTCAGAAGAGCCATCAGGTTTCTTATCACTGTTCTCTTTATTACTGGTGTATTTTACATCATCATGACTGGCAGCCAGTATGGTTATCTGGATGTGGAGGGCATTGCAAGATCGTGGGACCTTGGAATCCCCAAACTGCACTTCAATGTAAAATGTAATCCACCTGTATGAATGACTGTTGCTCAATAAACTATATACTTATGACATTATAAATGGTATACAGGTCACAAAAAAACAGAAGAACATACAGACAACCAACCCAGATATGTATAATGTAAAAAATATATTGCACTCTTTGCAGTATATTATAATATATTGCAGAATAATATATTGCAGTATTCATAGTAAGACAACTCTCATAGTTTTAAACATGAATGTAGTGCAACAGTGCGTTCAAAAGTTATACTTTTACCATAGATACACATTGAGGGTGGAAAAACAGTAGCAGGATTCACACAGTAAGTGGCAGATTGCAGATAAGTAGTAATAAAACACAGTACAGTAAACAAGCATTACAGTATGTTAGGGGCAGATGTGCAAATAGCAGTAGTAAATTCACTGTGCAGTATGAAAATATAATACGTAAGAATAAATATTTTTATGCAATATGAAAATTGTTATTTTTTATTATTTTTTAATTTTATTTATAATGTAATACATATATAAGCCATATGTATACATATACACAAAATAACCCTTTTAAAAGAGCAGAATGACACATTACTATTGATTAATATTTAAATGATAATGTTGTTTTTAAAAAACTATTTAACTTGCATTATTTTATATATATATATATATATATATATATATATATATATATATATATATATATATATATATATATTCAATCCTTTAGATGTGCTATATGCAATAATAATTTTTCATTTAGTGTATTTGCCTATGTTTGAAAGAAAAAGTTATATGAATCAAACTGCTTACGTTTTTTCGTAGGTTCAGGTCAACTACGTCATCACCCACGTAACGTACTGATCTCAAACTGAAATTGACTATTATTACAATACGATAATCGATAATGAACTGATCTAATGAGCACAGACAGATGATCCTGAAAAGACTCGATCATTGGTCATTTCTGGCGTCTCTGTTGGCTGACGATGTCACCTTTTGACGTAAGAGGTCTCGAGACATCCCCAGTTTGAATAAAAGGCGTCCGATTCAAGAATCCCGTCAGAGGACCAGGAGCTGCAAGAAGAAGGAATATATTTATTACTCTTGTTTTATTTATTCCCAAAAGAAGAAAGTGATACTCAGGGTAAGTACTTTTTTCAACCTCGTGCAAGTTTAGTATGTTTCATTTTGCAATTCTTCTTTCTCACTGCAATGTTTTTTGCAGATGCAAAAGTGTATCGGTGGTGTGTGTGTCTCTCTTATTTTTTGCGCACTTCTCACGGAGACAATTGGAATGGTCATTGCGGTAAGAGTTGATTTTCTAATGTAATGTTTTAATGCAAATACATCAATGACTCAACTTTTTATTTTAAATAGTTTAAAAAAAATGTAAGTTTGCTGTAATTTTGAAACATATTTTAATAATACATCTTTCTTTCATTGTTCGTTACTATACAAAAGAACCCTTTTAAAAGAGCAGAATGACACATTACTACTGAAATAGTAATGATTAAAATTTAAATGATAATGTTGTTTTAAAAAAACAATTTAACTTGCATTATTTTATAACTTGTATGTGCCAAAATTTGCTGTTCTTCCTAAAAAAAAACAGGGCAAAGAGAAGAGAGGATGGACACTCAACAGCGCTGGCTATCTTCTTGGTCCTCGTGAGTTTTCCAGATGCTTTCAATCTCATGTTTTCCCCTTTTGTAGAGATGTTTGAAATTAGTTTTGTAGAGAAAAATATAATTCTGCCAGCATATTTATTTCTGTCATTATGAAACTAAAAAGAGAAATTCTAGGCAAAGGGAGACTCAGAAGAATAAGTGACCGACCCTAAACTTTTGACCGGTACATGTTGGATGTTATAAATTTAACATTTTATGTTTTATTTGATGGATTTCTGACTTTAAAAATAACTTGCAGGTCTTCTTTTAAAACCTTGAAAAATACCTCATCCTGATTTCTGTTTTCTTACCTTTAACTTTCAGCCAATGTGTGTGCAAGAATACCTGCCTGCTCACTCTTGTCTATGAATTTTCAGCATTATTGATGAAATGTGTTGGGGTGCTCTGATGTTGAGCTCATAACGGTACACCTGTGTAGGTCAGTTATATAAACTCCCTGTGTTTCAGGTCGTATTGATCACCTTATACAGATTAAGGATACTCCCAGTGCAAGGGGGAGAGAAGATCTGCTTGGTCAATGTAAGATAGCTCCTGCAGGTTATTGAAGTCACATGAGGAATTGCTCTGTGGTGTGTAGCTCTGCGTATTTCTTTTGCTTTGCTGATGAAGCTTAAAATGCAGCATGAATGTAATTTTAACTTTACCATTGTAGAGTAATTCATTGACATCAAGTCAGCTATATCTGGATGCCTGTATTGAGTTTATACTTTGCTTTGGTGTTGTGTGTGTGCATGAAGTATACAATTAAAAAAAAGAATTACATAATCATACTTTTTAAACGGTTTAAAATCTGTTTAAAAACAGGCTTGTCCCCATTTCTATATCAGTTATTTAAATTTTCATAATAATCTACTTTAAATTGTAAAAATAAATGTTAAACTAGATTTTGTGTGTTTTGTGCTTTAATTTTCCGTCTGTCCCTACTTGTTTCACATTGTATGTCTAAGCATGGCTCTTTGTGCTCCTATTTACATTTGGTGTGACTGCGCTTTTGCATAGCAACAAAAAGCAATTCCATGACTCAAGTCCTGCAGGTTGCTCCAATAAATCTGTCCAAAAAAACAAAACAAAAACAAAAAGATTTTCTTCGGATAATGACTTTTTGCCATTAGGAACATATGTGTGCCACAGGCAGGTCTATAAATATAGTCCGGGGTGCCAGGGTATATTAAGGCAGGAGCTCAATTTGCAGTTTAAATGATAAATGTTATTATCTGTGATCAGATGCCATAGATAATCACAGGAGCCTTAGCGACAAGCACGGACTGGCGGGCAAGAGAGAAATGCCTATGGAAGAGGATTTCAAGACAGGTAGGCGCAACAGCTGAACAGATCCGTGTTGACTTGGGAAGTTTTTTACGTTTTTTAAGTTTCAGTGGTTTATAGTAAAGGTCTGTTTTCATGCATTGCATTATAAACATTCACAGATGTTGTACTAAGGACATGCTGCCTGTGCAATCAGAAATGCAATTAAAATCTGTTTTTTAGGAGCGCTGAGAATATCAGATGAGGATGTTGTCCATACCATCATAGACTTCCTTTCTTATCTCAAATTAAAAGGTAAGTGCAATGGCAATGTTTCACATGACAAACTTAATTAGAAAATAAAACCAGATGAAAATCTGTAGGTTGTAACATAAGTTTAGTTGATACTACAAGTCCTGCATTTTATTTGTAGCTGAAAGCAACCAAATAAACAGATATAATAAACATTTTTTGCATTATTCTGCAGAAATTGGGGCTCTGGACAGTCTGCCATCCTCTTTCACATCAGAGGAGATCAGTCAACCCTAACTCTGACCATTAACCTCACTGCGCCCGGCTAGACTAAATTCTCTCCAAAAGACCATCTTATGTTCTTGGTCTTCTTCAATGCACTGTTCTCAACATGCTAACCTGCCAATATAACCACTTAGAATTTAATATATGAGAATAACTTGATGGCTGATGTGGAGATGGATTCAGAAATAAAATTCATAAATGGCATTTGACCCACTCTGTCTGTCTTGTTTTATATTCATGAAAAGGCAATAAGAAAATATATTATTTTCAAGACAGTATAAATATACCACTGTAACACTTTCATACCATACAATCTAAATGTATATAATTGACCTAAAATAATTTGAATCACATGCATACAGGGATATTTAAAGAAAGGTGGAAACAGGGAATTTGTGAATAATTAATTCCACCGGCTGTTTTTCTGGTCTTAGTTCATCAGTGGTCAGCTGGAATTTGGCACTTCAACAATGCAACACACATTGCGGAGATCACCAAGGTATGTTGTTCCCGGAGTAGTCCACAAATCCACCATGATCTTTCTCCGTTAATCCAGAAATGACAGAGAGTACAGATGATATGCTCTCTTCTACACTTAAAGGTGCCTGTAAAAAGTAAATAAAGAGATGCATAATTTAGTTAGAAAAGAAGAAATCTAATTTCTACATTATTTGCACTTAGGAATAAAAAACATATTTGTACTTACCATTGGTCCGCCCATATCAGTGCGCACCCAACCAGGGTGCAGCGCGACACACAAGATTCCCTCTGCTTGCAAGTCAACGGCTAAACATCTTGTAACCATGTTTAGGGCACTCTATTAAAATTTTTAATAATCTTCATAAACCAAAAATGACTTGCAAACCAAAAAGATGAATTGCAATAAAAACTTCACCTTAGATGCCCTGTAAGAGTAACTCTTATAGGCCGCCGCCTCGCCCCAGTTGAGATGGACAGACCCCAGTAAAGATGATGCATTGATCACAGCTGATCTGTGAATTCCTATTCCAGTGCCCTGAACCGCTGCGCGTCTCAACAATGGCAGAAAAGCCTGCAAAACAAAACCACAAACAATTGGTAATTTAATGCGTGTACGCCAGTATGTCCATATACAATCCTGCTCAGACACTAGAACAACATTTTGACTTTGATAATGTAATACACAAGTACCTTGGTGACAAACAGAGGTGCCACTGTGTTACTCTCATACGTTTTCATCATGGCATCTCGGGTAACTGTGCCCAACTCACACTCGATGTTAATTGCCGCATTATTAATTAAACAGTTCAACCCATCAGCACCCACAATAGACTCCACTGATTGGACTGCATCATTTACGCTTGCATCACTGGTTACATCTATGGGGAAAAAAACATTGTATGTTCATTGTATGTTTTTTCAACATTGTATGTGAAAAAACATTGTATGTTTTTTAAAATTCTCTTTATTGACATATTTAACAATATGTTATACATGTAAATGCATTTTGCTATTTACATATCAGGCCTGGTGTATAATAGTATTTAATATCACAGAGCTAAAACAGCTGATAAAATAGGCTAAAATGCACAAATCACAAAGAATGTACAAGAATTATAATCTCTTGTCGTTTGTCTCCACCTGCTGGACATACATGCGCACATACGTACATCTTTAACAACAACTTTCTGTACTTCAAAACGCGTAAAACTGTTCTGAGAATTCTCTTGTCTTTTTAACACATATGCAATTACGTGAAACAAACAAACAAAAATCTTACCAAGAGTTACTACATGAACCCCTGGATCGGATTCGGCAAGTGCTTGCAGGTCCTAACATAAAACCAAACGACTGGTTAAACATCTTGCACTGTTACAATGTTATGATTTCAGATCAGGCTTACCTTTGCAGCGGCTGGATTTCGGGCTGTCGCGATGATCTTTTTGGGCCTTTCCGTCGTAGCGAGCAGCTGTCTGACCATCTGCAGTCCGAGACCTCTGCTCGCTCCCGTGATGAGCACTGAATGACACTTGCTGAAGTTTAAGATCATCTTTAAGACTCTGAAATGTCCGCGTGCACACTCTTTTAAAGTGTTGCAGCTGGAGAAAGAGGGCGGGGCTAGTTTCGGAAGCATGACAAGCAGGTACTATAATTAGTAAACAACTAACTACACATTTAACCAGTGAGTCTCAGCAGACTCATGTGCTGTGTTGATTTTAATGGAAACTGTAATGGTTTTTGTGGTTCTCTAGTGGTAATGTGTTGATGATGTTTTCAGGCGGATGGGAACCAACAGAACACCGTTCAACAACTTGTAGATCACTTATCTACAAACAGACCACATAAAAGTTTTATTGGTAAACAGTTGGTGTTTCATAATGGTAATTGTAATGAAAACCATTAGAATTTGTGTTGTTTTATTCAGTCTGGCAATCTTGAATTTAATTATTAAAACATTCAATTTTAATATTAACACATTAATATTAAAAGAGACAAAATTATTATTTTAATATGTGTTTTAAATGTATATTTTCATTCATATTAAATTATAAAAAAATAAAAACAATAAAATAAAAGAGAAAGAGAATTAAGAGAAACCACAACATTTTATTTCTGATTAAGTCAATAATTTTATT
The DNA here is from genome assembly GCA_019155185.1 of Beaufortia kweichowensis. Classification (NCBI taxonomy): domain Eukaryota; kingdom Metazoa; phylum Chordata; class Actinopteri; order Cypriniformes; family Gastromyzontidae; genus Beaufortia; species Beaufortia kweichowensis. The sequence continues at coordinate 9,650,782 of CM032816.1, forward strand.
TGGATAAAAACAGGAATGGTTAAACTCTAAAATACAATTACAAAACGAATAAAGTGAATAAAATTGTGTTTTGTAGAAAAAAAATCGGACACCCCCGCGCTGCCATTTTCCGCGTGCGCGTGTTGCGTCAAAAAAAATCTCTGTCAGGAGCTGAAATTTCACCTTCGCGCTTGTTTATCTGTAACGTTAAACTAGTTCATCTATAATATCCCAAACTCCTAATCCATCCTGGATAAGTCAGCTAACTTTATTATTTAGTCAGCTAACTTTATTAGTTATCTGGTAAGTGTATCTATTATGGTTTATTATTCTGAGGTAAACAAAACGATTAGCTTAATAGTTAGTTACAAAGACTCGCTCTATTTAAAAAGACTCACTCTAAGTACATAAAATAACGAACTAGTAACAAACATTTTACTATTATTTGTAGTTTTATTAGCAAAAAACATTTTTTCAAGTAAAGTGCAGATGCCTGTTTATTATTATTATTATTATTTTACATTGACGCCCGTGTAACTGCGCCCTCTGCTGTTATTATTGTAGTGAAGCAATGAGTCAGGTGGAGGGCCAAGAGTACAGCTACAGAGATTCATCCCAACCTTCTCTGGTTTCCTTACAACACCACACCGATGGAAGTCCAGGGATATCAAATTCCTTCAGTCAAAGGATGCACACAGAATATTCCAGAATGGAGGAATCCCTCAGGGCCGAGGAGTATGGCACGTACAGGCTTATTCATCCTCTGACATGTGATCGGTTACCTCCAGCTGCCCAGCTGAGCTCAGTATATCCTGAATACTTGCTGGCTTCATCCAGCCATTATCCACATGTCCTGGGCCAGTCATACGGCTCCATTAGTAGTCCATGGCCATCACAGGAGACGTATCATTATGGGATGACATCAGTGAGTGTAAACTATACATGCAAAACATATAGGTACATTTTACATGTACACATTTGACAGATTGAGCTACAGAGACACTATATAATGTGTACGATCTGTGTAATATTTAAGATACATTTATAACCCACCCTATAACTACATTTACAATTATGCATTTGGCAGACGCTTTAATCCAAAGTGTTTTATCAAGATATGTGTTTTTATAAACACCCAACAGGCTTCAAGTATGCATGAAATTGAAAAATCGGCCTTATATATTCTCAATGCATGTTACGATCACACTGTGAATGATTCACCAATGAAAATGTGATTTCATACAACATATTTAACCTTGTAATCTATAAATAAATGTTACAACCATCTTGCCTATAATATCTAAAGTCTTAAATATGGATCTCAGGTGCATTTGCTTTGCACATTTCTCTGTTTGTCCCACAGGGAGAAATCTGCCATGCTGTGGCCAGCATCAGCTCGAAGGGGGATGAAGGTTACGGTCTGGAGGCTTATTCGACACCACAAGTGTTCAGACATCAGAATGTAAAGTCACATCTGAAGATTCATTTGTGTGTAAATGTGTGTGTGTGCTTGTGTGTGTGCATGTTGGCATGTAGCGTAACACATGCTCTGTTTATGTGGACATAATGAATTATATGTATATCGAAAAAGTCATCCACATGCTGTACTTGTGACATCTTATGACTAGCAAGTTGGAAAAAAATCTTCCACCTTAAATGGCCGGTATCTGTGGAATATATATATATGTATGTGTGCAGATATTGTGTGATGTGAACCATGGAGGACAGGTCGTAATGCTGAACCCCTGCAGCCCCGGTCAGATTAATCACGCTTTGATAGCCAATCACAGCAAAGAATCTCTGTCTTACCCATTCGATCAGAGCTATTCTACTGAACCCAGCTCAGTCTCACCCCAAGAAAAAGGTGAAACTCAAGCATGACATTTGACTGATTACAAAATGCACCACTGAGGCCGGTCATGATATAAAAGTGCACAAAAATACTAATAACATTATTTAGGGTTTTTGTATCAGAGCAGTCATGCCTGTTTACTCGGTACTGGGCCATTTTTAGCTGCTGTGCTGATAAAGATTCTCAGAAAGACTTGGATGTGTTACCGTAACTCAATTTGCTCTGTGTTTGACCATCACATACTCATAGTAGTAGGTTTTGTGGATTAAGATGTGGTCATTTTGATCATCTTTCTGGTTACCTGTCAGGACATAGAGTAACGACAATGTCCCCCGGGCCCACTCAGACTCAAATGTCATCTGCTGGTGTCACATTCAACCTCATGCCAGGACCTTATGCTTCACAGGTAATAATGTGGACTGGGGTAACTCTATGTCTTCTGGTGCATTCTTAAATCTTGTGATATAGAATGTATCTAAATGGGTAAATCCCAAATGGGATCATAACTTAACCTAAAATAAAAAGAAGACATTTTTTGTTTTAGGACCATTAAGACCATTGTGGTATTTTACATTGTCGTATTATTTTCATGAGCATTTCAGGGGGAAATGTACATCACTGTCATTACTGTAATGTGAAAAAGTCTCAATTTTATTCTGCATGTGATTAATAATATTATATCAATTAAATGGACTGCCACTATGATTTTAAATGAACACCATGAATTTTCTTTATATTACAGTTATGGAAATTTGGGTTGCAGAAAATTCTTTATGGTCCTAAAAAACAAATTGTCGTAATATTCTTTATATAACAAAATATGATTTTTTTTATATATTTGTTTTATTTTTGTTAGAATGCTCTAGATCTTTGAGGGTTTTTGTGATTTGCATTATTCATTATTTATGTTAGTATTTTAGAATAATTTGTATTTTTTCAGCTCCATCAAACTCTTTGCCCCACATATACTGAGACTGTAGAAGAGAAACAGAAGAGTGAGACCAAGGGCACCCAGCGGTATGTGTTTTTATTGTTAAATTAGCAACAGCTGACTTACAATTTTTACTTTTCCATTTTGACTAACTGTTCTTTGTTCAGTAGTCTAACCCTGGAGAGATTAAGGCGACCCTGCAACTGTACAAAATCACAGTGTCTCAAACTGTACGTATGAATATTGTATTATATTGTTGGTTTGGAGTAAACAAATGTGGCTTTTGGTTTGGTTAAAAGTGACATCTACTTGAGTCATAGTTGTGTTACTCAATAATAACTTTATTTGCCATTAAATTAGATTTGTATTTGCATGGGTTATGATGACTGATGCTTCTGTGCAATAAAACCTACCATGTCCTGCGCGAATCAGATTGGCTCTTACCAAACAATTTCTCTGACAGTTACTGTGAATGTTTTGCCAACGGTGAGGTCTGTAAAAATTGCAAATGTGTCAACTGCTTCAATAACACAGAGCACGAGTCAGAGAGATCTCAGGCTATAAAGGTAAAACACAAAACATAAACCTTTCACAACTTTGCCAGGTACTGATAATTTGATAGGATAAACATCTTCTCTTTGTTTCCAAGATCTGTTTGATCAGGAATCCAGAGGCGTTCTGTCCCAAGATCGGAAGCAAGAAACAGGGGAATGTAAAGGGTCGTCACAATAAAGGTTGCAACTGCAGGCGATCAGGCTGTCTGAAGAACTACTGCGAGTGTTATGAGGTAAATTGACCTTTGTATATTCATATATTTATATATATAATATATATATCTGTATGCCACAATCTCCCACAGGCTAATATCATGTGCACATCCACCTGTAAATGTGTGGGTTGTCGAAACTATGAGGAAAGTCCAAAGAAGAAGAGCTCATCACCGGATGTCTCTGACCCCATCCACTACTACCCAATCAGGTACATGCATGATACTCCTTAACAATTCATAAAAGACCCTTTAAAAATCAAATCTGTTCTCTGTTCACATTCACTGAAAACAGCATCTTACGGTAAGTATATCCTAGTAGGTGTTTCCTTCTCACCTCCACTCCCTCCGCTGTGCCCGTGTGACACGGCAAGCACATATGTAATTACACTCGGTCACGGTAAAAGTGGAACCCTTAGCGATGAGGCGACTGACGTATTGATTATATTTTAACCATAAAAATAAGAGCTGGAGTATTTTAAGATCGTCTGAAAGGTCTGTAGTGGATCATGGGAATCTGAAGGTGTCACTTTGGATATAGATTTTAAATCTATAGAATCACTTTATATCAGGCCTGATGTTGTTCAACCAGATTGAGGTTACAGGCCTCTGGTTCTGACGTGCTTTGTTTGTTATTTTTCAAATGGTGGTAAATGAGAGCAGTAGGGCTTTGTTATTCTTTCTGGTCACTTAGGGTGTCTCTGTTGATAGGTCTCCTTTGGCGGGCATCACGCCCGATGTAGTGGAAGCCACATGCGGCAGTCTCCTCGCTCAGGCTGAAGACGCAGAGAAGGAAGGGTACATTTTGCCACACGCTGAGAAAATGATTTTGGAGGAGTTCGGTCAGTGTATGACGCAAATTGTTGGATCGATATTCAAATCCACCAATGTGCAGTTAAATTTGTAGGCGTAGCTAGAGAACAACATGCTTGGTCAACAGTACATCAACAAAGATTTTATATTCTATTTATATTCTCTCTTGAGAGATGCACATTTTATTTATTTAATATTTATATTCATATTTATATACATCTGTGTCCTTTTTTTGTTATTTTATTTGTAGTTTTTTGGGAATATCTTCTATCCTATAGTCTAGCCCTATATAGATATTATTTTCAAATATTTGACAGTTCTTTGTCTCAAAGTTGGACCAGTGTTAACTGTTTGTTCCAGTGCCAGTGTTTACATGTTTTTCAACATTAGCTCTTGTTTGTTCTGGAATGTTGTTTTGGAATTTTCATTTTCCAGTCCATGTTTCTTAACATTTTTATATTGCCAGTTTTGTTTTGCGTATATGTGAAATTGTTGTGTTCTGTACGAATGTTATGTTATATAAAGACATTGACATCCGGCCTGTCTTAGTTTTTTGCAATCTGCAGGACTTCTGCCCACTTGAATTCATAATAAGGTCATTTAACGTCACCTTTCATTCAGGTGATCTACGTCATTCCTGTTTCAAGGTTAAACTCAAATGGAGATGCTCTTAATAAAACATAAGTGTTTTTCCCATATGTTGAATTTTAGAGACAGTTGTAGGGAAAACCTTCCAGTATTGATCTTCATTATGGCAGTTGTGCTCTTGACGTCAAGCTTTTTGTGGAGGTTAATGTAGGGAGCGTTCTCATGATAGGACAGGGTACAAGCGAGTGATGTTTCTCGCTGGGGGTTGTATCGAACCTTGGGTCCTGTTGTTAAAGAAGAACATAAATAGGGGAGAAGTGAACTGGATCGTTCAGTTCTTTTCCTCAGATCAAAAAACATTCTTGATCCTACAAAAATGGTAAATATGGATATTTTGGACAATTAGATATTTTAGCACAGACCGAAGCAACATCATTTTTTAACTTGTACTTCTTTTTATAGATATCAAGAATATGGATCATATGGACTTGCTCTGTTGTGATACTTTTGCTGGTGATTGACTGTCATTGCATTCAAAAGGTATGTTTTGTTTATAGTGACAGTCTTGCATATTGCATTTAATGCAGTTTCTTTCATATTTGTTTACTAAATGTGTGTTTAAATAGCAGACCACATTATCTAAGAACTGGGGACCACAGTCAATGCTTTACCTAAAGGGAAAACGTGAGTGTTGTATGGCTTCCTTCATAAACTCTGAGTAATCAAATCAATACGTGTTTGTTCTACAGGCTAATAAATCATTAAGATTAGTTTGAAAGTTACCATGACTGGATTGATGAGCATTATTAATCTATATTAAACATACAAATGTGTTTTTTTTTATTCAATGTTATGTAATGCAAAGCATTAGCATCTACTATTTTTTCCCCAGATGGGAGGCGGTTTGTTCCAGACATTGAAGACATTATTTCAAATTCAGGATTGAAAAGCTGGTATGCAGTTCTCAGAGGTGTGAATCTGTATTACTATTTTAACGTTTGATATAGTTTCAGATGCTACGATTAAACAAGTTCTTCAGTTTTGCTTTTCACAATCTTGATTGTTGTGTTCTCTCCAAGGGTTTCAGAAACTGAAGTCGCTGAATGCAAGAAAACCAGAAATATTCACAACACAGAACTTTGTCTTTCGTTAGCTGAAGTATAAAGGGGATTTTGTACATTGTGCAATACTTTTTAACATTTAAGCTTTAAAAGAAATCTATTTATGTCAAACATTTGGAAAAAAGGAAATTGTTTTTCGTGTGTTGTATACGTTAGAGCTGTTGTCGAGCCATTGATCTGCTTAGATAGTGTTATACTTTATTACATGTTCACATATAACCTTGTTTTAGTAGTTTACATTTAAGCTTATATCTCAATGCTTTGTAATGTTCTGACAATTAGTCATGTTTTATAAATAAAATCTATAAATTATCTGATGGTTTGACCAGATATGTTACAGAATCACATGTCTATTGTGTATCATATATGGTTCATTTATGCAACCACTTGCTGTTACACTTTAAGTTTCACTTTTTCTGATCAACAGACATCATTATGTGCACATAAACACATTTCTACAGGGCAGTTGGTAGGTCAGACGTCCTTAAGTGTCTCTAACTGACGGCCAAAGTCCGACAGCTGCAATGGGAGAGATGAGATCATGTGAGCTAAATGTAAATGTAAATCATGTGAGCTAGACGTGTTGTTTGCTCAGAGAGAAATGGCTTCCTGCAGTCCTCTCGCATACACACGTGCTTTAGTGCTTTCAGGGAAACTTCATGGAGTCATTCTGCCTCTAACTGTACATTCATGCCTAAAGTGACTTTTCCAAGCTTGTTACATGTATGTAAGGTTAAAAAGCGAAGACAATTAGGTAAATATTTCAGCACGTTTTAACCCTTTAACTTAGTGTACTGCTAGTAAAGTACTTTGGATAAAGATATTTTCTTAAAATATCTGTCTGTGAAATTGTTTTTTAACTTTTAATGTAAAACTATAGTACCCTGATTAATGTTATTCCAACAAATTGTTCACTTTTTGATCCAGCCATCAGTTTAAAGTAACCCAGGATTAGGGTTTTTAGAGTGTAAAGTATAATTAAAAATATACTTGAAATAAACATTTATGTGTTTCTTCAATGTAAACCATAAAGTTCAGAAAATCCAAACAGCTTCTTAAAAGTGTTGATCTGTTATCATAATATTAATATCCCAAAACTGAAGTTTCCACACTTTGGCTAAAGGGTTAAGTAAGCTTGAGGATTTCAGTTCACCAGCATGACAACTTTCTTGTCGTTTTGACCAAGTAACAGCAAAAGCAACAGCAGTAACTTCAACAGCACCACCTTTTGGCTCATTATTGAAGAAACTGGAGGTGATGTAAATGGCAAATACTATCAATACAAATAAACAAGTGCATGAACAGAAATGAGCTTCAAATATTCAAATATGCAAAGGACATTATCAGCGTAAAGTTTACAATATAAAATCTTGAAGGATGCGCATGTACTGTCCACTTTACACAACCAAGCAGAATACATAAACACATATATGCAAATATACAACCATCATGTCCAATATATAGTGCATTAAAGTCCTTAAGGAGTCACCAAATGTATAAAAAAAAACAAGTGGATACATTTTGAAGAAGCTTAAACTTAAGTGAATTAAAATCAACTTGGGGTTTATGTTGGCAGGCACCATGACTGGTCGACTGGTGTTTATTTCGCGACAGACTAAAACAGCCCGACATAAGCCCCTCTGCGCCCTTCATACCAAAGCTACGCGTCGGCTGCGCACAGCCAATAAAATAAAGCGCGCTTATCTGAGGCGCAGGGGATTGGCATACGCACACATCCTTCATTTCTTTTTTCCTCTTGAACTTAAATAGTACTTGGCAGGTGAACAAGAAACAGCAGCTCTGTGTTTCTCCACGGGTCATATCTTCACACCAGACCGCTCGTGCGCATTTGGCGCATACACTTCAGCCCTTGGATACTTTCAACGCACAGCCCCTCAAAAAGGACAATGTCGGGCCTTAAGTCGCTCTTTAAACCTGCTGAGGGGTGGGATGAAGCATCAGATCATACCTAAAGCCAATATTTCAGCCAAGCCACCCAAAAATGTGATATCCACCGGGGTGAGTATGAGTTGACAAGTTGCTGCGCACTTTAACCTGACAGAGGAGCGCGCCCTGTGTTTGCGCAAAATAGTTTTGTTATTTTCCTTATACATGCATGAGTATTTTAATATTCGAGGTCATGAAAAAGTGACTATTTGCTATAGAAAGTTGCAATTAAAATATAGCTGGACGTTTTAAAAGTGAAAGAGGACAACTGCTAAACGCCATTGATCGTGTTTGCGCTCTCACGTAAGGTGCGTGTTTTGGAAATGGCTGTTTGTGTTGTATCAATATATATATCTTTTATTACAAAAAATGAATCAAAAAAGTCTATAATTGGTATTTTTGAAATCTGCGATGTGTGTCCTTAGAGGCCTGTGTCTATCTGGATAACAGCCAGTTTAATGACCTTGTTGGCTATATAAAGTCAAATAGGTTTGCACTAATAAAAATGGCAAGATTAATCTCAAGATTAAAAAAGCCACCAAAAATATAACCAGCCAAAACATTTTTTTTATACATATTTTGTAGGAAATATGTTCGAAATTTTGATACCTTGTTGCTTTTGACCTCTTAGTCATGAAATAAACCTATAATTTATCTTTTTATATTTTAACATTCACCACAAAAGTAATGTATTAGCTGTCATTTTTGCGAAAACGTGGTTCACCTTTAACACTTAGGTATACTGATATGTCCAAGTCTTAGAAGAGGCTGTTGCGTGCGCTTAACTATACGATTTTAAAGCAACAGTACAAAGTTTATGCCTGATCACGTGTTTTCTACACAGGAGCAGACAATCGCATTGGCGACCATGTTTGTGACCATCCTGGGCCCCTCTGGATGGATCCTGGCAAATCTAGAGGATTACAAGAAACGTCCTGGTGCAGCAGAATAACCTCCTGAAGCATTCCTCCTTAACTATTTAACCTTTGATAAATAAACGGTTGTATTTGATGCCTCAACTGGTCTGAATTAATGAAATATTTAGCATTTAATATAAAATTAATAAACACCTTAAATGAGCACATTCATCTAATGCACTTATATGATAGAACTGAGTTTGATTTAAGACTAGGATGCTTTTAATGTATTAACAAACAGATGGGCAGACATAAGCAGAAAGCCTCTTAGAAGTAAATTTAGTCCAGTAATATGACTGCAAATCATGACAAACATTTCAGAGAAGGAATTTTAAGTTTCTCTGCTTAAGTATTTTTGTAATACTTGTAATAATTTAAAATGACTGTAATATGCCAATTAATGGTAATGCCATCCAAACAGAATTGTAAATTAAAAATAAATTCAGAAATTATTTTCTTACAAAATGCAAACCTTGCAGAAGATAAACATTGCTTTTTTACAAAAAACATGCAGCATGGTAAGCAACATTTTACCAAAGTAAGCTTTCACAGATCAACTGTTACAATATAATTTAACCACATTCTTAATAAATGTTCAACAATGTTTGTAATATTACAACTAAATATAAATACATATTGTCTTGCCTTAGCTTACCATGTAATTTTGAATTGCTCATAGCAAGTGTCCATTGTTCCATAACAGGATGTGGCCACTGTGGGAGTAACAATATTTTAGATTAGATTTTATAGTTCAATCAGAGTTCACATTCACAGTCCCGAACTGTATCCTGATAAATACATGCATTTCTATTTCTGACTTTTTCATAGTAATTTACAATTCTATGAGTTTTGGCAAACAGTATTATGAGTAAAGTTCAGGTAAAGTCATAGTAGAAAAAGCATTGGATGCAAAAAAAACAATAGAACCATTGTGTAAACAAATTGCTTTAATGAAGCACAATGAATATACTGACGTATCACACACAGAACCGAGACACAGAGAATGAAATACATGGGATAATCTGATTTCTAAAGTTTTAAGTAAGGATGTCATGAGCCTGGTGTTCCACCAGCATGGCCATGTTCTTAACATCTCCACACCAGAAGTCCAAACGATCCTTCATGCCTTTAATCTGTAGAGATGGCAATACCATTTAGTTTCAGAAAAAGGTCACTATAACCTGATGATAATATTGTGAAATCTGTGGTTAAAGTGAGAGTACCTGCTGGAGGTCCAGTACTCGGGGCTGAACCCAGGTCATGTGAACTTTCTGATCTACCTCATCAATGCTTCCCTTGATCAATCCAACGGAGAGCGCTTTCATCACCAACAGCTCCACCTGAAGGAAGGGAAAAATCAAAGGAATGTCTAGACAGATTCCCAGACAGATTATTACAGTTTAATCTGTGTATGAAAACACATTATTGGAAAAGGTTTGTGAAAAAGGTTCATGTCTATGCAAGTCTTTAAAGAAACCATTTTTGAAAACAACTATTGCACATATTCATAAATCCAATTCATTGCTTTAAGTTTGTCATTAAAAATGTGTGAAAAAGAAAAGAAACAAACCTCATTCACTTGAATTTTGGCACTCTGAGCAATTTCTTGGAAGGTCAGCTGTCTGTGGTTGGCCGGCCTTGTGAAAGTCATCTATGTCATCAAGACAATCATTTGCTTTTTGTTAGTATTGGTGATTACAGAAACGCTCCAATACAAACTATTTTGGCTTACTATTTAAAATAAATGCACACACCTCCATTACACAGAGTAACTGGATCTTCTGCATGAGTTTGGCCTCTTGAGCTGCAAGATCAGGCTTTGAGGAGACACACATCACACTTTAATGCAATTATTTCAAAAGCCATACAGATTCACATTGATTTACTTTCTACTAAGCTTTAAGTATAATTTGTTTGCTAACCTGTTGGCCCCAGGCAGTCTTCAGAGCTTGGAATCTCTCCACGTTGCCAGCGTTAAACGCATAGAGCGTGTCTATCAGCCACTGTTTGTCTGTATTCCTAAGAGACTCCAGGACTGGGTGCATCAGCTTCAAAAATCAAGTAATGTTGTTACAACACAAAAAAACGTGCCAGACGTGCAGTTTGCATTATTTGATTCAAGCCAATGAAACAGGCACTTACCAGTTCTCCAAAGTTGTACACACCCTCTCCAAGCAGTCCTGCTAAACCTAAAGTGAAGGCTCTTTCCTGCTGCTCTGCTTCTGTTTTGGGGATTTACATTAATGAGAGGTGAGCCACCACTAGAGGGTGATGCTTCCATTACATTTGAAATGAATTAAACATCATTAACCTGGTAAGTCTTTAGCCTCCACACAACCCAAGTACCGCAGGGCATCCTTGTAGTACAAAGCGTGATTCCCAATGATACGATAATATTTGCTTGACAGGTCATAAAACCGTCCGTGTACTGATGTCACACCCGGCAGGTTGTTCAGCATCTCTTCCACTTCCTCTATTAATTTCTGCAGGAATGATTAAACATCTTAAATGAGACTATTTGAAGACCACCAGTCTCAACTTAAAGTGAGGATGTTACAGGAATTAATTAAAAGACCTTTGTCGCTGCGAGATCATTGATGTCAAGTTTGAGACTGCCGATGGACGTTTTGCAGAGGATGACAGCCTCATCACTGACTTTCACCTGATTGGTCAAACCAACAAACAATGGTTCCAATATGGCATTTGTAATGTTTAACAAGATCTTCCAATAGAGGGAGAACAACATCCTACCTTCTCTTTTGTTTTCTCAAGAAAGCTGATGGTCGTATTCGGATCTGTTGAAAAACATTTATATTGCAATATATTACAAATTTTAATACAAGCATTTACATTTTTTTACTTAGCAGACCCTTATCTTAATCAATTTACAAATGAGGTAGAATAAAAGTAATATGTAATAGAGAAATAACAATATTCACAGTATACTTTGTCAAATGCCTTTATAGGCTTTGTAAAGAAACAAAGTTACCACAATAACAAAACAGGAAAACACACTCTTTAAGCTTCTTTAAGATCAATTTTATTAGCAGATGTTACCTGGCATTTGTCTTGCAACATGAAGGATGATTTCTACTAAGGACAATGGGTTGATTCTGTAAAAAAAGATTAAAGATTAATGCAGATAAATACCCATAATACCCAGACAGACATTTTTAGTACCCAAAATAACGCAGTGATGTATCTCACCTGTGTTCAAAATCACTGAGGAAGTTTTCATAGAGCTGTGGAAAATAACAACAAAAATAACAACAAGAATTATAACATTTCCCATCACATTTATAATCTGTGCATATAAAGTTACATTTAGATTTGATATCATACCTGAATGAGACCATCCCCTTTGGCGAAATATGGGTTCTGCACAAAGACTGTCAACTTCAGAGTCAACTGGTGCCACAATCTAGCAAAAATATAAAATAAACCACAATTACCACCAAGTTTATTGATCTATCTGCCTACTGCAGTATTGGAGAATGATTTCTGTCTCTCCCTCGATCTAACCTTCCATCTTTCTGCACATCCTTTTAAATCAGATTGATATTTCAACCTGAAAAACCTGATCAGGTTGATATTTTCAATCTCCAACAAACCATTGCTTTTACACTTGTACTATAATAAAACCATAGTTAATTCTCATAAGAGTACATTATGCTTTTATAAGTTTTTAAACACCAAGCTACTCTGATCTCAGATCAAACACTTTTAGAAGCAACAACATGGCACAAACAAGTGATGTAACATTTGCCTAATGGCTGGTAACCACATAAGCTCGTTTTTACATTAACTACAACAACAAAACAGCTCATAGCAACAACTAAAAACTAAATTCAACACGCGTGAATTTGAGTTTACATTTGAAGTTTGTGTGATATAAAGCTGCTTTAGCCTAGCATGCTAAATGACTCAGCTAGCGCATTTTGACATCATTCATACTTTCTGTTGTGCAAATCCTCCAGCGAGTGCCACTCTGATGCCAGCTCAGGCGTCGGGCTCTTGCTCTGCTGCTGTTTGAGGTATCCAAGCACATCTTTCATTTTTAATGTAGATGTTTTGAGTGTTTGAGAGAGAAGAATAAAGCACTGCTCGGTGCTGTCACGACTTAATCTGCGCTAGTGAAGTGAAGAGACGCAGATGAGAGCACAGCGCTGCCGCCCCCAGTGGAGCGGAGGACAGAGAAAAGTGCAACGACCTACCGATCCAACCATCAGTCAATAAAGAATTACGATTCGATTTTTTATTTCTATCCCTCGCACATATTGTATTGTGTTCAATGTCACTTAGATGAAAAAAATCTGCACTAATTATTATTATTATTATTTCATTTATTTTTGGCCATACAGAAGTAAATGTCTCCATGGTTCTCAAAAATAAAAAATGTATAAAAATTTGGCATTGGCATGTTTAAATTTTTGTCACTCGAATACACATGATAAACCTTAAAAGGTGTATAAGAATCTATTTATACATCCATTTAAACTGTAAAATAAAAGCACTAAAAAAAAATCTCAATTCAACAATTCAGCATGTTTTTTCATCGACTGGAGATTTTAGATGTTGCGAGGTACTCGACAGTCTGCGCATGCGCAGTAGGTAGAGTGTCATGCAAAAGGTGTTTTGCATCATTTAAGTTTAAGAAATAAAGTGTGTGGTTAATTTTAGATTTAATTGTTTGTGAAGAAATATGTTGTTTTATTGTGATTGTAGCCAGTGATTTAAAATATATTAATATTCCCCCTTCAAGAATTTGGGCTGCATTTATTTTTAATTAAACTTTTCAAAATGACACAATTTAGCAAGTTAGAAACACTCTAAAATGTCCTTGCAATTTTATTGTCATAATATTTTCAATGTTTATCAGGTTAATGTTAGTGTGTTCTTGTGTGTGTGTGAGAGAGACAAGAAACAATAATAATAACAAATTCAGTTCTTTTATCCCACAATAAAGTTCTTGAAACACAATGCGATACAAATCATGTTAAATATAACATTGCCCTTCAGTCTTTCATACACAAGACACAAGCACTGGGCCACCGATGACAATATACACCAATTAACCCTTTACAACACAAAACAAAATCAACATTTTTACTGAATGTTTTTAATAATAAGAATCTTTCCACTGAAAAACTGACCACAATTTTATATCCTCCTGATCAAACTAAAACGTTTCCTTAAAAGGAAGAATATGCTTTATAAAATATAACATCTCATAAACTCTGATCATTCATAATAACAAAAATTCCACTCAGCTGAACGTAAATCCAAATTAAATAATAAATAAATAATAATCAGTTCTCTCAGCTTTCTGACTGTTATCGTTCACTTTCACACATTTTTTTGTCCACTGCCTATATGATATAAAATAATATTTGTGCTTCCATGAAGTGATACGGTGCTATAAATACAGAGAGTTGCATTAAATAAAATCTGTTATGTTAAAACCACTAGCACTGTAAAAGCAAGCCATGTTTTCACTGTCATTGTACAGAATATTTTTTTGATAGGCCAACACAATAAATCTCAAAAGAACTAAACATAACAATCACCAGGTGTTTTCCTTTGAAGTAAAACCAAGCGCTTAAATTATAATGTGTTAAACCATTTGATTTATTAATATGATTCACAGAAATTGTGTTGACATTTAAATAAGCAATCCTACCCATCCTGTTCAAGGACTCGAGTGCTCCTTACGGCACTACAACATTCCAAATATCCCACTGTAGAAATCACAGCATGCCCTGTTAGTTTGCATCGCTGTCGCTGTCTGAATTATTAGTCTCTCCGAGTTGTTGCTGGGCTAATAAATTAAGTTCGTGTGGCTCCAATGATGTCATTTTACCATCCTCTCCAATTTTCATTGGCTGGATCACCTGCTCTCTGAAAGAAAAACATCACTTTAACATTTTGGAAATCCGTGTCAAACAATTTCAAAGGCACAATGACAAATTTTTCATTAATGCATTTGGCAGGTGCTTTCATTCAAAGTAAATTACAGTGTGTTTTTCCAGCATGTGTCGAAGCCTTGACTGTGAGATTATTACCTTGAGAGTTTATCAAACATGTTGACTAACTTCATAGCCTCATATTCTTTCTGTTCTTCTGTCATTCCATCCATTGGGTTGGACTGCTCTTCTTCCACACGTCCCGTCACTGGATTTATACTGTAAGGTACAATAAAAATGTATAATGACTATGATTAAAACTCTCACCTTACCCTGATTCACAACAGTAAGTTTATCATAAACCATATTGTTTTTCACTAGATAATAGGTGTGACGTACTGAGGTTTTGCCTCTCTGTATTCCTCTGTATCGCTGTCCTCATCCTCTGAATAATGTCCGGGGTCTCGTCCTCCTCTCATCAGCCCTCGAGCGGCCAGCAGCCCGGCTGCGTTACCGTAACCTGTATACTTGATAAACCTGGAAACTGATGCATGACAAAAACGACTATTAAAACTATATATATATCCAAATTACTTAATCAAATCTGTATCTTGGTTCTGTTTATAATATTATTGTTATTGTGTTTTATGGGACTAAAGGATATAGTGTCACTAGGATACCAGTAACTGATATAACTGATGATATAACGTACCACTTTCTTTGCACAACACGAACAGAAACTCAGCAGCGCAGTGTTTCACATCCGTGTCAATGTGGGTCATCAGACGCACCAGTTTATTCCGCATTGCGTTACCGACCTCGGGTCTGTTTTTCACATCACGTAACGGAGGAAGGACCTGGGGGCACTTAAAAGTGTGAGCGTAAACCTTTATTAGAGCAAGTTAAAATAACAAAAAAAAGAAAAGTTGAAGTCTCACTTTCATTCGTAAAAATTTCCTGGTCTCTCTGTGAATGCGAGCGCTCTCCGTCAGGAGGTTTAATGAGGGTAGCAGGGTCTCCTTTAGCTTGTTTCCCTACAGACAGAACATCACCAGACCACATCAGAAGACATTGAGGAGACATGATTAACTTCTGTGCTCCAGCTGAGTCCTGGTGAAGATATTCCCCAAAGCATTTCCAGCGCGGCCGGCACGAAAACAATAACAAATGAGCCGGCAGCAAAAACAGGTGCAGAACAGATCCCAGTACGCAAATAGCACAAATAAATGAATCACAGGTGTTACACCTTATCCTCACTAGACACCATAATCATTCGGACTAAATTACTGAAAGCTTTACACATTGAAATGTTGTAAAAACTCTCAAGCAAGTTTTAACATCACGAACATAGTTTGGGTCAACAAATGACGTTTTACCTTATGAATTCAGTGCGCTTACCCTATCAAGCCGTTTCTCCATGAACTCCAGCAGAACTTTGACAGCGTCCATGTTGACGCCCATGTACTCGATAGATCCCTGCTGGACTTTGGGCATGAGCAAGACATCGAGACACGGGAGGGGAAGATTCCCCAGCAGGTTTACTATGTGACTGTAAAACAAATTTTTTATTTTAAAATGATGCTTATTTAAAAATGTAAAAATGCAGTAAGATTTGTGTAAGGGTTGGGTGTGTGTGTGTTCGCACCTGTGCATCTCTTCTGTCCTCTCCTCCCCATCTGAAGTGCTCATGATGCAGTGTCTCAGAATGGCACCCAGGTGTCTGTAAGTGGCTGCCTCCTCCTGCATGGCACACATCAGCATAACATGAGTCCCATGAAACACTGTTACATCTGTTTCACTGATTAAACACTTTTATTTACCATGAGAGAACATTCTAGCGCTTGTGTAATGCTTATTCAGCAAGATGTCACATCAGTCTCACCTCATCCACGTCACGGCGGTTGCAATCAAAGGTGACATTAAAGAGAATCTTCAATATCTCCATGGCTCGCTCCGTCTCCTGCCTCCCAAGCGGAGGGAGGTCCGTCAACCCCTCCATGCCCGCACGGGCCACTTCATACATATCAGGCCAGTAGAGACCGAGCGTGGCATCCAGAGCCTCTGATAAGAGACTGACACCCCGCAGTTCTCGCGCCAGCTGGGTTCTGACGTCCACGCGCAGGGCGGTGATCAGAAACATGAGTCGTAGGTCAAAGAAGCGCACGTCGTGGTTCCACTGCGGCTCGCGGCACTGTTTCAGCCTCTCGGCCAATCCCACGATCAGCTGTAGCTCGGCCCCCGCCTCCTGAGCCGCCTCGCTGTTGAAGACGATGTTGCACAGGCACTTCAGGGCTTCCACTATCACCTCCAAGTCCGGGATCTCGGGCGTCACGCCCTCACCCTGCCCGAGCCCGGCGTGTCGGATCAGTACCTGCATAGCGTGGCGGGTGGCGAACGGAGCCAGGCTCTTTTTATCGCGGGACAGGATGCGAATGGTTTCGAGGCATGCCAGCTGACAGGACGGCTGGAGGTCTCGCTCCAGGAAGCTGAGCACTAGCTCGCCCAGCCTCTAAGAGAAAGATACAGTAAACATCAGCGACCATTTAAACATCAGGCTGCTTTTACAGTACACAGCACAGTATACAGACTACATTTTTGCTGACTGTCCCATAACTGCAGTCCAAATGTCACATGTCCTTACATAACCTGTTTAGTCGAAATCCAACCCTAATTTTAATATATAGTACTGAAATACTATAACCGTGAAAATTCATAGTTTCAGCTATAGAGACAGTAGATGTGAATTTATTATTGGCTTCTTTCTAAACCACACTGATTCCCATGAGATCTCGATGCAGTGTCACATTACAAAATCCCAAAGAATATTTCATTGTATTTATTTCCATGTGATACTATAAAACCTTCTTTGTTATACTGCGAAGTCAAACCACTAGATTCATCTAGTCTACCCTATTAGCCAATCAGGAATGAGAAACAGACTTTGCACTAGTTCTACAGTAATGCTACACTACTGTACATCTAAAACATACAGCTATACATATACCTGTCCATCCTACAACAAATCGCAAGCGAAAAACAAGTACACATCATGTGAAACCGAGAACGTATGAATCATTATATAAGATAAAAGCAAACAAGCTTAATGTGAATCAATAGTGAAGAATGTAATATTGGATATTGGTATCAAATATATATGATGGCTAGGAGACAGCAATATAACAATTGTTCTTCTAGGCTATAATCTGCATGCATTATGATGTCAATAATGCCTACCTCTCTGTCGTCCTCTTCCCCGGGGGTAAATGAAAAACACTGTGACTTCTAAAAGGAAAAGAGCAACATATTGTACACTGTGTGTCATGCAATAGAAAACTACAAAGACAACAATACATGCATAAACCTTTGCTATATGATTCTCTCTGACAGCATTATTAATTCTGTCCTAATGTAAGATTAGAGCGCTTAACTGAATGAATCTCACAGCTCACAGAGCATCAGGAATTAACCTGAGAAATCTATTTACGTTTGATTCCCAATAACATGCGTCAACCAAACTTCTTCAACCTATATGTCTTTGCATTTTAAAACCTTCTGATGTGATTTTAAATATAAGGATAAAGATCTGAAGGCAACGCATGACAAATTCAGCTCATAGTGAATATTAAGACATAAGACATGAATTAAATGAAGTACTAGTAATTATTATAAGAGAGGTTGAGTAAAGTGTGGACAACATAAAAGGCCATTCAGCAAAATTTCAAGGAAATTGAACTATTGTAAATAATAATGTAATTGTATTATTAATTCCAGTAAAATCATCATCATGATGCTTGACAATACAAACGTATTTACAACCTACATTTAGGCCTATATTTTACATGCTATTCTATTCTATTACATGTATTCTTATATTTTTTATTATATTAATATTATATTACTGATTACTATATATTCTAGTGTATATTATAAACTTTCTCTCGTATTCTGTTTAAATATTACAGTATGTTTTACTTTATAATATTTTACTATATTCTAGTATTGCGTTCTTTATAGTATCGTATTTAATTGTTTCTGTAAAAATGATCACATGAATTCATATTTCTTAATAAATTATAGAACTTGTTAAACACCCACGTCTATGAAGGTAGTGACATCATGTAAGACGTTCTCATCAATCCATTATTTTCACAAGATAATACTGTACAGTCTAATATCACACTGCAGCAGTCTGATACATATGCAATGTTTAAAAATATATATTATTAAATTAAAAGCAAAGGCTCTCCTGCATAATATTGACATTACGCTGCTTTATACCTCTTTATTATAGATCTGTAAAGCTGTCAGTGCGGCGTCCTGATCGCCCGTCTCCATCTTTTCTATGATTGCATTTAAGTCCATTTTCATCGTTATTCCGCCCTTCTGCTTTCAGGAAGAGCCACAAAACATGTAAACACAATCAGCTTTTATCCTCCAGTTTTATTCCAGAAGCTCCTCTATGATGCGATTAAACGGGGATTGCGAAAATCACTGCAACGAATCATGGGATAAGTAGTCCGTCAAGAATCACGACAAGTCCCGCCTCTGACCCCTCGTTCCTTGTTGTAATTGGTTCAACAATATAATCGACGTCCCGTCTGTCCAATCACAGAGCACAGAGGTTGGACTGTCGACATACAGTCCGCAGAGGAATATGGGAAATATAGTCAAGAAATACAAGTGTCACTCTTTCAAAATTCGCCACAACATCATTGTTATAAACAACGCCTGGATGCTGCACAAATAAATACAAACATACATATTCTAGAATATCAAGATTACTTATCTGGGATCTAGATACAATCAAACGATAATGGTGGTAATTTGTGCACGAGCCTCTTAAGTACACTAGAGGGCGCTGCACTAAGAAACAAAATGCAGTAATGTCGACTATAATAATATAATATAATAATAATATTAATGTTATTTTAAGAAATGTTCTTTTATTCTCTATTCTTTTGGAGATTATTTGGTTTGATTGTGTTATTACTACCAAAATGTAATTGTAAATGCTGGATGACAGAGGGTCTTCAAATGAAATGTTATAAAATAAAGAAAACAATAACGTGGACGAAGTTGAAAATTTGATATCTGTTATAACCATTCAGGAAGTTTTCAAATATTATGGGTGAAATTGAAAAAAATGAATTAAAGGAAACTTCAGAGATCTGACTGGATGATTTTTGTCACATTGTGTTGTCTGCAGTGACCTCAAGTGGTTGAAAATGGAACATTCGTGTGGATCTTGTTTGCACTTGTTTGACAATAGTCAATTTTTTATAAAAAAAAAACATTTTTCCCCTCTTTTTTTCACCACAAGCAAAAATATCCAACATAATTATTTAACATAGTCATAAATTCCCATATGCTTCACTAGAGACTAACAGACTCCATCACTATTTACTTCTATGGACAAAGCAATAAAAGTGAAAGGTGACGGTAACTGTCAATCATTTTATTATTTTTCATTAAACACTATTATTGTAAGATTCTGTAACAGGAAATAAGCTTGGCCTGGTGTTTCTGTAGATATTTGCATGGTTGGTGGGTGAAATATGAAGGGGAAACCCCTCTCATTGGTATGTGACAGGAGACTTTAGAAGGAAACTAAACTATTTGCCAACATGCACAGGTTTCACCTGTTTGGTGTGTAATCATTTGTCATGAGGAATTATGTTACAGAAACCTGTCTGAACAAATTTCTATGCATGTTGCTTTATTTATAACTGCATTACACAGTTTACTAATGAAACCTGAGTTTAAAAAAGAGTTGAACAGTATGATGCCACAGCAGGATGTATTATTGTTGTACACATACTTTAAAAACATATTTGTTCAAAAATATAATGTAAATGTTATAGTGCAGGAAGTTAACCACACACTAATTATAACTCCTTAATTTTTTTATAGTGTCAGTGAAAGTCTTTAGTAATTTTTTATCATAAAATGTCAGAGTTAATCTGGATATGTTGTTCTGTAGCTCGGCTGCTAGAAAATGACATTAACACTAGCACGGTTTTAAATAATACAACTTGATTGACAATCGGCTAAACCTAATGCGCCTAATCCAAAACTTCACAGGAGATTTTTAATGTGGAGTAAAGTGATAAGATGGACCCAGTCTGCGGAGAACAAGCACAAAGCCTCCTCTGATCAGAGATCAGCTGATAGAGATCCGTCTGTCTTTATAGCTGCAGTTATCTACCATCTCTTCCCTGTTCTGACTCCAGCATCTGATTGCTGAGATCGGCTTGTTTTAAATAATAAAACGACACATGCGGTACATTCAAATAGGTTCATAATCAGTGTAGTGTTTGGAGATATTGCACTGCTGATTGGTCTACTGAAAGCATGTAAAACACAGCGTTATCTTACGCTGAGGATAAAGAAGTGTCTGGGGTGAGATTTTATGAGACATGCCAGTAGGCTTATAGTACATCTGCCAAAGAAAATACAATAATACAAAACTCAAGTGTGTGTATTATTGTCCCGTAACTGGAGATAGGAATAGAGAAAATAACAATGTCAAACGTTGTGGTTCTGAATAAAGTAAATGAAGGTAAATCCCTGCAAAATCACATTATAAATAAAGATTTCAGAAAGCAAGGGTTGGCAGTTGAGAACCAGAGAAAATAAATAGAGGAATTTGCCTATGAAATATCCGACAACAAGACAAAAGGCAAAGCCAGAGAGTGTCAGCGCTTCTTATCTCATGGAGCAGCAGGGATCCGGTTATCTGCTGTCCGGAGGTGGCAAAGATGTGACCGTGACACACATGGTGGGACAATTAACTCACTGGCATTTTGTCTTATCTAACATAACTCAGGACTGACAACATCTGTGGCCACAGCTGCTGGAAATCATTGGCTATCGTGCCATCCCAGCAACAAAAGAAAGAGAGTTATAGACTTGCTTGACATCCGGTATTGTCCCGGTGTCTGTGAGAGTTGTGTCCTCACTGATCACTCTTGGATGGTATTAGCCACTGGCTCAATCAGGGTGAAATTTATCTTTTTCTTTTAGAGGGATCAAAAGATTTTTGGCCTTTATGTTAAGTCTTAGAAATCTCTGCTAGACATTTTAGCAATGTGAACATTTAAAATACTACAAACCTGAATTAAATATCTCAAAGTCAGGAAAACATTTAACACAAAATATTTTAAAATACATAAAAATAATAATATCCAAAAGCATTAATTTTCCTGGTGAAAAGTTATGACATTGTCTAGAAGCAGATGAAATAAAAGGAAAAAAAGCAATGAATGAATTCAAAAAAGATTTTATTAATGCTTTTATAACTGTCATTGTAAAACTTACAGCCTATGTACAGCATAAACAAAAAACTTGTGGTTGGTCATACACTATAAACCCATAATCAAAACCAAAACCCTGCTATTGGTTTAGTGACTTTTTACTGACTCATCCTTTTTTTTTTTTTTTTTTTTTACAGTTTTTACTCCTTTAGTTTTAATCTGCTGTTAGCAATTGGTTTAAGAGATGTTTAAGATAAGTCTATTCTACATTGCAAGAGTTCATTCTACGCTATAAACAGATTGTGTTCAAGTCAAATGATGGTCCTGACCAACAATTTAGTTAGTTCAGGGATATTTAGGGATAGTTCACTCAAAAATTACATTTCCCTCATAAGTTATTCACGCTAATGTCTCAACTGTATGATTTTTTCTTCTGCAGAACACAAAAGAAGATATTTTGAAGAATGTTTGAATGCCTTCATTGACTTCCATTGTATGAATAAAAACCACATTTCTTAGAATTTTCAGACATAATATTTATTTTTAGGTGGACTATCCCTTCAATGATCAGTCTTTCATAATACAGGTAAAAAACGTTATGCATTCAGTGTCATATAAAATTCATATAAAAGATTAAATGACATGTAATATAATGTAAACAAAATGGCAAAGCGTCTTCAGTTTTAGGCACTTGGAAATAAAATCAAATAACAAAAAGTGACAAACGACTGCACAAATCTAAACTTAAATGGCCATAATGTTATAAATAAAAGTTTTTACATGGAAGCAACATATAAAGAAACTCAAAACAAAGTCCTTCACTTTTCAGACTCTCTCCATCCTCGAGCATTTCTGCCGAACTTATAGACGAGTCTGCGTCCATCAACCCGTTCCAGGATCTCTCGCTTATAATAATACCTTTAGAGGTGAGAAGACAGAAACAGATTTAACATCAATAGATCATGGATCTATTGAAGATGGGGTATTATTTTAGTACCTCATCGCTCTGCTGAGCTTCTCATAGGTCATACTGCTATTGTTTTTCTTCTTTCCCCATAGCTGTGCCACGGCTTCAGATTTAAGAAAGCGAAACACCCCCTCTGAACGATCCTCCCATTTGATCAGGCCGGGGTTACGCTCCGGGTTCAGCAGGATGTCTCGGATAAACTCCCACAGGTGAGTCCCACGAGGGTCTGTGGAAACGTGAGAATAATGTGGTAAGATGAGAAAAAGAATCTAAAGCAGTTTCAATACTTCTGGTATGTGATGTTGTTGTTTTAATACAGGTGAAGTTGAGGACACATTCTCTGGAAACACTTCAGGGAAGTGATGTGAAAAATATGCTTACTGTGTCTTTTGACCTGATGGGGGCGAGTGTGTGATCGCTTGGGATCTGAATGGAGAAAGGTTGAAGAAAAAAATGATTTCATAAACTAAATTGATGAAATGATCATTATATACCTGACCTTATGCCATTCAAACACCACTAAACTCAATTCAATTCAAGCATTAGAATAATGCAGTTTTTAGGTAATGTTTTTTTTAAATAATAATAACAATGCTACAGACAATTTTTTTTACATTTAGTATCGCGACCTTATGAAATTGCCTGAGATATATATAAAAATTTAAATAAAAGACAACTCATAATCTCAAAATAAAATGGCACAATAGACAAAAACTCATACATAATACATTTAATAAAAATATGGTCAAACATCTAAAGTCTTTCCAGTCTTTAATGATATTCTCTATAATGTTTACAGTAATATACTCACTGCTCTATTTTATATGTTATATAAAGAATAAAAAGCATATACTGTTAATATCATGGTTTTAGAAGTGTATCACAGTAAAATGATGATATTCTTTACAGTATCACGGTATATATGGCTTTAGTCTGAGACACCATCACTGGTTTAGAAATATTAATAAGAGAATGATTAAAGAAAAAACACATTTGTGTATGGATTAGCAGACTAGGATTAGTATTAGATTTAGATTAGTCTGGATTAAGATCAATCACCTGGGCTTGAAGGAGCTGGGGAGGACAACATGGTATTGGGCTGGAATGTGCTCTTGATATCAAACAAGTCTGAGAAAAGAAGAAATATAACATCATTTTATGAAACCAACATGTAATGATACAGACTTATTATGTAAAGGATCAAATGGGGTACCTGTCGTGCTATAAAAGCTGGACTCTTCTTTAAAGGGAATGATTGAACAGGGAAATTCAGCTGTAAAAGAGACAGTAGCTACTTCATTCAAAACCTCATTTATTTCCGAAGAACCTATAAACATTTTCAGCTGTAGTTTATTTATGGCTCTGTGTTCACGGTCACTTAAAATGTGTGACCTTTATACTGAAAGGATTAAAGGAAACCAAAAGCTCTTTCATTTTTGCTTTGTATGCAGTTACTCACCATCAATTTCTGTTTTAATATCTCCTGGTGTAAACAAATCTGTTTGACCATACTGAACTGTAAAAGAAAAAAAAAAAAGAAAAATAATCCAGCGTCTTGAGTAAATATGTCTAGACAGCTGATAATGTATTTTTAATAACCACAGTGTGCATGTTTTGCAACGACTATTATCAAGTTTCCGAGTCATTACACACATCTTGCTGTTATAAACCAGTTTAACTCGCTGGTGCTGTTCTCGTCTGTCAACTGTATATATATTTTTTGGATTTGATTACGTTTAGCAGCACATGGGAATAACGACTGTATCAAACTTATAGCTAATAATTAACATTGACTATTTATTGACTTCGTATCATAAGATACATTCTAGAGATTGTCTAGATGTAATTCACTATGACCGACATGATCCTCTTAAAAATGTCAAGATGTAACCTTGGCTACTTGATCTTACCATTCCACTTGAGATCAGTCAGGCTCTGGAAAAGAATAGGACCTACGGATCCGGCCGCCCGAGTGAAGTCTTGGTAGCTCATGTTGCAAAGCTGTCTTCCGTCCAGGTCAAAGTTCTGGAAAGGAATGCTGGTGGCATCGATTTGATGCATGTCCAACGTTTGTTGAAGCCATTCCCAGACTTGATACCTTGACCAGTTCTGTGGGTGAAGATCCAGAGACCACAGACGACCCGTGTAACTGGATGTCACCGTGGAAACTGGGGATGCTGGTTAAAGAAAAAGGTTTCAGAAATGGCAAATTAAGGATATATGACATAAATATACATGCTGGTCTGAGCTGGTTTATGCTGGTTTGGGGCCAAAATACCCAGTAAAACCAGTCAAGAATAAATCACTTTCACTGTCTGTTCTATCATTCTTAGTATGAAACTAATAACCTCGTAACTACAGTAATGCCCACTACAGTAAATGTTTAACCTGCCAGAAAGAGTCTCTGGTAAATAAGCAACACATGCAGTTTAAACTCTTAAAAATAAAAGTGCTTCAAAGATTCTTCACAGCAATGCCTTAGAAGCAGTATTTTTGATTTCTCAAAGAATGTTTCAGCCAGAGGTGCTTAAAAGAACCATATTCCCCCAATTTTTTACAACCTTTTTTCACTACAGAGAACCTTTTGTGGAAGAAAGTTGAACATTACCATCAGAGCAGTTGTAGTGAGTTGTCCAGGAAGCAGGTAGCTGGTTGTCAACACTCATAGTCATGATACTGCTGCCCTGAAGGACCATCATCCAATACTGAAAAAAAACCAGAATCATCAAGTACAGAAATAATAGCAAATGAAAGGAAATCAATATTTATGCATATGGATTTCTAACTTTAGTAGTATACCAAACTTTTTTTAAGTATTTCTTGGCCACGACATATAATAAAAGTGAAGGAGGAAAGGGACTATAAAACACACACACATTCTGTGTTTTGTGGGGACTTTTAATAGACATAATGACTTTAAAACTGTACAAACTATATATTATATATATATATATATATATATATATATATATATATATATATATATATATATATATATATATATATATATATATATATCTATATCTATATCTATATATATATATATATCTATATATACAGTATATATATATATATCTATATATATATATATATATATATATATATATATATATATATATATACAACATACAACTATATACTATATATATATATATATCGCATTTCAAACCTTTTTACATGTTCAAATACTTGTCATTTGGAAAATTAAATAAACAACAAGAACACATACACACACCTTTAGTTAGCTAAATATGGACATCCTATAAACTATTACCTTTATACACTTTTAAAATAAAATACTAAAGTATTAAAGAATACTTTGTTTATATATTTAAAACACATATTGTATATTTAAATATATTTTAAAAACATACTATGTTTTCTCAAAAACTTTCCAAAAATGAGGTTTAGACAGGAACAAATTCATCATCATCGTCATTTATAAGAATCCTGGGAGAATTTTCATTTTTGTATCTATCTATCAAACTCGGTTATCAGATGAAACATGATAAACAGGGTAGTAAGAGCACACTTGACTGCATTCTTGCAATAGTAAACAGTCAGTCAGTGTCAAAACTGGCTGAATAATTAAAGTATAGATGCCAATTCCCATTAGCGATTGGTGTGAAAAACAAGCTTTGCACTCATACCGTACACACAAAGCCTTTGTATGTTCAGTGAAGGTTCTTTGTGCAACGTTCAACCACACACGCAGTCACATTTGCACAGGAATGTGTCAGCATGTCGGACTGCTTTGCATGTGTCACCTGTCCTACAGTTAGATCAGCGGTTCGGTCAAAACGTATCGCATGATCTAAGGTTAGAGTAAAGAATCGAAATTTACCATCAGAAACAGTTAGGGATCTCAGTGTATGTGCATTAGCTTAACTGATGCCAGCAATGACAAGGTCAAGGGTTTGATTCCTAGATAAAATGCATGAATTGAATGGGATGGAGTATAAGCCGTGATGGAAAAACAGTCAGCTGAATGCATTAAAGAAAAATAAATATGAGTTTTTGCTAAATTGCCTCTGTATTGACTTTGTTTCAAATGAGATTAAAAATTAAATCTTCAATCTAATCAGACTTGAATTCTGATCAAGTGCAGAAGTGTTTGCAGTGCATTTTTCTATTTATTGAGAAATAATAAAGTATTTGTTCAAAAATGACTTTGCCTTGTATAATAGCAATGACCATAACCCAAGGCAACAATATTTGCATGTGCTGAGCTTATTGACATTCATTGGAAAGCTTGTAAACATGTTTAGTTTGACAGTATAGTCATGTATTTCAAATCAACTCCTGTGTGTATTATCAACAGAACATTTCTACGTGATATTTGACCTATATGTGTCTGTTTACTGATCCTGTAATGAACTGATGATTTTATGGGACGTGTGTAAAACAGCAGATAATGATCACAACCAGTGTAAATAAAAGATACAGTATTAGGAACTAAAGACAAGTTTTGTCCTGGCACAGTTTTCATTACACTAGTAGTCGGATGGGAACCTATAAAAACGTTTTATACAGTATATCTAATCATGACAAACTGTATATTGATGGAAAGGTCTAAGAATAAATATTACACACATTTTTTATAACAATAAACAACAAAATGTAATACAAATGTCAATGTTAATGTTATTTTTAAAAACAATTATTAAATTAAAACAATGATCCATTCATAAATCAAATTACTAATGAATTGCTCTTTGTATTTTTAAACTGGTAAAGCAGGCTGTCCGTTTCTCCCTGTTAGGCAACAAAATATTTCATACTGGTAATTTACTACAGCACTGATTACAGTAAAAAATGAGGAAAAGAATCAAGTTATTGACATTCTTTAACTGACCTGACAAGCTGGGCTACTAAAACAAATATTTCTTCAGTTATCATTAAGGAACTAATAGGGGCCATTTATGATTATGCTGTACTTACAGGACACTACCAGTAATATACAGTAATGTGTGTAAACCGTCTATAATAAACCAGCATGGCTTTAAAAGCAGTGTGTTGCAAGTTAATTTATAACCTGTTACAACCTGTGAAAGTAAATACAGTCACCTTGTATGTGACAGGCAAAAGAAATGAGTCACGACCTTTACAGTGATTTAGATTAAAACAAAATAGACATTATAATATGTAGCTACAAGTAAATCTTATATACCGTTCTGTTTTCTACTACCTGACATTACACAATCACTGATCACTGGCCATTCATAAATACTTTCTGCAGAAAAAGACCTAAAGTTCTCACCAAATATGATGAATGTGATCCAGACAGACGATTAAACGTCCTTTTCTTTCGTTTTTCTCAGCCGTGAGTGAGAGAGGGTGATGGTTATATGCAGAGAGAGGTTTGGTTGTGTACCTGTGCCACCGTTTAGGCCCGTCAAACTTCTATAAGAGAGTGTGATCTCATTCACCAATGAGGATTTTTATTCTATCTGCTTCCTGCTGCTTTGATTGGCTTATTTTCATGCCAGGTGCATTACTGGGTATTTGCATATGGTAAGAAAGGTACTGTTGCACTCACTTTCACTATGAATACACTGTCTGTGTCGCTCTGTCTCTCTCTCTCTCTCTCACCCACTCACTCGCCCACACACTCTGCTAAACCTGCCTGTGATTAATCGATTGATGTTTAACTTGTTTAACTGAACTTTTTAGTTTTGTTTTTACTTAATCTTTGTTTCTGATTGGGTGGGATCATCAAAAACTAATAATCTTGGTGATTTAATTAAGTTTGTTTTATTATGAAAACTAAATTGAATGCAAGTATAACATTATTTAGCCAGATACACTACATATAATAAAAATAATTAAAAACAAGTAACTCAAAATTCAGTTTAAAACAAACCTAAGTATAGCAACACCTGAGTTCATCATTCAAAACAACCTTATCAAATTGCAAACCCCATCCTCCCACAGATTACAATCTTACAAAAGACAAATTGCATTGCATCATTCTCAGTATATTATAATTATGACTAAACAAACATATTTGCATGTTGAAAGTTCAGGCATTAACCGACATGTTCATAGCTCTACACCTTTGATACACTCATCAAGCTTTGTCATCTGTAATACACATTTGTATTCCAGCTCTGCCAAAATGAGATCTTCTGTTTTATCACAATTTGAGATCAATTTGAGACATTGAAACTGAGTTTGCATGATATATTTTTGTGCATCCTTGAAATATGGGCCAAAAACCATCCTCTAGGCAAGAAAAGACAACTTCTTGTCTTTGTGACTGACACATAAAGTGATCAACCATGTTTCATTTTTTCAAGCTTTTAAGGCATGTCAATCTGAAATTGATGCTACTTGAATTACAATAAGCAGATTCATTCTAAAAACAGCTGCACAGAAAACACATAAATGTCAAAACCTAATAGTAAATAGTAAAACTGTTGAAAACTGAATAGCAATAGAATTGTTATTTTGTTGACATAAAGCATAACAAACAAAGTGGAATACTGTATATATTTGTGCCTATCTAGTTTAATAGTGCTGCTAAGTGTGTAATAAAAATCGTGAAATAATTGCCCAATTTGTCTAACTATACTGCACAGGCACCCAAGCCGTCTGATCGGCTTGATATTAAAGTATCGCGAGAGTATATCTAAAGCATAAGAATCATTCTACACTCATACTCTTCTCGCGGTACTTTGATGTACGCCAATCAATCCGCGCAGGTGTATATAGAAGAAAAACGAGGTAATCAGCGCGACGCTTCCGGTGCTGAATAAGCAACGAAATGTAAGTAGAACATTTAATATTTCTGAACTGTTTTACGACAGAAATGCTAAACCACCAAAACCGACTTTTCACACAGATAAAAGACACATTCAGACACAGACAAAAATAAAAAGACAGACAATGATGCACATAAATTTAGGGAAATCAAATATTAACATGATAAATTAATACCTTTACGCATGGTAAAGCTAACTACGAGAAGACTTCTCACCTTTGGTGTCTATTTAAAAAGCTCTTTAAGCTGAAATATCTCCAAGCGTAGTGAATATTTTCATTTTTATTTGCTTCATATAAATGGGTCCAGCTTAGCTGAATCAGAAATCCCTTTTTTTCTTTCCTTTCCCTTCATTACTCTCTCATCAGCACGTTCAGTGCTGTCATCTTTAATATTTCACAGGAGGTGGAGAAAGAAACAGAAAAAACGACTGAGAGTGGATGATTTTATTAGGGTCAATTACAGCTACAAATGACAATTTCTCGGGCTAAATTGCAATTTTACGTTCTTTTTGTGAGAGAACAATGGCAATGTAATTAGAGTAATGAGCACAGCATCAGAGAAGTGATTTGTGCTGAATGAGGCGTTTCCTGTGTGTGTCTGTGTGTGCGTGTCCCATACGTCTATTTATTAAACACTACACGGGACACGACATAGTAATTATGTGCTTTATCTCATTACACGAGTTGAACCGGTGAGTTCGGTATGTTATAACCCTATGTGTGTGTGATTGTCCGTCCTCCCCAGGCAGGTGCATTGTGGGAAAAGTGTGCCAATGCATGCAGTTCCTCTCGTGGCCGCATGATGGCACTGTTTGCTCTTTAAAATGACAGCAGATGGCGTTTGTACAGTAAATGCTTGAATATGAAAGCTGTCTTGTGAAGTGCTGCTTGGCATGTAGTTTTTATTGCGAGATATATGTTTTTAATTTAGCATGTTTTTAGTTTGTATGTTTTACGAGAAAGTTACAATACCATGATGTCATTCTGTAAGCTGACCCATGAGAATGGTGCAACGTAGAAAAGAAGGGAATAAAGATATATTTTTTGTATCAGGAATGCCCAAAAGAGCAAAAAAGGGGGCGTTTGCTATGCTGTTGCCAAGGTGGGGGTTAGTAGATTGCTATGTGGTCCCTATAGGCAACATTTATAAAAACACACCCCCAGGTCTCCATGATATTCTGGTCTCTAGATTAGGTCCATGCTTTAAAATGCTGTATTTTACATTATGTGTCACAAGATACACACGATGCTCTACGTTCTTATTTTATGAGATGCATCACTATACAACCCATAATTGTAAATCACCACTAACTATAGAAATCCTTGTCAGGAGTCTTAGCACACTATAATCTCCGTTATAATCTCTGTAAGAGCGACTTCTTATTGCAGTCTGTGTCAAATTAGCAATACTCTCTATATGACCATAAACCCTGCTATCTTTAAGATGCCCAGCAGCCTTGGCCCGGTCGAGCCTCCAGTGACCAGTATCTGCTGTCTAACCCTGGCCTGTAAAATTACAACCTCCATGGATTTCTTTGGCTTTGCTTGGGCAGAGAAGCTTTGGGAACCGAAGCTTCTGATTGGCTGGACATTCATAGAGAGGCTTATATTAGACAACAGAGGCCGATGCTCTTCTGGAATGATAGCCTCTCTGAAAGCCACAGGGTGTGATACGGTTGTAAATACACAGACACAGTCACAGATGGATAAATCACACACACAAACACACGTTTCAACTCCAGCAATGGTAGTTGTATCCACGGTTCATTCTTAAATGTTTCTCGAACGTTTTTAGGCAATGTTGACAGGTTTTTATAGCTATTATGGCAATCTTTTGTGTCTGTGGAAGGGATTCGGCATACAAATTAATTCACACAACAGAACGGAAGTAGAGAGAAAGCAGACCGCTGGCTCAGACACTTTCTGGCACACCGTAAGAATAATCACAAAAGCGCAAACAAACAACCCAAATCGTACACTTACAAAAGAGCAGTTTTAGGTCAAACGTAGTCTATCATGCAACACGGTGAGGATTATGACTCACTAAATACAGAATACGCTTAAGTCGTCACCTTCTCCTTCCCAAAATACAGCAGTTTTAGTCACAGCAAGGGTTACGATGTGCATTCAATTTACCGATTTACTATTTTCGAGCACAAGGCACCGCGACTCACCGCTTTGAGATGATATGAGTAAACTGAGCAGCAAATCTATTCACGTTGAACGTATGAGAGCTCGATGTGATCCTCTCCACCTGCTTTCTAGTAGATTTCATTAATTATACTTATTAGGAAAGAATAGGTTTATGGTGGTCAGCTCAAGAGAGAAAGAGATGGGGACAATTAGCATTCTTATGGCCGTTTGTTTGACTAATTAGTTGTGAGTGATGTGACACGTGACTGCTGGGGTTAGTAATGGGTTTAATGAATCCTGTATGTGTACATGATCATACACTGCTGCATGATTCTGTAAACATAGAGATCATTTACATGTACAGAAATGCTGATAACCACACCAAAATCATAATAAAATCATTATAATAATGCCTGTAAGGGTTTACATTACATTTACATTTTATTCATTTGACAGACACTTTTTATCAGCACATGCCCATGAACTGCTGCAGGTGTAGGCATACAAATGAATTGTAAATAAATAAAATAAATAATAACCAACTTCTTATAATTAAAATGTAGACACGCACACAACTTTGCCTAAAGAATGTATGTTAAAGTACCTTATTTTTCTCATTGAGAGCACTCCAGTGATGCGGAAGTGGAGAGACCTAGCAACACAATTATGTTGACATATAAATTAATATATGAATATACAGTATAATAAACAATAATAAATAAATAATAAAATAATAAATATGATACATAACAATGCATAATGCATTTGTGATTTTCATGGTAAAACACACAAAACTCTCCCCATTGGCTTTGAATGGCATTTATTTGAACCCACTAAAGTTTTTTTATATTTCCAAAAGAAACTATACAGAAACAAATCTATGTTTGCACATACAGAAAACAATCACGTGCAATAATGACACTGTCATCCAGCGATAAAGCCGATCGTGATAACGATTATGATCAAAATTGGTGCAAATGGCAGTTTTCTAAATTGCAGTCGTTTCCGTTGATGTTGTTTTTGTTTTGAAGCCTGCCATCACGACACTTAAAGTTTGATTTATAGATCTAAGCGCTCCACTGATTATGTTAAGCGTTCAGTTCATACATGGATGGATTTTTATAAACCCCACACACTCTTACCCAGAGTTCTTTGCGACAGTAGAGGCATCTACAGCAGCTGGGGGTGAATGTACATTTTTTGACAAGGGCACACATCTCTTTCAGGTTCAGAAATGCAGAAGTCAGACGCTGTCGCGGACTGAATGGATGAGGCCTGGGAGAGAAATAGTTCAGTCACTTTTATAAGCTCTGAGGAGTCTGAAATAAAATGATACCAAAAATACAGACTTTAGGATTCTGTAGTTGTACCATTAAAAACGTAATGAAGAGAACAAAGCAATGCGTATTCAGATATGTGTCCTGAAAGGGATAGTTCACACAAAAATGAAAATTCCTTCATCATGTTATTCCAAACCTTTATGACTTTATTTATTTTGCAGAACACAAAAGAAGATATTTGGTAACCAAACAACATTGACTTTCAAACCAAAAATATCTTCTTTTGTGTTCCACATAAGAAAAAGTCATATGCAAGTTTTAAATGACATGAGGGTGAATAAATGATGACAGAATATCGTTTTGCATACAATATTCGCAGACTGAAATACAATTGTTTTCTTTTAGCACGTGTTAAATCATTTACATTTTCTGGTGACTAAACATATCAGAATAACGGCTTTAACGGGTCTTTCTTCATGAAATGCAAATCTTGTTTGGATTCCTCCCTCAATATGTGAAATAACAAAGCGAATACATATATGTATGTGGCAGATGCTTTAATCCAAAGCGACTTACGATACATTCACACAATACATTTCATCAGTATGTGTGATCCATGACGTTGGCATTGCTACAGTAGGACTCTGTTACTGTAATAGAATATTTAATATTTATAGCGATACACTCTTAAAACGAGAGCCAAGCAGGAAAGTGGGCAATAAACCTTGTAAGCATCACATTGTGGCGGCACTTAAGACATTAGTTTGAACTCGAACTATTCCTCTGAGCGTTGCGTCTGAAGAAGTGCTTACGAGGATATTTCATGCCTTAAAGAAGCCTGTCATCGTCAATTAGGACTCAAAAAGGTTGTGGCAGATCAGGGTGCTGTTAAACGTGAGCTTGTTTCTCCCAGCTGGCGGTCAACGATTCTTTTAACAGATCGCTGAAGACCCCCAGGGGAGGGAACAGGCTGAGGTCTCTCTCTTGCATTTCATTAGGAATGAAAATGAGTAAACTGCATTTCTGCAGCTAATGAAGGAGAGATGAGGAGAGGCAGTGAGGTGAGACAGCAGATATTGCCACCCCACGTTTCTCAGCACCTCCTTTACTCTCCACAGGCCTGTTTTACATTCACACCACATCACCTGGCAAAAGAGGCGGTAGTTGTGTTGCGACGGAGAACAACCGCTTACTTTCTCACAAACGGTGTCTTCAGTGGTTCTTTTTTAGCAAGGAACAGTACATTTTTGGCAGTATAAAGATCTCAGTTCAGCTTTATGGTTGTTTTAGATACACAAATGGGTTTCAAAAGTGCCATAAAACTTACCATACGGAGATGTTCTCTTATGGCATCTTACGAAGCTGGAAATGTTCTCCTACACTCTTTATGAACCACTTGTGGCTGAATGGTTCCATAAAGAACATCCAGAAAATCTTTCCATTTCACAAAAAGATTCTTTAGACTATGAAAAGTTAGAAAAAAGGTTCTTGGTGGAACCAAAAATTGTATGACATCGCTGTTTCAAAAGAAACTTTTGAAGCATCTTTGTATGGCATCTTAAGAAGCTGGAAATGTTCTCCATTGGCATCTGGAAAAGTTATAGTATTATACATAGTTATATGTATTCAACATAGCATTTCTGAAAATTGTATTAGTTCTTTTAGTCTCCAAAAGTTTTTGTGAGCGTCGCAAAGTTTCTACAAACACCAGTCCCACATCTCTCCTTTCAAACGCACCAAATAAATTACCATGATGTTTTCAAATAGTTCATTTTCAGATGTAAGAACACCGAGTGGCTTTTCATCATGATAAACTTGAAGCTTGAGGGAGGAGAGCAGGGCTCTTAAGCTTTGTTTATACAGCGGGATTCTTTGATCACACGGCTTTGTTTGTGTTGATTGTGCTGGTGAGGGCAGAACCCACAGAGATGTATCTGCTTGAGGAGGAAGGATGGAGCTGGACCGCTAGAAAAACAGAAACATTAATTGTCCGGGTTCTGCTGGTGCTGGGGTTTTCAGATATGAGCTAAGGTAGTTTTGGTTCAGGGGTGAGCGGCACACTGTGTGCCTCCTCATGGTTGTTATGTTTGTCTCTGTCTTATATTCGTTGCTTCTCTGTTCTGCCAGCATTTCCCAGGATGCATCTGGAGAGAAAACAGACAGAAATTGAGAAATCAAACTGGTTTGGCAAAACTTTAGATGGGCACAGAGTGGGAGGTGGATGTTTTAGCGAGTTTGTTTTTTTTGGCGTGCGTGTATTAACGCTTTCACAAAATTTTAGCCAGTACCAGAAGGTGTTATGAGGACAGTGATACCATCACGTTATGCAGGATGTGCGAGACGTTAAATTAGATATGACCTTAATATGTGAACGGCTTAAAGTAGAATTTTTAACACATATAAAACATTTTTGCTGTGCGATATTTACGTTCAACAATGATATTCTCACTCTTGCCGTCACTCCCGTTTTAGCAGATCATTCTCGCCTTGTCTCTCCATATCAAATCGTTCTGTGTGGCCACAGGCTGAAAGAGGTTCAGATGGTCTAAATGCTTCATTATCTTTTATTTTAACGGAGATTAGAGCGAGCCTGCGGTGGAAATCGCTGCCTGTCGAGTCCGGTCTGCACAGCTTCATTAAACGCCAGCTTTTCTACCCCATAAATATACAACATGCCTGCAGAGGGCCGACCTGCAGAGATGAGCCCCTCATGAGATGTGATGCTGCAATAAAGTTATAATGAAGGATGATTGACATTGAGATGAAAAACACGTAATTATTACTTAGCACTGTCTGAGCAGATCGTAAATCTTTGAGGAGAAATGTGGATTTAAAGGGATAGTTCACCCCCAAAAAAAGTCTAAAATATTTTTGGTTGCATAGTTTTGATGCATTAACAATATTGTATATGAAAAAATCATGACAATAGTTTGATGATTAAATGAATTTAAAGTGATAGTTCACTCCCCCCAAAAATAAAAAAATATACCTATAAATGTTTTCTAGCACTTACTTTTGTCGTTTCAAATTTGTATGATTTTTTTAACTTTCCTGAAAAACAAAATGAGAAGAGCAAAGAATATTTTGGTTCTTTGTCATATAATTGCAGTAAATAGGGACTGGAGCTTAACATCTTTAAATAAAGAAGCATAAACCATACAAGTATCATAAAGTGGTCAACGTGCTGTATTACAAATCTACAAGTCTGAATTCAACCATCTTGAAATTTCATGTTGGGTGAACTATCACTTTAAATGTATGCTTATTCAGCATTACAATTGGTTTTAAATGCATTTATGTGTAATAGACACTTGTGGAGCTCACCTGTAAATCTCAGATCTTTTGTTCATTTCCTTTGAAGCCCTAGAAAATCCTAGGAAAGGCGGAAAATCCTGTGGGGGAAATTGAAAAGGAGACGATAAACTGGAGAGAGAGAGCGAGAGAGAAAATGTTTCAATCAATCCGTCCTAGGAGACAACATCACAACAAACAGAATACAAAATCAACCTAAACAACAAGAAGCATCCAAACCGATGGTCAGTTTTAATGCATGAGTTCTCTGGAGACTTCACCGTAGGACTTCTCATGTTTACCCAAAATAAAGCATCAAATCCGTGACAAACTAACTGTGAGATTTTGAGATATTGTACACCTGTGAAACAAATGCACATTTCAATGTTAACACATACTCGGTAATACTCAATATCTCTGTGAGATTTATGAGTGACTCAGAAAATACAGTTAAAATATAAGAAAACTGTTGAAAAACTGTTCCCTATCTGGTGTTAGAACAATATTTGGCTTGTTTTTTACAAAGATTTGGGAAATTTGTTGTACTATTAAACCATGAAAAATATTTAATTACTAATATTTTACATTTTTATTAATAATATCAGCAAAAATACATATATTACAAAAGCAATATCTATACTTAATACTACTAATATCCATAATAATTTCATGTTTTCTGCTATTCAAACCCACGACCTTTGCCCTCTACCCATTGAGCTACAGGAATAAATATACACATATACATATGCGAAGTTATGAATAAAAACCAGGATGTCACGATTAGTGTACTTAGTTGAAATATAAAGGAAGACTGAGGAAAAAAATGAAGTTTTCTCCCAGCGTGCATGCTGGGATATCCAGCTGTCTGTCAATGACACATCCTCCTAGTGATTAATGTCCATGTGCTGTAGGGAAAACCAGAACGGAAGACAGCGTGAAGCAGCACTGTGTCTTTGTCTCTGAGCCCGCATGACTGCGCATCACCGGGACTGTTTGTACAGCATGTATCCTGCGTAGACGTGCACATACAGAACATTGAGTGATGAAGTTTGAAGGAGCTTTCTTAAATACATCCTTTCCTTGAAGGAAGTGACTCTTCAGGAGGAAGAGAGGTCGAGGTATAATTATGACCCTTGGAGAAGCTTGTAATTGCTACTTTCAGTGAACGGGGTACAAACTAGACCCCTCTTAAAAAAGATTTTTTTCCTTTGAGCAAATTGTCTCAGGGGGTTAATTCTGAACATTAACCTTCATTGACCAGCAGGAGGTCAAGCTTATAAACATTATATGAGCTGTTTTATATGAGGTTCGCACATATTGCAACTTAAATATGTATGAATTTTAATTAGTGGCATATAGACATGTGAGACCATGGACCATAAAACCAGTCATAAGTGTAAATTTAAATTTCATCTAAAAGATGAATAATTAAGCTTTCCATTGGTGTATTTGTTAGGATAGGACAATATTTGGCCGAGATACAACTATTTGAAAATCTGGATCTGAGGGTGCAAAAAATCTAAATATTGAGAAAAACGCCTTTCAAGTTGTCCAAATTAAGTCCTAAGCACTGAATCCACTCACAAAAATAAAAGGTTTGATATATTTACGGTAGGACATTTACAAAACATGGAACATGATTTTTAAATAATATCTTAATGCTTTTTGGCATAAAAGAAAAATGTATCATTTTTACCCATATCATGTATTTTTGGCTATTGCTACAAATATACCCGTGCAACATATGACTGGTTTTGTGGTCCAGGGTCACATGTGATGCATTTAAAATAAGCTTTTTGTGTGTCAAATCATTACAATCCTGAAATGAGACCTACCAGTCTGTAATCTTGTCACATCCAAACACGACAAAGCTACAGAACCTATCCTTTATTGATGCTTATTTGTGTTTTTCCAAAGTGCCAATACCGTTCACGCACACACACGAGGACATGACGCAACGAACATAAGCACTGTATTTTCTCAGCCTTGCACTCGCTTACTAATCTTTTTCCAAGAAAGGCAGATATGAGCCTATTCAGCAGTGCGGATAAAAGCCGGGCTTTTGTGTGGCATGATAACACAGAGACTGAGCCCATGCCGGAGCCGCGCTATCAGCTTCCTCTGTGGCTACCCTTCCCAGGTTCCTACACTTAAGCCGTAGATTATTTAGGTGGCGTTCAATTTGTTCATTCACATCTCTTTTCTTGCCCCATCCTCTCCAATGCAGAGTGGAAAAAATAGAGCAGCCAGTTCAATCTGTCTACACAATTGGAAACGTGGAGTGGTACAGCGAATGAAACACAACAAGGGGATTCATAAATAGAGCCGGTGGTTCTCTGACTCTTCACTGTCTATTTGTACATACAAGATATTGCCAGAATTTTAGCTTTCTGATTTTGTGGTTAGGGATTTTTATTGCATTGATAAAATTAAGTAATTGTTATGCATGGCTATTCAAATAAACCCACCTTAAAAAGTCACACAGTTGATAAATGCAGTTGATAAACAATGTATTTCGCTTAACATTTTACTTATTGCTACGTAGTTAAAGGTTACAGATAACTAGGGTACAATATATATAATGTCTAAATTGTTTATTATTTATATATATTATGTTTTTATATAAATATTTATAAATATATATAATATATATAATACAATACATAATAATAATAATAATAATATTAAAATAGTGGTGCAAGTAAATTAAGTATTTGTAGTAAAATAACAGTAGCTAATTTGTGTAGTTGTCCAATAATACATTTTTATTAAATGATGTTTGAAACCTTACATGTAATTTCCCCAATAGCGGTGTTTGTGTACAAGTTTACATGTATACCTACTGAACAAAAATCACGTCGGCAGTGATGTCTTCTCATATAAAAGCGTCCGGGAGCTCAGCGATACACATTCACTCCCCGTGGCCCCTCTTCAGACCCAATAGGTGGAAAAGTAATATTATTAGTGGGTATCTGGAAAGGTTACCTCGTTAGAGAGATGGAGAGAAATTTAATTCAGGAAAGCTGTGTTATTAGCACAAAAAGCCAGCCACTAAAGGGCATAGCAGAGTCCCCTCAGGGCCAATAGAAAGTACCTTATGAGTTTTATTAGGTTCAGATGATCAGAATGTTCCACAATCAGATATACGGTTCTGCGTTCAGTGCATCTGTGCATCTGACCAGTGGTGAAGACTTCAGCTAATATGTTTGTATAATACTAGAAAGAACCTTGGTAGAAGTTTGCATTGATGGAGTTTGCAGGTAATTTCTGCCAGTTTGCATCTAGTATGGGCAATTTAGATGACAAAAGAATAATAAACGGTGAAATTTCAACATTTTATTGGCGGTATAACCTTCAGTTTCTCAACAATAGTGGAGCTGGTTGTCGCACTTTTTACCCCAGTGAATATTTCAGGGTCGGTTCGTTTTCAAAAGTCAATTTCGACTTGTATCTTTGAAAATAATTCAATGTTATTGCGCAGGAAAAAAGATACAGTTCATTGAACTTTTAGGAAAACATGATGTCGCACTAAATGGGATAAACTGTCACAACCTGCTAATAAGAAAAAATAGGTTTTTCAGCTAAATCTAAACAGTGAAGCAATGAAGCGCGGAATTCTGAAAAACAGCAACAAATGTAAGATACAAAATATCCAACCATTGTTGAGGCAT
The DNA here is from genome assembly GCA_019155185.1 of Beaufortia kweichowensis. Taxonomy (NCBI): domain Eukaryota; kingdom Metazoa; phylum Chordata; class Actinopteri; order Cypriniformes; family Gastromyzontidae; genus Beaufortia; species Beaufortia kweichowensis. The sequence continues at coordinate 9,690,959 of CM032816.1, forward strand.
GCCAAATATACTTTCCATAAAAAAGATAACAAGCTCTTCTTTCAGTGTTGACTTCCAGTACGGCAGTTCCTATTTCAGCCATTATCGTCAATTTTACTGCTGTTTGTTGTCATCATCGACTCACTTTAGTGGTTTCTGACTAATACCAAATGGCTGGTACAAAACATTTCTGGTCTCATTAAAGCCATGTTCAGTCCGTAGAGCAAACAAACTAAAAGCAGCAAAACAGCATTCAATATTATGGTAAAAAGAACATCTTGCTGTTTAAAAATTAAACACTGTCTATATTTGCTATGAAAATTTAGAGATTAACTCATTTCACATTATACCCAGAAACGAAGTTGCAAGTGTACTAATGTTCCAGAAGTCTGCAAATTGACCCAGGTTGGTGGCTGGAATAAAAAACCTGTTTAGCTGGTGGAAGGCATTTGCATATTCAAACAGCTCTGATATCAGTTGTGTAATCTAACGGCATACTCCGAGCCTGAATGATGATGTTTTAGTGTTATGTTTTAACACAGGCGATTTAATGGTACATACCCTTTTCTTTTCAGTCCCGATACTTGATCAGGTTGCCGTGGAGATGGTTCTATCATCCGGGAGGTGATGTTATCACCGTGGCGATGGTGCTATCTGTGGCGCCCATCTCTTTTGGTGGCCCCTAGTAATCAAATGAAAAATATGTGCTCGCTGGAGCTTTGCGAGATTAGGCTTTAAATGAAAGAAGAGTTTTAGAGGCGGATGAAGAGAGAGCCTGGGGATAGAGTATAGATTATGATGCCTCAGATCGAGTGTAAACACTCGAGCGTGATGTCTGGTGAATGCAGTCATGTAAACACACGTGTATGGATGTTTTTTTTCTAACTATGGACAGTTTTGGCTCTGTGGACTGTATAATTTCTTGAAACATAGTGTTCACACTCACTAGGTCTTTTTAAATTGTCTGCAAACGGTGTCCAACAGCAGACACACGTACAGCGCATGCATCGCCATAAAATCTAGGAGTTTCTTTTGCAACTCATTCCTGAGCTGTCATTTTTCAGACCGACCCGTCTCAAATTATTGTGTTTTGACAACTTTCTGCAGTGGAACTGACATTTTAAATGTCTTTCACTATAAAATATGCCAGAGAAAGACTACCATTATTCCAGGGTTTTACGTATGCAAAACACAAAAATTTTTATATTTTCACTCTTTTCATAATTTGAAAATGTAACAGCTTGATTAAAAATGATAATAAAACTATTCTGTTCAGAAGTTTCATATTTAATCTTATGTTAATATGAATGTTTTTTAAGTACACTGTTGTTAACTACAAACTTTTGACTAACGTTTATAAAACTTTAGTAGCAAAACTTGGTTGTGGCAAAACTTGTTGGTTGTGGCATAAATGAAATCACATATAAAGGACAATCACAGTAAACAAAAAAATACACAAATCAATACATTTTCTACGTATAATTTACATTGTCATAGTATGCTTTCATGTAGCTTTAGATTAAAGCGTCTGCCTTATGCGTAAATGTAAGTGATTAAAATATGTTTTTTATAAATATTTATATGTTAAAGGTTCAGGTTTGGGTCTCAAGCCATCCTGCAATGTGACCTTTATGTAATGATAAGAAACATGTTTAATAAAACTAAAATATATTACATATATTAATGTATGAATAAAAAACTTTACTTATATTAATGTAAGGCACTGTCAGATCAGATACAACACAACTTAATTACTGACCAACTGGAATCTGAGTCTATACAGCAAAACCGCATACACAGACTTCCAGCACAAGCAAGCCATCAATAAAATTAGCACGGAGGGCTGCAACATTGTTTACGACCTTCAAAATGACATTGCAGACCTCATCCAACAACATTCCTTCCGCACCACGCCGTAAATCTGAACCCATCTTTGCCGCTGAGCTCCTGTCTTTATTACGAACCGAGTCTAGTTACGCTCATGATGCGCGTAAAGCTCGCCTATGTACCTGCACTTCAGATTCATTTCAATTACATTAGCAGCTTGCCTTTCATTTAAACACAGCCCACCCCCTCATCGCCCAAACAACAAAAACCAATGGGCGGCTTAATAAATGATCACAGCTCAGACACTAAAGCATCACTGTAAACATTATGACTGATGCTGACTGAGTTATGTATCTAAGGAGTCTGTAATTAGGATTCAGTGCATGTTTGGCTTGTTGCTGTGCATGTTCAGGTATCTTGTATGATTAGGTTTCTCTAAAAGTTTCTATTTGTATTGATTTGCATGACGTGTCTTGAACTTTCTTGAGCATAAGCTAATTTTTGGTGGGGTCAGATTTGTCTAAAATCCTTTTGTCAAAAACGACAGAAAAGACTGTATATATAATATGAAATAATATTAAAGTGATTTTGGTCATGTAAACACAGTATATCAATATATTACATACAAATAGATACATTAAAAAAAAAATTAAATTGTAAAAACTTAAGAAACATTTTATGTGTATGCTCATGCAGTGAGCTTCATAAAACCTGTTTCAAAGGGCAAGTGTGAACGAGTATTATCAGAAAATGTTGTTGTCTAGATGCAAAACTTTAAAAAAAATCAAAATATGAAGTAGTTTAACGTACCCCCAAACAACATAATACATTTTTTCTTTTTAACGTGTTTCTGGCACCAAAAACCCTCAATTTCAATTGTTTAAACTGAAAAAAGGATCAAACAAGCCAAAAGATCTCCACATTTCTGAATAAACTATCCCCTCAAAATACTCATGTCTATAACCATTTACATATTTTCTATCATGTCACGAATGACAGTAGATGAACATGCTCTTCTAAATTGACCATGTATTTCCAAATGATAAACAGCTCCATGTCCTTGCGTCTATACTTCCAACGTGTTGTTTGCTCAGAAACACACTTTCACAGCCCAGATGCGTTCACCTCTCACCCAGCGCCTCCCCTGTGGACGACAGCGTATTCTCATGTGGTTACGGCCTCTTGTTATTTAAAGAAAATGGGCACACACACAGAGACAAACAAATACTGTAGCACTGACAACTGAAACAGCAAGCGCACACTAGGCAAGAAAAGGTTATTTGATCTCAGTACTCCAGGGAGAACACAAACACACACTCACCCGCTACAAGAGCGCGACCGCAGACTTCATTTGTATCTGTGAGTTGGAACACGATTCTCTCTGTAAGGAATCCGGTTTTAGGACGGGTCCATCTTGTTTCCATGACGGCGAGGCGTGCGGCATCTCCTCCGCGCTCACCGGGGGTCAGCGGAAGGTTCTAATTAGGTCCGTGGTGGGAGAGATGGTTCTAAGATTGGGCTTCTGTGGTCACCTTCAGCTCACACCTGTCATGAAGCAGTCCCACGATATCCCATTAGCACAACACACACTGCACTCGCACAAACTTGCTGAAACGTACGTGTTAACATGAAATCACAATTGACCTTATTTATTCTTTATTGTGTCTTTATTCTTCACGTTATTGTGAAGTATCATTAAAAAAGAAAAAGAAGGAAACGTCTTTGGTGTCTAGGGTAAAGTTTTGATATATTAAAGGCATTTTGGTCATTTTTCTTGCTCTACTACAGTAACAATGGTGCTTCTCCTTAACCTATCCTCCACACACCTATGATATTATTAAACTTGGGGTAAAACATTATTTTTATTAGCAATTAGCACTTAAAATGTTTCATTATAAAATGTTTCTGTGAGGACATTTCAAACATTTTCGCTCACATTGTAAACGATTAAAAAAAAAACGTTTTTAGTGTCTTTTGATTAAAAATCTACTTAAAAAATGAATTTAAAAGTTTATTTTTTACATTAACAGGTTTCCTCCACTAAAGTACTTTTTAGTAACCACATCATATCGTTGTGATATTAAAACAATGGTAGTCTATATTTTTATTTCCCTAAACCCAATCTTCCCACAAACTTTATAGATTATTAGACTTTATTAGACTTAGATATTATTAGAGATATTAAATATTAATATTGTTAAGCATGATGATTACCACACTTTCATAATAAATTGTTGTGGACATTTTTAAACATTGTTCATCAAAAGTAGAGGCAATACACACACGTTAATACACACACACTAAATCTAAAGGACTTCTATTGTTTTTACACAGCTGGTTATGCAATAATCTAACCCTACACATTAACCCTAAAAGAAACCTTTTTATTAAAAGAAAGAGCACTTTCATAATTAATAAATGTAAAAACTGAGTATATTTGATAGTGTTTTTGTAAGGATGTCCCCAAAAGGTTATTTTCTATACAAATCTATACCTAAAATCTGGTTAACTAGACCCGCACACACACACTACACAATCTGACCCAGCAACAGCCAGTCATGTGTTACTGCAGCTGTGTACAGAGGGGCAATTTCCCTAAACAGCCGAAACGGCAAAAAAAAGTCATTACTGCTTAGTGTGATGTGTCATTTTCTTCTCATCTGTTCTGCCGGCTGTTAAGAACGTTAGAATAGTGCAAAACGGCAAAGCAGTAAAAAGGAGGTTACTCGAGCCAACCCATCACGCAATCTCACTACAATATTAATATGTGACAAATGACGGCCATTTTCAAAATGGGCCGCCGTCCCCTTTGCGGTCATTAAATATCCACGGTTGTCTCGTAAAGGCACACTTTTTCTATCCTCTGCTGCTCAAAACCATGCACGATATAACGGCGGGACAGTGTTAATGTAAAAACAGGCCAAATGTTTTTTATCGCTACACTTTAAAAAGCGGGTTACTGGCCCTACCAAAGAGAGAAAAATGCGAGAAGGAATCAGATCAAAGACAAACACCTTTATTGGTGGTCTCCATAATTCAGCAGCTATTGCCGGGGTCAGAGCATTCGCTTTGAGTCTCAGACATGGAGATGCATCTTTAATAAAGCTCATCTGCAGAATAATGATTGAGTCGGTCATGAGGAACGTGCGTGCCTGTGTAAGAAAAGAAAAGAAAGATTTAAAAAAGAGCAACTTGTATATTGAAATCCACTGACAGCACTGGGAGGTCTTCTAGTACAAGAGAACAAGCTCTACAGTCCTGTAGAGAGACCCTTCACGCTACTCAAACATTTACTAGCTGGATTTAATGAGGAATGAGAGGTTGATGTATTGAAAGACATGAACCTGCGGTACTACACATTGCTTCCAGGAATAAAACTTGAATGTGACGGTACTTTTTTACTCTCTTATATTATATAATGGATAAACTCAGGGAAATATTCTTTGGATTTTCAATAGGAGAATTGAGAAAAGTCTCACCTTTTCTCACCTTCATATTTCCTCACAAATGAAGAAATATTACAGAATGTTCCTAGTGCTCTTTATCATGGTACTGAGATTGTAGAAAATCACTAAAGAAAGATCTGTAAAAGTTGTCCATGTGACATGTTCTTCTAAAGATTTGTGTTCTACAGAAGAAAGAATATCATGCAGGTTAGCATTAGGACATTAGGATGAGTAAATGATTTTCTTAATGGGATGAACCATGCCACAATTAAAAGATATTAACAGTCTCGTCTGATCTCAAAAGCCAAACACAATATTCTTTATTTTTGAGAGTGTTGATAAACCAAAGGTGCTTCACAACGCAATAGAAGAACCATTTTGGCTGTATGGTTCCATAAAGAGCCTTTAACTTTACATGAAACCTAAGGGTTCTTTAGACTATAAAATGATTTTTTAAGAACCTTTGACTGAAAATTGGTTCTTCTATGACATCACTGTAAAAAACTTGTTGAAGCACTTCTATTTGAAGAGTGTCAAATTGTCAATAGTCAAGAAATATTTTTTGTTTTAATAAGTCGAGCAAACATTTCTTTCTTAACATTTTATAGTCTAAAGAGCCTTTCTTAACATAGGGCCCCCAAAAATTTAAATTACCATGTAGTTTTAGCATGACAACATTTTCTGCACATATAAAAACACAATATTTTTAGCAAAAGATTGGCCGTCTTTCCTATTCAATTAAGAAACGTAATGCACCCAAAGGCATTTTATTCCATCTGAAGTAAGTCAATACAGAAAATGAAACCATCAATTATTAATTCCTTCAAAGCTCTCAGGGCTTTTTCCCCAGATAATGAAATTCAGTGCCCGCATCAAAGTAGCCTGCCGAAATGCCCGAGCTGAAAAGACGGGCTTGCCCTGTTCTTTGTGTGCATTGGTGCTCCGGCTAACATTAACCGTTCGTTGATGGAGGAAAATTGAGCGCGAGGAAAGTTCAGTCCTGTGCCTCTGGGGCTCCAGATCACTAATCATTTGATGCTGAAAGCAGCCGCTCTCCCCTCGCTAGAACGAAGGGTCAAACGCGTGTTAGATGCGAGCTTCTTCTTACGCGGGACACGTACCTCCCCACGTGCCTCCGAGGCAGCGGGAGATGCCATCAAGAGCAGGAAGAGAGCCGTAGAGGACAGGAATGAAATAATTTCATCTCTCGCGCCGTAATGCAAACCCTTAAATCAGCCTGTGAGGAGTGTTGCCAAGACTGAAGGAAGAGTGCTGGAGTGTGGGAAAGCTTGAGGGAGAGATAATGGTAATATTGGTCTGGCTTTGATGAAAGACACTGGCCAGTGGATACACGGATCTATATACTCCAGAGAACATGTGAAAAATGTGTATCACAAGATTTTTGAACAAAATAACATACAGTTCTTCATTTATTAACCCTCATGTCATTCCAAACCTGTATTCTAAACCACAAAAGAAGACATTTGGTATGTTGGTAGAATGTTGGTAACCAAACAACACTGATTCCTATTGACTTTTATTGTATAAACACACAATCACTGAGACATTTCTCAAAATATTTTTTGTGTTTTTTGTGTTAAATGGTAACAGATTTTTTTATGGTTGGGTAAACTAAGCATGTCACATTTATAAACCGGATATGGTGAGATACGCTTCTTTCGCGGTTTGATTTCGCTGGCCAGCTTGAGCCGAAAGTGGGTCACGGGGAGCTGGGAGAAGATCTGGCAAGCTGCTTGCTTGGACCCAAATGAGCTGTAAAATGGTAGTAAATGGGCCTCAACACACATCAACCTAAACAGGACAGATATACAGAGTGAGAGAGAGATAGATGGATGGAAAGCTATACCACCACCTCAGCAGGGTCTCTAAAGCCATTCCTAATCTGGCTCTTGTATCCGGTCCCTGTGGTCAACACGCACCATCTGTGTGAAGTCCCACAGACCCACACATGCACATTTTGGAGAACGAGCAATCTCCAAGTCTGCCGTGAGATCTTTCTGGTTTCTGCAAGAAAAGAAAGAAAGTGAGATTGCTTGATGGCTCACTGAAGCAGAAGCGATGACACACCCTGACTAGTTATCCGCCGATCCACATTCTTTCCACTCGACTGAGATTCGTTTGCGAGATGTTTTAGGGCTGTGTACTGTCTTCAAAAACCCCTAAATGCTGAAAACACGAAACGCAACATCACACTTGACAGAGATCACACTGCAGGGAAACTACCATGCCCTGGTTAAGACCGGTGTCAAACCTTTTAAATGCCCCATAATGCATTTCAGCAGGCCATTTAAACGACATAGAATTCATTTTCAGTCTGATCTATTATCACTTACAGGCGACCTGCATAATCAATAAACTCTCATTTGGGGATGGAAACTTTGCTCAGAAAAGTAAGCACAGTTGTTTCTACACTGTAAAACTGTCTAGAAGAACTTTGGTTCTGGTCAATTTAACTAAAAAAGTAAAAGTAAAAATAGCGTGCCAGTTGGTATTTAAATCCAAGTTTTTGTTGGATCAACGATACACATTCTCCATTTAGCTCAAAAACCCTTCAAAGTTCATTCAATTAAGCATTATGATGTCCTTAAAATGTCAAGTTCCTTTCTCAGATGTATGCACCATTATTTTGGCAAAATCACAATATATATATATATATAAATACATTATACATATACATTATATAAATATATGCATATATGCAAATGTGTGGTTATATAAAAATTGTATTCATACTTTTTAAAATAATTTTAGTACTTAAGTTAATAAGTTACTTTTTTAATATTAATTATTATTATTATTATTATTGTTAATAATAATAATAATAATAATACTTAATTAGGCTTAAATAAAACTTATTATTATTATTATTACTTTTATATTTAATTAGTTATTTTTTAATTAATTTTAGGTAATTAATTTATTTTATTATTTTTTATATTTTAGCAAATTTCTCACAATCTTCTAACATAGCAATTATGCTTTTTGGTGAAGGGTGACCTCCTAATTTTAAAACTCTCCAAAATCCTAATTTAACCCTATAACATATTCATCTTTAGTGTTATGAGGTAATGTAATCATCATGTAAAACTTATCCATGTCGGTTATCCATTCAGCTCTTCATGAAGAGAATACTGAGCAGCTTAATATATAAAAAATAGGCCACATGCACACACAAAATTGGCACCAGAGAATGAGTCGCAAGGAAAAAAAAGAGAAGGGGGCGGTCGGGCCATCAGTTCTCGTTCACGGCATGAGCATCTCTCCGCCACCAGACCTTATTCGTTCAGCTCACCTCGTTACTGGTACACACTGACTCGAGCTGATTGGCTGAAACCAATTAGATGGCGAAATGAGTATCTAAAGGAAAAAAGCGCATTTCTTTCTGCTACTTTATTCCTATTGATGAATTAACTCGCTCTGTACAGTGTCCTGGAAAAAGTGTGGAAGCTGTGCACACAAGCGAGTGTTATTACCTCAACTTAATCCAAGCCATTTGCTCTCAATCCCTTTGGTTTTCTCACCTGCAAAAGCAAAGAATCAGGCAGATCTGAACTATGAACAGATGGAAATTCATATGGATTAGCTGGAGCTTCCTGGTGGAGCTAAAATCCCTGTATGAGATTTTTGGCTAATGCTTCATCATCATCAAAGCCTCGTTGATGAAGTCCACTGGGGATGAGGGACAAACGGTCCTTGACCTGCCACAAATGGATGAAAAAATTCAGTGTAGCAACAGCTAAAGCCTGCATTACCATGACAACTCATATGCTATTTACTAACGCTACTACTGTCAGTAGTGTATTTCAGTTTTTTATTTTTTACTACTTTCAGTCATGTTAACCAGTCCGTAAGTGGTGATGTCATCAAAGTTTGTTAAAGTGGTAAAATACTACTACTAATTGGGTACTAATACAGCAAATTTTTCTAATCTAATGTTAATTTCTATTCTTCACAGTCATGTTTTGTCGTAAAAATAGAAGATAAAAATACAACCATCTTGTGTCTTTGCTACAAAAACAGACCAATTTTAATTTTAAAGCATAAACATCGATGGTGCGGTTTTACTACAATAAACTATAATTTTACTATAATAAAACCATGGTAAATTTATCTCATGGATATTTTAGTGCATACACAGGAAAGCTCATCCAACACGCAACTGCAATTAATCGTTAATATAGTCGCTCTACATACTAAAACCTAAACCCTTGCTCCAGCCGCCACCTGCTTCCTCACCTTTTCCTTATTGAATGTTTTTATTTTTCAGAAAAGTGCTTCTTTGCTAATAAAAGAGAGGGTAACAGAATAATATGGTAATAGGAGAAAAAAGCACAAAGAAAAAAGGATAAGAAGTCTTGGTTGCTGTGCACCACGAGGCTTATCAAAGGGCAAATAACACGGGAAACCGCCAGCACCCGCCGTTCTCTTTCACGCGGCTCTCCCCCCTCCACCCACCACTATTATCTTGTTCATCTCACACTAATGCCTCTCTCCCGTTCCAACAAGAACCCTTGCTGAGACGGCAAGCCTTCAAAGCCTTATTAGAATTCATTTGTTGATGGTAGGTGAGAGACTGTTATAGCATACCACGCATACGGATGTCAAGAGAAAATCAAGAGATTAACAACCTACCCTGTAATATTTCACAGTCACACACACACAGATCTTAATCTTTCATGTCATTATGGTTTCCACCCCTTATAATCATCTTCTCAAGTATTCGTTAGGGTCTTAATTTTTGAAGATGATGGATTGAGTTGACTACATAGTGCACTTTTCTTACCAGTGTCGATATCGCTGTTGGTCTCGGGTCTGAGATCAGCTCGACTTTTTCTCCCGGTCACTCGTGTGGAAGCCATTAGCAGAATTTTCCCCACAGGCTCCACAGTTTTGAGGATGAAGGGTACGACCTAGCTCTCCTCACCTTTATGAAAGCACTCCGGCTTCAATGTCGGCCCAGCAGGACGCCCTCCTCGCCCGCGAGGTGAGACACCCACCCGTGGAGGCGAGAGTGTTGTTCTAAAGGATCAAAGGTTAAGAAGTTCACAAATAAACACATCTTTCACAAACTCCACCACGTACCCTCAAGGACTTCCCATGGATCATGGCTTCACACTCTCATGGATGCTAACAGAATTGACAATTATTCCGTTTCGGATTCCTGCAAAACTTCAGCCTGTTATCACTCTGTCAAAACTAAAATCACCCATTGCTGGACCATGTCTGTGTCAAAGAATTGTATGAATTAAACAGATGTCAAGCCGTCCCAATAATAATGGTTTTCCCATTGATTCTGAGTCACAGCGGTGTTTTGTGCTACACTGGATGACTCAAGGATTGACGTGTTCTGGTTGAAGTTCATTCATGCACTTGTTAAGTGTACAACAAACCGATTGCTATCAAAAAAACATTGAGCGGGCTCGCTTCAATCTTTTCGGTTCTTCAGAGCTTTATGATTCAGTCGTTTTTGAAAAATGGGCAAAGTAACTAAAGTTATTGAACTTCTTAGCTATTGCTGAACTTGAAGCACTGAAGGCTCCTTGGGAAATGTAATCTCTGATGGGTGTGTCTTTGGGGAATGCCTTTTACAAGGTTAAAGGAACACTGTTGCTTTAAAAAGTCCAGACTGATGCTGTCTAGACAGGTTGTCCACAATGAACTCATAACTTTTCATTAGTCATATTCAAGAAGGTAAAAACCAGCTCTGCCTTTGCTTAAAAATGCACCACATGCTTGTGTTTATAAGGTTAAAAAAATCAATCCAATCACTTTACAGCATTGGATTTTGCCGACGTTACCCAGCAATCCAGACTTTTTCTCGAACAAGACGCATGGATGAGGGTATTGACAAAGGAGTGATTTATTGTCTTGGACGTTCCTCTTTAGCACATGAATGCTGTTCATTGCATCTCTTAGGATGTTGTTTCAAACCAGTCCAGCAGAGGGAAACATAGCGCCACTGTTCGCCAAAGCCAGCTGGAAGACATGGCCTAATGCAGTCTCACCACACACACAACAAACTGTTCCAGATCAACAAAGCCTGACTGTGTGGAGTCTTAGTTCAGCCACTAACTCATTTCAATCCTCAACAGGGGAAAGTACAATTATTCCATTTATTATTGTTTGTTTTGTCTAAGGCGATCGAAAAACAGAAGCATGTGGGCACATCAGATGCTCGGTAGAACAATTTGGAAATGTGTGTTGGAGGCAGGGCCGTCATTACTTCAAAGCTGGGGAATAATGTATTTTACGTCACGAGAGCGAGGCGTTTGCATCAACTCGCCAACGGACATCATTGGTGTGGTCTGTAACATACCCCTCCTTTTAGGTCCTAAATATGCAGTCAATCTGTGTGACAGAGGAGCATTACTACAACATGCCGACGGGCCCTTGTAGTGCAGACAGACTTCCATCTGTTACGAACAGGATCGGTGTTTGCGTGTGTGTGCTTTTCTGCTTTCCAGACAGTGTTACGGTGTTTTCTACTTAAATTCTCACTAAGACCTCTTTCAAAAGGAGGGTGGTCATGTTTTTTGAGTCAGGTATCTTGTTGATACAGGTGCCAATCCTCATTATGTCATTATAGATACATACACCACGTCAACTTCTTTATATTCTATGTAGGCTCCTACTGCCCTAAAATGAACTAAAATTGTTTAGTTTTGACAGGTTGACATAGACATTTCTGAATGAGGAAACGCAGCCTCACCCTGGCTGACGTGTAGCTCATGCTAATGAATGGGCTGTAGAGTATGAGAGCAGAAAACATGGAAGATCTATAGTCTAATAGAAATCGAAGCTGTAAATGCTGCCACCAACTTGTGTTTTTATCAGAACTTCTCAAAGTGACTTTGAGGTTAGTCAAGTTGGGTTCCTTCAGAAATGAGATGAACAGCATAGTACAACCTGCAGAGAAAAGGCAAATGATGAAATTATAGAATACATTGTATTACTGTATTATCGTTCTGCGGGAATGTCCATAGAATTGACTTTAAATGTACATTAGCTTTACTAACTGAGAAAAAAATAGAAATAGACATATATATATATGTATTAGGATTGTTGCTTTGAATAACATTAAACTTGCTGTTGACTTTAATTCAAATGCTTTTCACAGTTCACAATTCAGCAGCTTAATGGATATCAAAACAGGTAGTAGAGACATATATAACAAAGTGTATTATACAAATAAGGAAAAAATAAAATCATGAAAATTATGAAATATTAAGAATACATGGTATTATTGCATTTTTAATAAGATGCACATTAGTGATACTGACTGTAAAAAGAATGTCTGTAGGTTAGTATTTGTACTGCTATATGCATTATGCTATTAAGATGTATATTAGTGATACTAACTGTATGAAGTAACATGTTGTCTATGTCATTGCAGGATGATTTCAGCACCACGGACAGCACCACCAGTCTCATAATGTCTTCCAGGTGACTCTTGAACACAAGACACAACTTCCATTAGTAAAAAGTTACCTAACTGTATAATATAACCCAACTGCTTATTTTTAACCAGTAAACAGTTTTTTTCTCTCCATTACCTTCAAACTGAGAAGGGGGATTTCTCATTAAGTGCTGCTGATGGGGGCAACCACATGCAAAACTTGGGCTATTTTGCATTTCACAGGTTCGTTTGATGTTTTTATTTCACCCATTTCCTTTCTCTCTCTACAGTTTTTGAACGATTGAAGCAGGAGAGAGAGAGAATGGGATGTGGGCTTTAAAACAGTCCCTGCACAACACAGATAGTGAAGAGAATTAACGTCCATTTCACGGCACCGGAGCCATGGCCGGACAGGGCCGCGGAGGTGCGCTTTCGCCTGCCAATGAGGATGGGAGAGGCCAGCCGCCCTGGAGACACCTGGTAATTGTGCCTCTCTGAAGTGCAGGTAGGTGTGCAAATTACCAAATGTGCCGCGTAAACCCGTTCGTCGGGGCTTCGTCATTGTCAAGCGTGCCCAAGTTTGCCATGTATGCTGACAAACTATTGGGTCCGTTCTGTGGTTTTGCCTCGGCATGGTCTAGAGAATATGCTTTTAGAAAAGGTGCAATCTGCTCATGAAACACACAGCAAGTAATTGGGCTGGGAGATTTCTTTCCCAAGCTGCCACATGTAACGGAAACTATTAATATTTTGCATGGGCCCTGTCTTATGACTCATTAAAATAGTTAAAATTGAAAATCAAGATGATATATTGGAGCTGAAAGTTTCTGCACTAGGACAGCTTAAAAACTTCTTATTTTGCACACCATTTTCTTAGTTTTCTAGTTTAACTATGACCATATTGAAACTCAAAAAATAAATTACACACATGAAAAACTATTTTGTGTTGAACTAAAATCTTGGAGAGTTCTAAATCCGACAATGCAATCCAACATCACAGCTCGTTTTGAGTCATTAGCCCCATTCTCTCTCTCTCTCTCTCTTTAACTGACACCTTTCCTTCCTGTGATGCATTGCCTTTATTTAACAATGTGGCACACCAACGTCCACATGAAAGATTGCAGGACGTCACACTGAAGCCGAAGGGCTGGCGAAAAATACCCGCTGACACGGACTTGGGTTACGTTAGCAAGGTGATTGCAACCACAGGGAGTGCACTCCTGGACAGAATAGAGGAGTGCGCTGGCCGCGGTACAGTAGAAAAATGACCCGCGGCTTGACACATCTAAGGGCGGTGCAGGATAAGAGCGGAAGTAAATGTCCTGCTATCTCCCCCCAGGGGACTTTTTCTTGGGCATGTCACAATCTTGGCATGTCACATGGGTCAGACTCGGTTGGACTTACAGAAGCTTGTAGATCTGTAAGGTCGACAGGTTTGTGCTACCGTTCGTCAGCGAGGGACGAAATGAGATCGCAGCTATAGGCTGAAAGAACTAATCCCCAGGAAATCCTGGGATTTCTATGTATAATAGTTGTGTGCCGTTAAACATATTACGTTCTTATTTCAAAGAGACCTGAGCCTATTTTTAGATCTATTCATCAAACCTTTGAGAACATGATGTTACACAGAAAACCCTGTAAGCCTGAGCAAAGCTTCTGAACGTCTTTGCTCAACACTTCTTGTCTTGATTGATTTCTCTGTAAAACTTCAAGGATCTTTCTGTGCAGCTGTCTGGAGATACATTTATGTTACGAGGATCTTTCCATCGTGCAGCTGTGGACACCTGTGGAAAAAACAGACACCACATCAGTATAGTATATAGGACAGGGTGGGGTAAGATGTGCCAAACTGTTCATACTTGTCACGTGAACTTATATTTAGAAATAACCCGCCATATACACCTGCCTGCTTGTCAGTTTTCTGCATGTCTAATTGAATTTTATGTTCATGGCAGCCAGAATATATTTAACGTCAAAGCAAACTTATCCAGGTGTAAAAGTATGTATCATGCATGGTGAATTGCCAATGTATTAAATCATGTAAATCTTTTGGCTAAAGATTAGACAGGAACGAATTAATGGAGCATTTTCTCGTAATGATAGATGTGGGGTGAAGTGTGGCAGATGCTACGCTGGGATAGTACATTCACTTGCTATTAAAAACTATACTATAAAAGATTCAAAAAAGCAAATATGACTTTGGAATGGGACTTTTAATTTATTTTCATATTTTTATTTTAAATGTAAACTTGACAGGAATGTAAAATTTATTTTAACAACCAAGTCTCATCCTGAGACGATTTTTAAACAGTATTGAATACGGTCACATGGGCTCTTATTGGCCTACTTGTCATCTATTTTAAAAACATTTTGTTTAAATAATATTTTTGTTTTGAAATCAAAGAAATTAATCTTCTAATTCCAAACCTTCAGATATATGCTCTCAAATCAAAATGTATTAAAGATCTTAAAAACAATCCAGTCAGTGACCCTAAACTTTTGAACATAAGCGCATTTTTCTATCATTTCTCTTGGCCTAGAGGACAACTTCTGAAAATCGTGGTACAGATAACCTCATTCCCCCACTGTCAGATTTGCTTGTCGTCTTCATTTTGCTGCTAGAAGAACGTGCCAGAGGTTGTAAAAGACATGTTTTAACAGTATGTTGATATGGCAGAAGCTTGTTTTTCCACAAGGTTACAATTATCACTTTGCCAATTGTCCGTCTATTACCCTTCCGATACCATCTATTTTAAGAAAAATGACATGCGAGCGAAATAACAGCATCGTAACTGCCTCTTTTGGTACGTTTTGCATTATGCTTCTGTCTGCTTTGACATTGGAAGAAAAAATTAAAACAAACTTGTCACGCAAATTCATGACAATCTGTTACATGCGCCGTCACTTTGAAAAGATGGATGTCTCCAAGGTAATGAATTTGACAGGAGAGGTGTAAAAGAAAGAGAAAAAATAACACAAATACTCACTGACACCATCTCTGTACGGGTCAGAGGCAGTCAGCCAGGCAGGTCTATCTCAGGCACAGTCCAGTACGCCGCCCAACGCAGCTCAGCTGTGAAATTAGAACCCGCGCCGTCCCGAGAGCGACCATCTTTCTTCAGCCGACCTTCCTGGAAAAACCCGATCTGTCCTTTTCTCACACAGAGAGGGATGTCAGTCACGGAATCGGAATTGAAAAGCCACCGCTGGGGCCACCTGTGGATGTTGTGTATCAAAAGATGTCAAGATCTCTATTCGTACCGTGGCAGGCAGGTACGGAGGGAAGTGAATACTGCACCCTGTTGGTTTTAAGATTTGATGGAATGCTGGCAGACATGCTCAACAAAATCTACAGCCGGCAGACTGAAAAACACAGGACTTTCTGTGGATTACTGTATGTACAGCCCCATATGTGACATTCAAAACGATTTCGTCACCATTTTTCAGGATGAACACTTATGTTATTTCACTGTTCAGTTTTCAAAGTTGAATTCTAATCTAATCATTACAAACTATATATTTCATTTCATAAATTTTCATAACAATAAACAGAAATAAAAAATATATTAAAAATGTTAATGTTAATGATATTTTTTTAAAATAGCATTTTTAAAAGATTTAAATAGCATTTTCTTGTGTATGCTCAATATGTGCAGTGATAGTTATCAGGTTAACTAAATCCACGAATAAAAAGGAAGAAACAGATAAAGAACATGGCCTCTCCAAACACATCTACGAGTTGAAAGTTGATTAATAAAATATTGGCGATATGAAGGCAGGAAATGAAACCAGCGAGAGAGGAAAGGATGATCAGGACTTAATTAAGGACTTTGCGAAGGCCACGGTTCCAGACGATGAATATACTGTCTTGCTGACAACTGTGATGAGACTGGATTATATGGGGCACAGTGACCGAGGGGGATTTGGAGACCCCTGCACTCCGCAAACCCTCCATTATGAAGTATGTCTTCAGAGGCTGAATAATTAGCGTGTAGACACGTTATAAGTGCTTTACCTCGCTCATACATGGACGGAATACCAATAATCGTGTAATTGGGTAAATGGTGGTACTACAACTCTCAATGAGAAATAAGTTCATCATAATTCGTCCTGACCGGCGAGGGAGTGAAGCGCATCACGGTGACAGTTTTGAATTAGCGCTGACCCCTATAGGAACATCTATCTTTTGTTGGAGGAGATATGTTTTGTGCGAGCATCTGTGTTTGTAGCCCAATTTGTAATATCTTTTCATGACTAATAACACCAGCACGATTAAAAGCATATATTTCAGCATGATGAAAAATACAGCGTATTATATTTAGCGAAGACAAAGGGCCGAGGTCTCCATTCGGCTGCAGATCTCTCCAGAGGTTTGGACAGAAAAATTGTTGGTCTCTGCTGTTCATCTACTCTGAACTATTTAGTCTCAACATTTATAGCACAGCGGTGTCAAGGTTAGGCCTTAAACAACGCTTACTCTAGAATCTTTACACACATTTCTCACATTTGTGCTCTTGCACCGTTCAAAACTCATTTCCGCCAAGATGAAGTATCTCGGCTCGCCGGCTAACCCATCTATCTGTGTTTAGAATAGTTGTACGGGCCATATTCTCTGTTGCAAAGAACTTCTGCTAAATGAAATGAAGTGTAACCTGTGAAGATTGTGGATTATGCTGTTATTTTCAGCGAGCAGTTATTAAAGAATGTTTACGTACAGATGAGATGATGAGACACAGTCCAGGTTTGGCATGCATAGTTTTTTCCTCTGTTTGTTTCCTTCTAAAAAACAAACAACAAACATTTTAAACCGGTCTAATTTGATTTGCTGGTCTGATTTAGCTGTTTTAAGCAAATTTACTAGTTTGACAAAGCTGGTTTGCCTGGTCTTTGAAGGTTAGTTTGAAGGCTGGTTCTCTCATCCTGACCAGCTAACAAGCTTCAAGTTTACTAAAACTATTAAAACATTTCTGTTTATTGAATTCAAATAAAATACAGGTCTAAAATTATTTGAAATCTTAGACTAAATGATAATTAGAAATCTTTCCCCAGAAATATACTGAAAAAGCACTAAAATTATTAATTTAAGGCTAAACTATAATAAAAATTAATTCAATTTATATAGATACATAAAAAATAAACATACAAATAATATAATGACAAATTGCTAAAGCTAAACTAAGATTAACATAAAATCTAAAACTAAACTAAAATAAAAATTAATTCCACAAAAAATAAACAGATAAATAATAATGCAAATTAATAAAAACAAAACTAAAATGAACATAAAAATATTGAATAAAAGCAAACTCAAGATATAAATAAAACTACAATAAAACTAAAAACAAAAGTAATATAACCTTGGACAAAACCCAAGGATGGGAGACTATCTAACCCTTTTTCCATCTGACACTCTTCATTTTATTCATCTTAGACTTTTCCTATACTGTCTTCTCTCTCCAATTGCCCCTAACTCAAGGATGTGAGGTTGATAAATGGAGCTAATTGTTGTACTGGCTGGCTCCTATGATGCAGGTGGTCTAATCAGACTGAATAGGAAAGGCCTTAGGGAAGCCATTACCCTTCCTATTGTCTGAGAGGACAGCGGGACACAGTGGTGAGTTTGCTCCCTCCCGGCGGGTTGGAATTATTCTCTGACACTGTCCTCAGGCTTGTGGAGAATATCAGGCGGAACCATGTGATCCACAGGTCCCCTCTTGACTCGGTGTACTCAGATCAGACTTTCCTCCCCGTGCCCCTTATAACAGCCGAAAAGGAAGAAAAAGCACCTCGGGCCCTTCCGCCACGCTGGTTCGCTAGGAATCATGGGACGTGACTATTTCAATCACATGTATTTTTAGCGGCGGGTCTGTGATGTGTAATTTCATCAGAGAATCCGTCAAGATTCGCAGTGTTAACCTTGATTACGAGACCAGTGGATAACAAAGCTTTTGTGACCTTGTGAAATTTATTGTAATTTTTTTTTGAGTGCTGATTTAGGAGGTAAACACATTAAATTGCAATTTGTGTGACAAAACCAGCTGAAAATTACAGAGGCAGACCTCTTATTCATGGGCTGTAATCATCTGTAACTACAATAACTATTATCATCCACGGTGTCTTATTTGACCAAACAACCAAACTGATAAAAAAAGCTTTTTTTACAACAGTATTTAAGATACAATACTTTTGCCTCTCTGTGAAATCATAACAGACAGTTCAACTTATAAACCATTATTATACAGGCTGATTTACAGTGTAGTTGTTTAGTAGAATTACAATATTTACACTTCATTGAAACTATTTGTATTGTGAAAAATAAGTCCAATTTATTGCCATACATCATTATTTACTGATTATTTCATGGCCCCTATACAGAAGCTTGAACATCCAAACATTGGCTCTCACATCTCAATCACATTTCATGATCTTAAATCCACACCACACACACCTCATCTGATTTAAGCTATGCTGAAAAAATAACAGCAAATGAATTTAAAACGACACTAGGTCTCAAAAATCACATCAGAATTTTAAATAATGGATGAAACATTTCTTTAAAAGTGCCATTATCCCTTACAACATAATCAACTAAAGCTTTCAAAGAGAACGCTTAACTTTTGAAACTTTGCAAAAGATCATTAATACTGCCAAATGAGACGGAGAAGAACAGCCTGCAATTACGTGAAGATTGATAAACGATGACACACAATCAATAGAAAAGATGAAACACCAAATCAATGGGAACACTAAATTTAAAGGCATCTCGGCAAAACAGATTTTTGTTTCTGGAAATATTAGGACATCAGTTCACGATCATCCGGCGAGCTTATTCCCACGCTTGTGAAGCAAACGGCAATAAATAACTGTGACCGTCAGCAGTGAGGCAGAAAATGTGCACACCAAACGACATAAATCTGCAACTCGGTGAGCATCACATGGTAATTGGATTTATCTATACTGTGTTTATGCTAATCCGCCTATTAGCATAATGAATTATTGTCCCTGTGTTTTGTCTTTTACGCCACGACCCGTTCCTTCCAACCGTCCGGCGGGCACGCACGCATCCATCCCTTAAGTGTTCGATTACAACATAAAAATCTCAAACGCTCATTAGAGGCCTTCTGTTAAACAGCTACTTTCTTTAAAAACCATCACGCTATCATGATCAGCATGAATTGGGCACCTGCCAGCATCTGTACGCCACAATTTGCTTTAAAGGGCAAACACGAGGGCGGCAAGCTCACACTGTTGTTTATTGTCTGTGTTGAACAAACATGTTTGTAATGAACTGTGGGGGCTTTGAGATTTTATGCCATCTGTCCTGTCCGTATATGAATACTGAAACTTGGCACCAACTGTTTTTATTGGGCCACCCAATCCTGGCTCCCCGTAGTCCAATCATGTGAATGATTGGTCATAGTTCATCGGTTTCACAGTGCTAGCTCATATGATGGAGGTTATTAAGTTGGTCATAATCAGTATGGGATGGGTTCGCTTCACGCTCCAATCACAGCCAGACGCACCGGTTCCTGCTTCACGGTTCTCCAGCGTTCCTATGAGACAAAAGGACAAGGAGAGAGAGACAAAAATGACAATTCTGACATTATTAACTCAACATTTAATTAAAATGAACTTGACTTTTATCTATTTGCCTGGTTCTTGAGTTCTCAGCAAATAATAACAATTTTGATTTTCGTCTGTTCCTTTTACAAAAGCAAATAACATGAGGTTAAAAAAATTTGGATTATTACTATAAACTTATGTCTTGTATGAAAGAAAAAGTATGCCATTTCTTCTTTTGTGCTCCACTAAAAAGTTTGAGAAATGACTTTGACAAACGATAATCATCATAATCATCTCGATCATCATGATCGCTGGATCACAATAGCATCTTCAGAAACTGCTCGAAGAGGACACGATGCAGTTAGTTAGTAAAAACACAGAAGATGGATACATTTAAAGCACAAATCTTACTGTTAGAATGATGCATATCTATTGATTTCAATACTTAATGTGGAACCCAAAAGTGCATTTTCTACATTCAACTGGTGAAACTTAATTTTTAGTGTCAATCACCAAAATTAGGCGGCTTCTGGGACAATGGTTTGCAAATTACCATTTTAAACGTTTCTGTCATTGGGGTGCGGGTGTTAATTACGAATGTAGAAAGTCATGACAAAAACGGCTGACATTTAGGCCACGCTGATGGATAGATTGCTGAGCTTTGCATTTAGACTAGAGAACACTAAGTGAAACATGGATCCCACAAATCATATTAAAAAGTGTTATGTCAGCCGATATCCTAGAACATTTTTTACAGCGATACCGAACTAAAATATAACGTTTAATGCAAATTTGGTCTGATGTTGTTGATGCATATACAAATTGTTCATTGCTATTTTTCATTGCTGCGTTTGTCCATATTTGTCCTAACCATGGGCTGAAACAATCCAGCCTTTGTAATAAAATCAGATCAATGTGTAAACCTGTAAAATATCAAGACTTAAAGATCATCATATAAACTGATTTGAACACAAGTGTATTTTGCCCTTTAAACTCAGAATTGCCACTTTACCTTTAATAGGTTTCTTTTGCCATCAGATCCCAGAATCAGTGCTGTTTTTATTCTGCCGGTAACTTCCTTCAGTCTTAATGATGTAGCACATGGCTGCCGGCACTTTCCCATCCCTGTGATGCCACGGCTCGAGGAAAAGCCTTGCGCTGTAATTGCTATTGACAGTGCTATGAAAGTAAACCTCAGCAGAAATCCTTCAGGAGCCAAAGGTCCTCCTGCCTCGTCTTCATCCAAACGCACATCTGCATCACAGGAGAGACGAAACAACAGCGACATGACAATAAAAACAAAGACTACATAAATTTACCACAGAGAATCTCATCTGCTTCCGTTTTGCTGAGCCGGTGAAGTCAGCCGGAGGTCCTGTAGGACTTCGGGAGGATGCGAGGCGTAGCTGAAACAGATTGTCTGGGACTTTGGGAGAACTTTACCAAAAAACGATGAGGATTATTTAGAAATACAACAAAGATCGATTCAAAGAAAGTAAAAGTAAAACGTCCCCCGATTCCTCTTTTAGACGGCTAAATTAACATCACTTGCGAGTTTTCCTAGCAGACGGATATCTGTAATCCTTTTATTTACTCCACCTGTCTTAATATGTTTGTGTTACTTCCTTCAAATTCTTTGTTTGACTATTGAGAAACACAACAAAGCAAGTCTACAATGAATTTTCAGAATGCATTTTCTGCATAACAAACCAATGCTTTTATTTCTCCTCTCGTTGAGTCAAGATGGACTCTTGGAAGACGCAGCCATCCAATTTTACAACAGATGAACCTGTTCAGCAGATGCTGTTCCTTTCCCCAGGGTTTAAGGAGCGTGAACAGACAGATAGATTTCTGCCTGACTGCGTCTGACACCTGCTCACACCTGCGTGGCTGCGACTGCAGGAGACATGCTTCAGAGAACTGCCTGACCTTTAATCTGACCAAGCCAACATCGCTGCTAATTAGACTGATTCAGAGGTGGATGAGCTAAGACTAGAAACCTTTTCAAAGTTCTTTCAAATGGGAGGATTCGCCCTGTGTTTAAGTTGTTGGATGGCTGATGGCACGTCATATCAGGAGGACTGGCGTTACAATTCCTACAGGTGCTCCGCCCCCTCTTGTGCTGGTTTATTCAATATTTCGCATTTTATTATGCTTTTAGCTACTGATATGATGTTTAAATCCATTCTGCAGATGTTTCCCAAATATCAGATCAGAAAATGTGTCACGGTCCAGATAACTGCATATAACAAATAACAAAGCATAACAGTGACTTGTACAGGTCATCACAGAATGTTAGGAAAACTTACCCCTAAACAGTTTCTGATTAAATGAGGACATCAAATTTTACATTTATCACATTTATTCATTTAGCAGATGCTTTTATCCGAAGTGAGTCCCAACAAGACACCAAAAAGTATGTACTATAGGGCTGTCGCAATACCAGATTTTCACTACACTAATATTGTGTTAAAAAATTTTTTTTTCCATTAATCAATTAGACAATCAGTCAAATTCATCTTTGGTTTTTCGTGTTTTTTCTTTTTTTTGTCACACTCAAAATACAAGTACAAGAAAGCAGAGAAAGAGTTTGCAACCATTGTGACTTTAAGACAAAGTCTGAAAAAGGAATTACTAAATTATCAAAATCTGAGTTCATACGTACATTGAGGTAAAAAGTCCATGTCTGTCATGGGTTTTCCTGGAAATAAAAGATTAGGACAAAAATTTTTATACATAGAAAAATTATGATATACAAGAATGTACAGGTAATATTGAAGGTTTTGAACCATTTCTAAATCACTAATCAAATGTAAGAAAATCTGTGACATTAACCTTGTTAACATTTGTTCAGAAAGGTCAAATTTCCATTTTCATAATTGCACACAAGATGATCTTTGGAACATTATCAAAGCATGCTGTGATAAAAAGGACCACTCTATACCTCTACAATCCATTTTTAAAAGCAAGAAAAACCATTCGTTGATCTCATTCATTAAGATTTACCCAGCTTCTACAAACATTATCAGTTTTGTTCCAAAAAGCACAGGTAGGTCAAACATGCACACAAACACCTGCATAAAAAAACCCCACCAAACACTGATTGCTTTATAATAGTCCGACTAGATCCATACAGCATCTGGCGTCTTTGCACACCATTTGCCACACCTTCACAACCAATGTGCACACAACAACATTCAATGACATCTCCTCGGTTTTGTGGGTAATTTCAAAATTGCACATACAGAGAGCTGGTGAAGAGGTTCATTACCATCCGGGAGAAAAGGACAAACCCGATGAGCTCTAAATGCAATAAGACGGAACGATATCCCATTCCGCAAGGGGAACGTGAACATGGACGGTTGACATTTAGTCATTCGACTAGCAGACATGGATGTCTTTAATATCAAAAGCTGCGTGTGTGTGTGTGTCAGTGGGCTTAGCAATTAATTGGACATAGATTGTCTCCTCTATTAGGAATGTAGATTGGAGAACACAAACAAAGGTTATCTCATCATATTTTCAACTTTTCCAGGCACAGCACGCTGGACCTCATAAATACTGCTATTATTTTGGCATGTGATTAATATTTGTTTTAATTTTCACTGCGCCTCAAAGTTAACACGGGCCAATCAATATTTAATGTTTTGGTGAATATTCATAATTGCGCTGCAAGAAAGTCATTGGTTGGTGTTGTGGCCTAGATTTTCTCTCTCGGAGTGAGCCTGTTAACATAAAGGCTTTCATTTAGAGTTTGGCCTTGCCAATAAAGTTTCTTTGGAATAAAGTTACTCAACTTCATTGAACCAACAAAGAACAAAATGATCGTAGCAAATCGTAATAGGGACGTGCCAAACTGTGTGGTTTACTTAAACTTACTAAAACTTTGACCATAACTTTTTGGGTTAAAAATGGACAAAACCAGCAATTTTATGTTTCTAACAAAGATGGTGATATATAGTCAAACGTTATAATTGCAGCTTTGCGAATAACTTCCTAACCATAAAATGTATTGAAATATAGTAACAAGAAAAAACAATCGTATATACAGTACATGTTTATTTGACGTAAGCGTCATGTCATACACCCTGGCGGTAACATTATTAGAAAGTTGTGAGACGATTTAATACCTAAAAGCATGTAAAGGGCTAAACCAGCACAAGTTTTCACAGCATATACACACTTCTCTACAGCATTTCTTTCCCTGGAGTGTGTTTAGATCATCCTCACGACCGCACCACAAATAAGCAGCTTTTCCCCACACAGCTAAGAGCAGAATTTATTTTTTGGCTATCCTGACCGATACTGCACAACTTTTAAACAGTGATGAAATGGAAGTGACACCAGGGCAACACTTGGAAGATGAGCAGCTCCTATCTGTCTGCAAGAGAATCTTTTCCGCTTTACTTTTTATACCCGTCCTGAAGGGTCAGGCACCTTGGGCAGTATTTTAGGTTTATCCGTGTGTTTGTTTCTGTATTCCTTTGTTTGATTTTGAGCTGCAGAGATCATAAATAATTTTGATGAACCCAAGAGAAATGCTCAGGGTGCTTCCACCAAAAAACCTTTTGGCAACGTTTGGTTTGAATTGGAAGTTGGGTTCGGTTTGTGCATCTCAAGCAAAATATCTGCAGCAGGTTTGAGTGTTAAATTCTTCAATTAACTTCATCAACTTTTCTATATGAAATAATGTTTTAAAACATTTCAAAAAACCTTTGATCTGAAGGCATATGTCTGAATGTTTAAAATTATGTGGGGAAAATATAATTGTGCCAACATATTTTCTTTTATTACAAAACAAAAATCTTATTTAAAAAATGACAACTTGAACAAGTAATGAGGAAAACGCAGCTAGTAAGAGCACAGAATATATAAATAAAAATAAAAATAAATTCTAGATAGACAATTGTTTGCAAATACTAGGGTCCATAAAACAGAATTGATTATATTTTTTATTAATTTGGGATTTTGTGTCACAGCATAATTCCCGCAGTTACATCTGTGTTAATGTCCTAGTTTTGAGTTTATTATTTATTTATAAGTTTATTACTATTTCAAAGTGTAGAAAATGTAAAAAAAACAAATAATAAGTAAGTGGCCTAAACTTAACACCCGCTAAACGAATGTGTTTTACTGTTCCTATTTGTTTTTCCATCTACAGTAGCTGTAAACAAAACCAAGCTGAAAATTCACACACACACACACACACACACACATAACAATTGCAGGCTCACAAAACATTGACACATCTACTAGCAGAAATCAAAACATCATTGCACTTTTAAAATATGCATCGATGCGCGTGCTGAAAGGTGAGAGTCTGAACTCCTCCACCCTCATCATGCTAATGCATCACCTGCGCTTCAGGTCTCCACTTGCACAATATCGGCTTAAAGGGTCTGAATAAAAATTCCCCGTCAGGCCCGCTGTGAATAAAGTCATTAAAACAAAACCTGACGGAAACCGGGGGTACGTCAGGACGAGGTTCATATTTTAAGAACCACCCGTGAAGACAAATAACGCAATCGCAATGTAAATCTGCAATGAAAAATCTGCTACAAATAAAAGATACGGTTTACCGTCATACGCCGTGAGGAGGCCTGCCAGCTCGGGTCTGCTGTGATAGATGGATGGTATAATGCATGTAGGCTTGTTGTGGTTATATGTGTGTGATATATTGATCAAAGGAGGAGACCTGGCCATTATCCAGCGTCGCATTAAGCTTCGTTTTATTGGAGATGACTCAGCGCTCCTGCGAAAATATCTCATGATAAATGAAAATGCACATAAATAAACATGTTGAGAAATGAATTACTAATAAATAGTATAGTTTATACTGTATGAGAACTTTTAGAAATACGTATATATTTACGTTATCTGAAGAAAAAAGAGCCCCATCTCCAAACCTGAAACATAATAAATGCAAAACATAAACATAACGTAAATGTGACCTCTCCTCTAATCAGTCCTCCAAATTAAAATAATCTTTCATAACAAAGAGCTTTACTCCAAATGTTAAGCGCAAAACTCTAAGCGTGTTAAGGGCTTCACAATGTTGAGCCATTTTAAGTGGATTAACAGTTTGACTTAGCATCACCTTCACAGCAGGATGTCTAGCTGTGCTTTACAAGCTTGAAGAAGAAGTCTGGTCGCTCGTATCGTAATGCATTGACGCCTATTAAGCCAAGATCCCTGGTCCTGTTGTGCCATTGTTAGCCATTTTTGCTAATATGATAATGAGTGTTAACACATTGGGGTTAAAGTTCAGCAGCAGTTAAACGGGTGTTTAGTCTATGTGCTTCTGCTTCATGAAGCAATTAAACAGGAGGAAATTAACTCTGCGGAGGGCCGTAAGAAGAAAAATGATGAGGTAAGCGAGCTTATAATTGGTTTGTAAGTTATTCCCTTTGAAAGCTATGTTAGCATATATATATAATGGTACTGTAAATAGTTTGTCATTTGTGGTTTCAGGTCTGTCATTACTAGCCAAAGACAGGGCAAATACAAACAGAGCTGTAGTTTGTCATCTTCCATCATAAGTCAACACAAATACGTCCTCTGCTCCATTTGGACAGCTATGGAGGAGTCTCTGTTACAGGTGAGCGAGTCAGAACCATAAGTCATCTTCCGTCCAGACATGAGCGAGAGATCTGGATCAGACGTGATATTTCTCCAATACCGCTTGTGCTCCTCACCGTCGGTCAGGGCAATCTGCCATCAACCTCAGCAAAAAAACATGTAGTTTAAAGGTTAAAAATGACTGCGCTCTGGGGACGCCAGACAAGACGTTATTGGAAAGAGATTTGGGTGATGATTAATATTGAATAAGTCCTCTCTCCCTAAGCGGGTGACTGACTTTGGGAGGCAAGGATCTTTTTTGTTTGGTCCACGGATAAAAAATCGTTATCTTCTCAGCATCAGTTTCAAAGTAGTTAATAAGTAGTCTACAATAAAAACATCAAATCTATCTCTTCATCTTAATTTGCAGAAACCTAAATAAGACCAAAGTCTTCAGGAAATCATTTTTAAACATTAAAATATGCTAAACAGTGAATAAACACAAGCATTTCTCACCTCCGTTTGTCGGTTCTCAGTAATGTTATGGTGTTTATTCTCTCCTGTAAATTACCTCAATGAGAAGCCCATTAATTGCGGGAGGTGAGATCAATTGTTAGATTGTTATTTCATCCAGCAGTTTGATGAAAGGCGAGAGGGGGAATAAAAGGGTGCGAGCTCTGGGTATTCGGAGAGCGAGGATGACACCGACGACTATAACGAGTTGTGTCTTTCCCATTAATCAATGCCTTCCACGCAATTTGCCATCTGTGAATTGGGACTGACCCGTCTCGGGGGTCACTGGCCAATTTTCCGCAGCGGTCGGTCCACGTCAGGCTGAAATCCCTGCACATGCTTCTGAACATTTCGATCGTCTCTTAAATGGCTGCGGACATTGGTGCTCAAAAGTTTTTACCTTGCCTTGTTAAATATTGAACTAAAACTTTAATAGTATTTCATAATTTGCATTTGACATTTGATATTACTGTCAAATATGATTAACAGTACCGGCAATGACTTCTGTGAAATCGTTCTAGTGCATTACAGTATGAAGGGCACGCAGAATCTGATATTTGTTTTCTTCCTGCATTTATATCAAATCATTATGGCTTCTTTAAAATTTGATTTGACAGAAGACATTTGTCTTTGTCATAAGCTTGACCAATAATAATAATAATAATATTGTTTCTGATTATTTAAGGTAAAGTGTATATTTTTTTAAAACTTTCTCATATTGCAGAGAAAAAGTAATGCTTCAGGTGCTTTTAAAAAAGCCAGAAAGAGCTATTCAATATAAAACTTGCTGTACAAAAACAAATCTATTAACAAGATCACATTCCTAAAAAATCTATGTAAAGAATTCAAACTAACCGTCTGATCAACATTTTCACATCAGAAAGATCAAAACACAACCGCTGTAAGAGCTCTTTTTCCCATTGGCAACAAAATTGTTAAACTCATTTTTTCTTAAGAGACAAATAAAGTATCATCGTACTAATCATGGACTTGTACAGGTGCATTGATTACATAATACACGTTACGTAATATTTGCACAGAAATCTAAAAGACTCACTTCTTAAAATGAACAAGCACTTGTCCCCTGCTGAAAAATAAACACACATAAGCTCACACTTCTAGTTATCACCGCACCAATGGCATATCATCTATAATTACTCATCCCAAGAGGGTCAAGCATCACGCCAGGCCTCCCACCATTTCCCTCTGCCTACACCACCGCTAACACTCCAAACAAGAGAGGACCGGCGCGCATTCCCAGACGCCTTCCTTCCCGTCTGCTACTCGTCCACGATGAAAGAGCTTCTCGCTTGTTACCGCGTCCATAATTGGTTTCAATGAAGAGATGCACCATGGTGGTAATTGTATTTTATGATCATTGAATTTCATTAAGTGTCTAATTGAAACATTGTGCCCGGGTGCCGGAGAGAAGCTAATTAAAAGGAGGAGCCCCAGACAATCTGCTAGCAATGGAGTGGGAATTGAAGAATTAATTAAATACACAACTTTGCAACAAAGATGGACTTACTCAGCGAGAATGTGATTCTGATGGTTGTTATAAGTGTTATATTTTGTTTAATGCAAATAAAAACGAGCCTCCGGGCTTTGAATTACCACATTGATTTAGTCGAAAGGGATTCTTGTGCAGCTCCAACCTTGGTACAAAACAAACAGAGATTAGATGCCCTGTGTTGATTAGTTGGTCATCCATTCTTGCCTATCTCGACTAGTTTAAGAATATCCCCTGGTCTTGACTGGGCCCTATAAGCTGGTTTTGGTCAACCTGATTATACTGAGAAACCCACTAGACCACCTTAAACCATCAAAGACCAGCAAACCATCTGAAGCTCCTTTAAGATCTTTTTATAGAGAGAGAAAGGTTGGGACCCGGGTTATGAAAAGGCGACATGAGAAGAAAATCTAATTATAAACCTGGAGCCCAAATTTCTCTCTCACCTCTAAAGCTTACGGTGCCCAAAACACACTTGAGGGTGAATCTAATTTTTTGTGTCAAAACACCCCATTCCATCTTGTTCCTCATTCCTCCAGAACAAATCAATGAGATTCATTAGGTTCAAATCCCTCTGGATTAGTTGTTGCACAGTCACCAAGATAAGAGGGATAAAGAGGAGAGAGAGAGAGAGAGAGAGAGAGAGAGACAGATTAATGGCGCTTCATCATCTCAGCAGGACTAAAGATAGAGTGAAGCCAAACATGTTTGCTGGAACAAATGTCGCTGTATTGTACTGTATTCAAGAAAGCTTCTCTGCATTGATTTAGCTGTCTAACCAATAGTGATGACTGGCTATGAGTTTCATTGTTTGGGGGCCTATAAGCTGTCCTTATCTGCCCAACATGATGGTGTAGGCTATAATCAC
Organism: Beaufortia kweichowensis; assembly: GCA_019155185.1. Taxonomy (NCBI): domain Eukaryota; kingdom Metazoa; phylum Chordata; class Actinopteri; order Cypriniformes; family Gastromyzontidae; genus Beaufortia; species Beaufortia kweichowensis. Next base: position 9,720,640 of record CM032816.1, read on the forward strand.
AGTCACTGGACGACGTGGCAGCTGTCAGCCTTTGCGTCTTCATAAATGCAATCGTGTTTGCTTGTCTAATACACTGTGTGGCACAATATATGTTATGAGACATCACAACCACAGGCGCTTTGAACATTAACATTATACATTATTGGACAGTTAAAGATGCCATCTTCATGATTAAGAAAAGACTTAACCTCTAGCTGTTGGACTTCCATCTAATTGATGTTGTCTGATGTTGAGGTTTGTGACTGGTCACCGTGTTCAGAAGGAAGCAGGTCTGAGCTTTGTACAGTTCTGGAACAGAAAAGACATTTTAGAGAGGAAAAATACTTGAATTAAAATACACAAAACAGAAGCAATAATACTCAACAAATGGAGAAGAGTTGACTCTTCAAAGAACATTTTATTTAAATTTTTATGTTCACATTTATGAAGAATATGGACTGTTATTAATGTGACAATTCTAAAAACAGCACTTTACCTGAAATCTGAGCTATCAGTTTGGCAAAAATCTTTGATATTGGAATTTCCCAATATGCATTAAAACAGACAATGTCAAGAATTGGCAATAAAATCAATATGAAACGTAACATTCGATGAATACCCTAAAATGATTAACTGTTTGCTCAAGGTGGATTCCTGACTGATGTGATCACAATCTTGAGTTATTGAAGAGTTCACGAGACGTTCATCCACGAGATGTCATTATTGACTGTTGAGATATACGTATTCATAACCTGAAGACACGTCAACCCCACTCACCCTCCTTCGGCCGGGGCATCACGCCACTTCGGTTTCCCGAGCAGCATCTTTGTGTGGTGAGGTTTTATTGCAATTGATCCACCTCCCCGTCCCTCGAGCGTCTGGAAACGGGTTCCTTCAAGCACATCGTAGGAATTGAAATTCTCACGGTCATCTCCGCGTCAAACACGGTCGGCCTTGAAGGAGCAGATGCAAAGGCAGTCAGTTGTGAACTTTACATTTGCAATTGTCAAAAGCACGCAGAGGCGCGTGGGTTTGTGACGACCGACACGTATTGGAAACAGGGTTTCGAAAGTGAGTGAGAAAAGAGAAAATCGAAAAGAACAGACTTCAAAATAAAGAAAGAGAAAGACATGACACTTTCTGTGTTTCACATGAAGGGACAGATTGGAGTAGTCACTCAACGTCATCTTTTCTGTGATCTGAGTGAGACGAGAAAAGAAACCGATGGCGGTGTTAACGCTAGGGCTTACCCTCCAATCAAAACAGCATTCATGTAGCGTTAGGAAGGAAGGTGTAATTGGCATCGACATGAAAACACTTGAGCTCAGGCAGCTGTAAGAGCTCTCGCCTTTGCCTGCTTTTATTAAAAAGGGGAATTAGTGGGATGGAGACTGTGCACTCATTTTAGCTTCATGGTTGAGCTTCATAGCCTGCCTGGCTGGAAACAATGACCTCTTTCTGAATTGTTCAATTTTTGGGTTTCTTCTCATGGTGCTCGGTGACATTTAATAATGGTGTGTGTCTCTTGTAACGGCACAAGGCTAAAGCTTCTCGCAAAATGCACATTTAAAGACTCACGGTGTCTTGCTTTGTGTCGTCTTGGTCCAATTAATCGCAAGCCAAGAGCGGCAATTACAAAATCCCTTTCATCTAGTTACAGTACAATCCTACATTTCGTTGCAGATTTTTGTGTTCTGCAGACTTGGACATTTTTGGAAAACCCAAATGGCACACATTACAGCGTTCAGCGGCTTTATGCACAATACATGTTTGCACAGACGAAAAGCCACTATTGTTGAAATGGACTGAAGCAATGGTAACAAAACAATACTTAAGCAAAATTAGACTGGAGTTGGGTGAACATATATCAACTGGGAAAGCCATTTATAAAGCTGTCAACAGCCCTTCTGTGCCTCTATGTGCTTCATTTGGAGTGTTTTTTCAAGCTTGCTGCTCGTGCACGACACTTTTCAGACTCGACAGAGAGAAAGAGGAAAAATGGGAGAAGTACTCACATGCTTTGCGTCACTTCTTGTGGCCATATCGTGAGACGAACAGACGATGGCATGGATCCAACTTGGGGTGAGCAGAACTGAAATATATTAATTATATAACACTATTGCTATATATATAACAATTTAATGCTTGAAAACACAATACAAATTGAAAACTATTTTGGTTATAAAAGATTACTCATTAAAATAAAAATAGGTGTTGCATCTGTAAATTAAAAGGTTGTGTTTTTACATTATTATACAGTCTTTTTTCCAAATTATTGTGGTTAACTACAATTAGTATTTTTAGTGCCAAATGACAAAATTTTAAGAGGTTTCACAACCTACAACAAAGGCCAAAGGTTTGACAGCCTCGTTTGTTAAAGGAAAAAACAAATGCCTGTTTCAGCCTTAAAACTACAAACACCATCCCATCCTAAAAGGAAAATTCACAGTTTCCCATCAGGCTTGATATACAGCCCCATTGAGACGGTCTGGCTCTTCTCAGCCGTACAGATAGACCTGCTGAGTGCTGTCCAGGTTGGTCACATTGACTAAAGAATTGCCACGTTTAGCCGAAAGGAGGCGAGGCGCCCCATGCGTCACTTGTGATTCGTCCGCCCCGCTGGAGAGCTTGTCAGTGTGTTTTCTCAGTCACAGAGCCCAGACCCCATTACCCCCGCTCCCTCGGCCGTTCTTCTCTCTTTTATTAGCCGGATAACGGCACAGATACATTATCAAAGCTAATCAGAGTCAAATGAAGAAAAGTGGCCGGGTGAGGGCGAATAACTAGACGGCGTGGTCAAAGCACCTGAGAAATACACACTGACACACACAAGCGCACACAAAAGTCTCTCTCCATCAATGCAACTAGCTTAAAAACACACACACCTCGCTGGCAGGAGGACCTGTTTTACATTCCTGTGGTGTTGGAAACTTTAAGATGGCTTGAAGCGCAGACAGCAGCAGAATCTATAGGAAAGCTTTTCAGTCACAGCACACTGAACATCTGAGGATGCATTAGGAGACAAAAAAGAAAATGTTTGATGAGCGTATCACAATCAGACAAAAATGTTAGCGTTATGGACGTGACATCATCAGTCAAAACGTGAAATATAAATTCTCACAGTATGTATTCATTACCAATATATTGAATCATTGTTATATTTTACTAAAGCCCTGTTGATTTATAAAAATGGAAATATACATGCATTATGGATGTGACAAAAAAGAACACACATTTTTAGGAAGCAACATACTTTTGTAGGATTAAAATGCACAGCCCAGAAGGAATAAAACCCAACAAATGAAGAAGAGATGACTCTTTAAAGAACATAAAATAGTTATTTAATTTCTGTGTGTTTATTTATGAGGAATATGGACTGTTATAAATGTGAAAATTTTAAAAACAGTACTTTACCTGATTATGAAAAAAACATTTAAACATAATCAAATGCTTTAAAAACCTTAAGAGAGACTTCACATGATTTAAACTACCAAATATTGACAGCTGAGCTATCAGTATGATGCAAGCCTTTGGTAAAACCCTAATTCATTGTTATGAATGAAAAATTCTTGACTAAATGCTCAACCGCAGTTGACCTTAAAAACCTCCTTCACCCCCTCCTAAATAAAATAAAATGAACGTCCAGTTTGGCTTCACTTTATTGGATCAATGCTGCGCTCTTCCAAGGTGGATACAAAGCTGTTGTCTAGTGGATACAAATGGGAACATTTAGGCCATTTCGATCCGTTTAGACACCCAAAGCCTATCGATCCGCCGCCCCCAAACTGTTTTCACGTAAAAATGATACGAGCCGTAATCTTTCCCCAGAGAGAGGAGACGACACAAATGGTGCGTGTTGGAAGGAGTCATTCAGATGGCAGGTGTGTTGTATGAACACAGAGCCGCTCTTTTCAACAGGGAGCACGTTATCGATCGGCTCCGGTCATTTGCTGTAATTGAATACAAAAATGTATTCCCATCAGCCGAGAGGTGTGAAGCAAGTGATATTTACTGTCAGATTTATGTTTGGAAGTCTACACAGATTAGAAAAGTGAAGGATCGGCAGGCTAATAGGACAGTCGGGACTAGTGTTGTCATGCTAACTGGGCTAAAACAGCTTAGGTGGTATTTGGCTGGGAAACAGCGTATAAATGCATGTCAAATGTTTTGCTTTTTCTTTATTGATGGTGATCTGAGACTCAGATGGCACAGTCGATGACCGCCCACAATCTAATTCGCTGACAATAACACAAGACAAAACAGTTAAGGTCTTGCTGAATTTGCTTGTTTTTACTTGATTTATTATTTTTGGTTGGACAGAAAGGATAGAAAATTGGTCTCATCTTAAAAAAGTGAAAAATCAATAAAAACACGCATGCACCCAACATAAGTTTCCAATTCGGCTTGCAACATTTCCAGACATCATCATCGTGTCTTTCCCCCACTTCACATTACTATTATCCTTCCAAATCAACGAGAGTAGCAAAAAAGCTTAAAATAAATAGAAAAACCCAACATTTTAATCTTAACAATGCTCATCCGCATAAAGCGCCTCACTGTTATGGGGTTTTTATATGGCAATCATGTGTCATTATCTTCCTATCAGACCATCAACGACATAGTTAGTAAGATACCGATCACCCTTGAGGACGTTGGCATGCTTTGCTGCACTAAAATCCTCAATTCTGAAGATTTTAACGTTAGCCCACCGCAAGCATACAGATGCGTTATCTTCCAAGCTACAATTCCCCCGGGCAGTTAAATTAAAGTGGAAGGGCTGTCTTACTGCACCAGATGGAAAACATCTTTTCAGACGTATTGTGCTTTTCAGTATTCTGGCCTTTACCGCAGCAGAGTGCATCTGAGCTGTCACTTTGAAAGCTTTATTTCTGCATCTACAAGTGCTTCCGTGACAAGGATAGTAGATATGCCATTAAAACGCTAGATTTACTCTCTCTTTCTCTCTGCCTCTTATTTCAAAGTCCATTTCTCACCTCTTTGGTATTTTAGATTTTGCTCTCTGTGCATTTTCTATTCGCGTACAGACGGACGCCGCTAAGCAAAGCCTGCGACAAAATGCCAGATGCCAAACCTGGCGAGATCGCACGTGCCACTAGAATTATGCAGATTTTTGCATAATCTATCGTCCTGTATGCCCTTCCCTTCTTTTTGATTCGCTTCCCTTGCGTTTGAAACATCTGACTTTGAAAGTGCATTACAACGTTCTGTTGGAGAGTGGTACGGGCATGAGGGAGAGACTGACTGATGGAAGAGCGATCGTGGGTACGACCCCCTTTGAGAGCTCGTGATTGATGTTCAGCACGGGCCAAAAAATGGGCAAGAGCCTGGAGGCTTGATGACTGCAGTGTCATCTGCACTGACGGTCCATGCGATACTGAAAGACATCCTGCTATCCATACATTTACAGTACAGTTAATGTCTCTATAGGGTCTTTAAATCAAATAACATTATAATCTTGCCATTTTAAAAATACTTGTTTTGACCATAAGAATGAATTTTAAGTACACCGACTACTTTGGTTCTGAGCAGATGTCGGCATTTTGTCATGTCACCGAGTGCTTCTTCAAAAATGTTTTGATTTTACCTATAAATATCATTAGGATTTCAATATTTGACACTACTCAGTCAATATGAAAGATGCCGTATTTTCACAGAATGTTCTTTACATTATGTAGGATGATTTCTTGTAGAAAACAGTAATCACTAAAAAATATCTTTAGCAGGGTTTTCACACGCAGGGTCACATAATGAAATGTTTCCCACAAAACATGTTCTTGGGAATATTGTTTTAATTGGTAATCAACCTCAATATCTCTCTCCGTCCCATTAGTCTTGTAATATTCTCTTACCAAACAAAAGCAGTTTCTCCAGGACCATCATCCTCCAGCAAATGACATCATTTCTGTTGGTAAAAAAACTGAGAAATCAGCAGTAGATTAGATGAAATCAGGAATGTTTTAAGTTGGCTTGTCTTCTAACAAGTTTAATCCTAATGATAAAATTAGAGAAATCCATATCATTAAAATGACAAATGGTGGTTATACGTAGACATCTGCAAGTTAAACACATAAAAACATCCTGTTAATATTTTGCCATTATGCTAAAAAATAAAACCCTTAAATAGACATACTTCAATTATGTTTAATTGAAGAGATGTGCAAAAACTTACACGATGAAGTTTTAGTTTGTATTTTGAACTTCAAAAACAGTCAACACAACCTACAAAAATCAAATGACTCTCCAAATATGCATCCCCTTGACCTTAAACTGAACAAGAAATCATTTGTTTGACGTCTGCGTAACAACGTGCAACTCGGCGACGCCGTACACCAACATACAGCCCAAGAAATAAATTACACAACTCTGTCAACAATGCTGTTTTTACATGGTGGGGCAGTTCTGATTAAAATGTCATCGGGCAGGTTCATTTTCTATGATGTTTCTGTTGAACTTTACACACTTGACTTGTTCTGTCCTGAAAATTGTTGCCAGGGCTGGTAATGTTCTCTGGGTGCACTGACGCTTCAGGCTTCCTGCGAAGCATCTTGGATGTTACGGTCAGGAGGCAAAATGTCAGACGCAAAGGTTTGTGGGAAGTTTACTCCAAGTCTGGGCTGTAACGCATTTGATCTGTAAGAGTTTTAGCCTGAAAACTGCCACTGCACATCTGAACTACATTTCATATATTTTTAGATATAATATATTTTTTCAAACATTTTTAAGTCTTCTAAAAAATTATAGTAACATGAATTTTTTTAAATATTAAAATATTAAAGTGAAATATTAAAGTGGATAGACAAAAAAATAGGTGACAGTTAACAGGTTAAAAATACATTGAAGACCAGAAGTGTTGGTTAAGTGGTTAAAAATGTTTACCTCAAAAATTATAGATGGCATAAATAAAACGAGGCTTAATTAAATGAAAGCTGAATTGTTTATTACAATTTCTAATACAAAAGTTTATTCAATTTTAAAGACACAGTTTACCCATAAATGAAAATTCATTTACTCACCCCCATGTCGTTCCAAACCTGTATGACTTTATTTCTTCTGCAGAACACAAAAGAAGACACATTAAAAAACATAAATATTCTCTACGCAATGTACATTAATGAAACTAAACAGAAATAAATACTACGTTGGATTGTCAGAAACTGTCAATTGTTAATTGTAGTATATTATTTACAATATTATAATGTAAAACACTTCATCATGGCAGTCAAAAACAAGATGGCGTCGCCTTAAAAAAATCCAAACTATTACACAACTTCTTAACTTTAGAAACAAGAATCTGTTCATGTAAACTGACGTATTAAATGACAGTTCTATTGTAAACCATCTTGTATTAAAGAGGCAGAGAGCCTCTGACGATATTTGACCCTCGCTCTATAGAAGACAGTAAATTTGTTTCCAAATGATGTGTTTTCAAGTGTGCTTTGAAGAGCCATGGAAAAAGTATGTCAGAGAGGGACTTATGATGACAGATCAAATGGAGCAGATGAGAGCAGGGGATTGTGGGATACATCAAGGGGGCTGTAAATCTCCTCGCTTGGACTAATGAGTGTGACAAGAGTGGACTGTGACGTGCTCTCAAGACTGACAGAGGTAAGTGGGGTGGCGTTGACAGGGCAATGATGTCAGGCCGGCGTGAGCGCTGGAGACGGCACCCAGTCTCAAGGAACCTCATTAACATTGAGGTCAATTTTATCAGACCCCAAGTTGGCGTTTTTCTCACATTACCAGCGAGCATGAAAGAACAAGTGAAAGAATAAGGGATAAATTAGACTACATGCACGGATACACACACACTTTCTGTATAATCCCATCCTTAATGATGCAAGCTAAAAACTAGTACACCATCAGCGTTTAATGAACATACATTTGTGTTTACAAAAGAAAACAGAATTTAGTGGTTTTATAGATCTTTTTGTGCGTGATGAACAACAAAGAGACTTTTCATGCATTAGTGATAAATTAACTTTATTTTGAGGTTTCAGAACAAGAACCAAATAGTAATAATGACCTTTCAGCCAACGCCTTGTTATTCCATGTTATGTGATGTGTTTAGTACATAAAAATAAAATGATCAGAATATTGAGACAGTCCAAAATGTACAAAATGAACTTTTTTTATAAAATGATTACAAAGATTAAATATAGTATAGAGTTCAGAGTTCAAAATTTCAACAAATGGATGACAGACAGCCATACAGGTTTGGAATGAGTAGACCGTGAGTAAATGGTCAATTTTAAGTGCATTCACCCCTTAACCCAATGTCGAGATGTTTTTGTAGATTTCCCAACCGTACATCCAAATCCAACATGTCAAACCTTCAAAGTGTGCTTTAATCCATCAACAACTGGAACAAACCGGAAAACGTTTGCCTCCATACTGTTTACTTTCTATAAGCTCAGGGAATACAGTCCATATCATCACCAGAATAAATGCCCCAATTTACCTGTCAGTCCACTGTCAACTATATGAATCCAGACGCCCCCTTTTCTCTGAGGTAGAAGCAAAATTCAATTCGAGTCTCCTCACCCATAATCTCAAGGACTGTCTAGATGTCCCCTTCCCTTTTAATGCGAGTATATGTGGGCGGGAAAACAGGAGCTGACAGAAGCAATTCTCTTCCATTCGCTTTGTTAGGCCACCTAAAGGTCGCCATTAGTCTCTGTGTTCTGCCCTGTAGAAACCTCAAGGCGCGCAGACGGGTAACGGCAACCCACCGCGGCCTACGTCGTGTCGCTGAGTGATTCATACTCTTACGTAATCAAACTATGGGGATAATCTGTCTTTATTAGGGCTTCCAGGTTAAACACAGAGCTATTGCAGTCAGATGTCCCATGAGGCAATGGGGGGAGAAAGAATCTGATAGCCGTGGCGGTAAGTTTTATACGTTAGATTTGGATTAAATGCGTGGGGATCAATTCTTTCTTGGGTGAGAAAATAAAGATGTAGTGTGTGTTATTTTCTCAGGTGTAAACTGATTTATTCACAATAGACCAGTTTGCAGTATGTAAACAACACTGTTCCAGTTGCACTTCCTGTTTCAGTTTTTTTATTTCACATGTAGTTAAGTCTTACAGATGTTCATTAAACATTTCTATTCCATTTTAAATCTTCTGTTGGTTGTTCTGACATTTGTGTAATGTTAGGAAACTGAGACAGGAAGTGCTTGTGGAACGGTGCTGTTTATGCCTTGCAAAATGATACAAATAAATAATACAAATATTTATAGTATAAACAGCAAAACAGCAAACAGCATTGAAATAAAGTTTGAATCAAATAAAAAAAACAGTGCAAAATAAACTTGGCCCAGCATCTAATTTAACCGTCCACTGACTAACAACATCAAAAATGAAACCATTATGCATCACTGTAAAAAATCTGAAACCTAGCTAAATATTTCAATTGGCTGAAGTTTTGTGAATTTAAGGAACAGACTGCTGCCACATTTAATAATTGACAATTGTGCCAATTGAACTTTTAAGACTGAACAAGTCACTTTTTTGAGAGTTTTTCGAGTTGAAGAGGTTTTAGATTTTTTACAGTGATGTTATGCTATGATGTAACATTAAAACTATTGCCTATTTAAAAACCAAACAACAAGCTTTTATCAGTAGAAAGACATAAAAATAACATGAAAACATTGACGTTTATTCTCTCCAAATCAGTAAAAGGTTAGCTGGCGTGGTGACTGGAAGAAAATTCAACTTTCAATCAATTGAAGCGTGACCTTTACTGAAGGCCCTAATCAGTTTGAACTCCTGTTGTATCGGCGTGGCTCCTGACAGCCAGTTCCTGCTCGCTTTCATCTCACTCTCTCTCGCCCATTTTTCTCATTCTGTCTCAGTCTTTCTCCTGCGCTTCTCTGAACAAGGTCATTATGTTTTACATTAGCTGTCGTAGCTATAGCTGATTGCTAGAAAGAACGATTGATTTTCTCTCTGCTCTCGCTTCAGGGTCTGAACTGTTGTCCAAGATCAAAGTATCATCTATCAGGGGTCACGTCCGTCTGTATAATGTCACAGTAATGTAAAGAAATTGACCCTGATGTCTAAGCCGAGCTAACTTATAGACATGGCCTGAGGAAGACGTGTCAACAAACTGTCATTATTACAAACAGAGATAATAAAGAGGAGGAGGAATGACCACAATCACCTAAATCAAAGTCCTGTCTCTTTTTTTATCAGCCAGGGCATTCAACAACCAAAAGATGCTGAACACAGCACAAGGTGAGCTAACATTTAACTAATAATAGGCAGATTAACAACAAAACATTCTCTGATGCGGCTCTGAATATGTGCAAAAGCACTTACTGGACTCATTAGACTAGAAATATCAAGCTGTTTGTTGAGCCAGACTGAAAAACCAATCAGAAACACAGCAGAAACAAACCTGTGGATTTTGCATAAAAATGGTAACATTGCTCACAACAGGCCATTTGAAGTCTGACAGTGATCGTGTTCATTTACTGCTTAATGTGGTGGAGTTTAAATGAATGGTTTTAGAAGACGAAAGAGACGTCTTGGATGCGGTTTTACTCTGATGACTCCATCTCAGTTATTTGAGAATTGGTCTGTTTAAAAGCATCATTGCAAAAAATATAAACTCAATAATTGACTAGTTACATCAGTATTGAGGAGCGGTGTGCTGTTACTGTAATTAGACAATTTTAGTAATATAAACAAAGAAACCTTTTAATCTATATTAAAGAGAAAACTGAGACACATCTAGTGACAGACCTTGTTATCATAATCTTGGTGGCCTTTAGCCAGTAAGCAACCACCATAGCAACACCCTAGCATATGGTAAACATACTACTTTTAATGCTACAATAACAAATATTTTTTTTAACATCTCATTTTTAGCTAACATATTTTGATATTTTGTACTGCGCTTGCTGGAAAGACAACCCATTAAAACGGGCTAACAAAAAACAGAACAAAAACCTTTTGTGCAAATCACCAAAGCTTTCCTGAAAAGGTCAAAGCCTGTTCTGATGGTCTCGACACACTGCAGAGATCAATGCACGCTCTTCGTGTTTCTTTAAAGGTGTTTTGTTCAAACAAGATTACAGATTTAGAGGCATGCGTGTTTACCTTCAAACATTACAGTAGCAAATCTTACAATAAGCTTTTCAATGCACAAGAACCAAACTCCAGTGTTCCTCCAATCTTTTCATTTAATCATTCAAAATGCACTCCTTTCATTTGTTTTATGAACATTATTGACTTGAGATGATCCTGAAGTTGACTAGAGAAGGGGATCTATACAACAGTATAAGAAAACGATGGGGGACAATGTTATTTATTTGTATTTCAATTCATTTTTAACGAGTCTATTACTCACTCCGGGTCCCCTGAGGGCCTATGAGTCAAAGTGTTTTTTTTTTTAAACGAATTGCGATTGTTTTGCCATGCTTATTCACAAGCCACGGGTCAGCAACCGGCCTAATCTCCTTTCTCTCCCAAGGACAATTTGGAGAGATATCATGAATAAAAATGATCTTAATAATTTGAAACAAAACCCACGGCCACTATGAATATTTTTACGTTCAAATCGGAAACGGTTTGTGTCAATATCACAGTATCTGAGCAACAATGTATTGCTTTATTTTTCCCTTAATTAAAACTTTACCCAACTCACAGGCTCTAAAAATAAACAGAGATGCCCTTTCATTGGCAGATTCAGGAAATCGCGCGTCTCCATTTAATTCTTGCTTCTAGTGTTGCTCAAAGCCTGTAGCAAAAACATGAGATAGCTGAGAACTAGAACACAGCCCTTCCACTATAAAGTAATGTTAAAGTTTACTTTCAAATACATAGCAAACACTTTCTATCGCAAAATACACAGGCTTTGTGCATTGATGAATATCAATTGGTTCCTCTACTAAGGTGAGGCCAAGTTTCTCTAACTTTAAAGGCAAGAACATTGTGTTCACAAGGATACCGGGTAATTGTTTTGTGTGGGGTTACAGAGGTGAATAAGAATTAGACAAGGCATTTCTCAAAATGTAATATTTGCATCCTATAATGTACAGTAATGGGAGCTTTACATTATAGCTTTCTTTCTTGTTTGTGCCCTTGACCCAGATTGCAGACTTCCAAAAGGAGAGCGAATTAAAAAAGAAAGAGAAATACAATTATATCAATTATATTTAGTATTTTCCTTGAACTGTCGGATAAGGAGACCGCTGGACCCTTGCAGACTAAGCGATAAGCTTTGGCTGAGGTCATGCATCTGGAGACACTTACACGGTTTTCAAACACCTCTCGAGAGAGATCAAGACAAAGGTAAAGGATTTAGCACAAATTACATACACATTTATTAATAGCTTTGTTGAGTAAATGGACGGTATTATCAGATACGGTTCACAGTCTTAACTCTGATCGTGATCCACTTCCATTAATAAGTGGTACGAGGGCTGTACCCCCACAGCTCCGTCTTGGTCAAACTTACTTTATCCTTTAATTCGCACCGACCTTTGGAAGCGTTTGTATAATGTATGTTTTATAAGCTGGTGTCTTTGACGAAGGACATTATTACCAAAACTTTTGAATAATTACATCCTCACAGTGATGCAAACCCAAAGCTACTATCTTTCTTTGATCACGATTTGCTAATATTTCAATGTAGATGTAGATTTTACCTCATCACAGGGGTCAGAGAGAGCCAGTCAGATTCTAGTTCTTTGTGGTTGCTACAAAAGATGCCAGTTTTGGTCAAAAATCTAATTTTAAGGAGTGTCAGACAAGAGGACTTTGATCTTTGATAATTTTGTGTTTTTCTACTAGATGCACATGGGGGTTTTACGTCTTATTGACATTTTGATATATTATTAAGAAATTGGTGATGATGCTAATGCGTCTGCGTTCGGTAGACTTACTTAACCTGACTGCTACAGCAAAGCAAATCTCCTCCAATTACAACCAAAAGAGTCTTATAGTCTGCCATATGAGAACCTTCCTTGAGGATTATTTCATTCTCAAGTTCTTTAGAAAGTAATGTACTAGTGCTTTAAATAAATGTTCAAGGTTTAATGCTAGTGCCATTAAAAATGCTTTCAAAATAATTTCAACTTGTTCCTCTGATTATAAAAAACCTTACATATATAGTAAAACACTAATGGAAGGGAAAAGCATGAAGCACTACAACTGTTTAAAAGCAGAAAGCAAAAGTACAGAATGTAAATGCTGGCAGAAAGATCGGAAATGTTATAAAGAACCATCAAAGAACCTTAAAAATTAAGACTGCAGACTTATATACTTTGAATTCAAACCCAAACTTCTAGATATGTGTGACCCTGTCAGTGAAAACCAAAGTCTAAAAATCTAATTTTGAGATAACGAGCATCAAATTTGATTTCACCTATTAATTTTACTATAATTTTTGACATGTCATTACTCAGTTAATATTAAAGATATCAAGGTTATATTTTCACAGAATGTTCTTCACATTATTTACGCTGATTTTCTATAGAAAATAGTAAATGACAAAAAAATGACTTTAGTTGGGTTTTCACAAGCAGGGTCACATATATACACATTTCTGAACACAAAGCACTCACAGTACCTCCCTCAGTGTTACTCTTTCTGCCTCCAAACAAACACTATCCAGCCAGCGAGTCTTTAATGTTGTGCACTGAATTGTCCATTTTTCTTCTGGGATATACAGCCATACTTCAGTTCAAAAAGACGGCTAGGGTCTGGAGAAGAGCTTTTTGAGGGGAAAGGAGGATGTGAGAGTAATAATCCCCAGTCTGAAAGGATGCTGCAGTCTGGCTGCTGGACAGGAAGTAAAAATCTGAGCATCAATTTCCTCAATCTTAAAACAAATTAGGACCACTTTTAGTCAATTGATATGAAATAATGAATGTTTCTTTAATTAAGTGTACTTTTGACATGTGGCAAATAAATCCAGATATTTTTTCAAATAGGAAAAGATGTGTAATTATTTCAGTTTATAGTCAGAGATTAGAGATAAAAAAAGACTTAAATATGGAGTTTTGTGTGTGTTTGTTTTGTCACAAGGGCGTGAGAGATTTATATCTCTTCACTAAATTATAGCAATTATATGGGGTAAATTATAGACATTACACAGGATTGAGCTTGAGGTGAGCAATCCAGATAAGAATTTGCAGCCAGAAACTGATAGGGAGAGCGAGTGGACCGGCGAGATAAATCGAAAGACACATTAGAGAGTTGCGATCTGGAGAAACAGCAGGCCCTCGAACCTTTGCACAGCTCAGTCTGGCTTCACAGCCTGGTGGCGACTGTACATACAATTTTACATCTGCTTATCAGCAAGAGTATATATGCACAAAGACCACCGCCCGGCTCCCTCGGGTTGTCAGCATACACTCATTTCAATGTCAGTTCCACATTGTTGGACTGCGGGTTTCTGGCTCTGTGCAAATTTAAACAATGTGGTCGAGGGAAACAGACTTGCAAGATAATGCGTATGTTCCTGTGTTTTCACACATCATTGGTTTGTTTTGGGTAATCTAATCAGAAGAAAATGAAGAAGACAGGACCGGCCAGCAACAAAAGGTTTTTACAACAAACAATGTATGAGGCATTATGAAATGTCATTATAAAATTTTGGGATTATCAAAAATGATCAGTATCAAAATTTAGCTTGAGACAACTAAGACAAATCATTTTTAACTTACTTGTACATGATAAATTTAGACAACCTCTAAAAAGCCACAAAAAAAAAAATGTGGTAATTTGAAATAATGTATGAGAGCAATGCAATAATTCTATTCTCTACTGTTTTTCCAATCAAGCTAACCTTCCACCAACAAATTGGCAAACACAATCAGCGCTGTTATAAAGGGTACGAGCAACCCAGATGACAAGTGGAAGATAACCCAAAAAAAGTAATCAAAATGGAGTCTTCCTGCGAATAAAGGTCACGGCAGGGTCAGCTGTGGAAATGCCACACAGCATCTTTCCTGCAGTTGCTCTTCAAAAAGCATTTGGACGCAGACACTATAGACTGGCCGCTGGAGACGGTCTCTCTTATTTCCTCCCTTATTTGATCAAATTGAGGTTCAGAGGAAGCAATGTAGAAGCCGGGAAAACGACAGTGCCTGGTATAAGCTGAGGAAACAGGGTGAACTGTAAGTTCAGATGCAATTCAGTTAGCCAGCTGATCCTAATATGAAACTGATGGAAAGGGGAAAATCCGGAAAGACCAATTTGTGGTCGGTGGCCAAAGGAGTTGGAGATGTACAATGCTTAACTTGAATCTATTTAGATGTTTAGCGGGGTTTCGTACAAACAAGCCATAATTTATTTACTTCTTGTTCATAAAATGCTTTTTATGCCCATTTGCTTGATATAATACTTGTTATTTGGCTTAAAAAGCAATTAGCATTGACTTACTTTTACATTTTTATCCCAGTAGTGTCATAAAGCACTGTAGTCTGGTATTGTGGTTTTATTAAAGTGGGCTTTATTTTATGTTCCATTAATCGTAAGACGCATGCAATTTTGTATTTTTCCTGGAGATATGTGTAGGTGGGCTACACACTGAGTGGAGCTCAGTAAATGTGAAATGAATGAATTAGTAATTGGGTTTTATTTATTGATGTGTGGTACTAAAGCCACATTTTCCTAATTTTATATATAAAAAAAAAACATGGTAAATTCTAGACACTAAACTCATTGTGCACTAACCACATTTTCCACACTTGCCCATAACAAAAATCATGCTGTCGAATGTACCTGCAACATGAAATAAACTAAAGTAGCCAAACTGCACTGCGCAGATCAATCGGTGTATGACATCAAAGTACCGCAACATCGAATCGAAGTGATGCAGTGATGTCATACGCCGAGTGGTCTGCGCAGTATTTGAAGTAGCGCTTTCTCAGAACTGCTCTTTTTTAACCTTTTTAACATATCTAACAAACAGAAAACTCACAACAGTCGTATAAATACAATGGAAATCTACAAGTGGCAATTACAGCAAAACGTCAGCAATATAAAGTAATTATACTAGTGATACCAGGCGCATTTTGATCCGTTTGTGCCTTTCTCCAGCTCATGCTGAGCGGAAGGTCGCGTCGCACTCTAAAATCCAGTCCGCGATTTCCATGAACAAAAACAATCCAAAATACTTTGATGCGGGTTTTAATACTAAGTAGCCTCGATGCAGTCAGAGTTTAAAGGTTAGTAATATCCGATGTCTAGGAATTAGCGTTAAATCGCAAGTAAAGATTGAAACACAGTTGAGTTATGAGATGGAGTGGCTCCAGCCAAACTCTCAATCCCACCACCGCTCATCGGATGTGACGTCACGAGATAAAGGTAACAAGTGGTGCTTTTTTAATATGTCTAAATAAAATGAATTATTGATTGATGGGAAACGGTGTAGAGTAGACAGATAGGTTGAACAGGTAAATGTTTTATGGCTAGTTAGTAATTAAATAAATAGATGCTGTGCAGTGTTAGATTATAACTTTCATTCTTCAATAGATGTTTCCCACTTTGAGGGAAAAAATGTTGACTAAATGTTTTAAATTGCCTACTTCCATACTATATAATTTGCAAAAAACAGAATGCTTAATAAGTAGTATGCAAGAAATGGTATGTAAGAAATAGCCAGATGGTCTATTGCTTCCTGAGATTTAAAAAAAAAATGCTTTAGATGAACACTTTTCTATGCAATGATGCAATGTTTTACATAATTAGGCATATTCATCCCAAAGCCCAAATCTGGTCCAATTTTAGGTTTTACTTCAGTCTTAAAATCGAACCCATGACATGATCAAAGCATGACATTGTCTGTGCAGTAAAGTAAAGCTTCTATACATTTTGTGGACCCATCGTATGTCACATTCCATGACACACTGGGGCAGCTTTTTGGCCCAGTAACCTCAACAGTCATCAATCATATAGACTCAGAATTAAGAGCTCTGTTTACCTGTGCCAAGCCAGCAGTTTTTAATGCTGACTACGGTATAAGAATACAGACTCTGTGCTTTGTTAAAAAGACCTGGTCCCTTGCAATATTATTGAAAGTAAAAAATGATCCTAGCGGAGAGTTTTTGGAGCAGTGAGGGAGGTTGAAATTCTTAGGTAAGTGTTTGTGCATTAGAAACATTCAGAAGGAGTTTTGTTTGCGTCTTTCAGTTAATTCCCATCTGTACTTCAGCGTTAGATGCGTGTTGAAATGTGATCTTAGCACGTTCTATATCCCAGACATTGTTAAGCCTTTAGCGCACATCTAAATAAATCAAGAGACCCTTGTCAGCCAAAATCAGTTGAGACCGTAATATGCATCGCTTCTGTCCCAGCAACATATGCATAATTCAATCATTTGTCCTCAAAGTTGAATGTTTTGCTTGTTAGAAAAGTCATCATAAATTCCATGTTGCTTCTGTTGTCTAAGCTGGTGTTGTTACCTGTCCCTTCTATGCCATTGCCATGCATGTTGCCCTGTGGCATATTGATAAAACACCCCCTGTTTTTAAGTTGTGTAAACTTTTGTGTTACAACGTAACTGTACATTCAGTGGTGTATGGGGAGATGTGTTGCTCCGGTTTGTGTATAACAGAAACATAGAGTATTGTGTAATGCTTGTGCATAATTAGATACAAATGTCTTTGAGTCTTTAAAGTTTCAAGAAACTTTTTGAAGCTTCGTTTATTTCACCTTAATTTTATTTCAAACATCTGTCAGCAGAAAGTTGACATTTTATTATTTGTACTCCTGTGGCACATCCGTGAGGGATATATGCATGAATCCAACACAACTCATTAAATTTAGTAAAATATATAATTTATAATGTCTCAAATAATTAAATATTGAAAAACACCTTCTCCCAACGGGTCTTGTCAAATGTGTGTGCATTTCTCACTGATGTATGATGGAATCATGTGGCGTTGGTCTTGTAGTTGCCCGGGCAGCAATGCATGCCGTGCGGTTTAGCAAGGTTGCTTACAGAGTAAAGTGCTGTTGCTTTTGACCTTGACCGACTACTTTGCCTCGTAATTACCCTGCTGACATTGTTACTTTGATGCACATGATCACATACTGTACAAACACATGGTCAAAGAGTTTGCAATGTCTAGTTGAAGTTGTCTTTTGTTCTTTCATCTGTTAACATCATATCTGTTTGATCTGATACATTTATTGTTTTCTTTACAGAATTGTCAGAGACGGGTTGATTTTTATAAGATGGATAGTTTTGACTCAAATTGGATTCGGAGCCTGACCACTTGCAACACACGACTGGTGTAAATATATTTTTATGACTCATTTCTTTTGTGGAGAGCACACATATCTGGAATTTTATTATAATAACACAAAAGCAAGCGATCTCGGTATGCATATTGTATTCTGCCCTACAAATTTAGGTGCCAACCAAGAAATAAAGTAATTCATTTTTCCACAATAAAACCCTCTTATGAACATCACCTAGTTAAATTCATCCTGGCCTCTATGTTTACCCCACCTGAATTTCATTTGTGGAGAGCACACAAATCTGAAATTTTATAATAATAACTAGAACTTTATAATAATAACACAAAAGCAAGCAATCGTGTTATGCACAGTGTGTTCCGCCATACCAACCAAGAAATAAAATAATGATTTCTTCCACAATAAAACCCTCAAATGCTTCTTACGAGCATCCACCCAGTTAAATTCATCCTGACCTCTCTATGAACCCCTTCCTGAACTCAACCTCTAGATAAACCTGTCCTCCTCTTTCCACCTTAAAAAGACAGTAAAACACATCCCTCCCGTTCGTGAGAGATTAATCTGCCCGACCGAGTGTTGTTGTAACTTGATAATGGAGCAGGCTTTCGTTTTTCTGACACATTTGTACCTCTCTCATCTCATGCTCCCTATCTGTATCTCTATCTCTCTATAGCTCTCCGGCTCTCAACGTGACGCTCAGCACGGCCGAATGGAACAAGAAACGGCTGCCATTATTGCGGCTGAGTGCCATCCATCCAGCTGAGAATCCCTGGGCCAGAGATCAATACACACTGGCAGAGAGATGGAGTACATGAGAGAAGAATCACTGAGAGAGAGACATTGACAGATACAGAGGTTGTGTTTGGAATGCAATATTAAAATACTACCGTACTACGCATACTATTTTTGTTGTATCCAATGTGTACGAATGTTGACATACAAAAATATGCTTTCCTGGAGCTCAGCTGGTTCCTTGGAACTAGCAACGGCAAGGTCATGGGTTCGATCCCAGGGATGGCACATAGGCTCATAAAAAATGTACATTGTAATGCACTGTAAGTCGCTTTGGATAAAAATGTCTGCCAAGTGTGTAAATGTAAATGTAGTGTGGAGCTCTAAAATAGCTCATATAATTTGGTCTTAAGAGGAATTTATGATAAATGCTAAGACCTTGGCAAATTTGAGTACTAGTCTGAAAAACAGGCAGACGCTTTTATCACAAATTATTTATAGTATATTCAATCTCTACAATGTATCAGTGTGCGTGTTGCCTGGGTCTCAAACCCGTGACCTTTTACGCTGATAATGCAATGCTTAGGCTAAAGTAAACATACATTATAAAAGACATGAAGGTGTCAGCAAAATTTTCTGCTTTTTAATCTATTTAATCTCAAGAGGATTAAAGAGATAGTTACCCCAAGATCATTTACTCCCCATGTCATCCCAAGCCTGACTTTCTTTCTTCTGCAGAATACAAAAGAAGGTATTTGAAAAACGTTGGTAACCAAACAACATTGACCCCCATTGACTCCCATTGTATATGGACACAAAAGCACAGAACGATGAATAAATGATGACAGAATCTTTATTTTTGAGTGAATTATCCCTTTTAGGGATATCAATTGTGATTGTTCTCAGGTGAGAGAGATAATGTCTTATGACGCTTTATTTCCCAAACAAGTCCCACCGAGGTGTAGCAACTCACTGTTAAATAATTACCAGTTAGACACACATTTGTCATCATCACTGAATATGCTTCTGTCGTAAGGGGTTGTGGCTCGAATCCAGTTCCTGTGGCTGTAATACACCGGGAGACTTTTCAAATGAGTGTCATTACTGTAAATGATTATGTTTGGCCCCTTTTGATGCATACGAGACAGCTGTTTATTCTGGGGAGCCATTTTTACAATCGCTCACCGTGGAGATGATGGACTAAAAGCCTTCAGAAAGAATCGGTTGGCACCGATGTCCTTCAAAATGGTCTGATTCGACTCCAATGAATAAATTTGGCATTAGTTTAAATGAATGAATATAGATGAATTCAGATGCATTTGAATATTTCTGGGCGATATATTTAGCAGGATGTAGAAGGAAAGTTAAAAAAGCTGGTTTCCACTAGTTAGAGATCATGGGACTGTCTTGATACAGCAGTTAGATGGGCTTTCTAAGATTTATATTGCAGTATTGTCTATTGGATGCTTTCATTGAAA
The DNA here is from genome assembly GCA_019155185.1 of Beaufortia kweichowensis. NCBI lineage: Eukaryota > Metazoa > Chordata > Actinopteri > Cypriniformes > Gastromyzontidae > Beaufortia > Beaufortia kweichowensis. Next base: position 9,741,068 of record CM032816.1, read on the forward strand.
AGATATAATTTTACAGTGTTTGCCCATCTGCAGTACATCACTATGATGTTTTCTGTCAGCTTAAAACATTTCATCCTCAGTTTTTCCCATGATTCTGATTTAGAATGTATATGATCTGTTTTTTAATATACTGTATATATCTGTTTTGTTAGATGTTTGTATGCAATGTTGTGCATAAAAAAGAGCACTTTGTTTTGCAGATAATGCATTCTTTCATATATGTGTACAAAATAAACAGAGAAAACTTTTAATGTACAGAGGCATTTTTCTTTTTGTATTATTTTACCATCACCAGGTTTCTCCTAAAGTTATAAATATAGTCACAAATACTGACATCCACTGACATTGTATATTCTGAAAGTGTGGTCTTTTGCCATGTTTTTACTTTTGTCTTGTAACATTGAAAATTAAGTTTATGTAAAGTTTATCTAAAAATGTTTAACTAATGATTGCACATTGTTGTATCTATTCATTTCTAGATCTTTCCTGAAATTCCTGAAGTCTTCTCAAGAGAAACAGAGACATACTGTAAGCAAAGCCTCCATTTAATCTCATTGGTGTCTAGAAGAAACAAGTGACATTTTATTTATGATTTTTCTTTCCAATAGGTGTTTCAACTCGGTAGATCAGCACTGGAAAACATGAAGTCAATGATGCACGGGTCAAACAGACATCATTTGTAACTGTATCTGTTGCTCCCTGAAGCGATCTTTGCCATGCCCGGAGCACCAAACAGCCACAGAACCAGTCAGGTACAAAACAGACTCATTATATGGGCAGAAAAATACATTGCAGCTGTTGCAATAATTGCATTAAAAGACACCTCATCAGTTTGCCAGGTAGGGCAGCTGGGAATAAATCTGGGCAGATGAAAACACTCATTAAAGATGCAGCACGCTGGAAAATATATCTATATGTACTTCATCTATGCAGTGTTGACAAGAAAGGAGAAAATCTCCTTCACGGACGTGAGAAGCAGATGACGATAAAAAGCCAACATCAACAGTTCTGACTCCAAGGACGATATTGAGCGAACGAACTCCACCGCATGTAGTTTCAGGCCTGACGCACGGTATGTGTCTGTCTCTACGTTTTTTTCTCTCAATGCACGGGTGCGCGTAATTGCATGAAGTGACAGGGTGAGAGACACGCAGACGGGAGAAGAATAAGAGCAGGGTGCAGAAAAGAGACATCAGGTATGAATGTGCTGACGTCGCACAAACGCTTGGCCGATGAAACTACATCTCTCTCTCTCTCTCTCTCTCTCTCTCTCTCTCTCTCTCTCTCGCTTGTTCTGTCCTCTGTGCGGCTTCGGATTAAACAGGAGACCCTCATGTTATTCAGAATCTGACTATTTATTCAGTGTAACACAAAAGAAGATATTTTGAGTCTCAGTGGATTTGTGTCCTTTCAATGAAAGACAATGGAGACAAATGTTGTTTGCATTGTTGTTACCAGCATACTTTAAAATATCTTCATTGGTCTTTTGCAGAAAAAGAAAGTCACACAGGTTTGGAATGACATGAGGGTGAATAAATGATGAAAGATTTTGAAAGTCTTGTTCTTAAATATTGGTTTACTAGTCTTCCTGCATTAAGTCTCAGTCCTGACAGAATAATAATTCCAAACTAGATCAGTCCAGCCAGTTGTTCTCTGTTTTAAACGCAGCCGACATCTCCACAGATCCGTTCTGACTCCTTGTGTCATTTTGTTAGCAAACATCTTCAGCCTCTTCGTCTCATCATTCTGTCGTGCCGTTGCACAATACTTTAATGCCAGTCATCTGGAGAAACCGCCCGGAGAAATTTCTCTGTGTACTCTCAGTGGCTGGTGTGAAGCTCTTTTTTTCCCCATATGATGTCCTTATTTATGTCCGAGAAGGTTTCGGTGGCTCAGAAAAGTGCAGAGAAGCTCAACTGTTAAATTGTAGTAGCAAAAACACATGTTGACCGTGTACCTTGTTAGGAAGCCCATGATGGATGGCATGTACAGGAATCTGTGATGTGTATCATGCTGTCTAGACATACAAGACACAAACACGTCTACATCTGATACAGCACATGTCCAAGGAAATGAAGAAAAAATCGCTTTGGCTTAGTAAAAGACTTCAGTTGCAGGGATGAAAGAAAAGCAAATCCACCTCTTATTCGATGTCCAATAGGTCAGAGTCCTGGAACAGCACAGAAGCATCTTGTAAGCACAGCTCCTCTCCGGCCAGATGATGAAGAAGGCATCCACGGTCCGTAAAATGGGGCATCTGTGATCATTTCTGACAGCTCTGACGTCTAATTGGGAATTGCACATCTGACATCCATGGGACACGATGGCAGGCACAGCTTGCTCTTTTGATGTTCTGAATCCTGACCCCAGTTGTCCTTCCAAGCGAGGAAAGGGTCCAGCAGTCAAGCTGCGCGGCTGAGAAGTTGACCTCTGGTGTTTGTCCTCGGCACCCGATGAACTGCTTTCCTTCACTTTATTTCTGTCAGTTCTTCTCCGAGATGCGGGAAAAGCCACATTTATAGATGTACATTAGATTCTTCCAGCATTCATATTAAGGGATGTTTCCAAAAATGCTTTTTGTTAATGAAATGCTGGTTCTGACTATTTACGCATCAGAACTGCTAAAGAAGCTGTGATTTTTCTGCTTGGAGCATGACAGGTATATTGCCACCATAATTGCATAATTGTATGTTATTAACAGGCGTCTAATTGCATCTAATTTTTACTGCGGTGGGTGGACAAATATCTTTTTTCCTTCTGAATTACATTCTCTTGTCTTATGTGACAGCTCAGTCGAGAAGACCCGTGTGCTACAAACAAGCCTCGCAGTGGAGGACTCGAAAATTCTTGGCAGTGGTGATGGATTTCGAAGCTCTTGAATCTTCTCAGCCGGACGCATCTGGACATGTGGGAGTTTGGGAGATGATCCAGTCGCCCCCGGTGAGCTGGATTCAGGCCACCATCCAGAGGGGCTTCCTTTCCCTCGCAGCGGGAAGCACCACTTGCTTTAATGATGTGGTTGAAGAGCAGGCCATGAAAACTCTCAGGCACGTTGTTTGTATGTAATTGAAAAGCGCTTCAATCTGGTGCAATAGGACACAAACAGGACGTTACATAAAAATAGCTACTGTACTGTTGATTTCTTTGTAGCTGCTCAGTTTCTTCTTTAAAAGTCAGGAGAGATATAAGCACCTTGGTGGACATCGAAACTCGTTTTAACATACAACCATCCTAAAAATGTGATGTAATGCTAGCAGTTTTTGTACCAGTGAAGAGTAGTTTCATAATACAAGCGACTGTCGCCTATTAGATTTGATAGTGTATACATTATATCTCCAAAGGCTAAATAATACATCATCCTGTGAATTCTCTTCCACACTTACGGTCTCAGTCATGTTTAGGTGTAAAAAATATCTAGGCTCCTGCCGTACGCTCTTATACAAATTTCCCTCGAGGTCCAGTTGTCAGCTGCATGGGTGGTAATGACGATAATCAGGGTCAGAGAAGCCAAAATGAAAAAAAAAAATAGCTCGATGGCATATTCTGTCAGGAGGAATTAGCGCTTTACAAAGTCTTATCAGTGATGTGCCCTTTGAGCGCACGGCTGAACGTTATGAAGCAGGCGGGGGTTTTGGGCTTATGTCTAAGTTAGTTTATAAATATTTTACAAGCACCTCATATTCTCTCTAACGTGCAAATGTATTCGTAGGTGTCGACTTCATTATTTCAAGAGATGTTCTCTCGTGATACTCATGCGATATTAAACAAAGCACCGTTCTCGTGGAAAAACCTTCTGCACTTTTGTTATCCCGAAAATTCTTCAAACATACGACATGTTTAGACAAAAGATCCTCCACAGCGGATGATTTCTTGACCCTATGAACTAGTATTCCCCTGATGGAAATCGCTTTGGTGTCTGAAGATATAGTTCTTATTGTCCCTGTTCTGGGTCCTCTTTGTTTCTCAAGTGTCTTCTGCATTGTGCAAATGTAAATGTGAAGGAAAATGTCTTGCTGTAGCTTTCAGGTAGAAAATGGAAAAGCAGACAAAAGGAAAATAATATGACAGTGAAAACGTTTTGCTTTACCTGGAAACGCAGAACAAGCTTGGCTTTAGATTACTACAGAACAGACAAAAGCAAGATTGTAATACTGACAAAAACATATTTTAACGAGATGTATTTTGCTATACCTTGAAACACAATAAAGCAAGACATTTTCTATAGCAAACCAATCACATGTGGTGTGCGTGTGTATTAAATGTAAATATGTGCTTTGGTTTACAGTACTTCAAATCTAACAAATCAAGCAACAGCATATACCAAACATATTTTGGTTCATTATACTGCATGTAAATAGATTATTTTACTGAAAAGAAATTTTACAGTAGACATTTACTGAAAAGCTAGTATTATATATAATTCTACACATTATAAATAATAACTATAATTCGTGTTGCTTTCTCAGAATTGCTCTATTATTAACTGTTCTCTTCTATGGTCTGTTTTGTCTTTTAGGTCAAGTAGTGAAGCATCATCATCAAGTATCAAGTTCTTCTGGATTTTGCAGGTTTCGGGTCAAATCCATTGTTCACCATAAGTATGAAAATACACTAAAAACTGAGCTGTAAAATGGCAGGCAGAAGCGTTTACTTTCCAACATGGGAGGATATTTTATCTAAGCTGCATGGTCAGTCCCTGTGAGGAAACCCTGTTGCTATGAGACAGATTGTGTTTTTCAGACACATGACCCGGATTTCGGTTTTGCCGCCACGCTAGAGCGGCCCACCTCGTGCCCTGTATTCCCACATCTACCCCCCTGTTTCTACCCTCAACATTGGCGGGGTTTTCGTCTAAACTCCGACTGCAGACGAGAGAGGAGGGACAGCCTGGGACCGCCACGCGAAACAAAGCAATTGCATTCTATATTGAATTGGGAATTGGGGACATGAACATACTCTCTTCTGTCAAGCTCTTCTCCTATGCCAAAGACTTGAAAGGTAAGAAGGTAAGTAATGCTTGAAATGTCTCAATATACTGATCTGGGATCAGCATCATGCAGCTTAACCTGCTGATAGTATAATCCTCACCTTTAGGGACAGATAGTGGCAGGTGTAAATATCAATGTGTCTGTATATACTCAGTTGTAAGTCGGGAGACTTTCTGAACAGTATAATTTGTTTAACTAGACAATCATGCAGAATACAAATTGTAATGGTTTCGAATACAAATACCATTATTATCCATAAACTGTTTACCATGAAACCATTACAGATTTCCTTCATGTAGTGTGTTTTGGGTCTTATTCCAGTATGATTTAATGGGTTGTATTGGTTCCCATCATCCACAAAACATCGCACTAAAAGAACCCAACACCAGACTCGCAGAGACCAGTATAGTTCCCATTAAAACCAATACAACTCCCATCAGATTTCACTTTTATATGAAACAAATTTCTGCTTTCCTCCAGCTCAACCGGTCAAGCATGACGCTAGCAACAACAAGATCATGTGTTCTTCATACTTGTGGTAAGTAAACATTTCATTTTTTCTGTTCTTCTTTCATATACGTAATGAAAAGGTAAATAGGGCCGATTCTGATTTCATGTTGAGGTTTTAGGAGCATAAATAAATGAATACATACAAGCGTAAATAGATATATGCATGAGAAGACAGCTATCCTTAGTTTGTTAGTCATTTGGTGGAACAGAACAGAAACCCAGATTGGAAGTGTGGGTGTTGGAACATTTGATTATGGTTATGTGATGTGCGTGAAAATCAACACATCCACAAATGCGTGCCGGTCCCCAACCTCAGCAAGAGTCGTCTTAAGTCGTCTTCAGAGTGTGAACTAATTGAACTGACCGCTCAGCAGCAGAGGCACGCAGAGAAAAAATCCTGCCTATAGTTTACAACGTTTCAGTCTGAGCAGGTCTAAGATAAATATAACCATAACAGACAACTTTCTCCAGGTATTATAAACCTCGCACAGCTAACACATTATAGGCAACAGGGGCTTAGAAACATTGACAGGGTCAGTGACCTCTGAAGAAGCTTCTGCTGCATTTCTGAAGTAGCTCAGGGGGAAGTACGTCTGGTCCAGCTGCACCTGTGCATGCGTTGCAGGTTCTTGCATCCTCTTGACCTTTCTGACAACGGGGCAGCTGGCGGTGGTCCGGAACATGAGCCCCAGCTGTGATAGAGAACATCATCAGATCTGAGGTGAAATGGATTGTGTGTGTGTGGTGATGTCACGTGTGTTGAGCTTGAAATTGGGGGGGAATTTAAAAAAGAATAATTTGTTTGTTGTTTTAGCATGACAACTTTTGGTACGATGATCAGATTTGTTAAGGTAAATGGGTAGTTGACAAATGTATATGTAAATGTGTCCTATGGTGTGGCAGCAAATATGTAGAGAAAAATTCTTATAATAATATACAAATAGCATGGGAAAGATTTATCTTTGTTGTTAGATCTACAAATAGGATAAGAGAGATTTATCTTCAATGTTTTTTTGTTACATTTTTGTGTTGTCACACCATAGGACTCAACTACCCAAATGTACCTTTGAAGGAATTTGTACCAATTGTTTAGTAAAATTTACTACATTTAAAATCAGTTAAAGATTTAAAAAAAAAAATTAATGCCTGACACTTTAAAACATTAGTTAATGCATTAGCTTGAAAATGAACTAACACTGAACAATATTTCTATAGCATTTATTAGTTCATGTTAATTTCAGCATTTACATTCAACATGTTTATGATCAAAATTTGTACCTGTTAACATTATGTAATGCAGAATGATCTAACATTAACTATTGTTTTGGCATTTACTAACATTAACTAAAATGCAAAAACTGCTAAAATACGGTATTGTGGATTGTTAGTTCATGTTGGCATTTTAGTACAAATACAACCTTATTGTAAAGTGTTACCCAGAAGCCCCTTTAAACATCCCCATTTCTCAACTCTAATGATGCAAAAAATGGCATACTTAAGCTTTAAGGGCATTTTTATTTACTTTTCATACGATGAGCGATTTTCAGTGTTGGGTCACCATTTGATGTCCTATGTAAAATCTGGGCCCAGAAGCGAAAACCAGCTAAGAGACGCTGCTTTAGAGAATTCTCTATGTGCTCATGTTGTCTGGATGGATGAGAAATCATAAAAATCTCTCTTTCTCACTCTCTCTCTTTCCCCAGCTGGCTTCAGCCGCCAGAGGCTCTCTCCATCATCTTACATTCAACAGCTCCGCAACATCTGTTCATTAGCTCTGACAGATGAAAGAGGGCGAACGAGAGAGTGAGCGAGCGAACGAGAGAGAGAGGGAGACCGAGACTAGACGTTCAGCAACCTCCGAGTTCAACATCTTTTTTTTTTTTAGAGGTACACGATAGACCGACACCCCACCCCTCGCGCACCTCTTCATCTCAATTTCCTATGATCCGCACGTCACGCCAGCCGTTTGTGTGTTTATCTGTCATTTCAGGGAGGTGATGTGTGTGTAAATAATGTTGCAGATGTTTTGATAGCTTCCGTATGTCACAAGTATATGTTTAGCTTGAGTTGAAGTCTTCAGACAGGTGTCACGCTATAAGGACGTAGCTGATCAAGACACCAGCTGTACTCCCCACGTCCACTTCATGCCATGAACGATTTAGAAGTGATTTGTTGCATGTCTCTCTCTCTCTCTCTCTCTCTCTCTCTCTCTCTCTCTCTCTCTCTCTCTCTCTCTCTCTCTCTCTCTCTCTCTCTCTCTCTCTCTCTCTCTCTCTCTCTCTCTCTGTCTCTCTCTCTTTCTCTCTCTCTCTGTTTCCATCTCTCTCGAAATGTCACTGGAAATTCAGTGCAGAGCAGTGGTGCTCTTGAGAACCAGATAAATAATGCAGGCAACATTATTCTAGTTGAGCCCGTCAAATGTTTGTAATAAAAGAGGCAAAAATCAAAGCTTTAGATGAAAATACTACACACATGAAGTTGGAGAAAGTGTACTGCTGAGACACTTTTATGTACAATAAAACATCAACTCGCTCATAATTTACTTCATAAACGGTGATGTATATAAATTGGATTTTGCATAAAGTCTGTCGTAAATAATGACAGAACTTTTAGTTTGGGGTTAACTATGTAGAAGGATATATGCCCCTCGGACATAATACTTACGATTTTTATAATACCTCAATGATTATTCTTATTATATTCTCATTACTGCACCAAGCTTTTTTAAATTAAAAGACAGTAAATTAATTTCATGACCTGACTGTCCTAAAAAGGTAATAATCGTAAAAATACTTGTATACAGACCACCATAATAGTACCACCCAATAATAAAAAGAGCTAAGCATTTTGCACTTGAATTCTCCACCATCGCCTTATGGCACAATGTGATCGTGTTAAACGGAGTGAATTGGATTTGATCCGTCCCTGAAGCAGGCCGCGGTGTTCACGCCGAACACGGGGAAGATTATAGCTAAAGGTCAGAGAGAGCAAGAGAGTCGAGATCACGAATTTAACCGTAACCTGCTACAATGTTTTTGGGTATGCAGCTTTCCTGGTGAATTTACATGACCCTTACGGTGAAAAGCAAATCGTTTTTTCTCTTCAACTATATAGATATATTGAATGATTCTGAACATTTTGACTACAAATAACATCTACTGGACTGACCAAATGTTGATAGAATGTTCCAAGTGATGCACCATCACAGATTTCTGTATAATGATGTAATTATATTGACCAAAAAATGTATTTATCCATCAGTAAAAAAATCTTGTATACAGTTATGCTGTATACAAGTTATGCTGAGGGTTTTCAGAGGCAGAAATGAATTATTCAGGAAAAAAGTTTTTTTGCACTGTAAGTGGTCTAAATCATCCTTTTTAAATTTAAAATACTTTTCTAGGATAGTAAGTGAGTATTTTCAGTCCGTTATGTATGATGTAAAGGCTTGTTGCAATGCCTTACTGTAACTACGATCAAACAAACAAAACCAAGCGAGGGACAACTAAAACGTATTTTCTCCGGACATCGAGCGTGCAAAACTTGTATCGATCCCTAAACATTCCTTGAAGATGAATCCAATAACAGGCTATTAATTTGGTTGCCAGCATCCATGCATCAGCATTTAGCTTCTCACTACAAAAATGATTGACAGAGCATTACAAAACCATTCTCTCTCCGGGCCACGCCCTCAGCCCCCGAGTCAGTTATCCGTCTACTGTCAAGTTTGTCTCCGTTTTATTTAACGAGTCCTCCAAACCACCGTGCAGAATGCAGAAGGCGGCCTTTGTCATATTGATCTGGCGCTCTCTTCATTTGTCTCAGTTCTCGCTCCCACTGTTTCAGTGTGTGTTTTTGATATACAGCTCAAAAGCACATCATAAGTTCAGCGAGTACTCGCAGTCAGATCCCTCCCTTCGTTGCTCTTTGAAGGCTTCCCGTGCGAGAGGCTGGCCGGGTGCTGATTCATGACTCCTTTTTTCTCGCTCTCTCCCACTCAGCATCTCTCTGTGGCGTCTCTCAGTGCTGTGAACCACGAGGGAGGGATAGATGGATGCGCACGTCTGCAGTTCTGCTGGAGTCCCTGGGAGGCAGTGTTGATCTATGACAGTACCACAGGTACAGTAGAGAGATGAGGAGACCACATATGTTTTTTAGAGAAGCCTGAAAAAAAAACAAGATTTTTAATAGAAAGAATTGCATTGCATGGAAACCAAAACTCATAGCATGTATCTGTATGAGTGCATTAAGAAACACTACTTTTGCAATAGAAAACCTTTAGAAGATAAAATGACAGGTGTTATGACATACCAGTACAACTGCATTTATCACAAAACTGAGAGTTTAGGCAAATATCCGTCATATTGTCTCAGTCATACAGTATGCTTCATTACTCAGTCAACTATCTGAGCACGGCTATGATTTCCATCAGTGTTACACAGGTTGACAGCATCCTTTTACCTGCTAAATGGCCTATGGCATCTCAGCAGTTTATTTTATGTTCCTTAGGCACAGCAGTCATTTTTATACTGTTTACTCCTGACAAACTGTATAATCAGTATATAGGATTATGCATTTAGTCTCAGTACTCTTTTTTTTCCTGGTCCTCTGACAGGAAGTGACATCACTCAGACGCTCTGTACTTCCTGTCAGCGAACAGACTGAATGGCCTTCAGCACCAACAAACCATGTTTGAGATTGTCACACCACAGGAGTCGCTGAGAGGAGAAGCGTTCATCCTTGTGTGTTTGTGGGTCTAGTCGGGCGAGACTGGATGAAATCCAGCGCTGAGCCTTTTTTCATTCACTGTCAGTGTAAACAGAGATTTATTTCTTCAGAGACCTCAGACGTACAGTTTCAGAAGAGATCCTCACAACTGCCTAAATTTGCCAACATTTAAAGTCTGGAATCAAAATATTAAATATGAAATGTTTAAAAGTAAACTTTTGAGAATATTTAGTCTCCTGAGCTTTAAAAGAGCCATCCTTGAGCAATAAATGTTTCCTACAGTCACAGCAGAATACTGTATATATGAAAAAATACCAATACAGAATGAAAATTAAATAAGGTCTATAGTCTCATCCATCTCTTTCACTGTAGTTTCACACTAAACTTCTCCCCCAGTATATAATAGATTACCCTTCACATTCAAATAAAATGTTCTGCTTTTCCCTGCAACACCTTCTAACATGCACCTCATTAGGAAACCAATACTATACTGATACTGTGTTAAAGCCAGCCGTCCCTCCCCAGCTGCAGGACTAAGGCACACGCTGACATTTCTGGGTCGGCTGGAACAGTCTTTTTGGTTGCTCTTTGATTGATGACAATCATTAAATCTTTTTTACAACCTTTGCCAAAAATTGTGTCAGGAACTGGGTCATCCGGGTCAAAGCAGACCCTGCACTTATTTGATTACAGGGAAATAAATCCACTTCCAGTTCGTCGGGTTATGGCTCAATTTGTGATTTTAATGTCATTGATTAATCTGTAATGTAATCTGAGTAAATGCAGTGTTGACTACACCCTTAAAAACTATATGTATATACTGTATATATGGTACTGTATATGATGTGTGTATACATATATATATTTTTTCTCTCTTGCCCGTATAATATCTGTGATCATTGAGCAGCTCAAGGTCTGAAATGTTTTCTAAATCTATTCAACTTTCAGGTGGGAGCTGCTGTTTTTTTTTGCTGATTTAGTGCCAATTTTCCCAGCTTTCAACTCAAATACAAACCTTAATCATTTCAAGAGAAGACAAACAGGCTGAGATTAGTTTAAAGGGCAAATGCAAGGACGGCGGCGCTCAGCTCCAGCAGGGGACCGTCAGCGCCGGTGCCAGCTCCTTAAGACCTGTAGTGAGAAGACAAGGCCCACCTTCCCCACAGATGTGTTTATTAATAAACTAGCTGGTGTCTAATTGGCCTGTTAAGCCTGCTGAGACTCCCATACAGGGAGAAAGAACCCTATTGAGACTTTGTCGTGGGGACAGGACAAAAAATACAAAAAATGCCTTTGACACGCAGCTTCTAGGAAGGAGGCCATTGGTGTCATGTGCAATAAAGAGCTTGCAATGTCAAATGTGGTGTGTTAAAGGGATAGTTCACCCAAAAATGCAACATTTATTCATCCTCATGCAAACCTGTATGACTTTCTTTGCTGCAGAACATATTTTGAAGAACGTTGGTAACCAAACAACATTGGACCCCATTTGACACAAAACCACTAAAACATTTCTCAAAATATCTTCTTTGGTGTCCCACAAAAGAAAAAAGTCTTATACAGTTTTTGAACAACATAAGGGTAAATACATGATGACAGATTTTATTTTAAGATGAACTGTCCCTTTAGGAAGAGGTTTTGTCATGCTAAAGAAAATGTCATAGATGTTATTTAAGAAATAATATCTCTGTTGCTTCTCCAAGACATCCAGTGAGATTACTTCTCGAGAGATTAAATAAGAGTTGTCTCATGTGTGTTTATTTTTCTCTTTCAGGACTTTTATAAAAGGCGTCCAAGACAGTTTTACGAACTCAATTACATCTCCTGAGCTACAATCGAGTAACCTCTGCGCATTAAAATGGTTCTTTATTATACTTTTCCTATACAGAATTTATCTGTAAACCATTAAATTATCATTCAAGCCCTAAGCAACTAGATTATTGCATTTCGCTATAGAATTATGAGCAGTTTTAGCTGTGTAATGCTTATTTTCTCTAGCTGTAGATTGTTTATTCTTTGTAGCGAGCACTTATAAAATGCTTCTCTCAATCCCTTTAGTTCTGCAGCTCTGTGCGCTGGCCGGGGTCCATCTATCCCTCCTCTCTTGGTCTACGCAATTACCCATTTAGGAGGATCAGGCATGGGCCGAACTCTATTAAAATCACACCGCCCGCTCCAACAGCGCATTCGGGTCCGACGGTACTCAACCTCCGTGGCTGTGGGAATGACATTCACAGGTAAAAAAAAGATGAACAAGCACTTTGGCAGGTGTAAACAGAGCCATTAAGTTCCTCAGATCTTCTTCACATTCCCTTTACGTGCTCGTTTGTGCCCTGAAACGGGAATCCGGGAGTGCGTGGCCCCCCCGCATCACTGGTAAGGCATTAGTTCATTGCTGGCTCAATTAAACCGACAGTTCTATGGGAGACATAATGACTGCAATTATAGACACCTTCAGCAGAGGCATATTTGCAGCATTCAGCATCAGACGCAGCGTTAGGCCTTTAAGGTCACAAGGTTGTGCGTGAGCAGAATGCCAAATGCCAATGTGATTTGAATATGTAATATCATGACTTATATGATTATGAATAAGGAAAGAGCACTTAACAACATGCTTTTCCACGACAGTGCACGTCAAGGACAACTACCACTTTATGTAGACAAAATAAGTCGGTTGTTTTACCCATCACTTCAAAGTTCCTGCTTCAAACGGTGAAACGCAGGTCATGCTTGATAAAATTGGAAGTTTCCCTCTAATTTTGTTTTACCTTCCGGGCGTCGTTGTTCTAATCATCGACACCGTTGTTGTAATTACCCACGCCGTAATCACAATCCAAAAGACGTAAAAAAGTCATCCATTAATTGCTCGTGACAAAGGACTCATGCAGGCGTGCGTGTAAATGAAGATTATCAGACTAAAGTTACTCGAGTCCTCAAGGCAGGTATATACACACCCATACAATTTAAACCTTGACCTGATAAAAAGTCTTTAAATTGCATTTGGAATTACCTTCGAATACGTTCTGCTCAAAATATTTTGAAGAATATTTGAATCTCATTAAGAGTTAATGTGCAGTTCAGGCCTTTGGAAATGATTCATCTATGACGTGATGCGAGTATGCGGTGCAAAACTGTTAAGAGGAAACCTCATAGATCAGTTTGTAGGGCGTTAGGGGTCAAATCTATTTCTGCAAGGTGACAAACATCTATACATTAAGCTCCACAGGGGTTGATTTAGCACTGATGTGTTCAGTTCTTCTACGGCATGCAAATGCTGCTGTTTATCGCGGTCTGATTCAGCCATATGAAGGAGACGTGAAAATCAAGCATCTCAGATCATTTTCTCCTATTTTACAGGGTACGTGGGAAACATACAGTGCTATAAACATTTTGAATCCAACCATTTTTGTAATCGAATGAAAAACAACAGTATGAAAATCTTCTCCTGGAAACGGCAAACACCTCCCTAATATTTTGTTTAGGATAGCCATAGCATAAAAGATAGATTAAGTAAATATAAACTTAAACATACATTCGCATAGTTTCACCTTTCTTATTGTGCATGAATCCCTGGTCCACTTTATTTCTATGATGTTTCACATCATTTTTTTAATCTTACAAAATGTTCATCTATTCTTTTCAGCTCTTTTCAGCTCTTTCAGCTCTTCTTTTTCAACCACCAGCTGGATTCTGGTATGTAAATATTATGTTTCATTATCAAATACATCCAATTAGTATTTCATGTTGATTTTAAGGTCAATATGTTTGTTTTTAACATGTTTAACATAAATACTAAGTATCATGCTATATACTGTATGCAGTACCACATATAAAAATAAACATACAATATTAACCATAAATGATTCATGTTGTCTATAAACTACACATCCAGCTGCAGCTTATTTCAAAAAGCTAAAATAATTGAGATTTGTTGCATTATCTACTCTAAAGTATTATCAAATACTTTCCTTTTGCATTTAAAATAACCAAAATTTAGGAAAAATGAGGTTACAGAATTCCTTTTAAACATCAAATAAATGGCATGATATCTTGCTCTGAAGACCTCCAGAGCGGCTATAACATTACAAAATGATTTTCACAGTTAGGAAGCCAATTAGGGGAGGAGTCAGCGGTTGGCATGACAGCAAATCAGCTTCTAACTCACAATAGATTTGACGTGCTGGGAGCCTTTAGAAACCAAGTCGACCTGCTGCTGGAATAATGGCAGAGAGACGGGGAAGGTTAAACTGTCGCCCTTGACGACGGAGAACTTGATTTCTTTGAGGTTTTAGAGCCAATGTGATGTGGCCGTCTAACCTGATGGATCAACCTGATCGTTATTATTTGCATGATGTGAATTGTACAAAAATGTATGATTATTAGAAAAAATGTACAAATCAGATCATATGAATTGATGCAAAATAGTCACTGATGTGCTCAAATATAAAATAGATATGAATTGTCGTGAGATTGTGTTGCAAGTAAAATACGATATCACAATTAAATCTTGGATAATGAATTGTCTATATTATGTGGGTGTAATTTGTTCTATTAAAGAAAAGCTTAAAATTGATCAATATTTATTAAACCCATTAAAACAGAACGCTGTACACTACATGCTGTAAGTTGGCAGGTCGATAAAGTTATTCTATTGTAAATCCTCTCTCCTAGAGATGATGGAAAAACCAAATATTCCAGCATCTGAGATAGGGTCTTCACTCCTATTCAAACCCGTTACGTTTGAAAAGTAGTTTTTCGCACGGCAGATATCACCAAATAAAGATGAATTGACTGGAGTATATCTGTACTGTAATATCATGCTGTCTGACTGTAAACTAAAGAAATTTCATGATGTCTTTGCTCTCTGCCATCCACAGCTGAACAGACGTCAACCCAGAATGAATGTGACAGATGGAAGGATGTTGATTTATGGTGGTCCTGATGCTCTTCGCCCGCTCCTCCTCCTCCGTTCTCACACCATCTCTCTATATGTCTGTTTGTCTTCTTACTATTGGTGTATTGGCATATTTGCCAAGCATTTGGAGGGGTTGATGAATTATGGGACGTTTCCATGATTCAGGCATCCAATCTTGAAGGCCGTCGTGTTGTTTGAAGACCACTGTCTCCTGCAGAAGGTCTCGGTCGTGGATTATCGATTCAGTGTCATGATGAAATGGGCCCTCCTGCGTTGACCTTAACGTTACACTAACTAAAACGACAAGTGAATTCACAGCGGTCCTATTGAGTCAACTTCAAGTGATGTGAAAAATGGTTTTATTTAAAGGGAAATTTTGCTGCTTTCTTTGTCTTCAAGACTCGATACATTACCTGTTAACTGTCACCGTTTCACATGTTATTTCATTAATCTCTTTAATATGATATAGTTGAATTTTAATCTATTCATGACAAACTATATATTGCTGGAAAGACTTAAGAATAAATATTTGACTAAGAATTAATATAAAAAAGTAATTTTTTTAATAATGTTTTTAAAAATACTTAAAATTAAAAAACTCAATTAAAATGTTAAAAATTATTACAAATAAATATCTAAAGTTTAAAATAATATTTGACACATACAACAATAAACATATATATATATTTTAATTATAAAGAAATTATGTTCTTTTTTTAAAAATACCTAGAAAGAAAAGATTAAAACATAAAAAAATAATATCTAAAATGTAAAAAAATTGTATCTTGGATGCATTTTCATGTGCATGCTCATGTAAGGTTAAGTGAAATGTTATAGTGACAGGTGAGGCTACACATCAAAACAAGAGTTACTGACATTTATCATGTAACAGACAAAAGCTGGAATAGGCGGAGAGTGTGTCAACTGCACGACTGTACAGAAACACACACAGTTTGTCGAAATCTATTTCAGACTCTTGCAGCATTACCTCTGAGACATTGTGGCGTGGTGCTATTCAACTTATATTACAAATTGTCTGAAAACATTATTCCAGGGTTTTATTTTTAAAGCCGGACATGTTTCCAGCTCAGTCTGGCTGTCACATTATGTAGGAGATGCTCTTTCTAATGCATAATGGGGTAAAATATGGCAATAATATGCAGATAGTGAGCCAGACTAAGTGGACTGCTTAATACAGTGTCATCTGCTCTTTCTATTAAAGGATAAATGAGTGATACGTCCTTCATTCCGTGTTTATTTTGATGATTCCTTGTGATGGCCAGAATGTTGAAATGTCTTTTATAATATTCTTGACAGGTCTTAAGAGGTCTGCTTCATTAAACAAGTAATTACAGGCCCGTCAGTTTCCGTCTACGAGCGGCTAAAAATGTGCCGTGTAATCATGTGGGCCGCCGCGAGACCATCCGACGGAGATGGAGAAATAAACGGGCAGGACTCGCAAATATGAACGTGTCATAAAAACTGGGATTTTATTAGGAAGCACTCAATCTCGACTGTGGTCAGGGAAGTAATTGAGCTGCACGGGAAATGAAGTCAGATTCTTATGATTTTGGGACATTTCAATGACACCGTCGATAAAAATGATCACCCTCTGAAACTGTCAGAGCTACGGTTAGGGCAAGTATGCTTATCTGAGGAAGGTTATTGAGTTCAGATGAAGAGATGAGGGATAATAATCAGTTTCTTCATAAATTAGATTTGATTTACAGAATTGAGTTCAGCAGATGTATTATTTAAGCTTTAATGAAACTGAAAAGACTCCTTACTCATCTTTCTACAGATTTAAAGTCCTCTTTTACTTACATTGTTTAACATTTCTGAATAAAACTACTCAGTGATATATTTAATAAAAAATTAAAGTAAGAGCTTTTTCTTGCTTGAATGTATAACACTGATGATTTGTGCAGAATAAAAAACATGCATTAAGAAAGAAAATATGGACAATTTTGTTTTCACTTTAAGCATTAGTATTACCTTCAAACATTGAGACATATTTAACAAGTTTTTACTTTCTCCTTGATTTTTTAGAAAGTTGAACAGTGACCTCCATTGTAAAAGCCGTTTCATGATTTTGGATTGTATCCCAGTCTCCTCAGATGTACTTCATTTGGAGATCCAGTGTGTCAAGACAGATTAATGTGTCGTACCTTTGACTGATCAACTCCCTGGAGTTCTGCACCTCTGGGGATGAGGTGTGTCTCTGATCCGATCGGGAGGTGAGAGGCGGTCTTTTATTATGACTCGGTTTGTATGGTCAGCATGGGGCGCAACTGTCTCCGCCGCTCTGATCTTTAACCCCTGCCTTAAAGAACGATCTGAGACCATACTGTACATTACGGACAGGGACAAACTTTGCACATTTCTTTAGTTTGTCTGCATTTGCTTTTCTCCATTTGTTGGGTATTTTTGCTTCTGATTTGTGCATTTGTGCAAAATATGTTGTTGTATATTGCCCATTTTATCCTCTTTCCATGTTAAGGAAGTTTGTCTGATTATATATTTGCTTTACAAATTTCTTCTTTACTTTCAGCATTTTAATGTGGACTGCAGTTTCAGAGAATCTGTCATCTGTGCAGTAGTGACGTACAGGTAATGCCCATTCAGTTTTAAAGTTTTAAAAAAGTCATTTTATATTTAGGAGAAAAGCAGATTATACAACACAATTAAAGCTAAAATGATAAAGTGACAATATAGTGATATTTGGCATCACTTTTAAAGCCGTTGAACAGTAAAACACTGATAGCCAATCAAAATCCATTTCAATTTAAGGGCCTTTCACATTCAGAATGTTTAACTGCAACACGCAAATTTTGAAAACAACATGGTTATTGTTTTTGGTGTGGACAGGCCTTTAATCAAACATGCTGAAATTTGTCATTTTTCATGCCTTTTCATGTTCCCTGTCACTAAAACTTAAATCACACTGTCTTTATATCATCTCCTTAATTATCGGGGTGGACAGTTGTGGTCGATTACGTGCAGCGAAGATGACAAGATTAAAAAGTGCCTTTTTCAAAAAATTAAGAGCCGTAACTTTGGTTCTCATTGATGATGGTTTCTTTAGACACAGTTAGACATTAATGATGGTCTTTCTCTTTATCTATTACACCTCATCAGCTCCGAACTAGCCTTCCCTCTCTCGCACAATCGCTCTCTCTCTCTCTAATGACAGCTCATTAATGCTGTCACACACTGACCCATGAGGAACTGTGTAAATGAATGAAATATGAACTTCCCATGTTCCCGAACGCTACAGTCGCCCTCCTCATCTCCCAATGGCCTGTAATTCCCTTAATGCATGTGAAATGAGATGCAGACTTCATGAAACGACTAGGAGCATGTTTGTTAGGAAATTATGAAGGTTATGTTTTTACAAGAGGGTTTATTTTTATAATTATCCACTGAATTGAGATTACGGGGGGTTTATTATGCGAGTCCATGTGTCTGATATGGCGTGACGTGGCCAGTTACATCCCAGCGAATAATAGATCTTGACTGGGAGTCAAATCTAATCTTCAACACAAAAGAAGCAACACGTAGATTTCATTT
Organism: Beaufortia kweichowensis; assembly: GCA_019155185.1. Classification (NCBI taxonomy): domain Eukaryota; kingdom Metazoa; phylum Chordata; class Actinopteri; order Cypriniformes; family Gastromyzontidae; genus Beaufortia; species Beaufortia kweichowensis. The sequence goes on from CM032816.1 coordinate 9,759,779, forward strand.
TCAATAGATCATATGATGATTTACTAGACAGACAATTAGGTTTGTGTCAGACTGTAGTTAAACAATGTAATTAAACAAAGCAAATGTAGTTAGTATAGTGCATTGTCATGTGTATGCTTAACATTTGCATTGACAATTATCAGGTTAAATATTATAAAACATATGATTAGAAATGAACATTTTTACTGGGCCCAAACATCAATCAAATGTTCTATTTCATCTAAGTAGCCAGAATAAGCTGCAATGTGTTATTTAGTAAAGGTCTAGCTGATCTGAAGATGTCTCAAATCAGATCATCGTCCCACACCTTCACAGTCCAAGAGCCCTCGGCATCCGTCACGCGGCGCCTGCACCCGTCCTCTCCAATTAACCCAAGAGACCGCGCGGCGCGTGCACAGGCCCGGTCCTGGCCCAAAACGTACCCTCTCGTCATTTAAGCGTGTCCGCCGCTGTACATACAAATCACTATCAAGGCACCTTCCTTCCTCTTTTCTTTCCCTTGTTGTTGTTTTTCCGTCTGGCGAACAAGGTCATCCATCAAGCTGACAGATAGGTGCCGCACAATCCTCCCGATGCCCGAGGCGTCTGTCCGGGCCCTGCGCTTGTGCTCGCTGCCCGATCGCTTTTAAGATGTCAGAGCCGCGCTGTATGTGTTGATCAGCCTGCTCATCAAATGAGTGTTTGCTGTAGTTTACTCTGTGAAGTCGGCATAAGTTAAACGTACAGAGAATTCGGCCACAACATCGCTGCGAGGCAGCTACCAAACCCCGGGGGATTAGATAGCTTAATCAATCTGTTATACGTTGTGGCAGCTGAAATTTAAGAGATAACTATTGATTTTAGGATTTCTTGTGCCATGAAGGGAAAAGGTGAACTTTCTAAGGTAGATACAAAGTTCTGTGAAATATAAAGTTAGCTGGAGAAAAATTGAGCGAGAGCGACATGAAAAGACTGATATAGATAAAGAGGAACCACATGATAACAACCTGTAATGATTAGATAACGTGAAACTTGGGGTCAGGATTTAGCTGGTTATATTTATTTAGTTTTTTTAGATGAATATACATTGCAAAAAATATAATTGGGACAAAAAAAAAAGCGTGGGACAATATGTGACACTGTGTCCATTTTTTTACATAAAGTCATTGTACATAATGTAAAGAATATTCTGTAAAATTATAATCTTTCATATCTTTGATATTGACCGAGTAAGATTATGTCAAGGATTAAAATCAATGTTTAAGAAACCAACTTCAAGTATTTTTTGGGCAAAATAATGAAACATGTCTCTGTATTTAAAGTTATTAATTTAGGTATTATGAATAAATATTCTAGTTCTCATATCATTTATCACTTACAGCAATAAACACACATCTATTTTTGTCACTTTTATGATAGTTTGATATCTCTAATGGTCTCATATTCACATTTTGAGACTTTCGCCTGGATTTTACAGACAGGGGCACGTATATCTTACAATGTACCTGGTTCACGATTCAATATAGTATCTACTTGATATAACTTTTAAATGATGTATAAAAAATGCTGTTCATGTTTAAGGGGAAAATATTAATCTGTAAGCAAATTCTCATAAAAATAAAGTATAATGTCTCGAAAGTACACAATATAAATTCTCATAAGTTCAGATAATAAGAGTTACTCATATTCCTTTCATATGTTGCAGTGGCAATTTCTTTAGAATCTGCTCTTCTTAATAGCATTACAGATCATGACTGATGGTTTTACATACAGAACATACAGATAGTCCACGTCTTTAGATATTTCAAAATACAATATATCATCTCATTCCTTAATATTGTAGGTTTTACCGGTGATTGAGAGAGTGCTTTTAAAAGCAGACGGTTTTTTATTTTACATGTTCTGCTGGATGTTCTAACATCAGTCAGTGTTCAGTGGCATCTACAGCTCACATGATTGACCCAAAACTAAACAAAGGGTTGCCAGATTGAGTGCCTGAAGGAAGTCATAAAGAAAGACGTCTGACGGACACGGTGCATTCAGTGTGAACACAGTGTACCGTGAAGCATGTAACAGACAAAAAAGGAAAAACCAGCATTGACTTTGTTCAAGAAACTTTGTAGTCCATGACCCCACTAATTTACACGCCATACAGCATATGAACATCCACACACTAAACCATAACACTCCATTCAGGGTCTTTTGTAATTCATCTTGGATTTCATCTGCCAAGAATGCACTTAGTAGAGCGGTACAGTTGCAGAATTTTAATGCGTCTTGCAGCGGTATGTTTTTGATGTTCTTTGCTCTGTGAACTAAACGCTGCACTATGGGATTCCAAATCAAAACCAAATCACAGACTCTGTTTTGAAATGATGCTTAAAACTAGAACTGCATACAAACAATAAAACAAATGGCTTTATAATCACTAGTGTTTTAAGCTTAAGTGCTGAACAAACCCATACAATGTTTTTCTGGATTGCCGTCTACAATGTTAATAAAAGTCACAAAATATATAACTAATAAACAAATATTTATATAAAATAAAATACACATTTACAGTAAAGTATATGCTTTATTTCATTTAAATAGTATGACATTATTTGTCTTACTGTATGAAGAATACCATCCAAACAGTAAAATACAAGCTTTTGGTCATGTGTCTTAAAAGTGCTGATACTTAAAACACTTAAAGCCGCAATTAAAAATAAAACTGATATCATTGCAGTTCATGAACCCTTTGTACTGCAGACGCAAAGCTGATAATGCTTCTGGTTTGCATTAAGTGTGAATATAAGTGATGGAAAACGGGTCATGTGTAATTCACCGGTCTCCATATCACATTGACATGAGCGAGTTAATGTCCCGGGAGGAGCTGGTCTCCATACAGACACCATTAGTCTCTGATTGGAGGCTTTTTGATCCACCTGCATAAGAGTCCCATTGATTTTACCGGACCTGGAAATCAGCAGGCGCCACCCCAAAGCAGTAGAAGAGATAAAAGTGGTGGAACGGGAGCTAAAAAAGACTCAAG